>JAUALY010000005.1:36895000-38145000 GCA_030819805.1 Penstemon newberryi var. newberryi
GCCAAAGGGACATTTTGAAATTTCATTGTGCAAATCAACCGGATTTTGCATATTTGTATGTCACACTTTATACACAAGAATGAAAACAAAACCAATATACCCAAAAATGAAAAGAATTGGAGTATATAATGATAGCAAGGGCAGAAAGGGTAGACGTCCAAGAAATTACATACGTATGAATTTCTTTTCAAGAGGATATTTCAATGAACCAAGATAAACAATTAAAAATGAAAAAGAACATCTAAATGGAACATATTCCTTTACAAAAAATATTATATGTTGAGTTTGCATTGGTTAACAATAATTTATAAATTGAGAGTTGATGCTTTTGCCGAATGAGGTGGTTTGCCCGAGAGGTTAAGGGGGAAGACTTAAGATCTTCTGCACACAAGTGCGCATGGGTTCGAACCCCATAGCCACCAATTAACTTTTTCATTATTTTTCATTCATATTTTGTTTGGCCTTTTCTTAAACCAAAATATGATACTGTTTTGTATTCCCTCAACTTATTATATACTAGAAACATTTCTGTTAATGATGTTAAACACTAGAAATTTTCTTTTACGCATTTGACCATACAAGTATAGGATTTTTTTTCTTTTCATAATTTCCATTCAAGTATAATTTGCACAATATGTAAGGTGTGGCATAAATAAAATAAGAGACGCTCAAATCAAATATTAATTAAATCTTGTCATTTTGAACCTTATAGCATGATATATTATTGAGGGCATTGTTTTGCTCGTAGAACTTGATAGTGTAGGTGGTTACATGATATGCTGCAAAAGTATGGAGCAACATAATAATTAATCAATCAATCAATAAATTTATAATAGTATTGTATATGGGTGATGAAAGATAGATAGAATACAATAAATAAAGACCTGCAGGCTCAATTAAAATACAGAACACTATGTGTTGAAATGTTCTAAGTACCTTAAGCATTATTTTTTGCCTAACTATCTATAGTTTGTCATTATTTGAGTTGTGACAATCAATAATTAATGGAATAAAAGGGCGGACAATTAGTTTCTAATGCTAATTAAGACGAAGACATCACAACAAACCAAAGAACATTAATTAAAACTAATGATGCTGCAAAAACTGCTTGAATTTTTATAATTTACTAGTCATCTGAAATTTGACTGGTTACCCACAAGTAGTAAACTATTTCCGTCATTTGTTCGAAAGTCACATTAATGTATCATATGTAGTACTTTATTAATTGGTAAAAGTTGTGTCTTTTACTTTTGAGTTTTGATTTTGCATGCTTCTTGTCGTAAGGACTACCGTTGAGCTTCTTGCACAAGCAAAAATTAAAGCAAAGTTATGGAATTTGAACCAAACCTGCAATTTCGTACATTACGGGACCAAGAATAAAAATAACAATTTCGCCTATATATATAAGGATTGCATTAGCAATTTAGCAGCTTGGGCTCTGACTTTCAATAACAAATTTAAATCAAGTTCTTTTTATGACTTTGTAGGATGTATAATTTTATAAATGAAATAACTTTTTTAATGTAGTCATGATCAATACACTTCCATATTAATTATCAATATTTTCAAGTTATAGATTTTACAAAAAGTAATGGGTTTGCCTGTCCTTTTCTCTCATTACTAGCAAAAGTGAAAAAAAGATAGTAATGATAATACATCACTTCAAGCACAAGAAATCCAATCTAATGCACTTATAAGGAGGGGAGGGAACAATTATCACAAATAACGGAGTGGGACAATACCTATTTCTTAACATCAATGTATTTAGTAATGCGATCGAGTAGCTTTCTTTTTATTCATTTTCAATATATATGTATATACATATGCTTTCTGTAAGAATGCCAAATTAATCATGATAATGGCGTCACAGTCATGAAAATCTTGTACTATATCTAGAAGGCGACGACAATTTAGTTCAAAACGTGTTTCAAAAGTTCTGTTGAAACCACTCTAACAAAATTTTTGAATCCAAATCGAGCCAATGCCAATTCATATGAACCAAAAGTCATTACTCAAAATGTCCTTAGTTTCTTACTTTTGCTTCATTTTTAGCACCAAATAAGAAATTATTGTTATCAATCATTACTTTACGAGATTTTTTTTGTCTAGATCTAGTTATAAGGAATACATCACATTATTCATTGTGGAATGACGGTGATATCATGCCATCGCATAAATAATGTGGTGCATTCTTTGTCACTAGTATTAGAGTTTTTTTCTACACGTGGTCTAGGCATGGATTTTTTCAGGACAAAATGTAAAAATAAGTAACAATTTCATATTTCTAAATTCTAATACTTAACTTATCTAAAACTTTGAGTCAACCAAACAAACAAAAAAGGAAGCGAAAATGAATGGACAATGGAGTAGGAATAGTAATTCATAAAAGGGTTAAGCGCTTTATAGTGCTTTCTTTGTACTCCTTTGTCCTTTTAACTTTATTCTTCATGAGAGAATAGTAAAATATTTTTGACCACATATGAACCTGTAAAGACAACACGATGCTTTTGCCTTAATTAGTTACTTCCAATAAGATAAGATAACAGAAACATCAACAATTGAATGTGGTCATGATCAGACCATTTTAGTTTTGTAATTTGCAGTAATTACCGTACATTTACAGATATTTATGATTGATATTTTATAAAGTTCTACATATTTTAAAATTTTACAGTATTGTTCAATCTGAGAACAAATTAAATATATGTCCTAATTAACAATCCATACTGTCAAACATCTTCCCGAACTTGATTCTTTAACTTAAGATCAAATTCATATTACAATACAAGACCTAAGAAACAAACGCGACACTATATAATGAAGTATTACAAATCAAAAAGACCTTTAGACCAAATATAAATTGACTTAACAAACAATGTCACACAACTAGAACATTACCACTATGAACTCAAGAAAAAAAGAATCATAATATGTCTAACTCTAATAATTATAATTTTTCTCTGCTTCTTCAATCTATACCAATTTTGGCTTCCATTTTCTGTTGTACATGATGATCGCTCGTTTTTCTTTTTCCCGTGTTAAGAGCTCGGGACAATCGTACCAACGAACCCAAATCCAGCTATTGTAAATGTGATTACTTGAAGGAAAAGGTATATGAAATAACAATTCTTTCCATAAAGAAAATCATAGCATCCACAAACGAAAAGAAACACCGCAAATCCCAGCTCGTGTATCTGAATTCTGAATAAACCAAAGAAAAATCATTGTAATAAATAATCAACCAAAGAAAACATTGTGCTATATAGAAATAGATGAAACTTATTTATTTGAATTACTTACCTATCTCCAAGAATTTTAGATAGGGATCTCCTCGGTGCACTTGATTTAGTATTTGATTTGTTCTTGAGAACATCTCCAAGTTTTTCGGTAACTACCCATTCGTTAACTCTTTTGGCCTCGAAGAGGCCAATAAATGTGGCCTTTGTTCGGTGAAAAGACATGACATTCTCGAAAAGGACCCAATAGAACAACAAATGGAAGGACCTTGGAGTTCCAACTGAGTTAAGGATTGTTATGATGCAAGGAATGTAAATTGAACCCCATTTCGGGACATCTACTTCAGGAACCATAATTGTTAGCGGAAGGACCACGCAATAGAAGAAGAATGTGAACATATGAGCAATGATCTTTCGCACAAAGAAGAAACTGTAGATCACATAAAACTTCTTGTACAGAGTAACTTTCTGTAAAAAAGATAAGCGGGAATTTAGATACATATATTTTTTTTTTGGTGCAGTAAAATTAGATTAAACTATGAATTGATTTAAATTATCAAACCTTGTTTGTGGCAATGTCCATAACCATTTTTCTGAATAAATTAGCTGGACCACAAGACCATCTGTGTTGCTGGAACCTGAAGGCTTTAAAAGTACTTGGAAGTTCACTTTTCACCTATTGGAAAAAACAAATTTCAACTCTATGCATGTTAATTAAATTGAAAAATGAATAAATTAAACAATGCATTTTGAATATGTACCTGGAGGTCTCCTAAGTAGAGAAATTTCCAGCCTTTAAGACCAGATCGAACAGCAAGATCCATATCCTCTACTGTGGTTCTGTCTTTCCAACCACCAGCTTCATTGATTGCACCAATTCTCCAAATTCCACCAGTTCCTGAAAGACTCAATAATTCATTTTGTTGTTAACAAAAATGCAAAACTTAATTAAAAATGTTAGAGAGAAAAGTAATTTTCAGTTACCATTGAAGCCAAAGAAGGCATGAGTGGCTGATCCCACTTCTTGCTCAACTTTAAAATGGTAGTCCAATGACATTTCTTGCATTCTTGTCAACAAACATTCATTAGAATTCACTGCAAAAGTAACCAAAAAAACATTTCATGTCATTGCAAGTAAATTATTCAATAGGTTTACTTGGTTTTGTTTTTAATTATTGAATATGAGATTCTACCTCAGCCTTGTTAGATTTTAAAACAAATCGAATTCAAGTGTACATGTTGGATAAGAGTCTAACTACTATAGAAAATATTCCTTATCAAATCTGCCGGACCAAACTCATCCAATTATATTTCACATGCCTTAAAAATTATTCATTATAAGTAAGATGCTCCAACATATGTTTTGTCAATTTTAAAACAGTCAATCAACTTCCGAAGATCAAAAGTCTCAAACGGTAATTAACAATTTCCAAATTTAAATTATTTCATCTAATCTTGAAATAACATTTATCCAACTTGTGTAGTCTGCTATGAAAATTAAAGTCTATTATCTTATCTAGTTATCTTAATATATACTCCATAGGGGACAGGAGAAGAGAAGAGTAAAGGGGGTTCTTAAATGTTGAGCAGGAAATAAGCCGGGGAAAATGCATATTACTACCCTGTGATATCGAAAATCTGCAAAAAACTACCCTGTGAATTTTTTTTTGCACCAGACTTCCTTGTGTTTTCAAAAACCCTGCAAATTACACCCATTCCGTCTCCCTCCGTCAATTTTTTGACGCGCGTGTATTCTACGCGCCAAAAATGCGATTTTTTTTGTTTCTTACGTAATTTTTCATTCAAAATGACAAGAATACCCTTGTAACTTTGAATCTTTGCAGAAAACTTCCTTGTGTTTTTTAAAGTTTGCATAAAACCTCCTTGTGTTTTTTAAAGTTTACAGAAAACTTCCTTGTGTTTTTTAAAGTTTGCATAAAAGTTCCTTGTGTTTTCCACCGTTTGCAAAAAACTTCCTTGTACTTTTGGAAGTTTGACGCTTTGAAATGTTTGCAAAAAACTTCTACGTTTTTCTTAATGTTTGTAGAAAAGTAACTCATATTTTTTAATGTTTGCGCAAAAAATTCTTGTACTTTTAAACGATTGTTCAAACTCCCTTATACTTTTATACTATACCCATAATTTTGTATCTTTTAAACTTCGCACATAAGATCTCTTCTTTTCTTTGTTTGTTCCATATGAGAAGCGAGAGAGAAAAATTAGATAGAGTTTTTGTAATTGTAAAAATATAATTTTTTATTAATATATAAGGGGTAATTTAGGCAATTCAATTAAAAATTAACGGTGTCAATGATTAACTGAGAATGGGTGTAATTTGTAGGGTTTTTGAAAACACAAAGAAGTCTGGTGCAAAAAAAATTTCACAGGGTAGTTTTTTGCAGGTTTTCGATAACACAGGGTAGTAATATGCATTTTCCCCGTTAATAAAAATATAATTTTTTATTAATATATAAGGGGTAATTTAGGCAATTCAATTAAAAATAAACGGTGTCAATGATTAACGGAGAATGGGTGTAATTTGCAGGGTTTTTGAAAACACAAGGAAGTCTGGTGCAAAAAAAATTTCACAAGGTAGTTTTTTGCAGGTTTTCGATATCACAGGGTAGTAATATGCATTTTCCCCAAATAAGCCAAGCCGTAACTTTATTTTTATTTCTTTTCCTGACACCACGTGACACGACAATTAAAATAATTCCGACGTCACAAACATAACAACCTGGAATTGGCATATTTTTTCCCTGAATTTTGTTCGTTCATCACGAGAAGTTGTCGGTGTGCAACGTTGACACTGTTTGGGAGTTTGAACAAAAGCCAGTGCGGCTCCACCAATTGTATCTGTGGTACTGACACATAGCATAATAGCACATGCTGAGAACAGAATTTACAACTCTGTCCTCCAACATGTAGTTGACCATATTTTCTAAATTGCTGTTTCGTCCGTCCTTTTGGGAGGAAAGGACAAACCTACCCCGGATATTCAGCTCTTCCAAGCCGCTTAAACCGGGGGCACATTGTTATTTCTAGCTAAAAGACGGGATAATTTCGTCATTCGGTCAATTAGTGACACGAATGGATGCGATACCATTTAAATGGACTAATTAATGTTCAATGGAATTTAGGGAACGAACCAAATGTTAATTAAGAAGCCTCCTCCAAGAGCAGAAACCAGAAAGAAATGAATGACACTTTATTTAGTATAATTATTAATTACTTAAAGTCAGACATATTAAACCGAAAAGCATGTACTAAAGTGAAAGTACAAAAAAGTTCTTAGCACGTAATATTTATCTATATTGGAAAATCGTAAGGCCGGTATGCTTATTAAACATGGAGTAGATGTAACGAATCAATTTTTGTCGACATCAATGCAGCAGTTGTTGTAGTTAAACCTCACACCCAGTCAAGAAATAAAAACTAAATTATATTATAGTATTAAATTAGCTATATGATATACTAATAATATTTGGATTAACGCCGTGATTTGTGGTGATTAGGCAAACAAAAGGTTAAGAAGGATCTGGGCCGTTGATTGGATCCCACGACGTGGGTTGTTTTAAATGGGTCCACCTGATGACCCGTTAAGTGTGCAACAAATTTCTCCAAGAAAGATTATGTGCACCCCTTGGAAACAATTTTATGCACACCGACACTTTCGCATATTTACAGAAAACATTGTGACAAACAAAATACCAAGTCTTAATTTTCGCTTTGTTTATTAAACAATACCTTAGGCAAAATTCTTGTCCAAGCCTATTCATCAATAATTTAGAAAAAATAGGAAAAATTCTTGTTCAAGTTTGGTTTGACCAAATTCATCCAATCATCAAGCAAACGTATTGCACTTGCTTTATGATTGACCACTATCCTGGGAATTACATCCAATCTCAAAACAAGTGTATTACACTTGTCATGTAGTTACTTTAGGTTCAATCAAACCCGATGTATGTAAGAATTTCCCATAATTTAAAGGTTTTATATTTCTAGTTTTAGGGTAAGAGTTCATGAGTCATATATTTCCAATGTATTACATAGACAAAAACTAACGAAATTGCATAAACTAATGTGTTCGTGATTGTTTTATTTTAATTGTTTTATTATTCATAAAGTTTTAAGATTGTTCAAATACTGTTGTACATCTTCATTTATTTTGTGACTTTTATTTGTACTAACTCAAAAAGATTAAAAAAAAAAACCCGCTTATTAGATAAATGCGAAAATTGAATGTGATTAATTAGCGATTCTTACCAAACCTCCATCGGCCTTGTACGAGGGCAATGTCCTTATTGTGGATTAGAAAGGGAACGGCTCGCTTGAGAAAATCCGGTTCCGGTCGAAAATCAGCATCAAACATGACTACATACTCGCATTCTTTAACATAGTCGCGTTTCAATCCTTCTTTAAGAGCTCCAGCTTTGTAGCCTCCTCTGCTCTCTCTAATTTGGTATCTAATGTTAATGCCTTTGCTTGCCCACCTAATACATTCTTTCTCAACCATATCCTACAACGTTGATTCATCATATAATTAATTACAAATCAAACACAATTAAACTTGATTCACTAGACAATGGTAATAATGATAATGTCGGTTTCAGTGTTAAATGATTATGTGCCTTAAAGAGTAAATACCCTCAAAAGTGGAAATTAAACACTACATTAAAATTTATGACAAGATCAAGGGGGGCCTTATTCAGGTATGTATGAATTTCAAATAACGCCAAATAGAAGAACAAGCCTTGATCTAGACTATTACAAGTAGGATTTACCGTGGATCAATAAAATTTAAAAAAAAAATCGAAAATATGAAGAGAAATTGTGAAGAAATTACTAAATTAAGAGGAAGAAAAAAAACTCAAGAGAACAACAAAAATTCGGAAACAAACCTTATTTTTTTGTAAAAGCTGAAGCATTACAATATTTTGTACGAAAAAGATAGAAAATTTAATATGGGATTTGCAATATTATTAAGACAAAAAACATGAACTTTTTTTCTGTTTAATGAAGTGAAATGACTTGTGTACCTTTATGACAAGGTCAGTTGAATCATCAAGTACTTGAATCACAAGCCTATCAGCAGGCCATGAAAGATTACAAGCTGCACCAATGGAGATCTTATAAACCTGTCACACAAACACACAATCATCAGTCACACATACCCATATCATATGTGTAAGTGTGTGAAAAAAAAAGGGTTGTAAAATCAAGAAAACGGACATACCTCTCTCTCATTAAACATGGGGATCTGAACAAGAACAATGGGATAAGCTCCATTTCCCAATTCAATATCATCTTTCATGGCTTCCCATTTGTATCTCTTTTCAGGCTTTTTCCAAAAGAGTTTCACTAGTATAATAACAATTCCCATATAAAGTCTCTCCATGAACACCATTATTGACATAGCCAAGCAAATATACACACAAATTCTTAACAATGGGACAATCAATGGAGGTTTAATTAGCTCCCATAAAAGACCAATTTGCCCTGCAATATCCGTCGAATAACCCGGTAACGACTCCGGTAAAAAACTCTTCATAGATACTTCAGCCATTTTTCAATCAAAAAACAGGGGACTCTGTTTCTCACTTGCTATAAATAGATCTGATGTCACTCCCTTTCCTTTTTACTATAGAGCACCAATGTGCTTCAAATTTTTGAAGGGTTTTTTAGATCCCCCAAACTCTGCTCTTTTTCTACTTGTAATTTGAGCCTATCAATACTTCTTGTTTCTTTCTATTTCTATTGAATAAGAATAGAAAGAGAAACAGAGAAGTGTTGTGGCATTGTGAGCAGGAAAGAGAGAGAGGGAGCAAGTGAGCAATGGGGAAGTAGTGAGAAAGGGGTTTTATAGTCATTATTTAGTGTGATTTGGATTTCTTCTTGACATTAATTTGGTCTTTTTTTACTCAAATAGTGACTAAATAGTGACTAGTAAGTGGCATGCTTATATAAATTCTTGATACTTACATCCTACCTTTCATTTCAATTTAAAACAACTAGTTCTTAGTATTTTTTATGATTAAAAATGGTTTATATAAATTCTTGATACTTATATCTTACCTTTCATTTCAATTTAAAACAACTAGTTCTTAGTATTTTTTATGATTAAAATAAATTATTTCTTTATGAAAGAATCTTGACTAAAATCATTTGTTTTTTAGTTTGATATGGTATTCGTTTTTTATAGACTAAGTTTAGAGTTTTTGGGATAATTACATCTATATTCCATGAGATGTACTGATGTAGTGATATTATATATACATTCATTGAAAAAATAATAACTACAAAGACTTCTTTATTACTCATTAAGAAGATTAATACATGGACATTTTTATCCTTTCCCTATTTTTAAAATTACTATTAATCTAAACATTAAACTTTTAAAATAGCAAATAAAATCTTTAATTGAATCAACTCAAACTCAACGTGGATCATATAAAGTTCCTAGGGGTTAACTCATTTATATCTATAATAGGTATATTAAAACATTATGTATATTTCTATCTCTATCTCTCTCTCTGCTTATTATAAAAGCATGAATAGTAGGCGAAAAACGAGTTAATTTGTTTTATTTTATTACTACATAATAAAATTAATTTTACTTTAATTTATAAAAACTATCCATGAAATTAACTAAATACATACGATGTACGTGCACTTTTCTAAGTATTTGTAAAATCACCAAACATCAAGCCATTTAGATGTGATTTACCCATGAGCGGTATTCTTGAAATCAACTGTTCCAACTTCTATTATAAGGTGAACAACCAAAGTGAGTAAAACTTGGGTAGAACTGTACCAGATTCTGGCCATGAGATGAAGAATGTGGCATTTTAAATGGAAAATTGAAGTACAGGTGAAGTGAAGAAAAGTTCCAGTTTTGCAAGCTAGATTCATGTGAGGAAGAGGAAGAGCAAAGAAGATGATGAAAAAGACTCCTGCACCAGTTTACGTGAAGACAACACGTACAACATGAATTGTCACATTCAGTAAATATATGCCGACAAAATACAAGAATTGTTTTTAACCTTTCTGTTTTACTATTTTGAAGTGAACCATATACATGACCGAAATGTTCTAATTAATATTTATAAGAAACTTGAGTTTCTTTCCCGTATCTTTGGGCACTCCACTCCTAAAGTCAAAAATCACTCATAATGAAAATTTGTCAAGAGTCGCAGATCCATTAATTATTTGCTGCATTCGGTCCCTGTTTTAATTGTTTATGCTAGAACAGTCGAGGGTACGAATGGAGCTGCTTTTTTTCTTCCTCTTCTTCTTAATTTGCATTTTATGATCGACCAATTGGCACAATTATATGAATCGATTGGACGTTTAGAACACAAATAATATTATGTCTTATTAAAAAATTTATAGGAATAATAATAATCACTCTTAATAATAATAGGGGTAATTCGCAACTACATCCCTCTAATACCTCACTACACAAAAACAATGTTTAACCAACTACAATTTTCATTAGTAAAATCTCGATTTTTGTTGGTATTCATGCATAATGATGAAATTATTCCCTTAAATGTTTTTTAGGTGAATGCAACGCAATGAACCAACTTATTCCCCTGGGTAAAAACTGAGTCAAATTCTTTTTGTTGGTTATCTGTTGTGATATTATTAATAGATTTCATCGGCTGAAATATGTTCGTATTTTTTCAGCAATTGGTTGGAAACATTCTTACAGATTGTAAATCATAACTACTTTATTGGTGAAATCTTCGCATTAATGTTACTCAACCCTCTATTGGTAGGTGATTGACCAACGCATTGGCAACCAAGTGACGATTGGGTAACACCTAGGCGATGAGGAGGCAGTCATCGCGTGTGCGCCAAGATGCACATGGACAACACTTAGGCGATGGGGCATCCAACATCGCTTGGGTGCCTGAGTAACCCTAAACGATTGGACGGCGCATGCGCAACGCGTAGGCGATGGGAAGGGTGAGCATTGTTTCTTGAGCGCTCAAGAGATGGGGCGTAGCCTGGGCAATCTGTTCATAATTAAATTATAGGAGGTGAGATTTGAACTCTTGACCTCATGGATATATAAGACTTTCAAAACCATTGAACTCGACAACTTTGTTGATAGCTCAACTATCCCTGATGTTTAGTGTAACTATAGTGATCACAAACTACCTTAAAAATTTGTGCAAAAATAAATTTTCCTATTTTATTATAAGAAATATAATTGTTACTTACATTAAACCCATCTGCCCCCTTTCCCCACACCACATATGTCCTACTACAAACTTACCCACCCCCACCTCACCCACCTTCTTTGCTAATTTCGTTAATTTTTTCATCGATTTCATCATTTTTTTTATCGATTTCATCCACTTTCACAAAATTGATCATCTGTTTCCACCAATTTCACACATTTTCACATATTTCACCCATTATTACAATTTAACTCATTTCACGATTTCATCCGTTTTTCCCAGATTTGACATGCACTCATATTTCACCGTTTTCACTTATTTTTCACCAATTTTGCAATGCCAACAAGCTGGAGTTACATGACATAATTAAAGTTGAAATCTTTAAAGTACTAAAATATCAGCGAGCTATAGTTACAAAACTGATACGCAATTTTCCCTGTTACAAATCATATACTGTGTATATTTTTCTTTTGTGTTGTGTCATTTGGAGGGAAAAGCTACCACAACACTAAGGCTCCTTTTAATTACAAAGAAAAAAAAACAGCTGAAAAATATTCTTGCTTCTATTTTTCAATGTTTTTTTGCGCTGGCAAATTTTATATAAATTTAAAGGAACTTGTCACTTGTATTAATGTGAAAACCGGAAAGCAAATAACTAAATTCTAAGAAAAATGTGCTTTTGTTTTCTTATGAAATTTATTTGTAGCCCTCTCTAAATCTTCTTTTCCTCTTTTAGTCAAAAAGTAATATGGACGAAAGCAGCGCACGAGATTGTTGTTGGCATATATAACTGTATGAAAAGTTTTCTCAAGCCTCTTTCGTTGATAGTCTTGATTGAGATTTAGTAGCACTTCTATTAAATTGATAGAGATTTGAAAAATCCGACTTTTTATTATTATTTTTGAGATTTTTTATTCTAGTTTTAGTAGTTCTAGTTTTTTGAGATTTTTGGGATTTGGGGGACCCTGGCCCCACAATATTTTTGAGTTTTTTATTCTAGTTTTAGTTATATATAGTTAATATATTTATTTGCATTGATTGTTTTGGTCTTTTTTAAAAGCCCAATTGAAAAAAATTAATTATACACATAATATACTTGTCAAAACTTAATTAAATAGTAATATTTTGGTCTCAACCAAATAACTATAAAGGTCAAATAAAAATCTTGATATAATTTTATGAAAATGAAATCAAAGACTAATTAAATCCAATATAGGGGAAATATATTTTATTTTATTTTTATATATTCGTTCATTATTTAAATAAAAATTAATTGATTTTTTCGTAAATATATTTTTATTAATAAAATTTTCAGCCCCTCGATTCATGAATCTTGGATCCGCCCCTGGCCTTAGTTATGAACTATGATTGGACGAGTAACTTAGAATATATATTCCACACATTGTAATATAATGTTTGATAGGATAATCATTTTTGCATGAATAATTTAAGGTGCTCCGTTTTTGTGGTTCGGTATGATAAATTTTTAAGACAAGATTACTGTTGACTTTTCCACGGTGATCGAATATGAGCTTGAAACAAACCGAACAGCCCCTAATTTGATGTATGGAGTATCTAATTTGATGCTAGTTTATTGTCGGTATAAGTTGTAGCAATTGATACATAATTATTGCGACATTTTTTATAGATGTTGAGCAGAGATTCGTAGGTTAATACTAGTTTGTGATATGTAGTATTTGATACATAATTATTACGAGATACATTGTTAGCTGTTGATTAATGATATAATGTATCATGTTGCTTATAAAATTTCATTAAGTTAGTAACTTAGTACATAGTTTTAATTTTATATATAGTTGATTACTCTAAATACTTTTAAAAATCAATTATATTTGACTAAGTTGATGGTGATCTCTTTAATAATTAGCGGTACATATAAATAGGACGATATTTTACTTTCATCTTATTACTTGTTTGCGATAACATATACTTATGTTCTCAAATTTTGCATAAATGGTGTAGACCCTTGTGGCTTCTACTAAGAGATATATATGACGCAAGTGGTACAAATTTTATTTAATTTTGTGAAGTCGTTGCACATCCTTCAATTCTTATAAACCATATTTCAAAGCTTTGAAACATCTTCCACAATCATATCGTTTAACTTTGCCGGAAATTATATTTCTTTTCTTGTACATGGACTTAAACTTTGAGTCAACATTAAGTTGGTTTTGCAACTTGAGTCCTGCACCCAGTCTCCCTAACTTATTTGGTCTAATTCGGGACTTATTAATCCCGTCAATTCTTTTTTTTTTTTTTTTTTCCTTTGTAATATGGTTCAAAGAAAAGAAGATATTTGTTGACAATTGAGAAGGTATTTTCATTCAATCTTTCGTTGCAAGTGTTTACTCTAGAAACCAACTTGAGACATCATGCTTGAATTAATTAACCCATGTTTATATATATACAACTAACAAGGTCGAAGGGTATATTCCTCAAATATTATTAATATATCATCTAGTCACGCGCGCCACAGCCTTGATAAAAATGGGTTGACCTTCCAGAAGTGCAGGCAGTACTCCCATAACAAGCACATTTCTTTTTTCTTTAACTTGGTTTTGGGTGGCCGGGTTGGGTCAACCCACGTTAAAATGCTTGGGAATTTGTGATCAATATTAGTTTTACAACACTTACTTTCCATTGTCCATTCCATAGCAAAATTCCAAATTTAGTCGTAACTCTGAGTTTGGTAGTGATCAGAATTACAACGCATATTCAAATGTATTTGTCTTGTATAATTGATCGATTCATGCTTGGATTAAAATCTAGTTAATGAGTAATTGATATTTTGCACCATAAATATACTATTTTTATATTTTGCATCCTAAAATTAGAATTTTGACACTCTAATTTGTCCCCTCGGATTGTCTTTTATTAGAAAAACAATCGGCCTTTTAACCCTAGTAGGATGTATTTTGCCAATGAATTTGAGGGTATGCAAGATATCATAATTTCAGTTTGAGGGTGCATAGTGTCAATTACTCTCTAGATAGTGTTGATTCATCAAGTAAATCAACTTGTTATGAAAAATAAAAAAATAAAGTAAATCAACTGGTACATACTTAATTTTGTACTGAAGAGAAAATTAACTGATTTTTTTTTTTTTTTTGGGGATGGTTAAGTACTCAAGTAGTCATTATTATTATATATATAATGAAACAAGCAATAATTGGGCTAATAAATTAAATATTCTAATTAATTCTATAATTATTAGTTTATTAACTGATGAATATTCTCTGCAGGTTAATTATAAATATATACAGGTAGACAATTCTCAAGTTTAGATTTCGATTGGATCGATCAAAGGTCGTAGATTAATGTACTATGAGTGTGTGGAGTCACCAATTTCAATTCGCCTAGCTATATTACTATTGCATAAGGAAGTAAATTAAATCACGTGACGACATCTAGCATGCATGTTAATATTCCAGGAACAGCTATGGAACCACATGCAATTTGGTACGTAAATGACAAAAATAACCATGATACCATATATACACACACATCGCTCTTTTAAAAAACATCAGCTAGCCCAAAAATTGGAAGAGAATCGGTCCATACTTGTCATAATTTCATGTTATCAAGATACTAACTTCAAAGGTCAATTATTGCCGATGAGACAATAGTCGGTTGGCTAAAGTTGAGGCTCTATATATTATCAAGAAATCATGAGTTCAATTCTCATATGGATGAGTATTTATTTAGTTTAATACTAGTATTTGTAATTAGTTTATTTTTGTACTTAATTTGATACCAATGAAATAAATTTAAATAGATTTTTTATGACATAATGATTGATGTAATGATGTCTTCATCGTCTCTTTATTAACCAACATGCATGTGATTGGTCTAGTGGAAGAAATTATTCCTAGAAAGTGATGAATTTAGGTTAATTTTAATTTATGTTGGGAGAGGTGTTCACATAATGCGTCTGACAGTACTCGAGAGGGATTAAGTCTGATTTAATACCTAGATACCTTTGGGAAACAACAAAACTATTAGAATTTAACTTGAAACTTTACATATATATAGGCTTTTATTTTTATTTATTTTAAATGTAGTCTTCTTAATTAGAATAGGTTATTGTTGATTATATATATCATAATTAAGTCGTACGCAATAGCATTTCTGAGTACTGCCCTACTTAAAACAATAATGCATTATAACTTATAGTATGTTGTTATTTGAGAGTCAATTGTTTGTGTTCCTTTTTTAATGTCTTTCCAATTTATGGTTTTAGTAGGAGAAAACAATAACTAATTTATCTACGCAATTAGAGACTTTAATTTTTTATTGGTAGATGGGTAAGTATAAATTGAGCATGCGAGACTGCAATATATTAATTGTGGTTAGATATGCGCGGTGTGTTATATTATAAGCGCAGGCAGACGCCTAAAAAAAACTATTCTATTACTATAAAACCTCAATAATTGGAGCATGGGAAAATGAAAACAAATTAAGAGCAGCCCATAGACAACTGCTCCAAGTGGTACATAATATAAGAAGAAGAAAATATCAAAAAATTCTGTAGGCCGTACGTTGTTGATTATTGTACGTAAGAACAATTTAATCTTTCTTTTTTTAGAAAAACAATTTAATCTCAACTGTCGGCAAAGAAAGATTAAGAGCCTAGCTAAGATTAATTTAATTTTCGGAAATAAACCATAAGTCAAAGGTAATTGAAATTAAAAAGTATTTTTAGTTAGTAGTAGTACTGGAACGAATGTAAACACATAATACTTTATTATATCCAGTTGCCATAAAAAAATATATGGTGCAGTGTTTAACTGTTGCTCAGAAAGAACGTGTCTGAGTGTAAATATCACGCTGTTATGTAACATGTTTTCAACACTATTAATGGTGTTTCTGTTACCAAATATATATGTTCATAAAATTTGCATCGTTAATCACATAAAATTAAAGGTCAAATCTTAGAACCAAATCATTTAATTAAAATTCTAAACATTTGTTGTCGAGCAAAATACAAAAACACCCCGTGTTGTTTCTAATTAGCCAATACTTCATGTATTACTTTTATTAGCAAGAAAATTCTATGTGTTGAATTTATAATTAGAAAAAAACTTTCTATGTTATCATTTTATTATAAATTCACTACACCCATTTGAAAATTAAGAGTTGACCGAGAGGTTAGTTTTACATGGGAGTCATTATCAATTTATTAAAGTGAATAATTGGATTTTCACATTATATTTCAAAGAAAAATAACATATATGGATATATTTATTCATTCTTCTACAAATCATGACGAATAGTCTTAGAACAAGTAAAACACGTTACGACCTCGGAGAAAGTAAATGTCTCTGACTAATTAAAAAAAAAAAAGTTGCTAAATAAAATAACAATAAAATTTTCTTCCAATTAAAAATAATACATGGGTGTTTTTACATTTTACTCTTAAGAATTCGGTTCTTCGGGAAATTCCTGTTGAATCTGGTGTAGGTTACACGCTAGCTAGGTTCATAAATATTGAATTTTATGTGATCCAACGGCTGCAGTTAACCCAATAATCTTGAAACTTTATTCCCCAAAAAGCCAATCCCACTTGATGTAGAGTTCTATTATTGGGCCGACCACTGATGCCCAGCTAAAACTAGCTTACGTTCCAATGTTGGACTTATTTGGGTTCATATCTCATAAAGATTGTCAGTCAATGCAATGTTTAATCCTATTAATAATTTGATGATAAAAAAGATATTAATTTATTGGTTCGCCAAGAATAATTAGAGTCTTCAAAAGAGCTATATGGTGAAAGTGATATTAGCTATATAGGTGGGAAGCTAGGGCTAAAAAGTTACCTTGCATAAGTCTACAACTTCAATATTGATATTATCGGTGATGTTTAGTGTTATTATATTGATATTGAATCAATCGGATCTTATATGAGTATAGACCCAATTAAAATGTATTTCGAATTAATAAAAATTTATGAGTCAAGTTTAGTTTAGAGAGTCTCGATAAAGTGCAAAATGTCAAGATTGGTCTATTAATTACAGTAATTGCATATCAATGACCAAACTGAATCCCACATCGAGATAGATGGAGAAGGAAAAGAGATTATTTATATAAAGACCACAGTCCGAAATAAAATGACATTCTTGGCCCCCCTCGTGGGCTATCTACCGGAAATCCTTTTTGCAATTTCATGGGCCGTTATTTTAATTTATTCATAAACTAGATCAGAATGATTTCTGTCATTTGTGTATTTTCTATGGGCCAGGACTAATTTAAATTCATATAAAGTCCAAGAAGACTACAATACATCAAATTTCATAACCAAAGAATAAAATGTCAACAAGTTGGATTCGGATTAGATCCGTGTAGATACCAACTCACGTCTATTTAATGTAATAAATTGGGTTTGGACTTGACTTGGGTTTTGTACGATTAGAATTGAAATTCTATTGCATATTTAGATTTTTGGATAGAAATTCGGATTCGGATTCGGATTCACGTCCAATATTTTTCCCTAGAACAAGTTTTATAATGTAATTTATTCATTTAGAAAAACTTATTTCATTGCGCTGATCTTCAATTAGTAGAAAAGATCTAACATATTTAATCATCTATTTTAAAGTATTTGTTATATATCCAGTCGACAAACAACGATATTAGTAATATGTAACATTGATCTTTTATGTTGATTGAGAATTAAGGTATGAAAATAATCATGAAAATAAATATTAACTAATGTCTTGTTTGACTAACAACAATATATTGTTAATGTTATTTATGTAATAAAGTATTATAGATATCATTTGTTAATTATTAATAGGTTCTAAAGTTTGATAATATGTTTAACCTATATTCATATCCAATTCATTTATTTCGAGATGTAAGTACTTTTAATCGGATTAGAATCATAAAAAATTTAACCGCTTATATTAATTAATTGTATCTGATTCTTATTGAGTTTTGATTAATAACCGTTAATCACTTATTTTAATTAATTATATCTGATTTTTATTGAGTTTTGATTAATAGCCGTTAACCAATATAAGCACATTAAAGTTTTGCGAATGTACACTCGAGACATTGGGATATTTAGGCTTAATTTGGTCTCAATAAGTGATTTCGGTGGTTTCAGCGGAACCTATGAAATTTGATTTGGATAATGATTTCATTGGAATATTGAGATTGTAAGATATTATTAAATAATAATTAGTGGGTTTTGAAAATATGAGATTTGATTTGGATTGGAGTTTGTGCGAGAAAAATTGGTGGTAGATGTTAAATCAATAATTTATTAGGTTTGAGATAATATATTATATTATATTATTTAATTTTTAAGATGGTGAATTATTATTATATTGTAGTGATGATTGAGAAGGGATTGTAATAATTATTTTATTGTGATTATTATAATGATTTATGTTATTATAAATACAATGTATATTTATTGAGATAATTAATAAAAATAATAACAATTGATAAATACAAAAATTGATAATGTAAAATAATACAATAAAAATTGATTAATGTAATTTATACCATTGAAATATAAATAAATTATATAAATGTGGCAGGGAGAAAATAGATTATCAAAAGAAACCACAAGGAGAAAATAAAAAGAAATAAGAGGGGGTGGGCGAGGGAATAAGGAAAGAACGATAGGCTGATATTTAGGGTATAGGCAGGTTTCGACCCTGGGCCTAAACTCGCATAGGCCTGTCACCAAACTAGAGAGATACACAGTGTTAGTGTTTTTATGGATCTGGGTTGCCCATGTCTCGTCCTATTGAGATGGGACTTAAACTCACTTACTTTAAAGACACATCTTGTCAAGCCCAAATTCGATCCCGATCTACCTCCCCAGACCTATAAACCGATAAAATACATTAATTTGACACTTGCAATTATCTTTTCCCCTAAAATCCTAATATCCAGACTTAACTTAAACCATATTCACATTTTCAAAACAAAATTTAAAAAAAAAAAAAGAATCAATTGAAACCGTATTTCAAATATTTGTTGAAACCACCAAAATCAGTTTTTTGAAATCAAAACCGAGCAACACTTACTTGTAAGATAAAAACCCTTTTGACAACCAAATGACATGTGAATAACCCTTTCGATACTAGCAATTTCAGCTTCAACAACAGAATAAAAGATACACTAATAGCCTAGCTATTAGAAGTTTAAAAGATAAAATCCAAAATCAAGAAACTAAATAACCAAATAAAATAAAAACATACAACAATGTAGTTCCCCGCTAAGCACTACCAACATACTCTGTAGACTAATCTACTACAGATAAAACATTAAACACACTACCTGCAAAATAATTAAGGTTCTCAACATTCAACAAAAGACAAAGTAAATAAAATTGGTTTTTCAGAGCGCACATAAATAAGAAAAACATCTTCATTCATCAATCAATCCAGCTGCTGCATCAAACTCGGATAATACATCCCCAGGAACGAATGCATCAGGTTGCTGTGAGTCCTCGACAGCATCAGGACCATTCATCACTTGATCATCATCAACTTGCGGTGGAGCCAGGACAGGAGTAGGAGGAACAACGGTTGAAGTAGTTCCGTTGTTCACTACATCAGCAGCAGATAATCTCCCATTCGGAGTCTGCAATTGCGCCATTGCAACTTTGCTTTTGTGGCGCTTTCGAGGTGGTTCAATTTGATGCCTCATCCTCGAAATTTGGTCATTTGACACCTCTTTGAATGTAGCAAGTATAAGCTGCAAAGCATAACAACAGTATTCACCACTAATCCAAATCAAAATTTAATCTTTACTTTAGTATATACAAGAAAATTTTAATTGTAAGCTTACAAGAACAGGGCCAACAGCAACGAGTGGACCAGCTACAGCACCACCAAAATATTTGTTTTCATCATCAACCAATTGAGCAGTTAAAAGGCAATTTTTGCCACGATGACCACCGTTTCCAGTGTATGTATGTGATCCCTTTAGATCCACGATATCATACCGCCCCTACGTACATGTGTAAAGATAACAAATTAATTAAAATGGCATTTCAATAAGAACAAACAAGTGGAGATAAAAGCCATATACATGCCTCGTATCTTAGAACACCGCCACGTAAAACAGAAGGTTGGCGAAGATGTGCAATGGACACTGTACCAGAAGCTGATAGGACAAGAACTGAATCAAGAGTATTTTGAGAAAATGTCCACAGCTTTTCATAAACGTCCTGCAGGGACAAAAAGAATAAAATAACATGGAAAATGTTGTCAAAAATTTGTAGATTATTAACTTCTTGTAGTATCAAATGTTACCTCTCCTGAATCAATTGAAAGTACATGAGGCTTGAAGCCGCCTTTCGCTTCCACAGCAGTCGTCCCGCCTTCACAAGACACAATTTAGAAAAGAAATGAACTCAAGTCATTATTTAAGGGGGGGAAAAAACAATTCTAAAATCTCAATGTGATTAACCATCATAGAACCTACAAGCTATACTGCAAGGAAATTTGGAAAAAAGAATTATATGAATTTTTTTTTTAAAAAAAGAAAAAAATTGTGACAGAGGTCAATAAGTCATTCAAATTAGCAGAAAGCACAATAAATCAAGATATGCAAAAACAAAAATTGGAATAACATTAGCAGAAAGCAAACTGAATCAAGATATGCAAAAACAAAAATTGGATCTGTTCCATCTTTGGTTACTTCATCATTTTAAAGAACTAGAAAAGAATTTCAAAGTTTCTGTACATAGCAGGCAATAAAGTTAACTACATAAGTAAAAAAAATCAATTTCACAAGTCATATAATAAGTAAAGAGAACTTTTTACTTTTAGCCGTAAAAACTAAGTTATTTTTTATCCCCGCCTCTTGGATTATAGATCTGTTTGATTTAATGTTGTTTCTCGTTCGGAATCCGAAAACCACCATTCACCTTTGGATGTGTAAGGATGTTGGCTACACATTTAGGGGTGGGTTTGAGGTTCCGTGGAGCTACCATAAAGGGTAGTCCCGAATTATTCGAATAGACTATGATATTAAAAATAAAAAATAAAAAGAACTATAAAAAAATGGATTAAAGAACCCTAGAAAGATTGATTCTTTAATCGAAAATCTTTTGACACATTTCGTAAAAATTAATAAAAAAGCATGAATTGAATACACACAACCATAACATAACCCATGCATATATAATTATCTCACAAGCTCAAAATAATAGTACTAATTAATTAATAGAAACTGAATCAAAATTAACCAATTCTGAATTAAAATTTACCGAGAGAAGCAGCAGCCAATGTTTGCCACTTGCCGGACCCTTTTGGGCGGCCTCTCCCCCTCTTTGCCCGAGGGGGCGAGGAATATTCCGGCTCCATCATGAAATCCCTCACCTCTTTTTTTGGTCGCCCTCTCTTTTTCATAACCCTAACCTCAGGTGCCGCCTCTTCTCCACCGCTTACCGCCACCTCGCCTTGATCACCATTCTCCTCACCGACCGCAACCTCTTCTGTCTCAGAAACTGTCAAAACCTCAGTATCCGCCTCCGCTACAGCTTCTGGTGCCGCCAGAGGAACGATTTCGTTGTTTTGATCCTCCATTGGCAGCGAAAATTCCTGAAAACATGAAAGCTTACTTTTTCATTGAAATGAAAAATTTATAGAAATTAAAAATAAAGCAGACGGAGAAGAAAACAGAGGAAGATGCTCTGTTTCTTACATGCATGCAGAAAAACACTCAAACACATACCTGAGTGTGTATGTACGTATATATAAGAGGCGAGGGTACCTTTTTCTCTCTTTAGAAGAGAAGGAAAAAGATTTTGGAGGTTTTATTGTATACTGGGTTTTTTGTTTGAGAGAATATCAAGAAACGGTTGTTGCGTTTGTGAATTGTGAATGTATTTCTCTTCTATTTATTAAGGGGGAATTTTGGGCAGAATTCCAAAACTGCCCTTTGGGATTTTATTTTTTATTTTTGGGAATTAGAGAGTCTAGAAAATCCTTTTAAAAATTCAATAATTACTAATTATGATACTACTTATCAGAAAAGAAAAATAAATTAATAGCAAGATATTCTAAATCTTTGGTGATTTTAAACAAAAAGAAATTGTGTTTTTAATATATATAAATAATCTCTATTTATTTTTTGAATATACACAAGATATATCATTGTAGCTTTATTTGTATATTAGTAATTTTTCTGGATGACAAAGAAGAGAATGAAAATATAAGAATAAAAATAAATAAATAAAGAAATAAGTTCATTTCTTTAATTCTTTTTTTCCATTAAGACTTCCGCGTATCTCAGAAGAATCGTCTATAGTAACAAAATTTGTGTTAGGTATTGTAATATTACTATAATCATGAGACGTGACAGAATGCAAATTTAATTTTTTTATAATTTAGCCACCGTTTGCTATAAAAGTAAAAAAAAAATTGAATTTAATGTATGTTGATTTGCAACAACGCAAACGACAAAGTACGGATAATATTTTAATTAATATCGAATTTGAATTCAAATTAATTATTTGTACATGAGAATTTTCTATTGATAAATTTTGTATCTTATTTTGATCATATGACTTTTTCCCCAGTGAAATACAAGATAATGAGAAGATAAGAACGGATGAAATTGGAAATTATTCATTTGATAGCTTTATTTGCAAGAGCATTCAGATCTTATGAGTCGCGTCAGGCACTATACATGCAGGGGTGGACCTAGACGATTTTTATTTAGGGTACGAAAAATTTTCTAGGCACTAAATAAAGAAACTAACAAAAAAAAAACGAATTATGAGAAAAAGACCAAATTCTTTATACAATAATTGAGAGGGAAAAAATGAAGCAATGTACTTCATTAAGAAATAATATAGAGAATAGTGTAGTAAATAAATAAATAAAATAATAAATTATAAAAATCAATAATGAGAAGACCGTGTTATATATAGAAAATAAGAGACTGTGTCTTTTTTAAAATTATTGAAAGAAAAAATTAAGAGCGTTGCACTAAAATAAATAAATAAAATAATAAAAAGATGACAATATTATAAACTCAATAAAAAAATCATTTTCCTTTTATAATTATTATTAAGGAAGAAAAAATTTGAAAAAAGGTCAAAAACATTAGTATAACTAGAAAAGTAGCAGTCAGAATCCGAATATTGGTCTCAAACTATCAATTACAACACACTAACCAGCCAAGCTAAGAACACCCCGAGCCCTGCCTGGTCGTCTCCAATGGCAGGGCTCCGAAATTGATTTAATTCAATTTTCAACTCTTGCCCACTCTCACTTACAATTATATTTTTAATTTTGTTTTTAATATTAATATTAATAATACTAATAACTATTTTAATAATAAATTATTAATAATATTAAAATATTAAAATTAAAGAGAGATATTCATAAAATTAAAATTGATACATAATAGGAAATACAACAAACAAGAAAGGAAATACAAGAAAGAGGATTAAATAAACGGCACACACATGGAAATATAACATTTTACGGAAATATAACTTTTAAATTGTTTGTATAAATGTTTAATTATATTTTTAACTAATTCGATATTTTTAAAAATATATAGCCACCACCAATATTGTAATTAAATGATTAAATTTTTTATTAAATACTAGTAAATATACTATAAATATACTAACAAATTCTATTAAATAATTCAATTCTACAAATTTAATTTAATTTAGGAGGAAAACAATTTTAATTAAGAAATTAAAAAAAAAACAATGATCCAATCAGGCGCGGCCAGGGCTCGCGCGAGCCTCCAGCCGCTGAAGACAGCTTCCTTCCCCACCCCGACCCGCCCCGACCCCTAGGTTACCATTGGAGATGGCCTTAGATGTTCCATTTTCAACATTATTGAATCATGAAACATTAATGAATTTGATTTTTTTTTCTTTAAAAATAAAAATCTTTTAGTATAAGAATTTTAAGTAAAATTTTGAATTTATCGCCACAAAAACCGACAAAGTAGGGATTGTGGTGGGTGGGGTTGGGGGCGATTTCCCTTTAAGGGGTCCGCCTCTGAAAACATGGGAACCTCTCCTAATATGAATTCGAACTTACGTTAGCCACTTTGCTCTTTGGCATATTGAATTCCTTGAACATTTTGAAATTGTCTGAAATAACAAAAGGAAAATGTTAGATGTTCAATTTTCAACATTATTGAATCATGAAACATTAAATAATTTGAATTTTTTTCTTGAAAAATTAAAATCTTTTACTATAAGAATTTTAAGTAAAATTTTGAATTTGTCACAAAAACGACAAAGTAGGGATATATTTAGTCAAAATATTCTTGTTTTTGAGTTAATTTAAATGCATTTGTTTGGATATTAATTAGAATTCTACTAAGGAGATTCTTTTCTTTTCCCTCTTTTATTTATTTTTAAATGAAATGATAGAGAATAAAAAGATATGAATGGGTGATTAAAAAGAAATTAGGATTCCACAAATAATATAATACTCTTCTAAAATTACAAAAAAGAAAAGAAAAGAAAAAAAGATATTCTAAATTATTAGTGATCCTTAGAAAATAATACATATATTTTTCTCATATTTAATTTTTTGAATATACATCAAGATCTATATTTCTGGCTTTGCTTTGTTTTATCCATATATTAGTTTTTTTTCTAAACGAGATATAAGGGAATGAAAAAATAAGAAAGGAAGATGTAATTTATGAAAAAATCATATATGTAAATTTTTTTCCACGGTAAAAGTCGACTTATGTTATAATAATCATCTATACTAACAAATTGTGTGTTAGATATTGCAATATTATTGTAATCGTGCAATGTGATGGAATTTTAATTGAAGTTTTTATATAACGACAACCTTCCACTAAGAAGTAATAAAATTAAAATTTAATGTAAGTTGATCGTAACCACATAAACGACAAAAAAAGGGTAATATTTAATTAATATATCCTTTTTTTTAGTTTGAGTTCCAATTTATTTGTTTGAAAATAAGAAATTATTCTTCTAGTGAAATACATGGTAATAAAAAATAAGAGTTATGAAATTAGAAATCATTCCTTTAGTTGCATATATAGAATTCTTCTTGTAATATGAAAACCGTCTAAAATAATTTATTTATTTTGGAAAAAAAAGGTGTTAGATGCATGTTGCAATATTATTGAATAATCACACATGAAAGAATTTGAATTTTCTTTAATAAATCAGAAATCCCTACTTTTGGAGGATTTGTTGTAATTTCTTTGTTATCTTTTATCACAAAAATAAAAATAAAATAAAAAATCAGAAATCCCTCACTAAAAAATTATACATTATAAATTAAATGTTGAATTTGTCACAACAAAACGACAAAATAGAGGCATTTTTAGTCACTTTATTGTTGCTTTTGAGTTTGAATTTAGGGAAATTGCAAAATTGGTCCCGTAATTATTGCTCACTGGCAAAAAGTCTTGTAATTTTTCGGGCTGGCAAAAAAGTCATGTAACTAATATATTTTGGCAATATAGTCATATTTCTATTTCGGCCCGAATTGCCAACGTGTATCCCAAGTCATATGCCCTTTGCTGACGTGGAAAAATTACAAAATTGGTCCAACAACTATTACTTGCTGGCAAAAAAGTCCTGGAACTAAAATATTTTGGCAATTAAGTCATGTAACTAAAATTACATGCAATTAAGTTTTGACATAATCTTCATCTTCATCTCAAGATTAAGTTTCAATGTAACTTTGAGATTACATGTAACTACTTTTGAGAAATTTATTGAGCTTAGATAATTTGAGATTTTTTTTTGTTTTATTTCCTAAGAAAATAAAATAAAATATTTTGTTGAAATTTGATTTTTTTTCATGTATGTGCCTTGTTGCAATTTTGGGCAATATGGTGTGATAAGGTGCCTCATAGAAATTTATTTCATCAGTCTAGTTTTCTAGTTTTTCAATGTTATGTTGGTAATTTTTTGTGCTATTTGAATACCTTCTAATATTACCAAGAGTCTAAATTAATTCTAAGGTAGTGTTCGTCATGTGTGGGTTAATTTTTCGTGTAAAATGGGTGGGTGATTTGGCGGACACAGTGGAAAAAAACCACAATTTGGAAAAATAGGATTAAATTGCCAAATTAACTTAGTTACAGGACTTAATTGTCAAAATATATTAGTTATAAGACTTTTTTGCTAGTCCGAAAAGTTACAGGACTTTTTTGCTAGAAAACAAAAGTTACGGGATCAATTTTGCAATTTTTTTACCGTCGGCAAGGGGTTCAATTTTCCACGTCAACAAGGGACTGGTGAGTTGGCGAACACATCAGCAATTCGAGCCGAAATAGGACTGTATTGCCAAAATATATTAGTTATAGGACTTTTTTGCTAGCCCAAAAAGTTCCAGAATTTTTTTGCCGATAAGCAATAGTTATGGGACCAATTATGCAATTTTCCCTTGAATTTAACTTTATTATTTGGACATTATAATTCTACTACATGTGGGGTGGATTTAAAGCATGAATTGGGGGGACCCCCCAAAACTTTTGATTTCCTTTATAATATATAATAAAATATGGCAAAGAAATAATATAATCTAGTCATGGTTTTCCTTTCTCCACCAAATACTTATTTCCTTATTATGTAGTTTGTATCTTGTTCCTCGATATTGCTTTAGTGAATTGTGAATCATATATGTTTTTTGTCCTAATATATTTAATTTGTGGAATATTGTTTTAATATAAAGATTTCATAGTGAATCTTCCCTAATACATAATTATTGCGTAGAAGTAATTCAATGATTTATTATTTTTAAATTTTTATTATTTGTTATATAATAGATCAAAATAATTTGATTGAAAATCAAAAATATTAAAAACCTAGTACCATTGATGATTTAAAAAAATGTATAATCTATTAAAGTTCAGGGTCAACGGTTTACTTTATGATAGATTAATTTTTATTATATGAAAGAACATTCTATGCTACTTTGATAATATTTTTATAAATATATATATATATATATATATATATATATATATATATATATATATATATATATATCGAATTCAAAATAATTCTTATTGACAACATATCCGTCCCTGCATATATTCCTGTTTTTTCCCTCTTTTGTTAATTTTTATTCTAAATGAAACAAACAGAGAGTGATATGATAAGAATGGATGATGAATAAGAAAACTATTATTTCACAAATATTATAATACACATCTGGGATTACATAAAAGTGACGTCGCAATTTAAATATTTAATAATCACTAATGAAGATACTAATTTTCAAAAAAGAAAAGGATGTTTTTAGCAAGATATTCTAAATCATTTGTGATCTTCTTAAGAAAAATACAAAGGTATTTTCAAATATTGAATAATTAGTCTCATATTTAATTTTTTGAATATCTAGGTAATACTTCATGGCTTTTTCTCTTGTCAATATTAGTTTTTCCTGAGTGAGAAAGAAGAGAATGAAACGATAATAATGGATAATTTAATTTATTTAAAACAAAATCATTTATTTAATTTTTTTCCCACGTTAGGAATTTCACCTATATTGTAATCATTGTTTGTACTAACAAATTGTGTGTTAGATACTGCAATATTACTGTAATAGTGAAATGTGAAATAATTTGAATGTTTATATAAATCGGCAACCTTGCTCTTAAAAAGTAATAGAGTTATACTTTAATATATGATGATTTGTAACCACAAGAATGATAAACTACGGATAAAATTTAATTAATATATTATTGCTTTTGAATTTATATTCATAATATTTTTTTTTGGAAATAAGAAATTTATGATTATACTTATGCTTTTATCCTTTTTTGGCTGATATTAATTCTTTTTTTCTAGTGAAATGAATGATAATGAAAATATAACAATCGATGAAACTGGAAACCATTTCTTTACTTAGTTTTGCCATATAGATTTCTTACAATATTACAAAAAAATATTTGAAACAACGAAAGAAAGGTGTTAAATGTTGCAAAATTATTGAATCATGAAACAAAAGAATTTGAATATAATCGTGTTTTTAGAAATGTTTGAAATAATGAAAGAAAGTGTTAAATGTTGCAAAATTATTGAATCATGAAACAAAAGAATTTGGATATAATTGTGTTTTTAGAAATCTATAATCTCTTACTAAATTAATAAGTAAAATTAATGTTGAATTTGTCACCACAAAACGACAAAGTAGGGATAATATTTAGTTAGTATATTCCTGCTTTTGAGTTTGAATTAAAATTTATCATTTGGATATTAGAATTTTACTACACATATTCCTTTTTTCTTCCACCTTTTTTTTCCTGGATTGCTGATATTTTTTAGTGAAATAACAGAGAATCTAAAGATAAAAATGGAGGATTAATAAGAAAATTAGGATTCCACAAATATTATAATAATTGTCTGAAACTTTGAAAATTGAGATTTTGCAATTTAAACATTTAATGATAACTAATGAATATACTAATTTCAATGGAAATTAATAGGAATATATTATAAATCTATGATGATTTTAAGAAAATACAAAATGGGGTTTTCAAATATTAAATGATTAATCTCATATTTCATTTAGGAATAGACATTAAGATAAATCTTTATGACTTTCTTTCTTTTGTCAATATTAATTTTTTCTAAGTGAGATCAAAGATAAGAATGGGAGATTTAATTTATGGAAAAAGAAATCATTCCTTTAAATATTTTCTACATTTAGAATTCCGCATATATTATAACAATCGTTGATACTAACATATTAGATATTGCAATATTACCGTAACCATGAAACGTGATATAATTTGAATTAATTTTTTTAATAAACCGGCAACCTTTCACCAAAAAAGTTTTATCTAATAAAGTTAAAATTTAATTTGTGCTGATTTGTAACCACGAAAACGATAAACTATGGATAATATTTAATTAACATATTCTTGCTTTTGAAATTGAATTAATTTTTTTTTATAAGAAAGATGTTGCAATATTATTGAATCATGAAACATGAGAACTTGGATATTGATGTTTTAAGATCAACAACCTCTCACTAGGGACAATATTTTGCTAATTTATTCATGCTTTAAGTTGTGAAGTCTAATTATTTTCATTGGATTTTCACTATATGAGTATTAAAAATAAATAGTTATACATGAATTGAATAACAAAAATAAGTCAAACTTATAATGTTAGACAATCATTAACTCATTTTTTTGATAAAAGATAATCAAGCATTAGAAATTACCGAATCGAAAATGTTTGTTACAAGAGTTTGGGGATCACCTCTATCACAAAAAACTTCCAAGGGAAGTGAATCAAGAGTTACAACACCATTCCAATTAACAAGTTTGCCCCATTTGGCAAGGAAGTGAGCGGATTTATTACCAAGACGGGGAACTTTTTTGATCTTCCAATTCGGCCAAAGAGAGACCAAAGATCTGGCAGCAAGGGCGTCGGCATGACTTGACCATTCGAAAGAAGGAGCTGAGCTTGAGATCATCATAACCGCAAGGAGGGAATCACTTTCAAAAATCACTTTTTTGCATTTAACGGAGTTCATGAGGGTAAAAGCAACTTTGAGTGCGGCTGTTTCAGCGCTAGTAGGATCGGTGAAAAGACCCGAAGAGATGGTAGCAAAAATGATGGAGCCAACCGCATTCCGCACAATGACCGAAAGAGTGGCCATACCGTCAAAAAAAGCAGCATCAACATTAACTTTGAGCCAATCTTTTGGAGGTGGGGACCAATCTTGACTAATGGGTGCTGCACGAGACTTGACTGATTTGAGGATTTGAGCCTTGGCGTGATCAGAGGCCTGTTTAGAGACAATAGAAGCAATCTGCATTTCATTCAAAACATTACCATTATGAATAAGAGAATTGCGTGTCTTCCACACAAACATCATAGTAAGAACACAAAAATTCAGAAATTCAGTAGCATTTTCAGCATTCGGAAAGATTTGAGGGTCAAGGTGGATGAGGGCAGTGGCCCATTGTATCATCGACCAAGAGACGAAAGGGTGTAGGCGAAAATTCCATCGTGAGATGAGGAAAATGCGTTCGACAAAAGGACAATGAAGGAAAATGTGAGAAGTGGTTTCGATTGTGGCGTGACATAAGGGGCAAGAGGGATCCGGTACGTGAAAAAGGAGAGAGAGACGTTCCCGAGTAGGAAGCATATCGTTCATGATTTTCCAAATAAAGAATTTAGAGCGGTCATGTAAACCAGAACTCCAAAGAAGAGACCAAGTTTTGGGGTGAATGGTAGGCGAATGATTGAAACGAGTTAATTGGTCGGTCAAATACGCGGATTTAACCGAAAAGTCACCTTTCTTCGAGTGAACCCAAAAAACTTTCTTGAATTCTCCACGGGGAAGAATTTTGATTTTAAGAATTTCCCGAACCGAGTCGGGGCAGAAACAAGTGTTGAGCAACTCTACATTCCAAGAGCAGCAAGGTTGGAGAATGAGGTCCTTCACAAAGGTGCAAAGTTGAGGGTTAATTAGGGGGTTTGGGGCTGGGGAGAAATTTGGCAGAGTTGGAACCCAAGGTTCATTCCAAATGAGAACGGGAGAGTCGACTGTGATACGAAAACATGCACCTTTTTTAATAAGAGAAGTACATGCATGGATGCCTTTCCAAATCCAAGACGAGTTTTCGGGAACGGTTATCATTAACTCATATAAGTACATAAATTGGGTCTGACACACTGGGTTTCCTCAAATTACATCCATTCGCACGGTTGGTTTAATCAATGAGTATGATTTTCAGATTATACTTGAATAGCGAATTTAATCAGCTGAAGCATAAAGTGCTTCATATTTATACATTTACCCTTATGGCTTCATATTTACACATTTACCTATTCAAATAGCTAGCTAATATTTTCTGTTCATATATGAAAAGTACATAATTATAAATGTGAGCCAATTTATAATATTAGCTTACAGAGGTCTCCCTATTGCATTCCAAATTACTATCTAAGACATAAAATTACAACAAAAGAATAAGACAAGTAATGCCAGAAGTTGGACGGAGCTTTTACGTGCTTCAACTTCTTAGAAGCTCCCAATCGAACCCAAAATTTTGCTTTCGATAGTGTAATATCATCTGGTCTAAGTGAAGAGCATTTTAAGTTCCTCTAAGCGTGCAGTTCGAACTTCTTGATCAGTTAAAGCACCAGTTATCATTCGCTGCTTTCGTGCTTGCACTGCCTCCATTCTTTCCTCTACGGTGCCCTACCAATCCAATAATGTTCATATAATCAAATTTAGCTCAGTAATGTCATTCTCAGTCAATGTTATACTGCAAAATGTAACTGCATTAATAGAGTCCAAGAAATTACCTTTACTATAAAGCGTTTGATTGTCACCTTTTTCGTTTGTCCAATGCGATGAATGCGCATGACTGCTTGTTCCTCCACTGCTGGATTCCACCATGGATCCTAAAGGATGTTACAGGAAAACTAGCCAGTTAATCGGTTATACATTCTTACGAGCAATATAAGAAAGGTTATCAAGCTGAAACATGAGGAGATGTTTCTATCAAACTAATATTGTAATCATGCATATAATCTGATAAATGTGTATACAACATACATTGGGCTTGCAAAATAAAACCATGTCTAGGAAGAAGGAATTGAAAATATCTATTTCTCACCATAACAAAAGCATTAGATGCTGCAGTAAGATTTATCCCCACTCCACCAGCCTTAAGTGACATGAGTAACACCTGCAAAACAATATGAAAATAGAAACAATCAGGTTTCCTCAACTCTTTCAACCTTAACGCGGAAAAAAGAAGATAACAAAGACAAACCATGATGTTATCTTCTTCTGAAAATTGTTTTATTACTTTCTCACGCTGCTGCTGGTTTAGAGTCCCATCCAGGCGAAGGAATGGTATATTGTTCCTGGAGATGGACGTATACGATCAATAAAATCACTTCCATTATAATCTAACAAAAATACTAAACAAATAATACAAATATGTGCACATACTTGTTACCCTGAAAGAAAAAAGTGAGGAGGACAAGACACTAAACAGAAAATTAATAAGTAGAACAGGAGAGTTAGTTATGTTGCTCTGAAGATGCAGAGGCAATGGAGGAGCCAGTAACAAGTTCCAATGCATGGATATTATATGAACTAGTTTCAATCAAGATTTATATCACCCAATACCCTTCCAGAGGAAGTGAAGAAAAAGAAACCATTTGTAAGTCATTTTGAAGATAAAAATTAAACATAGGCACTTCTCCCTTCATAACCAGCATGAGCACCTCCCAGGAGAAATCAAAGCCTAATACATAAGCTCCAGCGCAAAATGTGGCCTCAAATAGCATAACATATCTCCACATTCACAAAAAGAAGATCCTGAAAAAGAAGGAAAGAATTACCTAGACAGAGGAATCTGCAATAGATCCAAAAAGGCAGTCCACTGACTGAAGACGATACTTTTGGATCCCACTGAACGTAAATTTCCTAATTCATGCATAAGAGCAGAAACTTTTGTCGACTCCACCCAGTTTCTCTCAACATCAACCTGGAAGCGACTATCAGTGGGTGCAGTGATGAGGTCTTGCTTGCTAATGGTCTTCCTGTGAATAGTGGATGTTAGGCATCAATGCATCTAGTAGAGTTTCTTAATCATTGATCGTTATCCTCAGTTTTATCTTCTCTACTGCCTAGATATCTGACTATTCGCTCTTTGCTTTATTTACTTTTTGCAGGCAGGGATCGTAAAGATAAAGAAATTCGTAAAGACTAAGGAAGGAGATAAACAGATCGATACCTACAAACAGGACAAAGGCCAGATGTAGAGCTTCTCCAGCTTGCCAATAAACACTCTCGGCACAGTCGATGAGCACAAGGTGTCAATACAGCATCTTCAAAAGCTTCTAGACATATAGGGCATTCTCCCTGTTCTCCTTTGCGTAGATCATCCACAACCTCCTGAATATACGCACGAGATGGTGTTTCTTTAGTTTGGCCAACGACATTCTCCTGACCACCCTTGAGGAAACGTCTCGCTAGTTTATTCAAGTCAGAGAACTCTTCAGTGTCACCTCGACTGGACATATAAAGAAACATATCACCAGCAGAACCTTACAGAACAGTAGCAAAAGTAATACAGATGTGTCTCTGAATGCATCAGGGCATGTGTTTGGATGTATACAAAGGGGGTTCCCATATAACCAACCATAGTTATTATAACCGCATTTTAGCCTGCGCTATAGCTTGAAGCGCAGGCATTTCACCTTGCCAGCGATTTATTGCGCCTTGTGCGCTTTGTACGTGAGATGAGGGGCACAAAATAAAACTTGTATATCTATGTAATGACTTTTAGTGCTAAAATTACTTGTTAGACATAGATTTAAGTGATTAATTCCGAATTTTCATCAAAGTGCTAAATTTGTTGGCATTAACTTATTTTTGGTATATACTAAAAAATATTGACTTAAGCGCTTTACTTAGATGAAGCGTGCCCCTAGCTTTGCGCCTTACACTTTAGCCCCAAGACACCTTTGCGCCCTGCGGTCTTAAGTTTAAATTTTTTTAACTATTACCTAAATCTCAGCGCCAAACCTAAAGGAAGCAAAAAATGGTTCGAGGGGGTATTATTTAAGTTAATATGTAACTATTAAAGGTTTTAGCAATCACTACATGATGATTAGGGTCAAATATGATGCAAACAATTTAAGCTTAAAGCCTAAAAGCGACATAGTCTGACCTCATAACAAGAAATGGGTGATCACAACATTGACGAAGGCGTAAAAGCAGCTCCAATATTGAAGCATAGTTGTGAAGAACCCGACCTTGCTCAACAAATTGATCAAATTTCACCTAAAGATATATGAAATGAAATATTATTCGAGCAGCAACAAAACAAAGGTAAATTCTTTAAAAAAAAAACAAAAAATTGGACCTTTGATTTTTTAAATAAGGCCTCATAAAAGTCGTTCTCTGCTTCTGTAAGATTACAATATATAACTTGCATATCTGCAGGTGGAAGAACTAAAATTGGCCTGCAGCGCGATAAATGAAAAAAAAACAAAGACCAGTACAACAATAGTAAGTAACACACAAAAAGCAGAAAATGGCCATAAAAGTGGTGACTTAAACTTTCTCACCTGCCATGCCTGTCTGTGCTAGACTTGGTTCTTCTTAACATGAGTTGCTTTAAAATAGATTGAACCAACTTTAACCCCCTCTCATCGCCCTCTTCAAATGGTTTCTGTACTAGCTTATTCCACCTAGTATACATTAGGGCTGCTAATTATCACATGGTCAACTTCGTTACAGTTTAATGATGGCACACAAAAGAAAACAAAGTAGTTAAGATTATAAAGGAATTCAATAGGAAAGACCAGGAATAAAGGTCATTCTTAAGAGCAACAACAGGACGAAAGAGGCAGATGTGGCAGAGAAATAAATGGACAGGGATAAAGTAAGTCGCCCACATGACACAAGATTCAAGTTCATAGTAACAAAATTTTAGAAGCAAAAGAAGACACAACTACTTCTTGTAAGAACATCTAAAAATGGCAAATGAAAGAACACAGACGCAGGAGTATTAAGATGAAAGTATTGCTGTTTCCTGAAAAGTACTTTTTCTTTGTTTGAATTTTAGAAGACCTATCTTAGGAGCAGCTTAGAATAAAGCAAAGCTGATATTGCAGGGTCTCCAGATTACCCAAAATATGGAAGCTTCAAAACAAATACTTATTTATATGTAAAGAAAAAACTATATATGCCTTGATCAATAAAGACATGGTACATACTAGTCATACAAGCCTAAAAATATGCTTATAAATCAAAGTAAATTCTATTCCCATGTCTCCAAAATAGAATCTCAGAATTGTAGTACGTGACTATATCTTGATGGTTTTCAATACCAATCAAAATGTAGCCAAACAAAACTTATAGTTATCAAACTAAATCGCAGCTGCTACATTACACGTATATTGTTATAACTAATCAAGCACAACATTGCAAAATTTCCTCATTTGCCTCTAAAAGCAAATCTTCATGTCAAACTTTGAAGATAAATTCTAGAACTGTCATATGTATGATCTTAAAAATTTGAAATTAAGTCATCCTGCAGCACAACAGCAAGGAATGTCATTGTTAACTTGTCAAGCTTTCCTTTAAACAATAATTTCGAAAATTTTAGTTTAAATATCTAGAGAGCTCTACTCCCGAAATAGCATTGTTCTAAATCTACTCTGTTTTTTCAAAGTACACTACTACACTAAAGACTTTATATTGTGTGTTGAGACCCATGAAAGAGAAACCAAACAAAACAAAGGGATGCAAATATACATCGAGCCCTTATGTAGACAATTAAAAAAAACTACGATAGGTGTTGGTATATTGAAATGCCACTCTTACTGTTCAAGATTTATTCATGAATAATCCAATTAAAATCAGTTCTATAAGGTAATAGCATTAGTGAAAAAGATGAAATAGCAACTTACCATGCCCAGCTTCCCCAGGGTTCAATCTTCAAAAACCGAAGGAGACTGTAAACATCCTCCAGGTTGTTCTGTTAGAAGGAATTACCATGAAGAAACATAACTGGATTTGCAGGCAATGAAAGTGTATAAAGCATCTGCATCATCAGTTTGAAGGCATAGCACAAAAACTAACAAAGAAGTACATTACAGGTTATGAAAGATGTACCCAGTTCATTTAATAATGCTAAACTTCATTGATTCTGGAAATATAAAGCTATTTTAAGATGTCAAAATATGCCAAGAAAACATAATGTATGAATCAAAATAACCTAAGGCTTCATTTGAATAGAGGGATTTAGGGCTAAGTATTTTAAATTCATAATAACAAATAGATAGCACTCGTTTGGATCATTTTGATTTTGTATGGATTCCCAATCCTTAAGTAACCATTTTGTACTAATATTTTAGCCAAAGTGATGAAATTGAAGACCATCCAATATTTGAGTCATGTGAAGTTCTTTCTTCAAACCCTTCTAAAAACCCAAATCCCTCAATCCAAATGAAGTGAAGCCCAAGAAAAACCCACATGTATTTCAGTAGGCATAGTTTTCCCTTATATTCATCAAACACCATGTAACACTAATCCATTTCCAATTATTTCAATGCAGATCAAATGCTCACGTCAGCTGCCAACAGCAATATAGATAGGAGATACAGTATCAACTCGAGGAAATGTTGTCAAACAAAAAAGAAAAATAGAACAAGGAGATAACAAAGATGGTTTCTGCAACATATACAAAAGTGGGGTAGTGCAACAATGTTTATCAAGTGGTTGTTGAACATAACACATTTTAATGCTTAAGGACTTCTTTGCAGATTAAAGACACCAGATAACAAGTAGCAAGAACAATGCATTAACCTGGATAGGTGTACCAGTAAGGCACCATCGACGATCAGCAGCAAGAGCAGCTGCAGCCATAGAAACTTGACTTTTGGAAGACTTTATAGTATGTGCCTCATCAAGAACCACTCTAAACCATCTCACTGAAAATAATCCCCCATTGTCATCGGCATTCTACAATGAGTCACATAAATACACATACACATGTTAATCAGTGGAGTTCACATGGACATAATATAGTGAAGCAAGAGCCTATGACAATACATCAATTACACAATGTACACAAAACCACGGTAATGGAATCAGAGATGAGGAAGTCCTTTTGAGCTACTTCATCTCCGTTTAAAGAAATATAGAGTACCTCTGTTGAAAATTCTGAAGCTAGCACTCCATATGTGGTGAGTACAACATCATTTTGAGCTAGAATTTTGGCATCCTTTGATCTGCTTTGTCCATAATGAACATAAATTGACAATGCTCCAGGTTGAGCATGAGTTTCAATTTCTGTCTAATAAGAAAAGGCACACATTCAACTTAGGAGATTAGTAATTATAAAACCCACGGACACTGCTTTCACTTCTTATAGACATCACCAGATATTAATATAAGCACATATAAGTATACCTTCCATTGGCCGATCAGTGTCATAGGGCATACAATTAGATTGCCACCACCAGTTAGCGAGGCTTTTTGTTTCATAAGCTTCTCAAAACCATTAAATTTAGATGCTTTCTTTGGAACTACTGGAGATATGTCTGAAATAATGTTTTCCTCGCAATTATCATTAAGAGACTGGCTAGTAGATGTGCTACTCAATGATCCACACCTTCCAGATCGGGTGAGAAGGAGAGCTATAGTCATGATGGTCTTCCCAAGCCCCATAGAATCTGCTAAAATCTACAATCAAATCCTATAGTTATATAAAGTTTATCGCCAATACCACTACAAAGTGACACAGGCACAGAACAAAAAAGGCAAAGTAAAACCAATAACATACTCCTCCTCTTGCCATTTGAAGTGTGCTTGGGAATTCCGTTGTTGCATCACCTGAAAAAGCATTCAAGTATAGAACCACTCCCCTACTGCAACAAACAAAACCACTTAGAATGGATTCCAAGCATCCAACTATATAAATACAGGGACAGCATTAATCTTCACATACTCATCTCCAAGGCGGTAGGCATCCCAACATGGGTGCAGAGTGGCTGCAGCCTCATCCACGCAGTGTCCTCTCTCCAGCTGAATCATCCAATTAAGAGCCTGCTTCTGGTAAGGGCGCAGGTCACACAGCAGAGCACTAGGAGGTTCCATTTCCTAAAGCATCGTAAACTAAATTACATGCAATGAACGAGGAAAAAGCCACAAGTAGAAAACAGTAAGTAGAACTTCTATTACCTCTAACTCTGAATTATCAGTAACACCAACTATATTGTCAAGATCGTTATCAGAAATTGACTCCTCCTTTTCATCTTTACTTCCATCACCAGATGATGTACTCTTTAACTTCTTGGCATGCATAAATGACATAGGTAAACCAGAGCTGTCCTGCTCATGCAAAGTTAGGCACTAAAGTTCATGGTCATCATACTTTATTTAAAATTGGTTATTGTACCTCAGAATTCAATGGCCTCTTCCTTGTATACAGATCTCCTGGAGTAAATTCTGCCTACAACAAAGGATAGACTCAGAATACAGCTGAACTCACAGCGGATATGCATGTAGCAAAACACAACAATTTATCAAAAGAGACAACTTCCTCTTATAGTGTATCTATCTTTTTCCTGAACTTGACCATTAAGTGAATATTCACCTTCTTAAAAGGAACAAGTCCCAGCAATTTGAACATGGTTGGAAGGGGGTTAACAATCGACTCCTCCGCAGAATTACTGGCTGCCTTTAGTGAAGTCTGATGGCTTTTCCGGAACATGGAGCTATTGATATAAATGCTATACGACAACACAAAATCAAAATAAACTTACTACTTTTGAGTATGACGTCTTACATACTGGAGAATTTAAGCCATTTATGAAAAAAAAAAAAAAAAGTGTATATTTTACATACTTGATAGCCAATTCAACAGAGTCCATAATCCCTAATACAGGAGGAGCAGATTTGCAGCACCCCTTAAGACATATTTTCTTATCTCTCACAAGAGGCAAAAGACACCGAGCCCATTCATTTGGAATACGGCCAATCTGCAACCATCCCATAGCATTATATCTTATCATGCAACCAACAAAATTTAAGTACATCAATGATGCAATGTATTAAACAATTCATGTTATTTGTATAAGATAGGCATGCTGAATTTACTAAGCTAACAAATGGAATAACAAAACATTAAAGGTTATCTAATTGTGATACGATGAATCCTTCAAGTTGAGGCATAGTTCAATAAAATTATAATGTTAGACACCAGCTTAAAAGAATCATGTAATAACATTCCAGAGACAGTCAAGTCAAATAATCAAGGTAACATAGCAGAAAGTCTTGAGTACCCCATACTTCAAAAATATTCCTTAAATTATACACTTAGCATCCTCTACTTGTTAGAGATTGAATTAAAGATACACCATAAGTAAAAACCTTTAAACATATGAAACCTAATGTTAGACACCAGCTTAAATTACTATGCAGTACCTCTCCACAAGCTTTTGTAGAAAACCTGACAATCTCGGAGCAAGAAGCCACCTGCCGCCCTCGCCCACCCCCAAGCTTCCCAGGTGAGGGAGTCGGTAACTTTTTTTCCAAAGGAAAATCGAAATTTACCTCGTCGCCAGGATTCAAGACCCTCCCTTTACAAGTAGACAGGCCTGCCACTTCAACATTTCCCACAAACCACCATTCAATCCCCATTTCATTACATACTCCACTGTCACTTTTGTCCTTACCCTCAATCTGATTTCTTCCAACCCCACACTTCGAACTTTCATCTGATTTTGAGGCAGAATTAGAACTCTCAACCCTAGTAACATTCCGCTTAACACTAGAGGCATTTATCGGAGGGAGATCAGTGTCTACATTCTCAGGTTTAACGCAGATAACGGGTTTCTTGAAGCTTCTAGGAGTATCGAAGATGATGTTAATTGCGGCAGTCGGATCATTTTTGGCCATGTGGAGAGCGCGAATTATGTCCATGTCCGAAATTTCAGGGCCGACAACTGATTTGACCGTTGAAATCATGTCTTCCGTCGCTTTTTTGTTTCCCATATAGGGGGAGCCAATTGAAAAATGAAAACTATGTTGTACTTACACGAAGGAAGAGGAAATTTAAGAGAAACCCTAACTGGAAATGGAACGAAGCTGTTTGGATAAATTGAATTTATGTGGATTGCCTGGCGTAAATTTGAAGATGAACCCCAATTATTCAAATTTGGGGGTTTACAAATTGGAAGATGAGAAACCCTAACTAGAGGGAGTTCTAATTAATATTTAAGTGGATGGAGTGGCGGATAGGCGCGTTGGGTTTGTATGGGAAAAGCGGGCGAGATAGGGATTTCCCGCCATCTTCTTTACCTGCCCTACCCAAAAAAAATGAAAAAGGCAATCTCGTCTTTAGAATAATTAAAAAAAGAATTTATGATTAGTACAGCTTGGTGGAAGCTCCCAAAAGCATTTTCAAAAAAATTTTAGTTTTGAAGGTGTTTGACCTTCAAAACCAACTACTTTCCATTACCTTTTCTGAAAGAAAAAAAAAATTATAATAATTTCATTAGCTCTGATTTCTTTTTTAACATTCTAATCAATTTTAGAATTTGCAAAAGTAACAAAAACAATTATTACATAATCAACTATTTTCAAATTTTATTTTGGTAAAATCATCTCTCGCTGAATTATTTTTTCAATCGGCCAAAATGGCTCAACTATATTTTGCATTTCATAAAAAATTGAAACTTGCACCCTCGTGAATCTAAAAATGGCAAAATGCACCTTCAAACTATATTTCTCTTGGTAAAATGCACCCTATGACTATATCCTACGAGATTTTGCACACGTTTCTCATGAGATCTTCGCATAAGAAGGTAATACTTATCTTAAATAATAATCACTCCGTCCCTTTAATTTTGTTTCTTCAATTTTTTGTGCGATATTTTAAGTATGTGTTCAAGAAGTAAACAAGTACGTGATATTTTCACATTTGTATCCTTAAAAGTAATGTTAGAAAACTTGTGGTATCAAATTAATATTGTTTCCACAACATTCAAAATTAAATATAACTAAAATATATGTACATAAATCCATTCATAAAATACAATTTTGTTAAACCTAATATCTAACACTTCCCGACATACAACTACTAACAACAATATGATATAAGTATATATCCAACACTATGAAAAAAAAACACAAAATTGATCCTATATATGTCTAATCAACTTAGGTGTCCACCTAGGCCCCCAGCTACAAAAGGGCCCGATTATTTTATTTTTTATGTAATTTCTTATGTTAATAATATTTTTTTCCATGTATAGATGATATTACGTAGAACTAGGGTTAGAGGTAAATAAGTTGACAACAAATTGTCAAGTTTGATTTAATTTTCTTGTTAAACTTTATATTATGTTTAAATTTGGTACTTAAACGGAGTTCAAAGTAGTTTTAATTGACATGAACTCAAATAATTTGATATTCGTATATAATTTAGTCATTTTTTAGCTTTTAAAGTAGAGCTCGAGTATCAAAAGCTATTATACAAAGGTGATGTTGAGATTTGATTTGAAATGTATGATAAACATAGCTTGAAAAAACTGTTACCTGGTCTAATTTGAGTAAAATATCAGCCCTAGATAGAGTTGTCGTGCCATTATGACAACTTCGTGGACCACATTTTGTAGCACAATTGCAATAGTACTAAAACTATATTCTTTTACACTATAGCTCTCGATTGATATTGACAAACCAAAAATCATAATACACGCATGTATATTTTGTAAAAGTATATACTATTACAATAATGATTCTTTCCACTATGCGAATTATTTCAATATTGAAATTGATAGAAACATACATATGAAATGTTATGTTACATAAAAGATTAGACAAATTTTCTCATTTTAAATATCTACAAAAGTTATGTTAGAGAAAAATTTGAACATCAATATGGTTTTGCTAAGTGAGATAAGTGTCTACCTACTTATTCGTTTTATTAGACATGGTTCTTAGATGTTGCGCTCGCTCTTGGAGTCGGGTCGCAAATCGAATTGCAGAACATGGATTTTAGCCCTATATCACCACCCTAAACACCTCACTTAAATTTGTTTTATGGCCCTCGTGATATTAAAACAATATTTAGTAAGCATGATGTGTTTTTCTTGATCTATAAGTAGTAAAATACTTGATATTAGCAAATATAAAAGCCAACCGAATTGGTCCAACATGTCTTAACCCGCTTTTGACCTAACTCAAATTTTAACCCGACGTGTTTTTGACCCGTATTAAGTGGTCCGTTATAGATTCGATCCATTTTCGATCCGGCTTAGTCAAATCTGATTGTTAGCCAACTTTAACATTAATCGTTCACATCATTCACATCATTCGATGCTTTCAAGATGAGTTCAATTCCTTTGCATATATTTAATTTCTTATCATCATGTTTAAATTAAGCATGTTGTTTCTAAAATTTATCCACACAGATTGCACAAATGACTTATGAAAATATGCTTATATACGAATGTTGAAGACAATACCATCACAAATTACAGAAGTCAATTTAAACCTAAAGTAGGAAATTCACTATAATTTTATACTCCTATTTTAAAATCATTTGCAGTATAAAAATGTTGTGCACAAATCGTGAAATGTATTTAACCATTATTGATGACTAAGAAGTAAATTTTTCCATGAAAACCCTATGAAATAATAAAGGAAATAAGATGTTTAGATATATATCAAAAAACAAAAAATAAAATGGATTAACGTGAATTTTGAAGCAGGAGTTTAAATTATAAATTAAATACACTTTATATTCTACAATTTTTTAAACTAAAAATTATTGGCGGGGAACACCATATCATGCAAGTTGTTCCCGCCAATTCACCCTATTACTAGATGGTGTTATGATTATGTATCCGCTAATTGAAAATAAAAGGTCCTAAAATACAAAGCTCATGGAGAATCTGACATGTCAGGTTCGAGTTGGGCAGTAACTCACAGATTTAACTCATTAGTCCTTCAGTCAATTATTAATCCTCAAAATAGAACCCAAAATATATTTTTCCTATATAGCAATCCTCCATTATTTAACTACCCTTTTTATTTTCGGGAACCAATAGTATAACTAAATTTAAAAGCATGACAGCTATTCAAAATATTATTGCTAATAAAAATAGCATTGTTTCTTTTTCCAAAATAATCAGTCATGATTAGTATATTGATATTTTCATAAAAATCGTACTACTTATTTTTCAAATAATGATTATCAATATACTGATATTTTCAGGAAATCTGATTGAGATTTGTCATGTGTTTAATACAACACTATTATTTTACTTTTTTTTTTGTTGGGTTCTTAAAAATGATATCAAAATATTTATGCCAAACTTAATTCTTTCTGAGGTATTTTTGGACAAATTATTGGGACTTCTTCCAATGAAAATTCAATTCGTGATTTTCATATTGTGGAGATTACTTCATTCTACTGTACATACCCCTTGGTATAAAAATAATATTTTACTAATTATGTATATCCAAAAGTTCAAAAAATTTGACTATGATATTTTATCCATAGACTCAATATGATTATGCTTCAATATAATTTTTTATTACTTTAAGAAATATCTAATATAGTTATGTATTGCTCCAAAATAATACTGCCAGAAAATAATTTTGTAGTCTAAAAAAATAAACTTTTTTTTATTTTACCATTATTTATTAATAACCCATTATATATTACAATATTGCAATCTATTTTATGTGGGTAACCTATGCCATGAATAATTATTTTAACTGTAATGTATTGTTTGGTTGTCGGGAAAGTGAGGAAAAGTGAAGGAAAGTAAGTTTTTTTTTCTCCCACTTGTTGTTTGGATAACAGGAAATGAAGTTATTAGTTTCCTTCAACTTTCCTGCAGGAAAATTTTGTAAAGAAAAAATTTTCCCACCAATTTGATGGGGAAATCCTAGGAAAATCTTGTGAAAATTTTACAGTAAATTGCAAAACACCCCTTGTACCTTGTCTAAATATCAAAATCCCCCATTTGTGATTTCTTCTTATCGAAAGACCCTTTGTGCTTATTTATTATTAGCAAAAAAATACCCTCTCAAGTCATATAAAAATTATACCCCCACAAACTGACGCAAAAGCATCATTTTTACCTTAAAAAATTATCAATAACCCCCTGTTAACTTTAAAAATTGACAATAACCTCTGTTGAAGATTGATATAAATTCGGTGACTATAAAATATACAATAACGTCAAATTAATTTATAATAAAGTTAATATAATGAAAACGTGATTATTCATACAATATTTTATCAACAAAGAAAACGTAATTCATAATCAAACAAAAATATTATGTTCCTAAACTTTCTTAACAACCAAACAATTGCAAGAAAATAGTTTTCCTCACAACCAAACATGTAGAGGAAAATGACTTTTTTTTCCTTTTCCTTTCCTTTTCTTTCCTTCTTCTTTTCCTACAATTTTCCCTCACTTTCCTAATAACCAAACAAGCTATAAGTAAATATAAAATTATAGAAAAACTTGTTCTTTATACTGCATAAAAGAACCACTATTTATCATATATAAATACAAAATAGTCCATAAAAAAGGGGAAATTCCAAATCGACAAAACACGTCCAATATATTTATTGACTCGGACGAGTCCGAGTTTGAGTCAAAAAATAAATTACTATATCGACAGAGATAGTTTATGTCGGTGAATTTTGGCAAAAGCCATCCCCAAACATTTAATTTTCAAAAAGGCCATATAGGCCATATTTTGTTTTTTTTAATATAAAAAATAAATAAAAAAGAAAATAAACCCTCTTAAAAAATTGTAAATAACTCCCCATATTCATTAATCAAACAAAACCCCCCAACTTAAATATTAATAAAAAACATAACACAAAAACAAAAACAAAATTTTCTCTCTCAAAACTAATTTCACTTCTCTTTTTCAAATCCAATTTATCCTCTAATTCTTTCAAATTGGAGATGGCACACGCAATGGCAGTCGATGGGGAGAGGAAAAACGATGAAGAATGGCCGTTTGGGGTAAGTTTCGCCGCCTTCTTCCCCAATTTCGGATTCTATTTTTACGTGTCGTTTGGCGCTTGGCGATTAGGGCTTCCAAACGCTAAACGCCATGAACATCTTCAAGGCGTTCCACCTTCATGGCGTCTGGAGATTGTTCATGGCGTTTGGTGGAACGCCTTGGAGATGTTCATGGCGTTTGGAGATGTTTATGGCGTTTGGAAGCACGCCACGAACATCTTCAAGGCGTTTGGAGATGTTTATGGTGTTTGGTGCTTCCAAACGCCAAACGCCACGAACATCTTCATGGCGTTTGGTGTTTCCAAACGCCAAACGTCATGAACATCATCATGGCGTTCGAGATTTTTGTGGCGTTTGGTATTTATGGCTGAAAAGTGGCATTTGGTGTTTGGATTCCAAACACCATGTGATTTAGCGTTTTGGAAATTACACACAAACGCCATGTGTTTTGGCGTTTGGGATCCAGACGCCATTTTATCTCCCAAACGCCAAAATACATGGCATTTTGTGCCTCCAAACGCCAAACGTCAAACAACAAATGATATGGAAAAAACCGTCAATTTGAAAAAAGAGTTCTTTTATGTATTTTTGATATATTTGTGTTGTTGTTTGTTTTGTAGGGATACATTTCCTTACCCACGTCGGGCCTGCCACAATTACCTCTCTTTCACTATGAAACTGTGGTCACCGAATGAGGGTGACACAACGATCGGAATGGAGTGAACTTGCTAATATGAAAGACATGTTAAGACCACAACATCTGGCGATTTTGGATGCTTACCCCCAGATTGGGAGTTTTCTACGTCTAACTGGAAATGGCAAATATAAGGCATCAGCCTTGCACAATCTGATGCTTCGAATATACCGAAGGGAGAAAAACCTGAGTAGGTACGAATACTGGTTTTTGATAAACGGAAAGCCGGTCAGGTTTGGTGTAGATAAATTTAGCCTGATATCGGGATTGCGGTTTGGCAAACCGAGTGATTAGGACAACAAAACTATCTCTGAAGGGGAAACCTTGAAGAGTAGATATTTTGGTCAATGGGGGGGAAACGAAGGTTACCGTTGCACATCTCAAATCGAAGATTATTGCGATGTTGAATCGCAATGCGAATGATGAGGATATCTGCAAGTTATTCTTCGTTTGGGTGCTATCAACGGTGTTGTTACATACACGGCCCACCAAAATGGTTGAAAATTATACTTCAGGGGTAAGTAAACTTTAATTTTAATTTTATTATTTCTTTAAAGTTTTAGAAATAATTATCTATAAATTTGTCTACATTGAATGTATGTGATAATCTCGAGCTTTGCGAGATGTATCATTGGGGAAACAAGATCTTGAATGTTACTTTAGATGAGCTTATGGCACATATATGCTCCGACCACCAAATGACCGCCGATGACAACATCCGTAGATGGAATGCGGGCCGATTTCCACACATTATACTGATATTATTGTAAAATCAATTCCTGATTTCCATATGTTTTTTCTTTAGTTATTTTTTCGTAAATTTTGGATATGTTTTGAATATGAGCAGTTTTGGATGTTGGAAGCCATTGAAGGCATGCCCGATGCAGCCAATTGTTTCCCGAGGAACGATCTAAATGTTCCAAGATATCCGAGAATGTTACGTTGGGATATAGGAGGCGGTAATTGGCCCAACTATAATACAATGGACGAGTTTTTTGGTCAGGTTCATGTATGTTAATAGTAATTATTAATAAATTTTTTATAATATCACGTGAAGTATTTATTTTAAATAATATTTGTCTTTTTATTTTTTCAGGCTGTGATCCCGCGACTAATGCCAGATGAGACGGAGTCGATGATAGCCTATTATAGGTTAACAAAAATCTTTTCCGATAGAGTTAGGCCGATTAATCAATTTCCAAGTTATCGTCTACTGGCTGAATTTTTCGGAGATCAATATTCGGTTGTTTGGGATGATGAAGGACATCCCGAATGCCTCAACTGACCACCTAGCCAATTAGTTCATGCCCCTGTGCGCCGACAAGCCGATCATAAGCGTCTCCGAAGAAACGATGGTGCCTCAAGTTCTCAAGCTCAACAAAAGTCATTTTCGGAACCAAGGAATGAAGAAATACCTGTCTGGGCACATGATATGGAGCAGAGGTTTAGAGTTCATCAGACTGCCGAAATGCAGAGGCTTATGGACTATCAAGTCCAGATTAGGGGTGCACATGGTACTGTTTTGCGGTTTTTTTGACAAAATTTGTACCGTGCGGTTTCAAAAAAATCAAAATCAAACTAAAGTTTTATGAACATACCAACAAACTCGATTTTGGGCGGTTCCGGTACGGTACGATTTTGCGGTTTTTTTAAACAATTTTTTTTCATGCAATTTTTCTTACATACTCGATTACATAGTTGACAATTATATAGAAATGTATGTTATAATATCTTACAAACTATTTTTTTACATTAAATAAAGCATTGGAAAAGAAAATGTTCACAAATTTGACGCTATAATTCAACCTAATTGAATAGATTAATTGGTTAATTATTTGATCATTGTTTTTATTATGTGAAGAAAATTACAATTTGGTTTGCATTTTAAGTTTTCAACATATAACAATTTTAATTTATGCTAAATTCGAACATATGTTTTTTTAATTGAACGCGAACAATGTAGTAACAATAAACTATGATGGACTATAATATAAATTATAAATAATATTTGAATTATAAATTGAAAAGTAAAAATTTATAAAATTTAGATGTAAATATCAAAAAACGAATAGTTAATTCATGCTTCTTCTCAATTTCGGTACGGTACGGTTTTTTACGGTATGAGAAGTCTAAAACCAAAACCATACCAAAATACTCGGTACGATTTTCATCCATACCAAGACCTTCGGTTTTGAGAAAAAAAAACCTAACATTCGGTACGGTTCGGTACGGTACGGGACGGTCCGGTACGGTTTTAAAAACCATGTGCACCCCTAGTCCAGATGGAACAAAGAATATTTGGGCAGATGAACACTATCCAGGATACTCAGCTGCAACTTCAGGTAACTATGCAGCAACTTCAGGAAATTATGCTGAAGGACTTCCAAACCCGAGGAGTTAACATGGATAATGATGATGAAGAGGAGGAAAATAATGATTAAGAGGTGGAAAATGATGATGAAGAACATGTGGATCGTTAAATTATTGTTTTCTAATTATTGTCTTGACTTTTATTGTTCCGGATTTTTTTAGATAAATGATGGAGTTGTTTTTATATTGGAATTGTTTTTTAGATTGGTTTTGGAATTGTGTTTAGATAAATGATGGATTTGTGTTTAGATTGGTTTTGGAATGTTGATATATGATGTTTGATATGAATTCTTAATATACGTGTTTTCAGGCTAATAATGAGGAAGAAAATTCCGATCATGGTGATCTCGGAGTTGATGATTATGTTCCAACTCACAATCTTTTAATCAATAATGAAGATTCACTGAGGCGGGAACCAAGGTCAAAAAAGAGAGAAGATGTGGCGGTTACAGATAGGGAAAAAATGACTATTAAGCCTAGTAGGCATTTAAGAACTCCATATGCCCCAAATGATAAGAAAAATAAGCCTTCTAAATAATTAGTGTTTTGTTGTAATATTTAATACGAAAATGCCTGAACATGCGTATATATTTCTTTTTGGTTAATTTTGTTGTTCCATGAGTTGAAAATTAGAGCCATATTTTGTTGTTCTATGGGATCAAATTGCAATTTTTGAAAATTGAGGGACCAAAAATGCAAATTCGGATTACATGCCATCTCCTTCTGAATTGAAAATTTTAATTTTCTGCATTCGGGAGATAAATTGACAAAATCTTACTAAATTGATTAATCATCACCAAGTTTCGATTTACGGATGATATAATGTTACTGTGAATATTATTTCTCCATTTGGGAGATAAATTGACTAATCATCACCAAGTTTCAATTTACGGAGAATATAATATTACTGTAAGTGTTACTTCTCCATTCGGGAGATAAATGGACAAAATCTTACAAAATTGACTAATCATCACAAAGTTTCAATTTACGGAAGATATAATGTTACTGTGAGTCTTACTTCTCCATTCGGGAGATAAATTGACAAAATCTTACAAAATTGACTAATCATCACAAAATTTCGATTTACGGAAGATATAATGTTACTGTAAGTGTTACTTCTCCATTCGGGAAATAAATTGACAAAATCTTACAAAATTTACTAATCATCACAAAGTTTCCAATTACGGAGGATATAATGTTACTGTAAGTGTTACTTCTCCATTCGAGAGATAAATTGAAAAAATCTTACAAAATTGACTAATCATCACAAAGTTTCGATTTACGGAGGATGACAAAATCTTACAAAATTGACTAATCATCACAAAGTTTCGATTTACGGAGGATATAATGTTACTGTAAGTGTTACTTCTCCATTCGGGAGAAAAATTGACAAAATCTTACAAAATTGACTAATCATCACAAAGTTTGAATTTACGGAGGATATAATATTAATGTAAGTGTTACTTCTCCATTCAGGAGATAAATTGACTAGGATTTAACAAAATTATGATTTCTGGGGTTAAGGTTAGGGTTTATACGGTGTTTGGCGTTTGAGATTGTCAAACTCCAAATGTCATTGAACAGTGGCATTTGGAGTTTGACATTATCAAACGCCAAACGCCATGCTCAATGACGTTTACAATATTATCAAAATAAAGTCACACTAAACATCAATTATCACAACAAATACATATCAATAAACATCAATTACAACAAATATTGTTCACTAAACATCAATTATTACAAGAAATATGTGTCAATAAACAAAGATCTAAGATTGGCCTTCGTTATTGCCCGAAATCTGAAAGCGTTGAGAACATTTCGCTGCGTTGTGACCGGTATTATTGCAAATCGAGCATTTGCATTTTTTTTTTCAAATTTTCAAGCCAAGAAGTAAAACGTGACATTATAGGCCTTCCGCATGTTCGATTCTCGTTTGGAGGTAACACTATTCTCGCCATAACATCATCGGGAATGTTCATTCATTAGTCTTCGGATGGAACGGGTTCTATGAGCTCAAAATATGCTTGACGCATGTACTCATACTCGATATTGTAGTATTTGCTAACAAGATAATACGCATACTTCCCATAATCTTTTGGTCGCGAGTCCATGGCAGCTGCAATTGCGTACTCGCACGACATTTGGTCAATTTGACAGACGCCGCATGAACACGTTCTTTCCTCTAAATCCACAATTCCAGACCAAGCAGTAGATTCCACTTTCCATGTTTCATACCCCATTGGATATTTGCACCACCTGGATGCGTTTTCATATCGCTTAAATAGCACATCCTTCTTCGATATGGTAAGTTCAGTCGACAATCTTGCAGACTCCTCACGACGCTCTTTAAACCACCTTCTCGTCATATCATTTATGAGCAAGTAACATACATGATAATTTTTTGCAACTCTGATCCGATTATTAAGGACTTCAATAGTGTTAGACGTCATTACCTCATATCTGTTCACACGATGGTGGACCCTCGGCCATTTATGAAATGTCAACTCGTTCTGTAGCCAATTTGCACATCCTGGACTCTTGGTTTTCAAGTAACCAAATTTTTTTGGAATTCATTCTCATTGTAAGCGGTAGCAGCTTGGTAAAAATACCGGGTTACCCTATCTTTTAAATATTTTTTTTCCAAGTTCTGCTCGAGGTGCCAATAATATGCCCCATGTTCTGCTAAAGGGTAAACATATTTTACCGCTTTTATAATCGCGTTGCCCCTGTCCGAAACAATAACCAGATCGTCTCTGTTTGATATAACCTCTCTCAAGCGCTCAAGAACCCGCCCCATCCTCGGTGGCATCAGCTACCTCCATGCAATTGGATAACAGTGACGTTCACTATCCGTCGCACTTGCAATTAGAACGGTTCCTTTATATTTATTCCGCATAAATGTTGCATCAATTACAATTACATTTCTTAGGTAACAGAATCCTCGAATAGCAGCTCCTAAAGCCATGAAGAAATATTTAAATTTATTTTCCGAGTCCGTATGGATGCTAGTGTACGTGCCAAGATTCTTTTGCTCAATCATGTAAGCATAGGAGGGTAGCTTGGCAAAATTTTCTTCAAATATACCCTTAACAAGATCTTGAACAACTTGTTTCGTCCTCCAAGTTTTCTGATAGCTAATGGACACATGTTCTTCGGTACGCATGAAGTTTCTCAGTGCATCTGGTTTTGGGGTTTCATTGACATTCAAAAATAATCCTTTTGTCCGTAAACCAACCATACGACTCGATGCTTGTCTATGATCGGCACCTCTATCCATTAGCCCACACGTGTGAATGGAGTTATATGTCCGAATAACAAATTCATCACCGGACACTTCCTTAGTCGCATATATTTTTCATGGACAATCCTTTTGTGATACACCGAGCTATATTTTTTGAAGGGTCAGACTTAAGCGATTTAAGTTCAAAATTGTTAGCTACAGCAGTTTCGTCAAGATGATTTATGAAGTCATCTTTGTTTTTAAACCGTTGACCAATTGTCCAACCTAATCCATCACTCCTCCCTTGACTGGAATTTGATCCAGAATAATTTCTTGCAACATCATCAACGTCATCAAAGCCTCCATGGCTAAGTGGTTTGCAAAAATCTGGCGCTTGACCATAACCACCTATATCACCACCTACATCACCACCTATATCACCACCAACATCACTACCGCCATAACCACCTTCGTTGTCAAAGTTACGGTGATCACCACTTACATCACCACCACCATAACCACCTTCGTCGTCAAAGTTACGGTGGTCATAACCTACATCACCACATTCGCTGTCAGTATAATGCGGAGACCAATGACTAAGTATAGGAGTACGACGGCTAGGTTCATCTTCCTCAACTGTAAGTAAAGTTGGATTAGAGGCAATTATCTCCTCATCAACATCACCATGTGCACTTGGTCCTCCTATATCACATCCATGAGGGTTATTATTGAAACTAACTATGTCATAATTTTTTTTCCTTTACCCCGGGCTATAAGTTTCTTCGGAGTCTCTTTTCTCCTCGGAGTTCAAGTCACGTACAAATTTAATTCAGTAACATTCCGGACATAGATCTTTGTTACCTCCCAATGTGATTCATTTGATATGATCACTATTTCGTACTCAACACATTTACGATATATCTCAATATTATCAATATTCCGATCTAAATCCAACGTTTCGCAAATTTTGACAAGTAGTTCCCCAAACGAAATTGTCCTATCCACCAATATTGTTTTCACAAATATTTTATCACCATTCCATTCCCATTTTCCATCCGTTTGGCGTGTAAATTCACCGCCATACCGAAGATAAAATATAATTTTGTCCATTCCTACAAGTAACAACAAAAATTAATACACAAACTATCTAAATAAAAAATACGTTCTGGAATTTGAATTGTGGCATTTGGCGTTTGGAATGACAAACGCCAAACGCCATTAAGTTACACATGGTGTTTGGTGTTTGTCATTCCAAACGCCAAAATCTCAATGGCTTTTGGCGTTTGTAAATACCAAACGCCATGCTTATCTTCATGGCGCTTGGCGTTTGACAATACCAAATGCCATGAAGATACGCATGGCGTTTGAACGCCAAACGCCATAAAAACGCGAAAGTTTCTGCAGAAATATTTTCTCCGTTTTGCCAACAAAATCATTAAAAAATACATAAAAAAAAACAAGTAACATGCAATTGCTAACCTTTTATGTTGTTCTTCTTCCTTTTCTTCCTTGATTTGAGTGAAATGTGTGTGAAAAATATTAATTTTTGGAGAGAATTAAGTTAGGGTTTTTAGAGAGAATGAAAAATTGAAATAATGGGGTTGATTTAATTTTTTTAAAATTTAGGGGTATATTTCTTAAAGTATAATTTAATTAGAAAGAATTAATTAAGTTGGTTAAGTTGGTTAATTAAACCAATGGCGTTTTTGAAATTTTTAAGATTTTAATGTACTTTTTTAAAATAAATTTTTTGAATGTGGCCATTCTAAAATTGGCTCGTTTATGTCACAAACAGGATAGTGTGGCGAAGCCTTTTGGTTAGGGCTATTTTACCACATCATATCACATCACACCCACTCGCTTTTCTCTCAAATCATCTTCAATGGCGGTGTTCTATAGGTAAATTTACAAAAGGTACTACTCTCGTTTCTCTTTATTTTATTTATTAATTTATATGAACGAACAGATTACACGCGCAAACACTCAAAAATCGCGAAGCAAACCCTAATGTTGACCTCCAGCATCGGAATCGAAATGATTATTGAAGAAGTTTCTACCTTTTTGCAAATCTAATGATTGTGTGTGTTCTGTTTCTAATTGTACAAATATATTTCGAATTTAGATCTAAAATGCCTTAAACCTTATAGCCAGTGCTTTTTTCTGATGTGCCTTCCTTTCAAGTTTGCATTTATTATTGTTTGTAATGATGAGAAGGAGCCCCTGAGACTTTTGTTCATTCAATTTGATAGGTTCTACGGAGCAGCCTCTGTCTGTTGATATATTTGCAAGAACAAAACTTTGGAATGTTTGATTAGATTTAGTGTATTTTTTTGGGGAAGTGAAGTTAGTTGGTGGTGGAATGGATTCTATGGTGGTTGGGCCTCAGAAGCGGGGCAGAAAACGGAAGAGGAATGATGTAAATAATGTAATGGTGGATTCCGATGGGAAAAAGAAGGTAGTGGAGACTAGGTCATTAAAATTAGTTGATAGATATGTGCGGAAAGAGTTTCAGGAGAGTGGGGTGTTTTTGGGAAAAATTACATCTTATGATTCAGGATTGTATAGGGTAAACTATGATGATGGGGATTTTGAGGATTTGGATAGTAGTGAAGTTAAGGTGTTTTTGATTGAAGATGAAGATTTAATTGGTGAGTGGTCTGAAAGGAAAGAAAAATTGGACGAACTATTGATAAGTAAAGAAGTAAAAGCAAAGGTCTCAAAAGTTGAAAACAAGGTCGAGCAGACAAATGTCAGTCAGGTTTGTTTACCATTGTTGAGTGAGCTGAGCAATGGTGATGCTGATGTTAATGAAGTAGGAAAGGTTCTTGATGATGGTAACAACAGTGCTGATAATGATTCTTTGAGTGATTCATGTGAAGATGCTAGACAGCTGGATGCTTGTATAGACACAGAAGTGCCACCTGTTCCACCACCAGAATTGCCTCCTTCTTCTGGGCATATTGGTGTTCCAGAGGAGTATGCATCTCACCTGTTCTCTGTTCATAGTTTCTTGCGCTCATTTAGTGTTCCGCTGTTTCTATACCCCTTTGGCTTAGATGATTTTGTGGGGGCACTCAATTGCTCTTTTACAAACACGTTGTTGGACTCTATTCATGTTGCTCTATTGGGTGTCCTGAAGCGCCATTTGGAGAGGATCTCAGCTGATGGTTCAGAGCTTGCATTAAAATGCTTGAGGTGCTTCACTGAAACTTTTTGCTACAAGTTCAATTCTATTTTGCTGTGATTATTTTAATAATGGCCATCTAATGAGACTTTTCTTCCTCACTTTGCTTGTACTCCCTTAGGTCATGCTTAAGTAGGAGAAGCATTTTAATTCTTCGATGATATATTATGCTTATCTTAATTATGCTGATAAATATATTGTTGTTTTCTGTTGGTTAATTCACTTCCAATTTGTTGAGTGCCCTGTGGTTAACTTTATCCAAGTATGTTGAATATAATCTTGAAATACCAACGTCGGTTGTGTTTTACTTTATCTTTTTATGTTAACTAGAGAAAATGTCGGTATTAACCTGTACCTTGGAATAATTTCCTTCCGTATTATTGCTCCAATCAACAATTGTTATTGCAAAATGGTCTAGTGTGCTTATTTTTCGGCAAGTAATTGTTTTCAAGTATTACTTGCAGTAATGCAACAACTTATCTTATCTTTTCTTCTTGTAGGTTCCTGGATTGGAGTTTGCTTGACACAATAACTTGGCCAGTTTACTTGGTCCACTATCTAATAGCAATGGGTTATACAAATGGACCTCACTGGAAAGGATTCTGTACACACACCTTGGACAAAGATTATTATACTCTACCAGCTGGAATGAAGTTAGTTATTTTGCAAATTTTATGTGATGATGTTCTTGATTCGGAAGAGTTAAGAGCAGAAATGGACATGCGTGAAGAATCAGAAATAGGAATAGACATAGAAACAAGTACTCCTGTTGCACCTACAGGTAGACCCAGAAGAGTCCACCCTAGATACTCTAAATCTTCTACCGGCAAGGACACAGAAGAACATTCTCAAATGAAGACTTCTCAAGGTAAACATTTTGTGGGTTCTCAAGAAGGTGGAACAGTTGGGAGTTCCATTGACGAGGATGGTAATGGTGATGAATGCCGCCTTTGTGGCATGGACGGATTTCTGCTTTGCTGTGATGGGTGCCCTTCATCTTACCACACGAGATGCTTAGGGCTGAACAAGATGTCTATGTCAGCGGCTTCCTGGTATTGTCCTGAGTGTAAAATAAATGCAATTGAACCTGAAATTGTGCGAGGAACAGCTTTAAAGGGAGGATATTATTTTGGTGTTGATGAATACGAACAAGTCTTCGTGGCTAGTTGTGATCATTTACTTTTGTAAGTTTCTAATTTGTGTTCTTATGCATTTTTTTCCTTGCTCTGTACCATTCTTTTCGTTGTTGCTGAGATGTATGCATGGATTGGTGGACATTCCCTTTTCTGCTTGCCGCATGAGTGGCTTTCCTGCTGCTTTTGTGTAACGTTACATATTTTTCACCTTGATTTAGTTTGATCTTTCCTGCTAATGTATTTGCAGATTGAAGGCTTCAATTAACTCTGAAAATTGTCTCAGATACTACAATAGACATGACATTCCTAGAGTCCTCTGTGCTCTTTATTCAAAAGCAGAGCATGCTGACATGTATTCGGAAATATGCAGGGGAATCATGCAGTATTGGGAATTACCAAATAACATTTTACCTTGTTACGAGTCGTCTGAAGTTTGTTTACAGTTGGAAAAAGAAAAGGAAAGTGGCGAATCTACTACTCAATTAGTTAAGCCATTGGACAAGTCAGTCCCGGAGATGACAGAAGTTGAGAACACTGGAAGCTGTGTCACTGGTATTTGTGCACCAGAGATAACTGCTTCATGTCTTATGGACTGTATCCAAGGACCTATCTTTTGTGGGAACTCTTTGGAGACAGTGGCTGCATCTGATCAAGCGGGTAACATAGATTCTACGACACAACAATCTGGTTATAGTATGAACACCATAATGACTGAACCAACTTCATCTAGTGGTTTACCTGTGAATGGTACTTCTCTAGGAGTCAAAATGTCTATTCCTTCTGGGGAGTTTAATAATGGAGTTGATCGAAAGGCTGATGAAAGTCCATATGATGGTTGTTTATACATGGGGTCTTCCTTCAAAATAAACACTTACATAAATCAATATGTACATGGAGATTTTGCTGCATCTGCAGCTGCTAATTTGGCCGTTCTTTCATCTGAAGAAAATCAAGGTCATGACTCTCGCTCTTCAGGTAATCGCCGAAAAGCTATGTCTGCTAGTGTTTCACTTCAGGTAAAGGCGTTCTCTTCAGCAGCTCTGCGATTTATCTGGCCACATACTGAGAAGAAGCTTGTTGAAGTCCCAAGGGAAAGATGTAGCTGGTGCTTTTCTTGTAAGGCTGCTGTGTCAAGCAAGAGAGGATGCTTGTTAAATTTAGCTGCTTCAAATGCCACAAGAGGGGTCGCAAAGGTGCTTGCTGGTGCTCGTCCCATGAAAAATGGGGATGGGAGACTTCCTGGCATTTCAACATACATAATGTTTATGGAGGAGAGCTTAAGTGGTCTATTGGTTGGTCCCTTTCTCAATGAAACTTTCAGGAAACGATGGCGTAGAGAAGCTGAACAGGCTTCCACTTGCAATGCAATAAAGATCCTTTTGCTTGAAGTAAGCATTCTTTCTTTTTAGTTATTATTTTTAGTTGGTTCTGTTAGCCCAACCTGATAAATCTATATAGTTATTTAAGCCATATGTATAATTGCGTTAGTGTTCTAGTGATCCTAGTTATGCATCCTGACCACTTTATTTTACTTCTCTTTGCACAAATGCCAACTTTTTATTGGTTTGCTAGGTTGCAAGAATTAGCATATTGTATGATATTATTTGGACATTTCGTGGGTTTCTCTCACTGTTTATTTTCCTATAATTGTCTGTTAGATTGCTGACTGTTAAAACTATTTGCTTCTAGTTGCATAACTGTGTTTGCTTTACAGCTTGAGGAGAATATACGCACCGTTGCCCTTTCTGGAGAATGGACAAAGCTTGTTGATGCTTCTTCAACTCAATCATCTGCTTCTCAGATTGCAGCAAATGCTGCTGGGTCAACTCAGAAGCGTAGACCAGGGAGGCGAGGCAGAAAGCCTTCTAATGTGGTCGAAATTCCAGTTGATGATTCCCAGGATATCTTGACTGGCTTCACCTGGTGGCGAGGAGGTTCACTGTCAAAGCTTATGTTTCACAGAGGGGCTCTTCCGTGTTCAATAATTAGAAAAGCAGCCCGCCAAGGTAGTCTACATATCCTCACCTTTTGTTGTTCTGGAAGCTCAATGCTCATAACTTTCTTTGTTTGATGAAGATTGTGGAGTACTTATTTTCTATGTGGTTTTGCCAAATCCACTAGTAGTTTACTGACATGTTACAAGCATAGCAGGTGGCTCAAAAAAGATAAGTGGACTACATTATATTGAAGGACAAGAGACTCTAAAACTTAGCAGACAAATTATTTGGCGTTCGGCAGTTGAGATGAGTAGGAACACGGCACAGCTTGCACTTCAGGTGCACTTTTTTGTTCAGCTATATCTTAGTGCCTCTTTGGTGAACCGCAAGGCAGACAACCTTGTTTTGTGGTATTTGAGTATAGTTTCCTTATACATACATTGAAACTTTGCATCAGGTCAGATACCTTGATTTTAATGTTAGATGGAGCGAACTTGTTCGTCCAGAGCAGACCCCATCTGATGGAAAAGGCCCTGATACAGAAGCTTCCGCTTTCAGAAATGCATTAATTTGTGATAAGAAATTTTTGGAAAATGAAATTAGATACTGCGTTGCATTTGGAAGTCAGAAGCACCTGCCTTCTCGTGTCATGAAAAGTGTAGCAGAAATTGAGCAAACCCGGGATGACGGACAGGAAAGATACTGGTTTTCTGAGACCCGCATACCTCTATATCTGATTAAAGAGTACGAGGAAAATGTGAAGAAAAATAAATCTGTGGATGTGTTGTCCAAACTTCAGAGGAGGCTGAAGAAGAGGCAGTTGAAGGCTTGTCGTAAAAATATATTCATGTATCTCTTGCGGAAGCAAGATATCATGGCAGAGAGTCCTTGTAGTTCCTGTCATCAAGATGTCTTATATAGGTATTTTACTTCACATATTTTTCAAATTTTCTTTCCGGCTCATTCACCTTTTTCTTTTCCATTTGCTAATATTTTTCATGTGTTGATGTCCAGGGATGCAGTCAAGTGTAGTTCATGCCAAGGTATTGCATCAATACACCATATTCATGTACCTGCTCATAATTTTTGTTGATTTAACTACATTGCCTATGAACACTCAAATGCCGGTATTCCATAATAGTTAAAAGAAATTAATCAGTTTCTCTGTATCAATCAACTACAATCATTTCCTCTTTCTTCGGTAATTTTTTGCTCATTAAATTAATTTTTTTTTGTATGTTTGGACTACTTACTGTAATGTCCTGGGTTGTATTATTTAGTGCAAAACATCCCCATGTAATCTATGATCTGATAGGCTGCCCCTAATCCTCCCTTTGTCATCGCCATGGAGAACCTTATGTTTTGATTAATATGATTTAAGACTCTTGTCATTGTTTTTCATTGCCATTTTTCCAGTTTTTTCTATCCGTCCTTCGTTTTATTCCTTTGGTGCTCTGGAGGTTCTTAATGAAAGAACGGTTGTACTTGGGGATATGCTATTGTCTGAGCTATTATCATCCTTTTCAGCAAGTAGATTATATGCAACCAATGATTAGTTTATATGATGTGGTGATAAGCGTTTCCCCCACCATGTAAAATTGGAGAAGCCTTTCACATGGCCACGTGTTGCAATGTGCTATAGTTTTTTGTAAATAGGGTAGAAATGTGTTTCTCATGCAGACCATCTCTGCGGCATCCTGTCTGATTTAACAGCTAGTAATAGTATGTCAAGAGTGGATGCATATTTTTCTCTTTCATCACTTCCGGATATGTATATATATCTTCTCTGACCACGTTATTTATGATCTATCTGGTTCTAATTTGTAATATAGGGATTATATTCATCTTCTTCTGAAATCATCCGGTGGTGAAAAGTGGTTTATATCATTTATAATGTTTAGCACCTAAAACTTATCAAAGTTGGTTCCATTCCCAGGTATTTGTCATAATCAATGTGCCACGAGTTCAACAGTTTATAAGAACGAGGAAGTAGAGTTTTTGATCACTTGCAAGCAATGCAGTGAGACTCGGGCCATTGCTCAAGTTGAGAGTAGCAATGCATCCCCTACAAGTCCTTTACTCCTCCTTCAAGGACAAGATTTTCCAAAAACAGCTGCTGCGAACAAAATTCTAAAAGTAGTAGGCCCAAAAAGATCATCAGCATCTGGCAGAACTCGGGAGCATTCTTCTGGAGTGAAACCTACCCATATTTCTGCACCTACAAAGAAAAACCAACATAAACACTGGGGTCTAATATGGAGGAAGAATAATGAAGACACTGGCATCGATTTCAGATTGAAAAACATTCTCCATAAGGGCAATCCAGATATGGACATGATGAAGCCTATTTGCCGTCTTTGTAATCAGCCATACAGATCTGACTTAATGTATATTCGATGTGAGACGTGCCAGTGTAAGCCTTTTCTTTTAGTAAATCTGTCATTGAAGATGTTTACTGTTGTTCCTTTCTCTTTTCTAGCTGGCTAAAAAAGTGATTGATGTGTTGGTTTTATTCCCTTGCAGCTTGGTTTCATGCAGAGGCCCTAGAGTTAGACGAGTCTAAGTTCCTTTCCTTGGTGGGATTTAAATGTTGCAAGTGCCGTAGGATTAAATCTCCTATATGTCCGTACTTGGATCCAGAGAAGAAGAAGACGTTGGAGCGCAAACAGGCGCCAAAGATGGAGGTTTTTGAGACGGATTTTGATTCTAGTGAACACCACAAAGACGAGGGGCTGGGTCATGCACCATTAACACGAGAGGCAGACGTTATTGTTTCTCTTTCTGAATTGGAGCAATGCACCGAGGTTAAGTCAGAAGTGGATTATGGATGGAATGACGCATCTGGGCCAGGGCCTCGGAAGCTACAAGTCAGAAGACAGACCAAGCAAGAACAAAATGGAAATTTTGCTTATCCAGAACATTCTGCTCCTTTTGAAGCAAATGTCTTGAAGTCTACAGAAAAATTGCCAGTCAGGAGACATACAAAGAAGGATAACAACTTAGACTCTTACTCAACTATCAATTCCTTTCATGTCCCCTCAGAAGCAAATGTTGTACAAGATTCGTTATCCCCTCAAATTCAATGGGTTGTCTCCGAGGAGAATTTGGACGAGGGTATGACTATGGACTTCGATACAATTGGTTTTGATGACTTGGATTTTGAACCGCAGACCTACTTCTCTTTCAATGAGTTGCTCGCGTCTGATGATGGTGGTCGCACAGTTGGCAATGAGCCAACAGGAAATGTTACAGAAAATTGGGAAAATCCATCTGTGTTTCCAGAAATTGAAATATCGTACGATCAGGAAGAACCCATTATATCTTTAGAAACAAGTGATAATTTGATTGTGGCTTGTAAGATTTGTTCTCATACTGAACCGTGTCCAGATCGTTGTTGCCAAATATGTGGTATGTGGATACATAGCCATTGTTCTCCCTGGGTTGAATCGTCATCATGGGACGATGGCTGGAGGTGTGGCAATTGCCGAGAGTGGAGGTAGTAAAAGTTGAGCTTGGTTGTTTCTCCTTCAGTTGTGAGGAAAATAGGGATGATTTTTATTAGAACATGATTCTTGATGGGATCTTGATGGATAAGCTTGTTTTTTTAATTGCTTATCTGATTATTTCAATAGTAAAGAACATTTGGCACAATTAGTTTTGGGATTGGTATTGTATGGTATTTTCTTCCTTTGCTCCGTTTCTACAAAAAAATGTAGTACCATTACAATTTTCTCAATTCTAAGAATTTAATATATACATTCCGATTCTTCCTTTGCGTTTACTGTTCTTTCTCCATTGGAGTGTTTTGTGATGGGGTTCTCACCCCGTTTGAGTGTTTAGTGAGGGGGTTCCTACTTTTTGATTTTGTTCTTTCTTTCTTTTAGTCGTTTTATTGAAATTTTAATTTTATATATATATATATAAAAAAAAGATTCTTCCTCTGCGGTTGCATCTCTCTTGGTGCATTTACTCTATTTTTTTTCCAAATTGGATCTCAGAATATTATTACTCTCAATATCCATTTTGTTTGGATAATAATTTTTTTTTTAAATGGGAAACTCTATACAATTTTAGATATAAGAAAAGTGAAAGTAAAAGACGATAAAATTGAATTGCTTTGCCTTTTTATTTGGTTTAGAATCTAACGAATTAAGAAGTATAAATAAATGGATGTGATTAATGGATTCCTTACATTACAGAAATACATTAATCTGATGCTTTGCACTGTATAGTTAAATATTAACACAAATAATATATTTGTTGGCAAAATGCATCCTAAAGAGGTGCAAAATACCTATTGTATTATAAAAAAAATGCAATTCGAGAATACATTGTGTATTTGTGTTAAAACTTTTTATCCAAAGTGCAAATACCAAATGCTCAACAAAAAAAGAAAAGAAAAGGTAAGTTTTTTTTTTTTTTTTTCATAAATAAGAAAAGGTAAAGTTGAGAGCAAGTGCAAAATACCAAATGCTTAATAAATTTTGTCAATATAAAAGTAAAAACAGAAGAGTCTAAAATGATGAAATTGAATTGAGTTATTCCATATAAAAGTTGATTTGAGCTTAGTTATGCGAACTTAATTTGAAGAAATGTAGAGCTAGCAGAAAAAATGGGCAAGTTTTTTTGATATTTTTCAAAATTATTTTGTGTTTGAGAAATAATGAAATAAATATGTTTTTTACTTTTTGAAATAAATTTATGATCTCTCAATTTTGTCAAGCTACTCTCCCAAAAGTCAAACAAACAACAATTTTCTTGTCTCTAAAAAAAATACAAACTCTACTTTGATTTGAAATGACCATCTCTTAAACAACTTTATCACACATAACAAATATGATTTATATCATAACACAAAGTCAAACAAACAAAATTACGAAAATCGAGATTATTTCACAAAGTCACACTACTTTCCCAAACTAATCACCCAACAAACACTAAACAAACAGACCCAACGATTTGTTATAAAGTAAAATCAAATTCGGCTTACTTAAAAAAATAATCAGAACTTAAATGAATTTTCTCCAACTCAAACCGAATTACAAATTAGTCCCTGCATATAAAATAAGTATGTAAATTAGGGCTGTGATTCTCTGTACCAAAACCACCCTGCCCTACCGCTTCTCACTCATTCACAACAAATCAACAAAAACATTTCACTACAAAACACAATCAACAGATTTCTGTAAGCGCTCATGGAAAATGGCATCTTAGAATTCGATATTGGTTTAGGCGTTGGAGACGACGGTATCGACATCGACGAAGAAGACATAGCCGACGATTCTCCAAATGATAATTTCACATTCCAAATTGATGGAGAGCTCGATCTCGAACCTTACGAAGGTATGGAATTCGAGTCCGAAGAGGCCGCCAAAGCTTTCTACAACTCTTACGCCAGACGAATAGGGTTCAGTACTCGTGTCAGCTCTTCTCGTCGCTCTAGAAAGGATGGAGCCATAATTCAAAGGTCTTTTGTATGTGCTAAGGAAGGGTTTCGTAATTTGAACGAGAAGCGTACAAAGGATAGAGAAATCAAACGCCCACGTACTGTTACTCGGGTCGGGTGTAAGGCATCTTTGTCTGTTAAGATACAGGAATCGGGTAAATGGATCGTTTCGGGTTTTGTCAAAGAGCATAATCATGAATTGGTACCTCCTGACCAGGTGCATTGCCTCCGGTCACATCGGCAAATCTCCGGCCCTGCCAAGACGTTGATTGACACGTTGCAGGCTGCAGGGATGGGTCCACGTAGGATTATGTCTGTGTTAATCAAGGAGTATGGTGGAATTGATAGGGTAGGGTTTACGGAAGTGGATTGCAGAAATTACATGAGGAATAATAAACAGAGGAGTATGGATGGAGATATTCAGTTGTTGCTGGATTACTTGAAGCAGAAGCAAAGTGAGAATCCTGCTTTCTTTTATTCGTTGCAGGGGGACGAGGATCAGTACGTAGGTAATGTTTTTTGGGCTGATCCAAAGGCTATAGCAGATTATAATCATTTTGGAGATACTGTTACGTTTGATACTACTTACAGGTCGAATAGGTATAGGTTGCCGTTTTTACCATTTACAGGGTTGAATCATCATGGACAACCTGTGCTCTTTGGTTGTGCTTTTCTTATTAATGAATCAGAAGCGTCGTTTGTGTGGCTTTTTAATACTTGGCTGGAAGCTATGTCTGGGCGATCTCCTGTGTCGATTACCACTGAGCATGATAATGTCATTCGTTCTGCTATTATGCAAGTATTTCCGAATACTCGTCATCGTTTCTGCAAATGGCATATATTTAAGAAATGTCAGGAGAGGTTGTCTCATGTTTTGCTTAAGCATCCTCATTTTGAGGCGGAATTTCATAAGTGTGTCAACTTATGTGAGAGCACCGAGGAATTTGAGTCGTGCTGGCATTCCCTTGTGGACAAGTATGATCTCAGGGATCATGAGTGGCTCGGAGCAATTTACGCTGATCGCAGTCAATGGGTCCCTGTATATCTCCGCAACACCTTTTTTGCTGAAATGTCTGTAACTCAGCGCAGTGACAATATGAACTCATACTTTGATGGGTATGTGAATGCATCTACTAATCTGAATCAGTTCTTTAAGTTGTATGAAAAAGCATTGGAGAGTCGTTATGAGAAAGAAGTTAAAGCAGATTTTGATACAATGAATACATCACCTGTTCTGAAGACTCCTTCTCCTATGGAGAAACAAGCATCTGAGTTTTACACTAGAAAGCTATTCATGAGATTTCAGGAGGAGTTGGTTAGCACTCTAACTTTTATGGCATCAAAAGTGGATGATGATGGAGAAGTCACCACTTATCAAGTAGCAAAATTTGGGGAAGACCACAAAGCTTACCATGTGAGGTTCAATGTTCTTGAAATGAGAGCGACTTGTACCTGCCAGATGTTTGAATTTTCAGGTCTTCTTTGCAGACACGTACTGGCAGTTTTCAGAGTCACTAATGTTCTCACGCTTCCTTCTCATTACATCTTGAAGAGATGGACAAGAAATGCAAAAAGTAGTGTTATACTGGATGAACGAGTTACAGATCCATTCAACAATTATTTGGAATCTCATACAGTTCGATATAATACCCTTCGGCATGAGGCCTTCAAATTTGTAGATGAAGGAGCAGAGACTGTTGACTCTTATAGTGTCGCAATGTCTGCGTTGGAAGATGCATCAAAAAGAGTTGCTCTTGCCACTAAAGATGAGGGAAAGATTTCTATGGCCAATGGGCGTATGAGGAATGTCTCAACAAGGGATGGAATTCATTCGAATCACAGTGCACCAGGGGAAGGTCAAGGGAGTTCAGCTCAGCAACTATCTGAGGTTTGTTATATCTTTAATGGCTGTTTTGTTACCTGTTACAGTTCAAATGCATATATTTATGAGTTTGCAAATGTTTTATTGGCGGAATTTGGAATTTTTTTTTTCCCGATCAATGAGACAATTTAATATCTGAAGAATGCTTATATCTTGATATAGAATTATAGATATATATTCCATGTAGCATATAAATATGGTTCTTGCAGTCCAGAAGAATGATACCTTTTTTAAGCAATTTGCAGCTTGTATATCACTGCTTACCAATTTGTGCAAATTAATTAAGTTGTAGTACCGTAATCCCTTTTTGGACTATTCGATTTAGTTTGACGATGGAACTCATACACGGGAAATTCTTCATTCATTCCCTCACGGACATTGGTGGAATTCAGATGACCAGATCTGTTGAAATGTTTTCTCAGGCATTATAAAGACCACTTTATAAATGTAGGTGTTTGACTTTATTCCTGGAATATCTCGCAAGGGAAAGTAAGAGAGTGGGTGCATAGTGTATGTCGTTTAGAAGCTTAATTGGGAAACAAAAAGGTGTTCTATTCAACCTTGTCAAGAGAGAGTTAATCTTATAAAAGATTCTGCTCATTCATTTCATAAGTTATGGTTACTATCTAGTGTTTCTTCTTTCACTTATTTAGTCAGAATAAAACGAACCATTCCTGTTGTACTTTTCTAGTACAAAATACAGGTGCATGCGGCACGTGATGACAGGCTTTATACTCTTAGAAAATCGCATTCATGCAGTATCAATATGTGAACATAGCCTGGACTCATGGAACATTCCAAGTACGGTGATTGGAGTAATGATAGAGAATAGAAAGTTAATTGCAGTTCAAAGAGGGGAATTGATTTGTCCACATTGTGGATGTAATGTGCTGTTTTTTTAAAAGCTTTACATACTTTGAAATAGAAAAAACCAAAACTCTAAGCAAATTGGAAAGAAAATGTTTTTGAGTTTTAGCCTTTTAGGTTGTGTCCTCTTTAATCTTCTCACAGAATTGACACACGATTCTCTAAAATAAACATCGACACAAAACTCGTCATTTGAGTTTTATTTTATATAATTATTTATCATTAACATGTGCTTTGATATACTCAAATATTCACTATACACTCACATTTAATGTTATTGACCCTTTGTATTCTAATCTTCTCAAGTAGTTTTCCAACTTGTGCCTCTGACAGATGTATATATGTTGTAAAGGGTTGTTTGTGGGTGGGCCTGTGTATGTTTTGTTACAGTGACAAGCCTAATGGAATAGGAGTCCTTGGACTTGAGTCATTCAGTAACGTAGAAATAACCTTTCTTTGTTTTTTCCTTTTTCTTTTATGTTTATGTACTCGAGTCTTTTCACAATTGGAACAAGCATGATAAGTGATTTATGCTTGCTAAGAAAAATGATTTGAAGGGCAAAAAACACAGATAAATGAACATATGTACACAGTTTATAGTGTAAGACGATTGGGGCGAAGATGCATTTATACCCAGACAAGTTTTTGCTAAACCATATGCATACTTCAAAGGCATTCTGGCAACTGATGACATGCCTGAGTTCTGTTCACTAGTTCATCTTTGTAATTGAAACGACTGGTGCTCATGTACCTCGATTATGTTATAATGACTGCATACACGATTAATGCTCAAATATATGATTGAGAAGACTTTGTATATTCTGCTTTCATCCACTCATATTTATTCCGACTCTTGGTAACTTTCGAAGTCTGTTAATCTTGAATGAAATGTATTTTGATGGTTTGCTTTGAGGACAAAAATGATCTTACATCACTTGAAAACATCTCATATATTCACAGCTTTTGGTCCTTATAGTTTCTATTAATGTGTGCCTCTCTGGGATTGTTGAGCTGTTGGAGTTATGACATATCTTATCCCATGACTTGTAAATTGAAAAAATTACTCAATTTATGTAGGATGACATGGATCAGAAGATTAATGAACTTTCCACAGAACTCGAGCGTGCCAATCGGAAGTGTGAAGTATATCGTACAAACCTGTTCTCAATTTTGAAGGATATAGAGGACCATAAACAACGTTTATCAGTTGAAGTCCAGAACATAAAGCTCAGCATGAAGGATGGTCTATAACGGTGCAATTCATTCTGATCTATGGTGTTCATGGTGGTAAGTCTCTTGAATGAGTTCCCTTGCTCTGCATTTAATCAAGGAAGAATCTTTCGACTTGCCTAAGTCTTGCCCTTAACAGATGATCTTGAAGTGTTATAACTCTGTCTGCCCGGGTTCTTTTCTTGAAAGTATCATCTTTAGAATATAGGTTTACATTGGTTATCGTCTCATGGATCTAATCGACCATCATGTAGTTAGTGCAGCAAATGATTGTGTCAGCTGAATGTATATATAATGGTTTTCTTTTTTCTTTTATTGACTAGGTTAATCAGTTTATTTTTTTGGCATGAGAATGAGTTCGACGTGAAATTGCTGGGAATAAAAAAATGCTTCGATATGTATCAGTTTTATTGCGTTATGTCTTGCCATCAGCTTGTTGATATGGTCTGTTGTTTTGTTCCCTTTTGAGGCATAATTTTATTCTCTTCCGGCGGCTCTTTCACGTAAATCCTTTGTTATTTTGGTCATTATTACTAGTTCTTCTAGCATAAATATTTTTTCCTCAATATGTACTCCTTGAAATCGTTTAAAGGTTGTTATTTATAGACAGTAAGCTATGAGATAATATATCAAAAACTGATTGGCGTGAATTTTGACGAGGCTGTCGGTTGCAGTAAACGGACAAGAAAATAATGATAGAGAAATTCTAAGTAACCGAGCATATATAATTTATTTATATAGGTGCAATCTAAGCTGGTTCTTTAGATTTACTTTTATAAGACCCTTACCCAGTGGGTTTGAGACTAGAGACGAACCAACCAGACCTGCTGGTTTGAGAAACAGCCAGACCGGCAAAGTTGACCCATACTTAAAATTGGGTTGATTTAACTGCCCAATATAAAACAAGTCAATCCAACTTTGTGTACTCAGGTAGGCCCATACCTAACCCGAGCTTTGTTGGGTCACAAAACCAATGATTTTGTTACTATTGATCTGTTGATACTTCATTCATAGTCTGTCAATTGATAGTCCTCCAAACCATTTTCTTTACTTTTCAATCTGGGAATCAAAAATATCATTCCTCCTTTATGAACATGAACACTCGCTAGGACACTTAGCCGCATAATTTAGACTACTTCAACTCCCTCGAAACAATCGCAAGCAAAGAGAGACACTCAAACCATGCTCAATCACAACCCATTTTCTTTCCTCATCACTAATGTTGCTAATGAACTTACAAATTGATAAACAAACAAATGCACTAGTTACAAAGAATGCTACTTTGGCGGTTTTCATATCAGCACTCGTATTACAAGAAACCAACGGAGACTAGGGAAGAAAAAAGAGAACTAAATTAAAACAGGAATAAACCCCACCCCCACACGTGAAAAAGAAGAAACCTCCCAGAGCACAATATAAACTGTGCAAAAGAATATCAAAACTTCACAACCTCCTGAGTTCCAACTCTAGAGCTAAGCCGATTACATACAATTTCACCTTATAGTCCCGCCAGCTCTTGCATCGTATTTGTTCAGTGCCCACCACGACTGGAGGGGACTTGAGGCAGCTGTGCTTTATGAACAATCATGGACTATCTTTGAAGAGTTATAGTATCTTACTACTCAAAGCAAACCAGCAAGAAGAGCCCCAGGATCTAATACTGCATTAGGTGGGCTGGTTGGTCGAACTTGAGGCGGCATGGGTGCAGCTGATCGAGAAGGAACAGGAATGTAGACTAATTGTTCTTTAATAAACTCCTTCAATCTGCAAATAGCCAGAAGAATCTCAAGATTAGATATAACTGGAGTAAACGATAAAATGCAATAAACTTGGGCAAACTGAAGACATACTCGTATGTCAATGTAGGATCTCCTGATGCGACGGTCATCCGCAGCTGGGTTCTATCTGCAGGGTCTGTTTCTATTCTTATCTGAATTTGATGAGATAATATTAAGGGATATCATTAAAATTGAGATTTAGCACGAAACTAAAAATGCTAGTCCAATCGAACAACTATTTTAAAGCTTAAACTCTAGTTTATCAGCTAAGGGTGTCAGGATGGAATTTTTTTTATGCAGAATAATCCACTAAGAATATATGAATATACATGCACCGAAGACAGAATCATGTAATAAGTGCAAGGATTCAACCGTGAATACTCATTTGCAGTTCATGATATAACTGCTATCATGTTAGCAATATAAGCTAGTAGACAAAGAAATTAGTTATAAGCTTACCAAACATAACATGGCTCGTGTGCTTTCAGAATAGAAAGTCGTGCTTGCAACCAAATTATTTGCATTGGGATCCTGAATGGGAAATCAGAGATGAGTTGAATAATCAGTATAAAGGCATAAATAATACCCCAAGGATGGAGTCAGTTGAAAATTAATGGGTTTAAGCACATACAAGCCCTGGGCAAACCATTAGTCGCAAACTGTTAAATAAAGCCACCATCTCTGCAAGTAGCATTGGTCTTACACCTCTAACCTGGCAAATTTTTGGAAAATAAGTTCAAAATTTATTCCTGTGGACTAGAGAGGTACAGAAGTTCTGAAGACACCAACCAGAAAAAAAGCATACATACCACTTCTTGCAGCTTCAACGGTGGTCCTGAGAGTGATCTCCATTGAGGGAAAAATTCTTCAGCAGTAACTGTGATCGGCTGAAAAAACTTGTTTAAGACAGCAGGGAGGCGAAGTTTTACATTGACCTGCTTGCATATATCCACATATTAGCTTTACAGACTCCCTGTCTCTCTTTCTCACCATATTAATTTTATAATAATCAGATGGTATATCAAAGTTCTCGAGTAATACCATATGAGTTCCAAACTTGTACGAGAAGTCCAGCACTGCTACATCTCTGCTTGGTTGGAGGTTGATTACTTCGAGTGGACATTGAACCTAAGCAGACAATGGAGTTCACTTCAATTATAATCCTAATGTAGGGTTTTTAAGAACATGAAATACTGTACCCATTAAAGAAAAAGAATCAAGAGTTATTTAACCTGCGCCCTAGGAGGAATTGTCTCAGGTACTAATGAGAGTTCCATCTTCAAATGTGAAGGGGGCAATATCAAAGCTTGAACTGAATTAAGTGGAGCGATATTTTTATTTCCCAAGAAGAGAACAAGTTGCCCATGATGTACTCGCCACTCAGCTTTTATGCCAATCTGGATTGTAATAACAGTTTAGAGTTAACAGCTCGATAACAATCACTATCAGCTAATCACAATGTTGTAGTGATGGGCCATAAACCCCTCCTAGCACTTCGCTTTGCAGGAATATAACATCTGAAAGTTCTTTTAAAGAAAACTAATGTTGCATGACAATTAAATGGGAAATACTGTCCACCTGAATATAAGGATCTTCATATAAAACGCCACTATCCTTCAGGCACAAAGCTTGAAACCTTTCCGCTATATTACCAATTGGCTGCAAGCATCAAAGTTAAAGTGAGTAGTCATAAGAATAATTCGGGCCAAAAGTAGGTACAGCGAAGAGTTGATAGTCAACAGACTTGATATCCAGAAGGCATCAATCAAACTTTAGACATCTTTTGAACAAGCTATGTGAAGCTTCTAAAGTATAAAACCATTACTTTCTTATTTTGATAACGAAATTCTACAGCCATTCTAAGTGATCAAGAAAATGTCATCCATGGAATTCACAGTATCTGGGCACCTTCCATTCTTATCTAAAAACGACGACTTAATCCCTTTAGTGAACCTACTGCTGTGGTTGTCCTTTATTAAATGAAGAGTTGAGTTTCTAGAGGCACTCGTAGGTGTACACCCTTGAGTTACCAAGACATAATATACTACATTTAAAAAGTCGCCTAATTAAATTGGTGAAAGAACAAAGTGAAGGCTGAAGCATCCGACATTGAATATCTGACTTGACAAGGCTTAATTATAACGGGAAACAGGCTCATAAAATAAGAACTGGAAAAACCGTGAGGTAGATTCCACAAAAAACCATGAAATTCTAATGCTAATATTTAGAGAATGAAAACATTATCCACTCACAATTCAATATTGTTTGGGGACACAAAATTCTTTAGAAGTTGCCATTTGTAAATCAATTGAAGTACGTACTGGCAGTTGTTTAGACAGGCACGTTTGGTGAATCGTGGCAATACAAAGAAAGCCTTGCGCTCAATCATTTAGATAGTTTTGAATAAGTAAATGGGCAATCAAAATAATTGTAGCCCCAACTGGAAGTTGCAAAGGACAACTAATTTCTCTGTTATAGAAACTTTGGCAACCAGTCTATGCCTTACAGCACCTAAATAACCATATTTTTTATACATCTTAACAGGATTTTAAAAAGGTGTGCATTATGCAGGATGCACAGATTTGGCTAAGATATTCTCTATCCATTTAACTATACAATTGAGATTTGAGTCCATTACTACACCTAAAAGAGTTTTCACATCAATTCATGATTTGAAATTTTATGAAACTGACAAATCATATCTGAAGTAACAAATCCCAGAATCCATCTACCATAATCAGGGATTAACCTAAAATCCAATAATCAGATGAGCAACTTTCTGACTGCCAAGATCATGTAAAGGTCAAGTCCAGACAAGCATCTGGACATACATGAACTAAAAAAAAATAACCTGGATATACGCAAATAAAAAGGCAGAAGAAAGTGATACCTGGACAGTATTCGTCTGCTCTTCAACAGGCGCAATGGCCAAAGCATCTGGATTTGTACCACCTTCGAAACCAGAACCCATGTTTGGATCAGATTGGGGGGCAATACCAGTATGGCCTTCAATAGCTAGTGGACCTAAAAGATCTCCAAGGAGATCAGGAGAAGGTGTGCTAGGCGGTTGAGGATCCACTATAGTAAGAGCCCCATTTGTATGTGCTACCACTTGTTCAGCCGTGCTCTGATCCTGTCCATGTAAAAAATTTCTGGTCAATGCTTGAGACTTGAATCCAATCGCAAAAATAAGCTACATGATTGCTATGAAAGGACACTCACCTCATTACTCATAATTGGCACCTTCACAAGACCAAGCTGGCTCACTGGTGGTGTCCCATTTGCAGGGCGTTGATCAGTCACTACCAAAGCATTAGAACTCTGCTGCTGTGCCCGCAATTTGATTGCACTTTGCTCGGCAGTATCAGCCTCAGAATCTTCAGCTTTTTTTATCAATGGGGACTGGTATTATATAAAGGTTACAGTCAGTATTGCTATGAAAAAAAATTATTCCGGACAATGAAGGTGCTTCAGCCCAATTATACAAGAATAGAAAGTAAACTAATTCCAAGTCAATGCAGGGACTCTCATATTCCAACCTGTCGCTCAGGGAACTTCGGCATTTCAGCAAGTATATCCATGAGAGCTGCACCTTTCATGCTCAAAGCATGGTATTCAACAGCACGTTGCTGTATTTCAGCATCAATGCAACTTTCGTACCTGAAACATATCCAACTCATCAGATTACCAAAACAGACTTTCTAATATAATGTAAAAAAAAAAAAGAATGGCAGGTTGTTCGATCCAAATTACTTGCTAAATATGGTCCAAATTTGACTCTGTAAGTCCTGGTCAGGTGGTTGAGTGTGCATCAAAATCTTTGCATAAGTGGAAAGAAGGATAGGAATCGTTGAAGTCCTGGTCAAGATCGATTCATTTAGTTAAGAGCAAAGAACAGAAAATGCTGACAATGGAAGTCAGAAGAGAAATGCCCTTACGAAACAGTAGGAAGCTTCTCGTGTAATATGCTGAAAATTTCCTTTGGACTACATCCTGGCCGTCTGGCTAGAAGATGGCTGTATTCTCCAAGGATATAAGCACTCACCTAAGTCATAACATAATACATATACTTACTTTTAGAGTAAGTAAAATGCTAAGGAAAACACTGCATAAAATGATAGAACATTGAGCTTGCTTCATATTTTGTTCATTTTTCATTTTCCTTATCATTTACTCGCCAAAATCCAAGAGAGAAACATAGCCCTAAATATCTAGTACAGTAATGTATATAAGACCTGGAAGTCCAAAGACTGACTAATTCTAACTTACCCAGTAACATCTATGATTGCACCAGTGGCACCAGTTTTCATTTTTTTTACTAAATGTCGTCAGCCTATCATGCAGCTAATCAGATTAGTGCTACTGACATGATTGAGACCAAACTGAGACACCGGATATTAACAGCAAGAAAGATCACTAACACATCATACAGTGCATATCAGTTCTATCCGGCACGTCCATCCACACAATAATATTATTCTCTTCTCATTAAAGTGAATATAAAATTCAATCCTAGTACGACATTAGTTTACATGAAAAAAACCATAACACCCATAGTTTATCTCATTTGAAACTCATATTTTTTTATATCATGCTTCATGTAACATACCTTCACCATGGTCTCGTGAATTGCAGGCTTATCGAGATACTCTCTGGCTTTCATTGCTGCATAAGGCTGAAGTATAGCAAATTTCACACGAGTTGGACAAAATGTCATGTAACAGAATACAAACCCATGCATGAATATAAGTAACATCACAGACGAATTTCAGTTACCTGTAAATCCTCGTTGTTTGTAACAAACTGCACAACACGAAACCAAATGTCATCACTGACAAAATCCCCTGCCTTGTCAATCAACTGAAGAATCACATCCACATACCTTCAACACAAAGATAAAAGGAAATGTATTATATTGTTTGAATAATACTACAATGTCTATAACAATTCTGATCAGGCATCACGAGTTTGTAATTGTTTCATAAATACCCATGACAAAGATGAAACAACCAAAAGAGTATCGAACAAAAGAGTCCAAATGAATTGTTATTAGGTTAAACAATAACAATAGTGAGTATAACATTGCCATATTAATAAAGGCCATTTACTGGAATGAACTCTTTATGTAAGAAAAAGTCATATTAGTAAAAAAAAAAAAAAGAGGAAAAACACTAGCGCTGCATGGTGTTCGATCTATATAGATATCACCATTATCTATTTGTTCATTAACCCATCAAAATGTTTGCCAAATAAATAAGCAAAAATACATGTAATTATTTTACATTGAACTTCGTACCAAGATAAGTCAGGGGCAAACTTCTCTGCAAGAATGGCAGCTTTAAGTGACAACTCTTCACGCATTGCAAAGTCTGCTGTGCTAAGATACTGAACCAGAAAAATTATTGGTTTAGAATATCAACCAACAAAGAATTATCAAGAGGAGCCATAGACCAGTTGATTGGTTAGTATGCACCTGCAATAATTCTTCAACTATATCCTTTGCATTTGAAACATCACACATGCCATATAGCAAATCAAGGGCACGTCTTCTTATACTGGAAATAGATAATCACAAGAAAACTTTATTGAAACTACAAATTTGGAAACAAACCAAATATTCCACATATCAATATGGTTTAAACGAAAACAAAAGACCTCAACAGAAAAAATAACGACCCAACAATAGAATGAAGAATTCTAACACATAAATATATTAATATCAAATGATGAGTTTACAATTTAAAATAACCATTAAAGAGGATCATCTAAGTTGCAGATAACACATAACACCAAGTGGGTGGAGACGACTCCGACTGTCTATGTCTAACACGTGATGACTGTCATAACCTAGGTAACTAAGCCGCGGAGCGTGAGCGCGTGCGTGTGCGTGTGCGTGTGCGTGTGCATGAGAGCGCGATACATTGAAAATTTTGAACTATGAGAGCGCCTATAAAGCGTCTATACATTAATATTATAATAATTAAAATGTTATATAATAATTTAAAAGAAATAGAAGTAAGAACTATGAAAAAAAATGTATCACTCATGTTTACTAAAAAAATAATTGTAATAATGGATAAATATTTTATTTCTAATTTATATAGATCACAATTTATAAAAATTGTTCATAGTTTAACAATACAACTTCTGATATGCCCGAATACAAGTTATGGTATGTTCTGTTTAAGTGAATCATAGTTCTACCCTTCTACTATTTCTTACTTCTCACGGTAAAATTGATATTTACCAATAAATCATGACGACTTATGTCATTATTGGAGGAGTTCCCAATGCCCATCAATTCATGGGCTGGGCCGACAAGTCCTATCAGTAAAATATTATATCTAATCCTAGGAAGTACAGCTAAGCTGCATTGCAACTTTTGAGTGGACACATGCCAAGCTCTTACAGGTGTTGTGTGGGAAATTTGGGAGGTGCGCGAACTCATTACCATTCAGAGCGCGAACTAACATTCAAGAGTGAGCGAATTTTGCCTCGAATTCCGTTTTCGCGCTCAATTCGCGAATCGAGTGCGCGCGTCAGGCCTAAAGCCGCGAATTTAGTTTCCTAGGTCATAACTAGCAGTTGATAAAGTCTTTGAAGAGTGTAAGACAATTATAGTCAACCTGATATCAGGATCCTTTAAGGAAGTAATGATCTGGGCTTGATGCCTTTTGATAATATCCTGTACGTCTGCGACCATCAACATCCTAGTCATGTTCTCCTGCATCAGAGTGATTCAAAGATCTCAGCAATCAGGAACTGGCTAGAGAGTTTTGAGTGTCCAATTACTAGGACTTTGACAAGGCACAAAACTTACAGGACGGATACAAATCATTTAATGTTGAAAGGGCCAAAACGTTTCAAAATTATGTGACAGGAAGAATTTTGAAAACAGATTGAATTTCACTATGAACAAACAACTCACCAGACCAAGGTATCGTATATTAGGTTCGCGAACAGCAATAAATTTACCAAGCAATGCAACACACTGAGACATCATTTCTTTTTCGGCATCAAGATGCATGACCTGCAGTTGAAGCAGTGTAAATCTTGATAAAAAGAAAATTAGAAAAAAAATTGTTCAAGCTTTCTAGCCATATATTTGAACAGAAACATCAAATTCTGTAGTTTGCATGATGGTTATTTTATTTATTTAGTTATTTTCTTTCTGGGCACCAAGGAGGTGGTCTGCTAATGTATGAACAGCCAATCAATATATTAATTAATCGTTCTGATGATGTTTTATGGTTGTGGTAAAACAAGAATCTACAAAGCTTCCTACCCCAGAAAAGACAGCAAGCATAAAGTTGATCAGATTACCAAGGCCCCACCTGGCCAGCTTTGCATTATATAAGATATTGATATGACGAATTGTGACAAAAAATTAGACTATCTGAATCAAGTCGAATATTTCGATCCAGATTTCGGAATGTGAACCAAACTGGACATCATGATCCCATGGCTGCAGCAGAGTCAACATAGTAAAAAATTTGCCACATCTATAACAATATTTTTACAATTAACAAGCCACACTTCCTAAGAAAAGAAATATTCAACTCTTTTGTTTCTCTACATTTTAACAAAAACTCTTGATATAACTTTATTTAGATGTCTACTTCCATTTCCATTTGTAACCCAATGAGGAAAAAAAATGTCTTTGTCTACTTTGCAATAATGCAAAAATTCCACGAATTGCATGTGTTATCACAAATTGCTGACTCAAACAAGAGTTTAACCCGGAAAGCCAAATAACTACAATTTTCTTTGGACATAATTTTGATGAGTATGTTACCCTACTTTCCAACTAAATAGAGATCAAACTTACAAGAGCAAGAGCTTCGAAAAGAACAGCATGTGATGCATTATTCTTGTTCACATTTTTCACAACATCAGTTCCCATCAGTACCCTTTGCAAAACCTGATTATTCATAAGTACATAAGTCAAGAAATATCAATCTGAAAAGAGACACATACACTCGCACAGCATACAAAATATAAACATACATACAGACCCACCCACGCAAGTAACATCAATTGAAAAATCCTTATACCCATAAAAGATAGGAGAAATTCAAACCTCAAATAATGATCTTCTAGTGTTTGGATCTTCAACTGTGGGAAAATACTGAAGAGCCCTCATTGTCTTCACCTATAGTGCAGAAGTTGTTAAAAAAATATCAATTTATGGTTAAATAATGATATGTAAATCATGAGAAATGCTCTCTTAAATTCTGCTGTTTGATGATAAGAGTTCAGCATGTAAAATCCTTAATTGCATCCAAAGATATCGTTAAAAAAGTTATAAAACTTCAGCAATGCTGAGGTAGCTGTTTAAGCTTTCACCTCTGCTCAAACTTTAATTTTCTCATCCTGGCTCAACGATGATTTTCAATCTCCTGGTTGAGGGTGCAGACTGCAGAGTAGGATCTTGATTATTCCTGAGTTGCAATGTTTTCATTTTTCTCAAGGATTTTCATTATAAAAAACCTAATGTTAAAATTCTTCATGATTGGGCCATGTAACCTTAAAAACCGAATAAAGACAGTAGAAGATACTGAATGATGCTTTGGTTTTAAAGCTTTATGGTCAATGTGTAACGTTGCAGAGAGGTATCCACTAAAAATCTGAAATTGGCAATTCATGATGGACAAACTTTTTACTTGCATCGCCAAGTTTTACTCTTCTGAGCCCTTGCTCATCCAATTTATTGATATTAGATGTGGTTGCTAAATTACTTATTCAAGATTAACTTGTCAATAAAAGTCTCATCAAGGTTACTTGTAAGACTGAACATTTAAAAGCGCTGGGCCTGAACAGTTCACACTGTTATCTAACCATGATAATGTGTAAATGCATTGACATTGATCAAAAGCCTGCCAATATTCCATAAAATCATCGATTAGTGTATGGATACAAGTCTATTGTACTCAATTTATAAGACCGTACGATCAGGCAGGTGTGGCACTTGACACTATGTAGAGTTTTGGCTTAGTTACAAGCACAAACAATGCAAATTTCTGAGGAAAAAATAAAATACAAAATCTATGTTAAATCATCAATTGAATCCTGTGAACTAGAAGTATGAGGTCAAAATATTGGATTTAGTTATTCTTTTCTGGCATACTCCAAACTGAAGGGCACACGATTGAATCAAAAGCCCAATATCAAATGAACCACCATAAAGGCACGACCATCTCAATCACGAGAATCAACTTAGGTCAGACGATCTGATCAGAGCTTTTGACACTTTTTGCACAGTTTCACCTAAGAGTTGTAGCATATTAATTCACCCACCTTACTGCTCCCTGGGATTTTGCCTTTTATAGTGTAAACATATTGAGGCTTCAAAACTAAATAAAAAAAACTAAACACCAATATGACATGGAAAGACCTTTAAAATGACAGTTTTTGTTGAACCATAACTTCACAGAAGATAACAGGAAAGTCTTTATTTGCCTATCTATCCATTTTGATGACTGTTTTCCCTTTTTTTCTTTCGCTTCCACAATACTTAAACATTCTATCCAAACCATATATTGAAGTTATTTCGTGCTGCCTTGTTTTACTGGGACGATAAAGATTCTTATATATTTTTGGAGAGTTACATCCTCCTGTAACAGACTTCATTCTGAATTGTTGGGGATCTAGCTTCATTAAGGATAACACATTCTTCTGGAGATGCAGTGTGATGTTAATCTGTCCGTCTATTTACTCTACATTGGTAACACACACAGGTATCACACTCTTGTATTTGAGACATGGTTCCGGCTAGGTTTTTTCAAAGCTTCAATTAAGAAATTAAATAGGAAATCCAGGGTCAAGCACATAACTTTATAATGATAAATTATGTGAACTTTTCCACGCCTCACGACTCTCCTCTTTCTTTTTGGCCTTTACTAGCATCTATCAACTATCTATTACCAATTCGATCTCATAGGTATCCACTAAAATAAATAAACAAAAATAGGTAAGTATACACCTACCGAGTAAGAGAGATCAAGAGAAAGCACCAACCTGAAGCCAAGGAGATGGAATGCCATAGTAAGTGTATTCTTGTGGAACATCTTGATTTCTCGCAAGCCTTTCCAATACTTTAACACACTTTGGAAGACAACTCCAATATGCCTCGTGGTTATTTGACACTAAAGCAACAAAGAGGCTCATGGAAGAAGTCAAGACGCCCATATCACGTTCATCTAAAAGTTGTGCCATTCGATCTGACCTGCAAAAGAGAAAGAAAAGGGAAGTTACCAGATGTGTTATGTATCCAATGAAAGAAACTTAGAATGTAAGTATACACTTTACCAGCCATCTACATTCACCACATCAGGATTTTTTCGGTAGAGCCGCAGCAGACATAATGCAGCCTTCTTTCTAACAAGTGGTCTGCAACTACTAGAAATCTGAAGCAATAGAAACCCTCAGCATCAATAATTAGCGGTCACTCTACGGAGTATCTTCAGAAAGATATTCACTTACAAGTAACTTTTGAACATCAGGAGCCAGCGATTCAGCAAATTCTCTCCCACCAATATTTCCTACCTGAACATATATGAAAACATTGAACAAAGGGTGTGTGCAAAAGAAACCATACTTGGAAATATGGCATATTGAATCAGACTCTGTGCAAAATATCCAAATCATTTTGTTTACCAACATGTTAGCACACACTATCCAGAACAAATATTATAAAAGAAAAAGGAGTCCAAGATGCCATATCATACCAATGTCAAAGCTAGACACTGAAAAGTCTCATTTCGACCAATAATATCGTTGCGCACGGTATTAATTGCTAATCTCAGAAAATCATGATTCTCGTTAAGCAGGGATGACGTCACTATATACCCAACCTGCAATATAAGCCATATTTTTAACTGTGAGCGGGAATGGAAAGAAAACACTATATTTCCCTATGAGAAATAATGGCCATAGGATTACATGATTATTATAAACAGATGGAGAAATTTGTCTTTCTATAACATAAACAGATGGAGAAAATTTCAGCAGCATCAATTTCATAAGTTCTACAGTAAAACTTTTACTATCTAATCACAAATTAAGATAAAATCATATTACTGAATCTCCAATTGAAATAGGCTTGGATGGAGAAGGAAACTGAGATATTCCCAACCTAGACCTTCTCATTTTCCTAACATGTTCTAATAACAATATTACTTTTTATAATTACGTTTGACAAAATTATTTGATACACTTCTAATATCGGTAACTGTTCACAACAACACTTCCATTTTGAAGGATGACTTAAGCACGGAATCACTTTACAGAAAAATCCATACAAGGCAAAAGTAACCCACCAAGTTTCCTAATTACAACTTTAAGGTGGTGGTACATGGATAATGGATAACAGCAATGGTGCATGTTGTTACTCATAGTTTCAACATGGTACACCGGCTGAAAATGTGTATTGCATTTTCAAAACAAAATCTATACTCAGGATATTTGCACAATTCTATTTGCACCGGAAGATATTTGCTCAATTCTTTTCTCTGAAAGAACTTGCTCTTTTAAGGAAAGGGGAATCCAGAAATAACCATCAAAAAGTGCAATAAGTAAACTAAACAATTATAACAGAGATAAATGCTTAAAAGCCAAAACTACATGAGAATCATATCCACGCCTGCATTAAATTTCATTTGGCTCAACTGCAAGTTAAAATACAATGCTGATAGAAAATTAAACTCGTGTTCTCAACAAAAAAAAAAAAAAGGAAAACGTGCAAAACTGCTCATAAAGACAAACCTGTTTTTCTGGATACTTCGGAGCAGATATTAGTGAAACAGCTTCCATGTGACCAAAATCAACATCATAACCTAGCATATAAATGTAAAGCATTTTCCAGACATATTTTTTCTTCTCATAAGGTGTTAGACCCTGTCAACCAAAAAATTGAAAAAAATGAGTGGTGCAATTATGCATTTAAGGAATATTAAACTTTACTATAATGCAAGTTAAATGTACATTTATACAGAAAATAACTCACTGAGGAAAGAAATTGCTCGACACAAGTATTTGCATAAACTCATGATATTTCTTCTCCAACGGATGAAGATCCGTTAGTAATTAACCTTATAGGAAAGGGACAAAATTTTACAATAATTCACACGTTTATATTTTTGGACTTCATAAATACTTGGAATGTGGACAGCTCAGGGCCATTGCTTAAGAAGTAAAACCTTGGCACTCACATGTGCAAAGTTTGTGAGTTTCTTGTCTTCTTTCTTCCACGAGAAGGGAGAGCAATAAAAGGTTATGATGTCAAGGCAGTCACTTACAGTAGCCAAAGAGAAGGATTCAGTCAATTACATTTACTTTTTAGACTGTTAATAAACTCTTCAGATTAATATTTCTTACTGAACGAGAAATTTATCAGTAAGGTGAAACTAAAATTATACAGAATTAGGAACCATTAGGTTTACACATAAAGAATCAGTAACTTGTGAGAACAACTATCCATAGTGTAGCATACATTGGTGTAAGATGGAGAAAAAACAAGTGTTACTGAATCACGTGCATGTGGTGAATGACAGGGAATAACCTGACCACCTATTCTCCAACGAACAGGACTTGTCCCTAATTATGGGTTAAAAATAATAAAAATTGATAGAAGGACAGGATATCATAGTGATGTGAACTTCCAAGACTCTTATATGACATATGAAAGAAAGTATTCCAACGTCTTATCCCCTTAAATGTAGATCATACTGACTTCTTGCTAATTTTCGTCAACACTGAACTCCAGCAGGAAACATCACAACCTTCTTTATAGAGGAAAATGTTTTAAAGCACTAAACTATCTAACAAGAGTTCGTTCGTAATTCTAAGTAACCAGGTGATCTTTCTATTTGTGATATGTTCTACTTCAGACCTACTCAAGGATTTCATATTCGATCTGAGTCACCTTATACGGTACCTCTACAGCTGATTAAATTACTTATGCTCACACGTACACCTACATCAACTGAAAGGAACTAACTTGTATCCTGTTATGTTTATTCTTCATTCTTCAGTTTTCATTTTATAACTAACGCAGATAAAAATGCTACCCGATAAAGTATTCAGCTGTAGGTTAGTTACACTGACGAAGTATTACACCAGTAAATCAGTGACACTGATGAAGTAATTGACAAAATGTAGTTAAACTAATGAATTATATCAAGACGAAAGGCAGCTTATTGTAATATCATCGTAATTTTGCAATAGTCAAGTCAAAGTAATTCTGTCATGAAATGCTCAGAGGGTACCAAACTATAACTAGTTAGCCTGCATTTTCTCTCTTTTCAATCCGTCAGCATTAACAATTATCTTCACGTCTAAAAATGGATTATAAATTCTTATCAGAATGATACCATCACCTACTTAAGTAATGGATATAAATGAGAAAGATGAGCAGGAAAAACCTACAATGCAAATGTCTTATGTCATGCATAAGAAGGATCATAAAAATCATAAAGAAATAGAATCATACATTGGCGAGTTCAGCAGAAGAAATTATGTCCATGAACAAATTTAACATAATTTTACGCCAAGAGCACACCCCTAGAACAAAAGATGCATCGACTGTCCTTATTATATGTCACATACAAGATGAAGCATCCATTTATATAATCATGGAAGTAGCTGAAATAAAGAAAATAATATTCCAAGACTAGGTTTTCTGAGTATCTTCATCACAACCGTAAGGTATCAAATGGGTAACTTACATTATGCTTATTCTTCAAAAAAAATTGCAGTCTCTAATAACAATCTATTTTCTAACCATTTATCTATGCTTGTAATCCTACAAATAAGATAAATATCAAGGTCTGAATGCATCAGAGGCTCATGCTTGATCCTTGTCTCCTTGATTGACACAAGAAAATCATTCCGATGTGATTTATATTTCAATCACAGAGACAATAATGCCAAAATATTCACAATTAACTAATATCTATCTCCATCTATTTATTTTTCGTTTTGTTTCTTCATAGGTTGAATTTTGAAATAGAGCCAAACAAAATACCAACTCAGAATCTCCCTCATATGAAGAACTGAATAAGATGGCAAAAATGTTAATGGTTCATATATGGGCCATAACTCTCGAGCCATTTAGTGGCTCAAACCAAAATTCAGCAATGATGCAATTTGATCAACTTCATTGGGAATGCAAATTATTTGTGCGTCGCAACAGAAAAATCAGCGGCAGATCCTTCTCTTGAAGTGAACACCCTTGCTTCTGCCAAACAGAATTTGCATACATGTGAATTGGGATCCTACAACAGACCCCAACTCATCCACAATCTAAGAACTCCGTCTTGGAAGCACTACACCAAGTAGAAACCAAACATGTCGTATACTATTGTTTTGATTCCTTGAATGCATTCAATCAATTCTGCTCATCATGAATTCATAGGCATATGACTCATTCACTCGTCAATTTAACTAATAAAACAAATGTGCACTCCTTTCCTAACTGCTCAATTTGCATTCTAAAACCCTAAGCAAAACTCCAACACTCCACAGCTCAATCAATTTCAAATTTATTTCCACTAACCCTCAATTCAGCTCATATGAAGTTCCAACAGTTAAAATTTCATCTCAGTGCAACAAATTTGGGAGCACTTAGCAAGTAGCATCCCCCAATTAACATCAAATATACGTACAAAAATAAGTATATATTCAAAAATAAAAACAAAAATAAGGAGAAAACGGAGTTGCCTTTTCATTCTTGAAGCGAGTGCGAATATTGCCTAGCTCTTTATCAACACGAAGGCGCTCCAGCTCTTTGTTCTGGCAATTCCTAACGTCGCTGATGAACACCGACAATCCTCTCATCCCCGACAGCGCCATCCCTCAGATCCGGCAATCAGTCCAGATCCAACGGACACCAATACACAGATCTCAATTGAATTAAAAAAAAATTCTTCGAAATTTTGTGTCTATAGGTGTATGTATATGTGGAGAGAGAAAGGAAGGCTGTGGCCTGTGTATATGCGTTTTCGAGGTGGGATCTAGAGAGAGAGAGAGAGAGAATTTGGAAAAGCCGTCGGACAGTGGAGGGAGACGACTTCTATATCAGCAATTATTTTTATTTTATTTTATTTTTATTAAATACAGTGAGTCAGTGATACACTGATATATGCAATTGCAACATATACAGCGTGCAGCCATCATTTCTTCTCAAAGGCTTGTTCAGCTTTGTTTGAATTTTCAAATTGATTTATTTTAGTTGCGTGCTTTTAAGTTTTAATTTTAAAGTAATTTATTTTTTTTATCGGGTCAAGATAAGGGTGAATGTTGACCCAGAGACTCAGTTTGTATTCTCTTAAAAATTCTTGCATAGACCTGGTCTATGAGCTTTTCATAGACCTTGTGATTATAAATGCATTACATTATACATTTTGAGAGCATGACATCATCAAAATGTATTATGTGATGCATTTACAATCACAAGATCTATCACTAAGCTGTTAGACCTGGTCTATATAAGAATTTTCCGTATTCACTTCAATTCTAATCGACCAGATTGCCAAAAAGATTTGGATCCGCAATCTGTAATTTGTAATATTATACTGTATGGCATAATTTTCCTTTTTTTTTTTAAAGAAAAAATGTGATGTTGTGTTGATATATACATATTTAAATGAATTTTTTTTTGTGTAGATCAGGTTTTTCATAAATCATGAATAAAGTTAGTGCATCTACTAAATATGTTTACAAGATTTTATGTATGATTTATGAAAGACTTGATCTATGCAATAATTTTTTATTTAAATGATACATTTTTATGAATTAATAATAATAATAAAAAAAACAAGTGACAATAAATAGCAAACATAATTCAATCAAACATATATACTACTCCTATAATTCAATAAAATTAAAATATATCTTTTCCCCCCTGCATCTTTGAATATAGGAGTATATCAACTTTGAGTCCAAAACGTCTAGGTACGATTGTCTTACTTTTTATTTTTTTTCAAAATGTTATTCATGCGTTAAATATGGTTTAATTTATTTGAAGGGTCTTCAAACACGCAATATGTGAAAATCTCATGTATTAAACCTAATTTAATTCAAACATGTTGTGTATGGATTCAATAAATCTTTATTATTATTAGACAAGCCAAATAACGTGTGGTATATTATATGCACTGCATCCAACCAACTCTAGAAGATTTAGTAAAAATAGTAAGAGAAAAAACAAAATTTAAATTTAAATAAAATTATAGTCCAGCAAATGTATGCATAACTTGTTCAAGTCGTGAATTTTCATCTTTCAGATGAGCATAGGGAAAAATTGGCAACCAGCAAAAGTGACTTTTCGAAAAGCACTTTCCACACCGCAGGTCCACTGCCTCTTTCCAGTTTCCACTAGTCCTCTACTTCTATAAAAGCTAGTACTGTATGAACTTTCAAGGGGCTAGAGCTGTGAAATCTTACTCCAATAATGATGGTGACTGCAATATTTGAAGTTTTGAATGGGTAAAATAATAGTACTATATGGATTGGAAAATTGAGCTCATTTGAATTTTGTTTCTGCGATTTATAGACAAATATGAAGGTCGTAATTGAGTGGTTCGGACCATAATAACATGAATTTATGGGTCTGCTTGTTTGGCATTTCCCAAAATTTTTAACACGAAATGTCAAACAAACATGTTTATTATTTTCTGAAATAAAATTTTCATCCCTCAAATTTGTAGGTTGGGCTCCAATGAATGTGAATTTGAAGTTTTTCTTTCATTACATCAAACACTTGAAATAAAGTTGAATGAGCCCAATATTTTTTATACTCAATTATGCTTTACCAAAAAAAGTTAGTATCGCACAGACTGACAATATAACATAATTTATAGAATCTCAACAAACATAATTTGTTACACATCACCTGCTTATCACCCCAACATCTCGACATTGAAATTTCATATTCAAATCAAGCCATCTCTCCATAAACATTATTTAAATCTTTAAAATTATAACCAAAATAAATTGGTGACATATTTTGCAAATAATATTTTTGACACTTAACCAGAAGTGCTACTCTAATTGCCCAAACCAAGCCAAAACATATCCACACATTGCCACACTATTACATCTTTGAAATCACAAAGATCACGACAGCACTGCTTAATCTTAGAAATTCAACTTTACCACTTCAACAAATTTAGTTGAGCTTCTTACCAAATGAAGGTTCCATAGCACATTTCTCAGTTTCTTCAACATATTAGATACCTCACTATCAGAAAGCCAATATTTTAGGAATTCTAGCCAGAATCCGATTCGACCAAATCCAGATTAGTCACATGACTAATTGTAATATATACTTAATTGGAACTACTCTTGTAAACACAGAGAAACATAAAAAAGATATTAACTCGTTCCAAGCTTTACAAACTATACAAAAGTTGTTTTACATATTTGACACTGAAATAGACAAATTTGCTCACTTTTGAGTTTGACATTTAATTTACATGTAAAGAAACTATGGTAAATGACCACCAATTCAGGGAAAAAAAGGTCTATTAGGCAGTGCCAAAACTTCAAATCACAATGGCTACAATGCTAAAAATATGGGTAATACTTACCTACTAGACCTTTCTCCCCTGCCCCCTTTCATAATCTTGACTAAGTTTTTTTTCTTCAATAAATCTTTACTAGTATATATAGAAACTATATCGATACTTACACGTCATCGAAGTGCTGATTGGCCTGTGATTAGACCAAAGATAAACTTTTCCGGTGCCTACCACGATGAGTGGATGATCGAGCCCGCTCAACCGACGCTCGAGGTGTGGCTGATGTACTTTCCACAACATCCATGTCAGCATCTGAAGACCTAGGAAGTAATTTGCATCCAATCCTCCGAGCAACAAAACGAGGAGATCTAAGATAGCTATGTGACTTTGTCACCTTTTTCATTTCGTCCTTAATTTTACCGAATTCTTCTTCAAGCTCTCCAACTCGAGATCTCATCCTTTCCATGTCCACTTTCAGTACTCGGTTCTCACGGACTACAGTTACCCACCCGTCTCTTTGAACTATTTGACCCGCCATTTCATTCGGGACAGTTGTTGAAGCTGGAGGGGCATTTTCGGCATCTAAAACATGGAGGCAGCTGGCTAAAGCAGTTCTCAACTGCATTTGCTCAAAGAACAAGACTTGTAATACGATTCTAAGTGGCAACCTCTCATTTTGAGATGCATGGGTACAAGCGTCAATTGATAGCTTCTGAAAATCAATGATGCTGCATAGCTGCTCTCGTTCTTTATCTGATAGCCATAAATGTGTCTGTGTAATTTCAAAAAAGTACGTGAAAAACCAAAAAATTGAAGTTAAGGCAGAATCAAGAAAATGAGGTTATTCGAACCTTAAAGTATATATCCAATGCTCGATATAGTCCATCGTGCAAAGATCTAGAAGATTCCGGCAAGGCTTCTGCTAAATAACGTATTTTTGCAGGTTTCAAGTTTAAATCAGAAGCAACTTCCGCAATATAATTATCTACCAATTTAGCGACTCTTTTTAAGCGTCCAGACAATGGTGATGTTTCTTGGTCAAACGAGGATGGAGATATTGAAGTAAAACTCGGTTCAGAAGATACAAAATGATTAATCATCCTTTCAACACAATCAGTGTTATACAAAGTATCAGTATCTGAATAACTAGGTATTAGTAAACCATCCAGTGTTGCCAATTCTAGCTGTATGCCTATTCTCCTTTCCAAAGAATCCTGGCAAGAATTGCTAACTCCCAATATTAAACCCAAGCGTAAAAGTCTGAGTAGAAAACGACAAAATGATTTACCCTTTTTTTCAGGTAGTAATTTTACGACACTTTCCAAGAGTACTCTCTGATCGACAGCAGCAGGTGTCATACTGAAACTAGCAACTGTTCTAGAATTGCCACTTTGCCCTCCCTGCCACCGCCCCAGCCCTGGAAGGTGTTTCTTACAGTAATACATTATGGCCCGTGTTAAATTTTCGGGACTTATTCCTTTGGCTTCCATTGTTTGAATTAGTCTTTCAAACAAATTAACGCTGAGATAAGATATGTCCTCAAACCACCAGTCTGATTCAGTACTATGGATTTTTGCACCAGTGTTTATACCATTCCATAGGATACTACCTCCGGGGCTCTGCAAACTACCATACATCATCATAGGCCATCCAAATAAACTGGGATCAGTGCACGCCATCACGGACAATGTAGTCAGACATCGACTTATGATTTGAAGTTTTTCGGCTCTGGGGATAACTGGTTCACAACTTTGGAGAGCCAAAATGCAGTCTTTCCAGTGGCGTAGAATATGCTTATGGAAATAATTTTCTGACTTGGAAAGTAAATTATCCTCTCCAAAATTATTGGTCATATCTAGATAGTCTGCTGCACAATACAACATTACTACGTGTCTTGGTGTGAATTCTACCCGGCCACCATAACAGAATTTGACTATCATAAAAAATATATCATGGCCACCTGGAAAGTCTTCAAGAGTTATTTTAAATGCTTCGTTAGTGGTACTTTCAGATTCTTCAACGATATTGGCTATCCTTCCGCATCTTGAAATAAGAGGAAACTGGAAAATAACCATTTTTATTATATTGTAATCAAACTGATGGAAAAAAACGAAAACTGCCAAAAATATTGTGGGGATTATAAATTTAGGAAAATAGGTAATGAACTGATGACAATAAAGAAAGGCATCAATTCAGACACTTAAGGAATAAGGGTCTCCAAATAAGTCAAAGACAAGCTCATAGTGAGACAATTTTGTTTTTCTTCCGAGAAAAATAAATGTGACAACCAGTAAAGAAGCAAAGTATCACACCTTAATGACCTCAGACCTAAGAAAATCATCTGCAGTTTTAACATGATTTAGCGAAAAAAAAAAAAAAACTTCAGCTTCTACGATGTCAACACCATACATAGACACCAAAGTATGCTACACATTTTCACTTAACAGGGCCTTTAAGAAGTTATCCCTCCTACAAACCATTACTTCTATTGAGCAACAATACTTTGTCAAGGAAGTGAAAAAGTTTTGGTACTCAATCAATCAACAAAATTTAAAGAAGATTTTATAGGAAAAGATTTTCGGAACAAGTTAAGTGATACGATGACAATCAGCAGTAATTAACTACACAAATGGAAATGCCTAACTGTGGAAAGTCTCATCCAAAAAATATATCAAGCTAACTTTCTTACCAGCAAAAGTTTTAAAAATGTACCATCTAAAAACCATTATTTTAAATTTCAAGTATCAAATAAAATGGGTTAAACACTTATACTTTTAACTCTTTTTCTGCCTCTACAATATTTCATCAGGACAATACGTGTCCAGAACATCAGCATAGTGTTGGGGGACCCGGGGTTGGGAGGCCATGCATTTGCCGAGAAGTTAAAGAAACTGCTTGGTGTTTAATAACTTAATTTAACATATTCAAGAAATATGCATAATATTACAAATTTACAAGCATACTTGTCACTTTAAGATGTCTAAATTTGCATAAATAATATGTAAAGCCAAAAAAATAAATCAAACCAAGAAACATTTTTCATAACAGATAGTAAGACATAGATTATAGCCTCAGAATGCTAGAATTGTGTACATATCTCTTGCAGTTGCAGAACAAATACCAAAAATCACACGGAGAGAGTTTTTTACAAGACAAATCCAAAAACTGTTTTACATGTGATTGCAATTTATGTAGAAGAGAAATTACCTTGTGGAGATGGAGGTTTACACCATCCACCACCAGTGTAATATCACTTGGAAGCCTTGCGTCGCAGAACCTGACATGGAATAAACAAATCACATTTGAAAATTCAATATCAGTAGAAAAACATCTCAATATCTCAAATTCCCATTTGCTTCTTTAGTATGTTCACAATTTTTCATAGTTATTGTCTTCCCTGGTTTAATAACCCCTGGTGGTCACCCATCTGAAAATCAAAATTGATTAACCTAAAAATTCCCAAATTCCTCTTGTGGACAAAATTATTAAGCCCAATTCAAACTTAGCCAAAACCTACTAATTACATGTTGATCTTGAATGTAAACTCGACATAACCTCAGCAAATGGCAAATTAAATATGAATAGAGTAATTTTAAAAAATCAATTGGCCTCTATTCCATTATCCTCGAGACAGACAAATGCAAATTGCATACTTTCAAAAGCTTACTCGATCAATTATTGGATTTTATAAACTACTAAACTTAAGAACAGTATCTCCTCTCAGTATTTATGGGATGAAGAGAGTGGCTGTTCATAAATTCTTGTTGATCAAGAATTAAATAGAAACATAAAAGAAATTTCGCACATACACGCACATACAAAGGAGGTAGGGCGAGGTTACCAGTCATTTCCTTCCCGATGGAATCGAGGAAATTTACCAGTAGGAGCCATCACTAACTAAAAAGGTTTAGAAGCAACACTCCACTCTTTCCTTTTGAGAAAATACCTTATCTAATTCACTCCTTCTTGTCTTCAATAAATGCCCAATTCAATTCAAACTCCCTCCCTTTTACCTCTCCTCTTCAAACCATATATGACCCAATTCATTTCAATTTCACCTGATACTATTGTTCCACAGCTCAACACTTCATTAAATATTAACTATAAAAACAAAACCCATAAATGGGCAGCCCACCAACCATATCAACCACAAATACCCACTACCCATTTTCCAAAAAAAAAAAAAAAAAAGGAAGGAAAAATAAGTCAAAATGAGTCCACTGATAAGTTTACTTGATCAAAATAAAATTTTGATAGCTATAACTCATAAGAAGAGGAGAAAACAGCAATGATGACTCATAAAGACACTAACTTTACAACCTTGCAGTTGATGTTTTGTGCTTAAAAAAAAGCCCCACTGCTCCTAAAGACACAGGAATAGTATGACTACAGTACATTACTTTATTTATAAAATACTTATATAAAACAAATAATACAGGTCATACATAAATAGAATTAAGAAACAAAAAGGAAAAGGCATCTACAAAGATTCGAGTTTTCACTCACAACCTGTTTTTTGTCTTTGGATTTCATATCTTATATTTTTTGGGTTAGACCTATATCTTTATATTTAAATTCTACATACATGTGTACTTTTTACATGTGGTGGCACGCTAAAAGGCCGGCCGAGGAGCTGAGGGTTTAAAGACAGAGAGACACTGCTAATGATGAGACGGGGTAAAATATGTTGTGATGTCGAGTTAAGTGAGGCTTTTTGTCGAACAGGTGGTGTGTGATAACGGGAATGTGCATGGATCCAAGGGCTGCGAAATTATGTACCATGCTTCTATTTCAAGTCTCTCTTTCTCTCTTTACTAACTTTTTTTTTTTTTTTTTGGGTACAATCTTTCTCTCTTTACTGAATGAGAAATAAATGAAGGAATAATCTTTAACATCTGTAATTACGGATATACACGATGCAGTTTTATAGCGCAAACTCAACCCTACTACTTATGGTTTTTTAAGACTATAGTTCAAGACCAACCATAAAGTCTTAAGATTGGATTTTGCGGTCCCTTCAGATTGGGGCAGGTTGGTGCGGATTTTGCGATCTTGCTTTCTTAACTTTGACGTATTTTTATTATCTGGTAAATTAAATGAACAAATTACTTGTTATTTTGTAATTTTTATTATACTTTAATTTATAAATAAATTTCGTAAATTCACATAAACAAATATAATCAAAATATCAATTAACAAAATATGTGTAGATACATAAAATTTACGCCCAATTAAATAATGACACATGTAAATAATTTATTAGTTATATTAATTTTCTATTTTGGGATTTTACTAAATTAAATTTCAAAAGTAAATAGTTAATTTAATTGGTTACTAATAATTATTTATTGGCCAATTATGTTACGTCATGTGTCAAAGTGATGTATTTACAGTCAATCAAATCATATTTTGGCCTTTTAAATAAGTGACCACTCAAAATGAGTCACATGTCAAGATGAAGTGTTTTGGCCAATCAAATGAAGTCTTCCATTCCATGGAAGTAAAGGTCAATTAAATCATGCCATGTCATCAAGCTGCTGTGAATAAGACTCTCCAAATCTTATATAAAGGAGTCTTGTGAACACAGACACCGATATATATACAAGCATATATACACACATATACACATATACACTCATATATTCTCATCTAGCTTTGAAGATCTGCGAAGCTCTTCAAGTCCGTGACTCCATCCGCAAATCTTGGAGAAAGTCACACATACGATTCAAGAACACGCTCAAAGTCCTTGAATCCATATACTCGACGAATCCGCAAATCAAGGAGGAAGTCACACATACGATTCAAGAACAAGCCTAGTGCCCTTGAATCCATACATCTACCGAAAAGAATAATCAGAGGATTTATATATAGATATTGTAATCACTTTTAATTATATCAAATATATTGTTATTTTGTTACAATTGTTTTATTGTCTATTTAAACTTTTTGCAGACACTTAAAATTTGTTGTAAACAATATGATCGTTAATAAATATTTAATTTTACTGAAAATTGCAAACGATCATGATCACTAATTTAAGAAGTCTTCCTTCCAAAATAGGCTAGAATAACATATACAACTACTTTTGAAATGAAAACTAATCTCATGGCATTCATTGCACTTTTACGTATTGTTTTGTTTAGTTTATATTATCTTTTTTAATTTTATTTTATTCCGGTTGTTAGTGCCAGCTTAGCACTTGTAGTAATAAACTAATAATAAATTATGTAGGACAATATGATTTTTAATGTATATATTGGATTTTGGGTGCGTAACAGTAAGTTAAAAGTTTATATATATACTCATATTATAGTAATATATAATAATAATATATTTAAAAATTTAGCTTGATAATAATAATATAATCTCTTAAAAAGTGACTAGCTAAAGTTAAAATTTAACCCGTGAATACTATTTCAATTTGTTACTCATTTTACTACAGAACATATATCTTTTCTTTTATATAAATATCATTGTCCTCAAATATTTAATTGCAATAGATATTAAAAAAAAAAAATTCCACTTTGAGAGAGATATTTCAAAGTTATATCATAAATTATTGTATACATGAAATATAAGTAATGAAAATATATTATAATAGAAGGAATATATATGATAACTGTCATAATGTTTTCTAACTTTTATTATGTCATAAATTCTTATTTTATTAAATTTCAATAATCATACTCTATTCATAATATATTTTAACAGTTTGATCACTTTTGTTTGTCCTACTCTAATCGTTGTAACTTTAATATACCTTTATGTTTATGGATAAAGTAAAGTTGCAATATCATGAAAATAATAAATCAATATATGAGTATGCAGATATTAAACATATATTAAATTTTAAGATTGGCGAATATAAAAAATATATATAACTTAAAAGATCAATTATATATATAATTTATTTATTTATTGTCTCATACGAATCTTTAATAAATCAGATCAACCTAACTCTATATTATCTTCACTTATTTCGAATTATGAATCTTTAAAATCGATTCAGATTTATCGAACTTCTAATCGAATTAAATCCAAATAAATCAAATCGAATTGGAGATCAGATTCAAATGGAAATCTGCCGCATTGACAGCCGTAGCCGTAATACCAGAAGTAGGCCCAAATAATAAATTCCCACGACATCCTTAGTTTCAGCCCGTCTTAACTGAAATTTGGGCCACATCTTGGGCTCATATCAGATTAAACTTTTTAAATGGGCTAATATATTACAAACACTATTTTAATTAGGCAGTTTTTTTCACATAAATGCGTTACTGGTCTTTCTCAAAAGAGAAAAGCATACAGTGATGACAAAATGGTTTTAAACTAGACGCTTTGCCATATAGATTTTTTCGAATGGGCAAACTCTACAGAAGCTAATCAAGCTATATGTAGGCTTCTTAAATGATCATGATGAGGTTAAATAAAAGTCATTAATGACATCTCAAATGCTTAAGCAAAGGGGGTGAGAGAGGAAGAGGAAAAATGGAGTGATGTCCATTGATGAGGGGGAAGGTGAGAGAGGTGGGTGGGGAGGTCTTCTCCCACCTCCTTGAGGGGTGGGGACCTCGCCACCCACCTCGGGGGTGGGCAGGTGGACGACACATACCTTCCTTATAATTTTTATTTTGACTTTCTTTTGTTATTTAATTACTTTATTTTATAATAAAAATTATTATTAATTTTTTTTAATCTTAACATTAATTTAATTTTATTATTTTTATAATTGTAACTTTTAATTAATAAACATAACATTAATGTTTGAATTTAATAACATTGTAAATTTAATTTGTCTATTATTTTAAATTTTATAAATTTAACTTTAATTTGTGTTAATTTAGAATAACGTAATTAAAAATGATTTATGAAAATAAACTACATTGAAATTAAATACAATTAATTATTATTATCATTATTATTAAGAAATATGAAAATTGAAATTAATTGAAATGAAAAGAATGAATCACTAGAGATGACTATGCAAAGATGACTGGAAAGGGGAATGGGAGTCTGAGGGGAATCTGAAGGGGAGTCTGAGGTGAAGCCTAGGGCTGAAAATCAAACCAAGCTGCTCGATACTCGGCTCGAGCTCGTTCGATAAAAGCTGGTTTGAGCTCGGTTCGTCAAACAAATCAAACAAGCTTGAACAAGATTTCTCGTTCAATAACAAGATTAGTCCCCACAATGTGACGAACCCATGTTCAAATACTCGTTGGGAGAGATTTCCACTTAATGTATTAAATGCGTCTAACAAATAATAAAGTCATTTATAAGACTCTAATACCCTAGGAAAACCATCAAGAAAAAGGAAATTGCATCTTCTTATCTATTAATTGCTTATGCCCATTTTAAATTGCTTATAATTTATGCTTACAATTTCAAGTTAACTTAACTAATTTTATAGATTTCAATATGTTGTTAAAGGCAATTTATTTTATAGTGTTATTATTTTTGTGGGCGAATGTAAATAGAATAATTTAAATTCTATCTTTAAATAATTTCGATTATATTTAATTTCCTTCACCATCACTATAATTTTGAATCCGTCCCTAAATACACGTCCTAAATACACGTCATATCGCAACAAACACCAAATACCTTTTCCACATTAACGGCCCCTCATCATAAAAAAGGGACATTTTAACAGAAAGGGACATTTTATCATATACTAATTTGGGTAAATTATGAATCACCCCTAACGTAAGATCTAATTACAAAAATCCCCCTCACATTTTAGGTATTATAAAAATATTTTTTCTTACATATTTATTAACAATTCAAATTGTATAAGAATAAATTAAATAGAATTTTAATATTAATATTTTACAAATATAAAAATAATTGTTTACCCATTTAGTTAAATGAATTAATTTTTCTGTATTAGTAATAAATATAAAAAATTAAATTATAAATATGTAACAAATGATTATTATTATTTTGCAATATTTATTGAAATTTATGGGCAATTATAAATTTTATCAATTATTTTGGTAGTAAATATATAATTATCACTTTTATAATTTTTAAGATATTAGCACCCAACTTTTAAAAATTTTAAGATATTAAAAATATTATAAATAACTCTAAGGGGTAAGATTGGAACTTTTTAGGGGCAGATAATTCATCGTAAGAAGGTGACAAATCCGAGGGGGCTTTTGTAATACTCAATAAATGAGATGGATTTTTGTAATTAAATCTTACCTTAGGGGATATCCGTAATTTACTATACTAATTTTGTTTGACTTTAACTCGTACCAGCTATAAATACATACTATAAAGCACATCTTTAGTTCATAACCTCATCCTCATGCAACATATCTTCATTTCATACTACAAACATTATAATGGAGTCTCATTTCCAGAACCCGGATCAACAACCAACAACCCAAAACCCGAGACAAACTCCTCCAAACTGGAATCCAATCTCCAATGGATTACAAAAGATGAAACAAAATTTGGTTTTCCAATCCAAATTTGCTGAACTAAATGGTGCCATGGGTGATTTAGGCACTTTTATTCCAATAATTTTGGCCCTAACCCTAGCCAAAAATCTCGATCTCGGCACCACATTGATTTTCACTGGTATATACAATTTCATAACCGGTTCAATCTACGGAGTCCCAATGCCTGTCCAGCCCATGAAATCAATAGCCGCCGTCGCCATTTCAAATCCAAGCTTCGGCATTCCTGAAATAATGGCTGCCGGAATTTGCACAGGTGGAATTTTATTCATTTTAGGTATTACAGGTTTAATGAAGCTTGTGTATAAACTTATTCCAATTTCTGTTGTTAGAGGAATTCAATTGGCTCAGGGATTATCATTTGCAATGACTGCTGTTAAGTACATTAGAAATGTTCAGAATTTTTCGAAATCGAAATCTGCAGGAGAGAGGCCATGGTTGGGGTTGGATGGGCTGATTTTGGCTCTTATTTGTGCTTGTTTTATCATAATTGTTAATGGTTCTGGTGATAAAGAGAATGATGAAAATGATAGAGAGAGTGATTATGAAATGAGTGATGCTTTAGGGGCAAAGAGGAGAAAATTGAGAAAAATCATAACTTCACTTCCTTCAGCATTTATAATCTTTATATTGGGAGTGATTTTAGCTATTATAAGAGGACCTAATGTTGTTAAAACATTTAAATTCGGACCCTCTTCGATTGAGTTTATTAAAATATCCAAGAAATCATGGAAGGATGGATTTATAAAGGGAACAATCCCTCAACTACCTTTGTCAATCTTGAATTCAGTCATAGCTGTTTGCAAGTTATCGACTGATCTATTCCCCGAAAAAGACGTTTCAGCAACATCTGTATCGGTAACAGTTGGGTTGATGAACATAATCGGATGTTGGTTTGGTGCAATGCCTTCTTGCCATGGGGCAGGGGGGCTAGCAGGGCAGTACAAATTTGGCGGGAGGAGTGGAGGGTGTGTGGCGTTGCTTGGTGTAGCTAAGTTGGTATTGGGATTGGTTTTAGGCACTTCTTTGGTCAAAGTATTGGAACAGTTTCCGGTAGGGGTATTGGGAGTTTTGCTATTGTTTGCTGGGATCGAGCTAGCTATGTGTTCGAGGGATATGAACTCTAAGGAGGAGTCTTTTGTGATGCTCGTATGCACAACGGTTTCGCTTGTTGGATCTGGTGCTGCACTTGGATTTCTATGTGGGATTGTTGTGCATTTGCTTCTTAGGGTAAGGAAATTGGGTAATGGGCAGTCTTGTACTTCTATAGTTTGATGATTTATTTCAAGAATTTTGTGTTACATAATAATGTTTATTTGTTTACAATCTCTTGTTGTATTTATCAAAAAAGAAACAAATCTGTTCTTGTATTGTTTTCTTTAATACTGTATATGACTTACGTGAGGGGGTGTTGTGATTGTTTGGTTATATTCTATTTGAAGTTGAAAGTAATCTTTTCACCGGGATGAAATTTGTTCATTATAGATTTACTTATTCCAAAAAAATATTATGGTCAAGGAAATAAGAAATAATATTTGATATTTGATGTAATGTTATACTGAGTATGATGTGTTAGTGAATTATTCAAGCTCAACGTAACCTACATGACTTACGGACAAAGAGTAACTCGAAATTCAACCCAAATATTTTGAATATGTCGGCTATGGAAGAGATATCATTTCATCTTAATAAGTAAATTAAGTCATAAAATCAAGTCATCGACATGAGATTAACTACAAAATATCCATATAGCTGAAAAAAATGATACGTAACTTTTGGCATTTGGTCCAAGTTGATGATAATTACTTGTATAAGGGCTCTATTTGAAATAATGATTCACTATAATCATGGACTATAATAATTTAATTATGGGATTAACTACAAAACATCCATAGCTTCGAAAAAATGATATGTTAACATTTGGTCCAAGTTGATGATTATTTGTATAAGGGTTTTGTTTGAAATAATTATTTACTAATCATATTAGCTTTCAGCTAGATCGATTTAACTTGTACAAGAATAAGAGTGCCACACAAAACAATAATCAGTTTAACATCACTTTCATTCTTATACAAAGACCTCACTTTGAGTCTTTGACATAAATTAAAGAATTATTCTGGAAATATTCTAGTACTAAATTAATTAGCATAAATTTGTTTCTCGACACTCTACTTACTTTACATTAATAATATCTTAAACTTATGTCCCTTAAAAGTAGTGATTAAGAATAAATGGTGTCAAATTATTATGTTACGTGGGAAAATAGTTCTGAATATATTTGTAAAAAATAATTGTTGTTATGGAACATTTCAGAAAAGAAAAAGGAAAAATGAAAACAGAAGTTTATACTTGGAACAATTTGTTTAATAGTAGGAGTACTTATCCATGACTCATGAACTTATTATCACATGCCCTTGCTTGTTGCATCTTTCATAAACCAGACATGTGCATAGGCATGCAAGCCCGATTTGCATTAAGTTAATAGAGAAATATTAGAAATGTAGAGAACTAATGTCAATACAAGCATGACCTAATTTGCAAGTGAAGAATCATATTGAACAGCAGGCAATGCCAACGGGGAGGCAACACTACACGAGCTCAATACGAAAACAAATACAACATAAAATCAATCAAAACTATAGATAATATCCCTACTACGCTTGTTTAAGTAACCATACATCATCACTTCACTTGTGCTACGTTTGGTTCTTGCATCAAAAAATTCAAAATGATAGCAAATTAAGCTTCATTTTCTATTTATTTTCACTGGAATCAAGAACCAAACATAGCTCTAATAAATGAGAAAAAGATATCCAAGTGACAACATTATCGATGAAATTGCAGTAGAAAGAAGAGTAACAGATGGTGCAATTCGACCTTTATCCTTCCTGAAGATCATCCCATCAAGCCATTGGTAGTTCACGATTATCACAAAGAATGGGATAAAAGCTTGTATGAACATCTCATTCGCCTTCTGACTTTGGAAAATCACTGCAAGTCCAATAATGAAGGAAACCAAATTGAGAATGTACAAGCTGCAACATGGAACTAGCAACAACGGTGACACTTGAAAATCATACAAGCCCTTCTCAAATAGCCTGGCTTGTTCATCATCACCCGCCTTGTTTGTCAGAGAAAAATCTGCTTCATGCAATCCGATTCTGTCCAATACTGCATTCAAAGTTGCATAAAGACAAGATGAAGTCGATTTCATCATCCAAGCTCTCAGTTCATAAAGCACTTCCATGAATGAATCTCCATATGACAAGACCTCTTGTGCATGTTTGAGAAGTGATGCGAGAAAAATGAAGGCAAACACAATGAAAAATGGATCCGAAACCTATGAAACAAAGAAAAGAAAAGAGCAATTTAAGAAGGTATTAAGCGTAAAATGATGTTACGAGAATCTTAGTTTAATATTGTGTTAAGTTAACCATCGCATGGTTGGTGGAGATAACCAAGGGGAATTCTGGTCAGACCAGGTTTGACCATTTGACTTTACCCGAAAAATTACGCTTGTCTTGTGGTTTGATGGGTGGGGCCAAACCAGGTCTGGGTTAGAATTTTCCGCATGAAAGATTAGTCATTGTTCACATTTATGTAAATGAAAGAAGAAACACTTTATTAACGCTCTTTTTCTCCTCTACTACTCACCTTGGGATACAGAGGAATGTTGTGAAGTAGACAGATTTGAGGAATGAAGCCTAAGCCATAAAAGGGGAAGACGTAAAGAGTGTCACCCATACAATGTGCAGTATAAGCTAGGCATTGAAAAATCGACATTCTCCCTATCCCGTATAAAAGAGGACAATACTTTGAAAGACCAATTTGCATTAGGCCAAAAGCCCATCGTGTCTGTTGAACCAACATGTCATTCAGATTTGTAGTGGCCGATCCCAAAAAACATGGCCTTGAAGGGTCAACAAACACAGAAATCCATCCCTTACAGTGTAAATCAAGGCTCGTAATTGAGTCTTCCACTACAGAAAAATATGCATAACCTACCTGCACATGAAACATGCAATAAAAATAATTCTTTCTTCGTACATGACTCATTGTACCTGGGTTGGGGGGGGGGGGTAGTTCACTTTCAAAATCTAATACTAACTACTTGCCTCTTTTCCCCATTCTGTGTCTCTGTCATAAGTACAAGAGGCTAACAGTTGGATTTCTTTTTGCAATGCATCAGAAACCTTTTCACCCCTCGACACATTTGGTTTGTAACTTTTGTAAATTGATTTTATGAACTCATTGCTTGAACCAAAGGACTTCTTCAGGTGGTTAAGATCAACATCTGGACATGTCAAAACAATGATGTTTCATTAAACAGGTACTTAGTTGATGATTTCCAAAAATACATTAACTATGGGAACAGAGGTTAGTTATGAGAATTAACAGTACACTTTTTTTTAGATTTACCAAAAAAGAAAAGGTTAACAGTACCCTTATGAATTTTTTCATAGAGGTTAGTTATGAGAATTAACAGTACACTTTTTTTTAGATTTACCAAAAAAGAAAAGGTTAACAGTACCCTTATGAATTTTTTCAGTTCCATAGATTGCTTCCCTTGACATGTAAAAGTTGCAGCCATATATGCTTGGTCCTTTGATCCCGTCCAATCCAAGCCCTTCTCTCTGTAAAGTTAATGAGACTATAGAATAAATTTTAATCGAGTCAAAGAGGAATTATAGTATTACTGCAATGTTTTCCAGATACAATACCCAAATAGCGTGCAGCCGACTACCATAGATATCATGCTGACTCGTATTATGGAATTTCTGAGGGAATTGGACCCAAGCTAGTTTCTGGGATATTGAAGAGTCAAAATAGAAGCACATTGCTTGGCGAGCCGATGTTGGATCATTGCAGTAATGGTCACAGTCCAACACAAGAAAGTAGGGAGCATTGCTAATCATTGCAGATACTCGGAGCTGCAAGTGCAATCATATTAAATGATCACATTGTAGGAAAATATCGAACCCGCAAACACAGAAAAATGTGTGAAATTGGAATATCCACCCTTTCATATAAATTATGTCAACAAAATATTTATGGTTGTTCCATGTTGCGATGAAAATGCAAAAAAACCATCCTAAAACAGCATGGAATTAAATGTCAAAATATAAAAGGCACGAGTAGAAAATTTACAAGAACATTAAGTGCTCCTCCTTTGAAATGGTGTGGATGAGCTGGCCTTTTCTCTCGAGCGACATAAACAAGAAATGGCATGTCTTCTTGGTTCATAACCTGTCAATACAATCTCATGAGATGTTAACACATTTCCTCCCAAATCTATTTATAGGTCTAAATTGTCCTGTTTTCAACCTTCTCTGTTTTTCCTCTTTAACAGTTTAGTTAAACTAAGCACTGCATTGAATATCTCACTTTACAGAAGAGTACCTAATCTGTTCAGAAAATTTCATGCTCTTACACAATATATTTTACATTTCAATAACATTTTGTTATGAGAAATTAAAACGACATTGCATGCATTACCTTGAACCAATGCTATAAAATTACAGTATTTTCGATATTGACAATATATATACCTCAATGGTGGGTGGATGGTCTCTGCTAACAGAACCGCTCGCATTTATTGAATTCTTCTCCAGATTCTCCTTGAATTCATCGTACCTTTTCTGCACCACCAACCCAAAAATCAATACATCAAACTAGTCCAATTTATAAGTTTCCTCTCTGATTAGCTATCTAAATCTAAATTTTCACTCTTACACATGGATCAAAATTTCCATACAAAAACATTTCAACTTTTAAATCAATGGAAACTAAAATATGGTGTAGTTTCTGAACTCTTTGTTTTCCTCGAGGCTCTCTTATTTTTCTCTGTTTGGCAATTACTTACAATTTTCCTGGTGTTATTGAAATATTCCCCGAAAATTGTGAAAAAGTTTAGCTGATCTCTAAACATGCTCTTGAATCGAAACTTTAATCGATGCTCTTACACTAATCTCACAAACTCAATAGATCCCTTCAAACTTTCAAATACTAGCTACTCACTAGTTGCTTAATACACAATCAATCTACAAAAAGCAAGGACATAGTAGTTTTAATTAATTTTTAACATTTTAACAGTCTACAAAAAGCAAAGGCAGATATTTAGCAGTAATAAGATAATGAACAGATAACCAAGCAATTAACCTTGATTTCAATCTCCTCAGCTCCAATCTCATTTCCTCCACTCTGAAAATAAGCTTGGGGACACCTAATTTTCAAATTATATTTCTTACAAAAAGGAACCCACCATTTCCCAAACTTCCAAGCTTCTCTCATGGCGTCCAAAGTAACATAAGAGCCTCCATCATCCGATAAATAAACAGCAAGTTTATTGGCAGGGTAATCAAGCGCCATAGCGGATACAACAGTATTCATAACCCCAAAAGCCGGCTCTTTACTTGGATCCGCAGTGCATATGAAAACATCAACTGGTGGAAGCTTCTCATCTTCCGGTAATCTTTCCGGGTAAACGGTTCGTTTAACAGGTCTCCACCGGGCGGGTCGGCGAAGGATCCAAATAAAAGTGAGTACGATTTCGGAAAAACAAACGACGACGTAGGGTAAGAGGGGGATTTCATTTGTTTTGATTATATGGAGAAGAGTTGTAGCTCTGTAGTAAAACAGAGCTATAATTGCTATTGCGTTGAAGAGAATGTGGAGGCGATTTATTATCAGATTTTTCTTCAACGTACGGCATTCGTTGAGAGGGAGCGAGGAACTGTTCTTCATTGCTTTGTTCAATTTTTCTTAAATTTTTTTTTTTTATAAATCTAAATGAAGAGAAATCAATTTGTTCTGTTTTTTTGATAATGAATGAAGAAGATATCAAATTGGCTAAGTAGACCAAAAAGGAATAAGTGGGGGACTACTGGAAAAAAGATTTATGTTTTCTGTCTGGACATGAGATTTGATGAATTTATATTAGTAAATGGTTTATATTATTTATTATAGTATTGGTCAAAAGAAAGGATGTATATGTAGATGTGGAAAATGTTAAAGCAAAAGCAACAAGTAAAGTAAGAATTAAGTTGGGAATAATGAAGGCCCACTGGACGAATAGCATTCGCATTAGAGTTGCAAGTAGTCCCTAATTTAGGGTTTGGAATATTCTGAATTGGAATTTAATAAAATCAATTTAGACAGGTTGGATTGCTAATTAAGTTGGGCCGACTCGAAGTATCGGGAATTTGAGCCATTTTATTAAGTTCGATGAAGTTATGAAGTGAGTTTGCAAACTTAATGGTGTTCAAGTCGAATAATGTTTGAACATAATATGATGCATAATTAATTTTACATGGTGCATAAAAGTAACATTCTTTTAATTTTTTTGATGTGATGAAATATATATATATATATATATATATATATATATATATATATAAATGTATTATTTTTTCCTTCGGAGGAAAGTTTGAGAATACCTAATTATTTAATTTTTATATATGTAATCAACATATTTTGGAATTTAGTTTAGACTATTAACTATTGTAACTTTAGTTTAAAGTGTTGTATAGTATTTGTGTTATGGACTTTTACTTTATTTTCCAAAAAATATAGTGGGATATTTCATGTAAGCTCAAACCAGAAAAATACATAAAGCTAATTAATTTGAAGATAATCAACATTTTTTTCCTTCTGAATTTACTTCTTTCTTGTTTGATAAATGAGAAGTAACTCAAGTAAGAGTAATTAATTATATTAAACTAGATGCATTTTATGCAGTGTGAAGCGCCCGTGGCCTAATGGATAAGGCGTCTGACTTCTAATCAGGCGATTGTGGGTTCGAGTCCCACCGGGCGTGTTCTTCTTTTTTCTCTACCCTTTTTTAGCTATTTCAATCAACTGAATCCATAATGATGTCAAAAGTGTTTTTATATTTATTTCTTGAATAATTCATTGAATAAGAAGAGAGTTCTAGGGTCTGTTTGTTTGGTGTTTGGGGAGTAATGGAGGTTTGTAAAATAATCTTGATTTTCATAATATTATTTGTTTTAGTTTTGAGAGAATGGTTTGAGAAATAAATTTAGTGTAGGGTTTTTTTTTTTGAAGAGTTAGATTGTAGGTATATTATGTCAAATTATGTTTGTTATGTGAGATAAATTGTGTAATAAATGAGGTATTTTATGTTAAATCAAAGTAAAGTTTTGTACCCACTTAATGTGCCAACCCGCATCCAAAGGGATTAAACCCTTGGGAAACAAAGAAAGTAAAGTTTGTATAGATTTTTATTAGAGATAAAGAAAAATGTTGTTTGTTTGACTTTGGAGAAAATAGTTTGAGAAAATTGAAAGATGATATATTTATTCTACAAAGTAGAAAACATGTTTGTTTCGCACAAACACGAAATAATTTTGAGAAAGGCCAAACAAACATGCCCTTACTATTCCTCACAGATTAAAATTTCCTGTTATTTTGTTTTCGTAGTAATTTATGAGAAATGTTTCTCTTATTACTCAATGAAAATGAAAACAAATCATACTTAACTCTGAAAAAATTCATAGTTTGGTTAATAAAATATATTTATGTGATACAGACAATATTCCAATATGTATTCCCCTTCCTTTTTTTTTTTTTTTTTCCTGTTTCTACAATTTATAAATTTTCTTGTTGTTTTAAAAATATTTTCGAAAATTTATAAAAATCAGTATCTTAAAACACTGCTTCAAAACGAAATTATAATCCATGCTCCCAAATCCCAAGGACCTGTTTGTTTGGCGTTTCCCAAAAAAATTTCGTGTTTGAGAAATGTCAAACAAACATGTTTTCTATTTTCTGAAATAAATCTTCCATCTATCAATTTTTTCAAACTACTTTCTCAAAATCCAAACAAACAACAATTTTCTTATTTCTAAACAAAACATATACAAGCTCTACTATGATTTGACATAAAGTAACATATCTCTTACACAATTTATCTCACATAACAAACATGATTTGTCATAAAGTTTTACACATCTTACACCTACAACTTAACTCTTCAAAAAAAAACATACACCTACTTTATTTCTCAAACCACTCTCTCAAAACACAAACAAACACCATTACGTAAATCGAGATTATTTCACAAACCTCCACTACTCTCCCAAACTACTTTCCCAAACACCAAACAAACAAGCCCCAATTCTTTTGTGAGTGCATTATATTGTTGCTCTGTGAAATCCAGCTATTATATTATACCCACTGTTACTATTTTAACTTTTGAATGCCCACATTTTATTTTTTATAAATGGAATTATTTTCTCAAAAATATTCTATCACATAAAGTAATGATTTGATACCGCTAACTCTCAACCACTGCTTTAAGGATATTTTGTATTTAAATACACAAAAGTTCTACCTTTTGAACTTTTACATAAAACTTTGCGCTAAAAGTAAAATGACAGAGAACAAAAGGGGACGGGAAGAGTAATATTTACCCACTCTTAAGTTTGTGGAGTAAATAAAACTCTAGGATATTTATGGGCTATTATGGAAAATTATAGTTGGGTTTCATTTCGATTAGTTTCAAAAGTTGATTTGGGAGTTTTCAATGAAACTTTTGAAATTTTATTTGGACAATGATTTCAATGACGTGTTACTAGAATAATGACTAATTAATTGAAAATTTTGAGAAATAATTTAAATTGAAGTTTGATTGTTGGGATTTGAGCGAGAAAAGTAGGTGATGTGCAATAACTTTATTGGTGTTCTAGGTGACATTAGGGCTGTCAATGGGCCGGACTCGGACCGGATCAGAGCAGATTCGGATTCGAGTCCGATTTCCATTTCTTTTATCCGGATCCGCTCGGATCTTGAAAATTAGCAACCGGATCCGGATCCGGATCCGTTGAGCATATTTAACAATATTTTTTTTTTCATTTTCCTCCAAATCACATGTAGATTCCACCATCATGAATTAAAAATGTAATATTTAACTTATTTCATCAAAACTATTGTAGAAGATGGAATATGGTGGACAAATATAAACAATAAAAATTAGAACAAAGGAATAAACAAAAATTTAAATAAAAAAAGATAGAAACGTGGACAAAAAAGAAGAAAACCCAATATTGATAAATGGAAGAGAAAACAAAAATTGAAGGAAAAAGTAGAGGGAAGATGACGGATTCTACATAGATGAATGGTTAGAGTTTTAATTTTTCTTATTAAATAGCATAAATTAATATGATGTAGGCCCAATTAGTTACCACACCACTCAAACATCACCTCTTATACATTTCTTTTTATGATTATTTTTAATATAGTAAAAGATTTTTAGTGGAACATAGATATTTTTATTTTTATTTTGGTTTAAATACATAATATATAAATAACATAGAGTAATATATATCGGATACGGATCTGTAACGGATCGGATCACCCTAGATCCATATTCGCTCCATATAATTTGAATTACGTATCTTCTTAATCAGATCATGTCCGTCGGATCACTAATCGAATAATTATCCTAATAAATCGGACGAAATTCGAATCGAATCTTGATTGAAATCCGCCCCATTGACAAACCTAGGTGACATAAGCCAAAACAATAGCTTTACAGACCTCATATAGATTTTGACAGGTTTGGTCTTGATTAAAAATTTTGGGTTTTGGCCGAAACCTGCTCACACTCGTTGACAAATAGAGGTTGGCCCAGTTTTGACTTAGCCAAGATTGGACCAAACTATTTCCAGTATAGGCCTATATTCCTTTACTTTTTTTATTTTATTAAAATTAATTTTATTCGGAAGAAAAAAAATCTTGCTCACACTTGCCCTTAATAAACTCGACCTGAATTAAAAAGATATAAAAAAGTCGTCTAAAATAGTTTTACTTCCAAAATTGACATGAAATTTGAAAATCCATTCACATAATCTGAAGGGCACAACTTCGGGGTTTTTGCCTCTCTGTGCTCACCTTCAATGCATGAATTAAAATTGCTTATTTGATATGTATAGCTCAGTTAAATATTAGAATTTTTTTTTTTATTAAAATCAAATAAACATACTGAAATTAGATCAAATTTGTACTTTCATTTCGATTGTCGATGTTTCAGTGGAAACATGCGGAATCCATGCTCCATTCTGAACATTCTAATTATTAAATTCGTACCCAGATATTTTCACAAATACTTCAGACCACATTCTTTTTCGCAAAAGCAAGGATTTCAGACAAACAAGTAGAGTTCAAGATACTACAAATGGAAAACTAATCTGTAGCTATTTCAGTTATCTAACCAACCGGATATTCTTCAGGCAGACACCATCTTAGCACAACAGGAAAGTCATAATTATCATGGAAAACTATAAATAATTAACGAATTATAAGAAAATTCATTGACTGAAGCTTGAACAAAATGTTACAACATGCTCCCCCTTGAGGCAGCTAAGAATAAGTCACTAACAACAGAACCCCAAAGGAAGAACAATACAAACTTTCTTTGTATGATATTTAAGATACTGATTTAGCCGTCTAGTTATGCTTAACAAAACCAAACATAATGGAATGCCTATTGGGGTGATTTTTCTCCAAGATATTAGACATACCAGAACATTGCAACTGGAGCTGTAGACTAGTGAAACTAGAGAGACAAAGAATGTTCCGGACAGATCCTTTAAAAAGAATTGAAAGTATCGTCGTATACCAGCACATGTAAGAGAATCGAACCTCATACTTATATCTTAACTTGCCAATGGTTTTGAAGTAGCCTTCTTGATAGCTTCAGCATATGTCCTGTGTTGGTAAGTAAGAGTCGACTCTAGCAAGTCCCAAAGCGATGTCTTTGGATTCCAACCTGAGAAATACGAAATCAAAAAACTGAGAAAACAATTAAATGTACTTGTAACAAAACAGGTGGTCACAAGGATGATTTATTACCAAGTTGTTTGTTGATTATGGTCATGTCTGGAATTCTTTTGTCACTATCATCATATCCTTCACCATAAAATTCTTTGGAACTTACATCAATGGTAGGTGAATCAAGTGGAGTTTCTCCACTAACCTTTGCATAAACCTGCAAGCAGGCAAGATCAAGAAAAAACCCGGGAAATCAGTTACTGAATAGATAATTTGAAATAGAATAGAAGAGTAGGGGTGCATGAAGTTAACAGCTCATAGACAATTACAAATACTCAAATCACCTGAGTCATCATTTCGGCGAGTTGTCTAACTGTAACTTCATTGTTAGGGTTGCCAACATTAAATATATGACCATTAGCCCTGGCTGGATTTTCCTGAGAAAAGTCGCAGCACTTAAATACGCATCAAGATTTGATATTAAATAGAATTCTAAGGGAAATGAATGTTGAACATACGATCATCAAAAGAACAGCTTCAATGGCATCCTTAATGTAAACGAATGTTCTTTGTGATTCACCACCATCCACGAGTTTCAGTGGTTCATGTCTTAGGAGATTCTGAACAGCGAAGTAGACGAAAAATGAGTAGAGCTGAAAGAATATACATTGCTTTCAAAAGAGTAAATGAAAATGGACTTACATTGCTAAAGCAAGCCAGAACTCTAGGAACACCCTCGCTTGGACCATCAATACCGGGTATAAAATCCATCCTGGGACCAATCCAGTTGAAGGGTCTCACAATTGTAAATTCAAGACCATTCTCAGCACCCTCAGCTGTTGAACAGAGTAGATAAGAAAACTATATAACACAAGTTCAGATACATATTGAATGATTCCGACCATTAACTCACCATAGATCAATCTCTCAATTAATTGTTTGGCACATGCATATGACCACCTCTGCTTTTCAATAGGACCAAAAATGCATGGGGAGGCATCTTCCTTTAGAACAAAATAATCAGGGTCCTGATGCAAGACGATTAAAGATGATTCAGAATATTTTAACCACACTTACCAAGCCAGAAAAGAAAAAAAATAATAAAAGAGAGAGAGTGAGAGAGAGATTGAATGTAAAGGGCTTCTTGGTTATTAGCTGAATAGGGAAAGTACAAGTGAAGGATTATCAATGTAAAAGCAGATAAAGGAAGTATTTGCATTGGAAACTTAGTAAAAATAAAATTTATATAGTTGTACATAATTCAGAAAGAAGAATTATAATGAGCGAGTTCTTGTAAAACACTCAAAATATTTATCATTTCAATCGTCAATCAAATTGAACTGATTTCTTAACGAATTGCAGGAAACACTTGTAACTGCCAGATACGACGAATATTTTTGGAAACTAAATTGCTAGATAAATGATAAGACGTGTGACAATCCTAGCAAATTGAATAATCTTGTCCTATCATCATCCAAAAAGGAGGGTTAATACTCAATATATATAACTAAACCAGATCCACGAGCAATTTTCATGACTGATCCTCTCGAGTCAGGAGTCCTATATGTTCTTCGTACACAAGAACTAAAGAGTCCAGGTCGTTCTGCTCATCTAGTAAGTCTTAACAATGAATAAAGCGCCTGCTTCACTAAAAAAATATATTTGTGCTTTTGTTGCAAAGATAACAAATGATCACCGGCACCGCATGGACTATTACAAACTTTTACGCTAGATCATAATACCTTTCTCTAAATCCAGGCGCCATCCAGATGAAAATTTAACATGGGAAATATAAACTAATTCTAAAGTGAAAAACAGCATAATACTGTATAAAACAAGGCAGAGACCTCAAGTCCAAATTCAATGAAGCAATATATATGAAATGAAAGAAAAAGCTCACCTGCCGCAATGGACTATCTTTGGGTAAAAAGCAACCAATTGTTTTTCCATAGACTTCACAAGTGGAGAAATGTATGAGACGCTTTCCATTTTCTGAACAGTATTTAACCTAAATCCATAAAAGTCAACTTAACTTCCAACTTCACAAACAAGGAAACTTGTACATAGTGATGAAGCAAAATACTCACCACAGGGAGAGCATCGATGAAATTGCTATAGATTGTGTCCAGAGGACGTGTGTTGTAATCTGCTGGAGTGCATATAGCGGCAAGATTCACAGTCTGCGTCACAACAAAGATTTCTATATTCAGTCCAAGTCAAAGTCGTACCAAACTACCAATAACTCATTGGTTGTATTATTAGTAAGAAAAACACTAACCACCGTCCGGGAGATCAAAAAGAAAAAAACAATAAAGGAGCACGACAAATAATGGAGAAAAAAAGAAAACCTAGTCTCACATTAAAAAAAAAAAAAGCAATTGCAAGATCTAAAGAAACTAAATTAAATTCAAATTACAATATTAAAGCTGCGAAGCTACGGAATCCGCAAAAAATGGAAAATTCGAGGACAGAAACAAATCAATCAACTCAACAAATCCAGATCCGAAACGAATTGCGTTCGAAATAAACGAAAATGCACGAAAAATTATGCAGAAGAGTGAGGAAATTTACGAGATCTGCCATCTTGATGAGTCCTTCCAGCCGCGAGTCGTTCTTAATGTTGAGGCGGTGGAACTGGATGCGATCGGCCCACGGAGACGATGAGGATGAGCCTGAGCCTGAAGGCTCCAGAAGGTGCTTAATCTTGTCATTGTATACATCCACGGCGAGTAACGTGTGTGGCGTCTCAGCCAATAGCTTCTCGCAAAGATGTGAGCCGATGAAACCACCGGCGCCGATCATGCATATCGTTAGCGGCTTTATAGGATTTCCGTCCAGATCTATTCTCGCGGAAGCCATTTCTGAATTACGATTCGAATGAGACAAGAATTGTGTCCTCTACAGTGAATTATCTGATTGTTGCTTGCGAAATGTGAGGAAATTGGAGTTTTTAGAGGGGAAGAGTGGATGTGTATGTATTTAAAGCTGGAAGAAAAAGGAGGGAGGAGAGCTTCCCCAGAATCTGTGGCCCTACTGCATTCATTTTCTGAGGACTGATATTGTTACTCGCTGTTGTTAGCTGCCACGTGTACAGAAGGAAAATAAAATAATGGTTTTCTTATTTTTTTTAAAATTTTTTGCCTTTGATCTTAATTTCATGATTATAGAGTTTGGACTTTGGAGGTATAAATGTCGAGTGTTTAGTACAGTAAGATCTATCATCATTCTTTATATGAGATCAGAAATTTAGTATTGAAGACCTATGATCTATAAATAATGAGATAGGATTTTTTTCCTCTTCTTTTTATTTTTCACTTTGACTTCGTATGCGTACAAATCTAGAATTCGACGGACAAGCTGGACGTGCTATTAATTCTTTTTTACAATAATAATATGCAATCTATAACATTTGCATAAGTTTCAAAAGATAAAATTGATGAGAATGCGTTGTTTAGATATATGTTAAAGTTGAATCCTAAACCTTCAAGATTTTAGGTTTTAGTAGGGGGTAAACGAGTCGGGTAATATCGAACAATACATTGTTCAAGCTTGATTTGAATTTTATCGAGTTTGAAATTTTGCGTTTGAGCTTGGTTTAATTCTTTAACGAACCGAGCTCAAACAAACTTTTATCGAATGAGCACGAGCCGAATATCGATCGATTAGTTTGGTATTTTACATGTGTTTTTTCAATTTGTAGCTTATCGAATTCAAACGAGATTTTATCGAACGAGCTCAAACCGAGTATATAATAACTTGGTTTAATTTTCAGTCCTAGGTTTTAATCACACCGCTATTAATTAAGAGGGTCATATCTTCGATAATTGGACATATTATTCGTATTACTATTATTTTGTATGTGGCCTTATATATAGCTGCCAATAACAATATACACTAAAAATTACAAAATCTAAATATGACTAATTTATTTTTTCCAATTCTTAGAGGCATGCCCCACAAGCCTAAACATAGATTTGTGGAGATTGCATCACCCAATAATGTACATGTATAATTATATCCACGTAGTCAGAGTGTTTTCTCCTCAAATTGTTATGTAAAATTACAATAACTTTTCTCCTAAGATTTTAATATATAATTACAAATTATGGTGGCTTTGCTTGGCTCACTAGCTTAATTACCACTATAGCCTTGTCATAATTGAGGTGGTGTTCAACCTTAATTAAGACCAATGAGCTGTTCATCTATCAATCTCACATGGATCTTACTTAATATTCGTTCATGCAATTTGCATACTTTGTGGGTATTTAATTTATCTCAAATCAACATACATGGGCATTAATTTATTTTTCATCTCAAAATGATTTATTTATCAGGTGATTAACAATGCATAGACATGACTAGATCAATATGGTTCAGGATTCAAGGTTGCTTAGATAACAATTACATATGTTAAAAGTAGGTTTAAGTGGGTAAAAAATCAAATCTAATAAAAAAGACACATAGTATATATTAAAGTAAAGTATTTAATATATATAAATAGCTTTATTTTGACACTAGTATTATTTCAATTTCTAACTAAATTAAGATATACAAAAATACATTTTGTATTACTTATACAAAATGAATTAAAAATTATGTCAACTTTTCATAATTTGAAAAATCAGAATTTCTTACTAATACCTATATTCACAATATTAGCAAAACTAAAACGGATCGGCTAGACCCGAATCCTTTTCAACACGATATATTTTGTCCCGCAAAAATTGACCTGGTTTTGACCCTACCCATTTTCGGTTTATTCGAATTCGACTCAATCTGTTCATTAATTTACCACCCTTAGCATGACCGTTAAGTTTTTCATCTATCTTATGTAATCAATATTTCAGCCCTTGAGAAAAAAACCAAGTTAAAATATATAGTAGTACTAACTACTGAGTGAAGTCGAACAATTATTACAAGTAAATTAATTTTTTTATTATTAAGTTGTATCAACTATATAAAAGTTGGGCAAAGTATATATAATCAATAATCATTAGGCTAATTAATGCCTACAATGTATGAGTGAGTTTAAGCACGGTATGTACAGCTATGAATTTGGGCAATTGCTGAAGCTCCAGCTAAGTGACAACTAACAAGAATTTGGCAACATATATAGAAGGTTCTGCTGTGACTGTGAATCAATTAACTCACTAATCTCACTTAACACCAAGTTTTAGTGAACGGAAAAAGAAACACGACATGTGCAGAAAGGACCGTAAAAATTGTGTGACAATGAGAAAGGTAACAAAAATTGTTCACCCATGACAACATTAATTATGAATTTATTCAAAATTGTATTCCGATTGGCCACCGACACACAACATATATAATTCGTACCAAAAGGGCAAAAAAAAATATTGTTCGTTCACAGCTACACGCATACTAAACGCGTGCTTTGTGCAACCATTTTCATTCTCGTGTGGGCCTTGGCAAATGTTAACTAATTGCGTGTTCACATGTGGGATTGGCAATTTGGTACATACTGCATTTTGATTTTTGAGAGGGATTGGAAATTGTGTGAGTTTGCGTTTTCACATGTACGAAAAGTTTGGGATTAAGTTTATTTTTATAAAAAAAAACTTTAATTTAAAATTTGTTTAAGAAAAATCATTTAACTTATATTTTATTTATTATGGGATTGATTATTATTCTCGAATTTAATTATATTTAACCAAAAAATAGTATATTTGTTATGTAAACTTCGAGATCAAGCTTAATAATTTAAATTTTTTTATAGGCCTTGGTTTACATGGAGTTCTTTAAAGATACTTAATTACATAGATGATGATGTTGATGAAGTTAATGGAAGTTTCTATGCGATTTTGAATATTTTTAAATTCGTTTATGTACCTAAAATTTGTACTGTGTTGATTTTTATGGTTAGAAGTTCAAATTCCAAATTCATAATTTAGTTACAAATAATAAGGCTATCATTTGAATCACTTAACCAATGTAGTACAAAACAATTACAATTCATATTTTGATATCAGAAACAAAAATAAAACAAACCCAACACCATCCCATTTTCACTATAAAACGAGTCTTATCTTTCGGTCAGTTGCGTCTGATTACAAATTACATATTTTTATCTCTCAATTGTGAATTATCTTTTTTTTTTGCCTTTAATATATCCAACCGCTCTTAAATGTATGTAAATTAATATACTTAACTCTATTTATTATTATTTTAGTAATAATAATTTTAAAAAAATCTTTTGAAATCTAGCACAATAAGAACATCTTCTAAGTTGACATTGTATAATGGGCTTGGCGACGGATGGTCCATATAGGATGAAGTTGACATCTCTACATTTTATGTGAATTGGGCCAAAAAAAATGCACATGACTAATTAATTTAATTCATAACAGATCCTAAAACAGAACCAAGTGTATTCCTTCTCTTCTCTTTTTAAGAAAGAAATTGTTGTAGTCGATGGACTAAGTCCATTAGGATAAATTTAAGTTAACCATATATATACTCATTGAAATAATTACAAATTCATACAATATTGTCTTGATATGATATAACATGTATGCCTCTTTCAGCTGTTCTCGAGTTCTGGTAATTCAGTGTGATGAAAGAAAGTTTTATACTGTAATAATAGATTAGTGATTATAATCCAATATATACTACAAAACAATCTCCAATTTTATAAAGTCAAAACTAGCTAGGGCGCAAATTACAAAATTTAAAATCTCAAAATATTCTTTAATGAAATGAATCTTCAACATTGATCCCATATAATATGATCTACACACCTGGAAATTAAATGATTTAAGTCAGATCTACAACATGAATACCCTTATGAACAAAGAAAAAGAATTACACTCCATATCTGAATATTCATATCCAACTGCACTAGAAAATTTTCCAACTATAATAATTTAGGGGGTTGGATTGCTATTTCTGGAAAATTTGATTATCTTTACTCCTAAGATTGACCTTAACTTGATAGTGTACCATACCATTAAAGGATAACACATATTCAGTTGGGGTTGCAAGTGAAATATAATTATGACGAGCATAGATCCTAATACACACACAAGTCCAACTTGATTAAAAGCAGATTTCTGTCCTTCCATGCATTTTGGTTCCAGCATGTTTAAAATTAATAATTCATTCACGGAACTCAACCGCCAAATTAAGAACCATAACAATAATAAATAATTAAATTACATGCCACTTGTATTTTGGTGATGCATGAATTAATGCCAACGCCATCTCAAATAACTAACTACTTAAATTTTGGTTATCTGAGCTGGATGTGTGAAGAAATGTTTTTTTTTTTTGTGATTTTCTCTCTTTCTTTTATAACATAAAATTCATATTTTTTTATTTAATAAAAAGAAGAGAAGGGGAAATCCCCATCACCGAGAAACGGATGCTGGGGCAAAATCTACCAATTCAATTAAATAAAAGACCCAGAAGACTAAATTGTGGGCGGCCCACTTTCGATTAACTCAGAGTTGAGAGTGGCCAAAAAGCAAAGAATCAATTAATTCAGCTGACAGTTCAGCTTTTACAGTTACTGAGAAAGGTAACAAAAACAATTCCGACCGGTAAAATCCAATTGGCATTTTGTCTTTTACTATACATACCGCTGCAGCTCTTCTGCAGAATCAAACAGTAGAGCACAAACCACAGAATGTCATCATTTCTCATGCCACCCCTCATCTCCTTAAACAATGTGCCTTCAGATCCAATTCTTTTTGTTGGGACTCCATTGGAAATTAACCCAATTAAATTGAAGTTAAACCCGTCAAATTATCATGTATGAAATTGAAAGAGAGGAAAATATTTTCATTCCATATGGAGTAGGAATAAAGAATTTTAGTTATTTATAAAGCTATAATTTGGAGTAAGGGTTAAGCCTCTTGGATAACCAAGTTTTTAATGACAAAAGGGCCTAGATGAATATAGGTTCACCACGTGCCGCCACCGACCAGGTCGACAAGGTCACATGTTTGGGCTTGGGATCCATATGGCAGATCCGAATATGGGTCAATGCGCTTACCCATTTGATCGAATCAGTGTATGTCCCTTCGTTTCAAAATTTGAACACCTGGTTACGTTTCAAAATTTGAACACTGTTTGGACCAAACCAGTACTATTGGTTAAATCCGAACAAGTATGTCCAAAATATTGTCTTAATGACATTGCTCAAGCCTAAGTCGAATCATTTGTGGTTCAATATTATTTCGGTAAGTACGATTACTGTTATTAAATTTGATCAAGATTATATTATAAAATTATTTTTGTTTCTCCGTGAGAATAAATTACATTAAGATTTATAGTTATAGTTAATTATAAATAATTATAATGTAAGAATAATATACTATAGTTTAATTTATTTTGAATTATATAGTACTTAGCTATATAAAATATTTTGTGAAGATATTTTATACACATTGTTTTAACGGTCTCAACAAATATGGACACATCAATTGATGTTTTTGAATTTCTCGTTGATATCTCGTGAATAAATCAAAATCAGTTTTTAATTGACCATAATACACGTGAATTTAAGACAACCCCACAAAGAAGTAAGAACCCCTTTTGTTGTTTCTGTCTGAAAAATTCACAAATAAGCCACCAGTTCACCATAATATAGCAATCATCTCCGATTTGGGAATCTGTGTTTTTCGTAGTGTGTGCTATTTATATACCTCTTTTTCCGATGATTGAGAGTAGGTGTGTCCTTTGGATTCTCTCTCCCTCCATCCTAGCTACAACTAAAATTTGGAAGTTATTTGATACTTATATCTAATATGAGCTTATTTAATAATAGTCCGTTGGAGTTCGGTTTATTATCGAGTTCAAATATGATTGAACAATATTTTTTAATCGATTATTTTTGAATTTTGGTTCGAGTTATAAGCTAAAATTAATAATATATGCAAAACTAATAAGCTATTAAATTATCATTCCGTTTCAAATTAATTGGTACATTTGCAGATTTTTCATGTTTCAAATCACTTGTCACATTTGGTTTTCTAATACATCTTTTTTTAATTTTACCATTTCTTACTTCTAGATTTACACAATACAGTAGTGTACACACATCAATGACATTAATTAAAACAATTATTAAAATGGTATTTTTGAAAATTTATCTTAGAAAAAGAACTAATTATTGAGGATTTTTAATCTTTGTAAAAATGTCAAATGTTTCAATTAATATGAAACAAAGGAGTACTCGATTTGAGTTCGATTTATTTAACAATGAACTATTACAAGTTACCTCTCTTTTATGAACATACACCGCACTACGTGTTTAATTTGCCAATCCCTCTCTTAACGGACTCTTACCATCCATTCAGACTTCTGCATCTGTGTTCCATACCTCTGGACCAGACCGACCAGTTTGCCATTTTCAGACAAAACCCCATTAATTTGTTTTCCCATTTTCATGTAGTTTTCACCTTCTCTAACCACCCTCCACACATTCTGTTTGATGAAATTCCTCAAACAAAATGGAAAAACATATCCAAGAGATTATATTGATATATAGAACAAAACAGTATGATGTGGAGTGGTGACAACTGATCAGGTACGAAATTTGCATGCAAATGTAAAGCCAATTAAAGACAAATGTCCTAAATCAGAAGCCCTAAACCCTAATTACTAATTTACTGTACTACTGAAGTATATATAATATGGGGTTATGTTTGAGTGTCCATTTTCCTTAATTTTCATCATCAATTTTGGTACCAAATAACAATTAATTAAGACCCATTTATAATTAGAAGTAAATGATACAAAAAGATTTCAATCTTTTTCTCTTCTTGTTTTCACATTTTAAGCTCTGTTGTTTCTTCTCTTTGTGTGTTTGTTTTGTGGTGTACCAAACAGACACCTCCATATCTGTTCCTTGAGCACGTGGTTTTGTACTCTATGTAACGCATTCCACTAAACCCATAACTCTTTTTCTCCCTCAGTTTCTCCTTTATTGAGGTGGTGTTCATATGTATCATGCCATCACCTCTTTTCCCCTAAATCTCTCTCCCTCTCTTTTCCCCATTTGGGGACCTATAGTTGTTCTTTTCAGAATTTCTAGAATCTTGAATGCCATTTTGATGAAATGGGTTCAATTCTTCGGTTCCGGAAGCTCTGTTTTCTAGAGCCAGTAAAATTCACCTCAAATGATGAGAAAAGAAAAGCTGAAGAAGAAAAGCAACTTTCCCCATCACCAAAAGTTGATCAGAAAACTAGTCAACCTGCTGCTGCTACTACTACTGCTTTATTGAAAGATAAAACAAAAAAGAAGCCTCTTAAAGAATGGAGGTGCATAGATTCATGTTGTTGGACAATTGGATACTTATGCACCACTTGGTGGCTTCTCTTGTTTGTGTACCATTGTTTGCCTGCAAATTTGGCTGGACTTAAGGCCCCGGAACCACCGGGGTCGAGGCTGAGACGTGATGGTCTAACCGCGCTTCATCCGGTTGTTTTGGTGCCTGGCATTGTTACCGGTGGCTTAGAGCTATGGGAGGGAAGGCCATGCTCGGAGGGCCTCTTTCGTAGGCGGCTCTGGGGTGGTGGTAGCTTTACTGAAATTTTCAAGAGGTTTGATTTACATCATTGGATAAATTTTATGTGCTTCTTATTCATTTAGAATTAATATTGAGATATCAATACCCAATTGAAGGGATAAATGCAAAAACTATCCTCTCATGGGAGATGTTTATTGCTTAGAATTTCTATGTATTACCCTATCCGTATAATTTTTTGACGGATGACCTATTTCGTACGCATGTGGGTTCCATGCTGAATATTTAGTAATACAGAGGATTTTGTGTAATAAACATTTCGTTAGGTAGTTTTGTGCAGGTTTCGTATAACAGAGAGGAGTGACTTGCATTTTCTTCAAGTTAATTGAAGATTTTGATGGAATTTACTAAATGTAGGCCTATGTGCTGGTTGGAGCACCTATCATTGGACAATGAGACAGGGCTAGACCCGCCTGGAATTCGAGTTCGGGCTGTGCCGGGCTTGGTTGCAGCTGACTATTTTGCTCCTGGATATTTTGTTTGGGCTATACTCATTGAGAATTTGGCCCGGATTGGGTATGAGGGTAAGAACATGTACATGGCTGCTTATGATTGGAGACTCTCATTCCAAAACACAGAGGTCTGATACTTATTTCACTTTTATGGAACCAATTTCTCTGTTTGCATCTTTGCTTATATACTAAATCTATTTATTTACATACTGGAGGTCTTGTTTATATTGAGCATTTGAATAATGAAACTCAAAATCGAATAAACAGACTAGGGACCAAAGTCTAAGTAGGTTGAAGAGCAAAATCGAGCTTATGTATGTAACGAACGGGTATAAGAAAGTGGTGGTGGTGCCTCACTCAATGGGTGTAATATATTTTCTCCATTTTATGAAATGGGTTGAAACTCCACCACCCATGGGCGGAGGTGGTGGCTCCAATTGGTGTTCGAAGCACATAAAAGCAATCATGAATATCGGTCCAGCGTTTCTTGGTGTTCCCAAAGCTGTTGGTAATATGTTGTCTGCTGAGAGTAAAGATGTTGCTTTTATAAGGTTAGCCTAAACAACAAAAACATTCTCAAAATACTTGTACTATCAAATTGTGCCTTTTTTATGAATTTATTTGATTTTGCAGAGCTATGGCTCCTGGTCTTTTGGATTCTGAAATTCTTGGACTTCAGACATTGGAACACGTGATGCGTGTATCTAGAACATGGGACTCTATTATTTCTTTGTTACCTAAAGGAGGAGAGACTATTTGGGGTAACTTGGATTGGTCTCCAGAAGAAGATCATGTTTGTGAATCAGCAAAGAAATTTGATACAAAGGGCAACAATACTGATGGTAGAAGGGATTTTCAAGTGCTCGAGTCAACAAATTATGGTAGGATTATCTCGTTTGGGAAGAAAGCATCGGAGTTGCTATCGTCTGAGCTCTCGACTCTTGGTTCCCAGGTATATAGATACAATCATATATTCGCCATTCATTTATATATATATTGCATATGACTTTGATGCATACATTTTTGCTAGTTTTGGTAATATTTCGTTTCTAAGAACGCAGTTAACTTTCATTCTTATTTTTTAATTTCAGTGCAATGCAGAAATACACCCTATAAATGCTTTGCCCAATTAGCAAAAAAAAAAAAAAAAAAAAACTTGAGTTATTTTTATTAACAAAAACCTCCATTGCAAATTTTTAATCGGCTGAAAACCCCCTCCCAAGTCTAAGTACATGTTTTGTAGGAAACATGACATTTATACCCCCACCAAAAAAAATTCACAAACACCCCTATTCACTTAAAAAATTGGCAATGATCCCCAATTCACTTAAAAATTTGACAATAACCTCCCTATTGATTTATGAAGCAATTTCAAATGAAGTTTTGCTAATAAGAAAAGAACACGAAGATTTTTGCTAATAAAAATAACACATGGTTTTTTTGCCAATTAATTAGACAAATCATAGGGGTTATTTTTGCATTTGGCTCTTCTTAATTTACGCTAATAGCTTTGACGTTGGCTTGAGTCTATGTACCTCAGCTTGACGTGAACCTAATGCTTTTCTTTTCTTCTTAAACTTAATGGGCACAGGAACAAGCATCTCTGCAAAACGGTAACTCGCAAGTGTCTAACATATCATGTGGAAAAGTACGGACAGAATACGATGAAGTAAGCCGGGAAAGCATCGAAAGAATTGCTGAAAACAAAGTGTATACCGTAAAAACTTTGCTGGATCTTTTTCGCTCCATTGCTCCGAAGACCATGAAACGAGCAGAAGCTCACTTCTCACATGGAATAGCTGGCAACCTGGATGATCCAAAGTATAACCATTACAAATACTGGTCAAATCCACTTGAAACCAAGTAAGCATCTCAAATTCTTTATGCAATAACACAATTTTCAAAATCCTTAAACTTATTTAAATTTAGGTTACCGGATGCTCCTGAAATGGAGATATATTGTCTATATGGAGTCGGAATACCCACAGAAAGATCGTACGTATACAAAGTATCACCCTCTAGTCGATGCAGAAGCATACCTATCCAAATAGACAGCTCTGCTGATGGAAGTCAAAATGGTTGCTTAAAAGGTGGAGTTTATTTTGTTGATGGAGATGAAAGTGTACCGGTTTTAAGTGCTGGTTTTATGTGTGCCAAAGGATGGCGAGGAAAAAACCGGTTCAACCCATCTGGAATAGCTACGTACGTAAGAGAGTATAAGCATAAAGCACCGGCAAATTTTCTCGAGGGGAGGGGTTTGGAGAGTGGGGGACATGTTGATATAATGGGAAACGTTGCTTTGATCGAAGATGTGTTACGTGTGGCGGCTGGAGGGTCGGGTGTAGAGTTGGGAGGAGATAGAATTTATTCGGATATAAAGAAAATGTCGGAGAAGATAAAGCTTCGATTGTGATTGTGCTTATACGGTTTTGTTGGAGAGTATTAACCTGGGTTTTCAAATTGACTGTAAGTTTTTAATTGTGTAGCATAACATTCTCACTTCTTGTAATCATATGAATAAAAAATTCTTGAGTTAATGTCTTTTAATTTAAATGGAAACATGTTCATTCTGCAGTTTTTGCTTGTGTACTTTCAACATTCATTTTCTCAAATAATACGTTTTCAATTGCTCGACCCAGGCTGGCGGGACGGCCTGGGACTGGGTATGCAAGAAGGGTGGGTGGTGTTTTCTTAATCTTTTTATGTTTTATAATTTATAACTTTATTTAATTTATTAAAAGTATTATATTAAAAACTAAATTATTTGATTAAATTGATCTCCAATTCATACCAACTGAAATTCTAGAACGAAACATGTTCTAAGAATATCTATTTCCATCATTATTCATGGTTAAGAACGAAATATTGTCCAAACTATTACGTAATAAAATTAAACTGATCTAGATCTAAAAAAAGATGATTACTCATTTTATCGAAAACGGTAAAAGAAACTTGATGTCACGATTAATATATTTCTTATATTGATTTTATTAAAGTGGCCAACTACGTCGTTCGTATTTACGTGAAATATTAAAAAATTTAAAAACAAGTAGAAAACAACAAAGGTCAAAGAAGGTTTATGAAGTGATTGATCATCGGACAAACCTGTTGCTTGATAGTAAAAGATATGATAATTTACAGTCTGCTCTGTTTTAAAGAGATACTTAACAGAATTATTGCTTGCAACTTTTAAATCCAACGAATACTCGCGCAACCGACATTATTGTCCCGTAAGATACCAGAGAAATTCATATGTCAAATCAAGTCGGAGAACACGTCCAAATTCTTCACTTCAACAACTATGGAGGCAAAAAATTATAGTAATTGTATAACATCATAAAAGTCAAATAAAAGCAAATATACCAGCAAAATGCTCATTGTATAACCCAACTGATAAAGACCATTCTTCAAGAAAGAATATAAGCAAGCAACTGTACGCATTTTCCCATTCTCACGTATAATTTGCAATATTATAAGTTATCTACACTTAATTCTGTCCCCTGCATGCATGCATGCTGAACAATAACCTACCTTGAGTACAGACGGTTACACCAATGCAAAGGGATTCCTGATGTAAACTGGACTTACAATTTTCACTTAAATGATTCATGAATGATGGATTTTGGTCCTATTTTGTGAATTATGGAATGTTTTAACTATCAGATATATCATCCCACCAAGTGATTTTCCTTGGATTTGAAATATACTGCAAATAACTATTTAAAAAGGAAACTCAATAAGAAGCAAATAAATTTGAAATCCCAGAAGAGCAAGTGTTGCATGTAAAAAAAAATTATGACGTTTGACCTAATCTAAGCAGAATACACTCCCCCCCCCCCCCCCCCCTCCATTAGAATGCGTGCTCCTGAAGCCATTCAATCAGAAAACAGTAATCAAAATCTTAGTAAAGAAGGTCGACAGACATGCATAAAAACATAAAGATATCAAACGTTGAGGACTATAGTAGTAAAGAACTCTAATGTTTACGTACCTTGAGGCTTTGCAACATTGACTCAACAATTTATCAACATCTTCTTCATTGATGTAGTAATCTTCCATGGAAACAGTACTCTTTTTTTCATTGTCTAAGAATTTCCAGATGGTCAAAATATCGGATATCCTTTTCGTCTAAAGTAAGTGAAGAGAAACTAGAGATAGGAAAAAAAAGATTTGCAATAGGTAGATAGGGACATTTCAAAGAAAAACCAAGAAATATTTGGTTGGTAAAATAACTCATATATTGGAGGATACAACAATAACTCTATCATCTGTTTTTGCACTAGAACTTAAAGAAGTCTTGTCATCTAACTGGTGGACAAGAAGTTCGTCTTCAATCAGGTCCAATTTGCCTGAGAGAATTGAGACCAGATGGTGCAGCATTGGTGGGCTCATATCATTTTCCTGAACCAGTTTTAATAATCTTGCAATAGTGCTCCAAATTGCATTTTGCGCTTCTGTGTCGTGTGAAGCAAATGGAAACACATCAAACATACCCTGCAAGAAATTAAGATCTGGCGCAAACCATATCGTCATTCGTTTAATTTTGTTCTTTTGTAGAGAAAAATAAAATTCTAATATATATATATATATATATATATATATATATATATATATATATATATATTAGAATTTTATTTTTCTCTACAATAATGTAGTCCCATCAATATATATATATATACTGGATTTACCTTGTGATAACTCTGAAGCTAAATCTTTCGCGTCAGGAAGAATATTAGCTATCAACACGGCAGCAGTTACACAAGAGCTGGATATCTGCAGACAATTGCATAATTAGGTAACAGTAAGATGCAAATAGGAGATGATTACGCAGAAAGTTTTGGTAAGCATGGTGAACCTCGATTTTGTCAGGAAGTTTAATAAGCTCTTTTAGTATTTCCAAGAGCTCTTTATTCTGACATATTTCTTGTGAATAATCATCAATGATGGAGAGAGCTTCAATTGTCCGAAGAATCAAATCTAGCAAACTATACCTGATGCATTGTAGTTTAAAACTCATTAAAGTCGTCTCCAACTGATAGTTTGTTATAAAAAAAACTGATGAACAAGACATAGAAATATGTAATTTAAGGAGTTTCAGTGTACTTAACCATAAATATTAACAAAACAAAGGAAAAACCTTGCTATAAGGTAGGTCTTGGAGATGCAACATGAACATGCATTCACAGGATACAATTATTATGAAGTCATCGCATAGTCTAACACTAAAGCTTTAAGGGCAGACAATATGTAGATGTAGCATCAACCAAAAGTATAAGGGTGATACAAAAAGTACAACTTCATTATCAATTTGAATTTAAACGTAAATGTTATGCAGAATAAGTTGAGGAAAACCTTCGTCGAAGTTTGTGTTCATTAAAAAGGGCTTAAAAAAAGGCTGGATATCAACATATGAAATGCTCCACAGCTCCAGGCAATAACAAATCCGAAAATATGTCAATTGCTTTCACAGGATTATAAAATATAAAAGACTCTATCTGATAATGCAATACTTTAAGTTGGCAAAAGAACATATACCTCTCACTTATTCGTTCTCCTCTGAATTTGCTCATTTCGAAAGCCAAGAGATTGATCAGAAGACCTGAAAGACCCAACTTCACCAAAGGTGGAAGTACAATATCTGCTACTTCCTGTTGACTTTCTAATACAGCTAAGAGTAAACCTACACTCTGAAAATGACATAAGAAAAAGCTAAGGCATTGGTACAGAGTGTTCAATAGAACTGCCAATAAAAGTTAATATTATTCTATAAAATTCCATCAATATATATATATATATATATATGGAGTCCTACTGAATTATATAGCGAAAAGAAATACTTATTTTGCTCAAACAATAATGTAGTCCCATCAAACACTCAGTCATTATTTCTTGCAAATTAGCTACTATCTAATGAAAAGAATGATCAATTTACCTTTTCAATAAGCAGAGGATTTAGAGCATTTTCAGCAATCCATAGAATACGAGATAAAATTTGCTCAGTCTGCAATGCTTCCGCCCAAATAACACCTTCACTGCCTTGAAGGCACAAGGTCGCCACCCTACCTTGATATATTAACCTATGGTAAGCTTGGTGCATCGAAAGTCACCTTTAAACAAACAAATTTTCATGTGCTCTGCTTATTCATTTCTCACACCTTTCATCCAAACAACATTTCATGTGACATGGCTAAAATCATATTGCACACCTTTTAGTCAATCAATATTTTCATGTGATATGTTAAGCAATTTGAACAATGCAAGTGAGTAGAATCCAAAGGCAAAAACATATTTTTATCCTCTCAAGAAGCCTGCATATACCAAACTATTACAAATAACAATTCTATAACCATTCTCTTAGTTGATACATGATTGATGCTGAGTAATAAAAGAAAACTTGACTAAATCCAAATAATAATCACTTCACATACTTAAACACAATTTCACTCAAATGACTTGAGAAAGATCACTTAAGTTTTATTAAAAGGGTTCAATTCATTCAATATGCAATTACTGAAGGATAATAATTGGTATTCCAATCTTTCGCATTGCATTCATAATTATGTTTTAACACGCGCAAATATAACTAGTGTTGACTTCATAAGACATTCAAATGGCCTCGCAGTACATTAATTATGGTCTACCACTTCAAAAGCAGAATACAAGCTAAATTTTGTGAAAAGCATTATGGTATGACTGATGGTTTTGTTATAAATTACCGGCAGGCTTCACAGAGGCAAGGTACATCATCTTGAAACAACTGATTCACAATCACTCTAACCAATCCATTTGTGGAGGCTATTTGTTTTCGTGAAATCTCATGGCAAGCAAGATTTCCAATTATTCCAAGACTAATCTCCTGTCAAGTTGGAGTTGCTTAAAATCCAGCTCTGGGTGCATACAGCAAATCAAATATGTGTATCAAGTGGAAATGTAGCTACATACTGTAAGCATTAACTTAAATGACGACTTACAGTAATGCGTGAAGATTGAGAAACCACAAGATTAGCCAAAAGCACATCATAAATAAAATTTTGAACCTACATAGAAATTATAATACCTATATCAGTTAGTCTCATGGGCAAAAAAAACACTTGACTTCTTGGGACATTTAGACCATTTACTGATTAAGATATATGAAAGACATAAAATAAAATAAAACAAAAAGTACCATAAGTTGAGCATGGTCTTCACTTGCGGCAAGATCCCATAAAATGCATCCACACTCTTCCCATGTTTCTTCTTTCTTTGACCCACCTCGATTTTGATTCTCATCGGTGGCTCCTGGTCCATCCACTATACCGTAGTTTTCAGAATATTCCATTGCTTCATCTTCTCCACCATTTTCAGGCAAATTAATGGAATTCTCTGCTATACCTTCAGTATTTGGTTCTTCACATAACAAACCACTTTCAAGAGCAGTTTCACCATCTTTTACATCTGATGGTATTAGTTTCCTTATCAAAGATATCACATAACTTGGATCAACTGTTGTTGAGATGTCAAATAACTGCAAAAAAAGAAAAATAATCACGAATATCCCATTAACAATCAAAATTAAGTGCTAGTAACTCCAAATCATACGCAATGATACATTCTACAACACGATAACAAGTCGGATTCTTCAACGCAGTCATTTGCTCTAATAGGTCTTTCATCGAACAGTTGAAATGCAGAAAAACAAATCGTTAAAAATAACAAAAGCTGAAAAAACCCATTTGCTTAACTTTAATACTTCATATACTAACGCGGTGAAGCCATAATAAAATTAAACACATGGAGATAGAAGTGCGTATTTGATAAATAGAAATTGACAAGAAAGAACAAGTGTATACGAAATATAAATACATGGGAAGAACCTCGTGAGGAGGGGCAGAAGGGTGATGGGTTTGAGGCTGAAATTCTTGTTCGCCTTCTTCTTCCTCATTTTCTTCAGGAAACGAGTTTGACATAGTAGATTTTAACTGGGTTTTAGATTTTGATGTATGTTGATGGGATTTAATTTTGTCGTTGTAACACTACCTCAACTCTGGGCCTATTTAACACGAAGTAATCACCCGGTATGGAGGTTTTTTACAAGGATTTCTGTCCCAAATTAACCTATATTTGGCCCGAGCGGAAATGGAAGCCTATTGGCTCGGGCTATGAATGAGTCGGAGTAAGATCGAATTCACACAGTTTTCAAGTTTTATTTGAATTTTGCATCTATAATGAAATTGAGTAAAAACTTGATTTGTTTATTAATTATATCAAACTCAATCGAGCTTTTATCAATTTATATATTGGTCTTACTTTTAGTCTTCGAACCTAGACTAGGCCCGAATTCAATTTCATTTATATTTAAATGAGATCCTCTATAACAATTCACCAAAATTAGGTTATCAATGGGGCATATATATTTCGGGTAAGATCCATTTATAACACTTCACCAAACTAGGCTGTCAATGGGGCGGATATCTATCTAAACTTGGTTTGACTTTGATCCATTTATTATAATTTTTGTGCAAATAGAGATTTGATGAATCTAATCTGATTACGAAGAATCATGATTCAAATACTTGAAGCAAATGTGAATTTAAATTGGTTAAAGATTCATATCCGATACTACATATAATATTTATATATAAAAAATATTTTATAAAATGACATTAATAACTATTAATTTAAGAAAATATGAGTTAGTAATTCAATATTGTTATTGCAATAGTTAAAAACAATTTTAAATTCTTTGGTTAAAATAATTGTCTAAATTCTATTTGAATGACAACTTACTGTAATTTTTCTACTGCTTTTAATTTCATTTTTAGAATTAAGAAAATTCCACAAAATCACAAAACATTAGCATACATTTCAATATTAATTCAAGCCAGTGAGGTCGTATCTTAATGGTAAAGCTGAGGCTCCAAAACCTAAATGATAGTGTACGTTTTCTTCTAATTGTAACAAGAGTATTACTATTTTTTCTCCAAAGGGTAGACATGTCTTAGACCTGACTTAATCGCTTTCGATGAAAGTCGGGCATATTGAGTGAGAATCACTCTTAGCATGTATTTGAACTTTGGTTCTCTACATTGTAGCGACAAGTCACTTCCAAGACCAATCACATGTTGTTAGTATTTGTAATTTGGCATATTTGGATTGATTATCACAGTGTATTACACTTGTTTTGTGATTGATAACTTTCATAAGAGTCTTATCCAATCGCAAATCAAATGCATTGCATTTGCCATATAGTTACCTGAATATGGTCAAGGTGGGTAAAAATTCTCAAATTTTGATGTGATGAAAATGTATTACCATCTAAAAAAAATTAATTCAACTTATTCAAGCTAATCTTGGAATTGAAAAATAAATTAATTCAAGATAATTATACACCACCCTGCCTTGCACATGTTTCGCGATTAATTATGGCCATGGCGTCAGAAGTTTTGACGAGAGAGATTATTGCACCAAACAACATCGTTGGTTCCGTGCCCACCGTCTATTACATTCCCGAATACGTCACCGCTTCCGAAGAAGAACTGCTCTTGAATAATGTATACAACAAGGGGGCTAGGGTTTAGGACTTATGACTTACTACTGTTCCTTTTTCTAGTTCGAATTTCTGATTGTCTTTGGTTTGCAGATTTACCAAGCTCCGGTTTCCAAATGGAAATGTTTGAAAAATAGGAGACTCCAAAATTGGGGTTCGTAATTAACTAATTTACGTTAGATCTTTGTTTGGGTATCATTTTTAGTAATGTTGTGGAAATAATTGATCTGTTGCAGGAGGTGTTGTACACGAGAAAGGTCTTGTAGCCCAAGATTGTAAGTCCTCAACCAGTAATTTAGTATATATCGAGCATTAGCAATGAATGTTGATTTTTAGATCGAGTAATTTGGTTTGCTATTCTGTTCTATGTCTATGTTTTGCAGTGCCACCTTGGCTAAAGCAAATCACACATAGGATAAACGAGGAATCAAGGTTGTTTCCATCAGCAATCAATCATGTGCTTATTAACGAATACCTCCCCGACCAAGGAATTATGGTGGGTGTAAAACTTGATTATACTGTATAATTTTTCAGCAATTATTTTGTCCAATTAAGGTATCAAAAATATCATACTTCCTGTGTTTCTACTTTAGAATCATATGGTCATATGTTGAATTTTCGAAACAGTCACATCAGGATGGGCCTGCTTATGTGCCGGTAGTGGCAATTCTGTCTCTTGGATCACCTGTTGTTATGGACTTTGTTCCACATCCTAGTCTTAAAAGTGCTATATCGAATGAAGATATAATCTCTAAACCAGTAGTAGATATGGATATGAATTCAGGCGAGCGGTTGAGTGAATATGTTCCCTTTTCTGTAGCATTGATGCCTCGCAGCTTGCTCATATTCAAAGACAATGCATATTCAGGTTGCTTATATTTTATTTTTGGATGAGTTTGTATGTGGTGTGTGCTTCACTGGGTTTAACTTAAACGCGGACTTCATATATATTTCTCCAGATTACTTGCATGGGATAAAAGACTGTGAGAAGCAGAGATGTGATGAGGTAAGATCATACTGTAGTTCAATTCACATTTCTTGAGTTACGAATAGCTTCCGTTGTTGGCATCTGATTAGGTTCAAATATTTCATGTTGATTCCTTTTCAAAATGAAACTATGCCTAGATTGCGTATAAATGGTAAAAGTACCCTTTATAAAACACGTAGAGTTTTTAGCTCTAACAATGTTCCATTTCCTTGGTCAGGCTGTAAACTTTACCGATGGTCTGCAAAATGGAGAGGATGGAGGCGATACTGTTATTCATAGAACTACTACAAGAGTTTCTCTGACATGCCGTGTAGTGAAGAAAGTTCACAAAAATTTAATTAAGCTCTAGGTGTTGAATAATATATATACATATATCAATAATCGATCATCATTTTGTAAGGATCTCGTGTAAAAATCTCTTTAATAGTGCGACATTTTGTTTGATGGATTTATCAGAAGAACAAATAATTAACTTAAGCATGAAACGCCCCTTTTCTTTTACTTGATTTGATTTATTTAAGTTGCATTATTAGTTATATAGAAGGTGCAAATTTAAAAGACGCTGGGTATTTTTCTTATTTGCAGACTGATTATCTGTGGACAAATCAAACCAGCTTGGAATATTAGTCTTTTAACTACTCTTGGGTTTAACAATTACAGAATGACTTTGTAATATTTGATTTATTTTTCTTAAAGATTTGGCAGGAAGCCGATATCATAATCTATTTGATGTTGGCTTAAGGACTGTTCATTTGTGAGTTTGAATGTAAGAGTTTTATTTGCCAGCAGTAAAGCAGAAAACGACTAATTGTTAAATATCGATTGCAAGAAAGCAATTGACATTAATGCCTGAATTGTTGAATGCGTAAACAAACAAAAAAACACGTCACAAAAATTGAAGAAAAAGAATGTCGTATTTTTTTTTTTTTTTAATTAATTGAAAGAGGCCTTTACATTTATTCCATCCCTTGTACGAAAGAATTCTTGTCTTCTTCACAGAACTCTAACCACAACTCGCCTCTCCTCAATTTATTCTTCATGAAAAAAATAAAGAAGTAAATAACTTTCTCTTTATTAACTCTATGAAGAGACACTCATCGCTTGCTCAAAAGACATTTAATGATTAAAAGAATTAAAAGAAGAAGAAAACAGTACACTTAATTACTAATGAAACTAAATACGCTGTAGGAATGCAGGTGGCAGGCTTCTGGTTGGAATGTGTGATTAAGCACCGGCGTATGGAGCGGGCTTGGGCATACCTTTGACAATACCGCAGAGGGGCTGGGTGTCGAGAATGTTATACTCATCCCTCAAGGAACGAGCTGGGGAAAGAACGCTGAAGTAAAGTTGTTGACCCAAATAAGATCTTTCCAACATATCCGACCTCAAGTTCCACATGCCGGCGTTGTCTAGAGTGGTCATTATTGCGGCCCAAGAGTTAGGGTACACATGGATGGTGTGCCTGCTCACTGCGTCCAACAAGTTGTAGTTCTTCCTCTTCTCGGGGGTCCACGTCCCTGGCTCAATGGCCACTGCAAAGAAGGAGTATCCATCCAAATGATATGTCTGAATGGTCTTCTCGCGGTTCTCGAAGATGATTTCCACAAAGTTTCTGAATGTTGCATTCAGTACGCTGGGGGCCACTACCATATTGTTCCCCTGTGGTGGCTCGTCCTTTACCAAGTCGTAGGTGAAGACCTTCTCGGGAACGCCAAAGTACTCAGCCAACTTCAATGGAGTCTCTTTATCAACATGGGAAACACCGTTAATTCCAAATCGGAGCTTGCCGTTCACCATGGCTCTGGAGTTGGCGATCTTGATTGTACGGGTGATGTTGATCTTTCCGTAGTGGTATGAACCTTGAGGGTTGGGACGGGCAGCGCTGGCGGTGAGGTTCCACCTGAATGAGCGGAACTGGTTGACAGACCATGCGATGCCAATAGAGTTCTCGGGAGGTGGTGGGGGGAGCTCTGGGGTTGCTGGGCTGCCGTTGCCATTAGCATAGCGAATGACGGCTACGGAGGAGAGCGCCTGCTTGGTGAATCGGCTTGTGGCTACCAAGTAGTAGTCCTTGGGGGCTTTATCGGCTGTCACCAATACTGACATGCATTGTCCTACATGGAGGTCGAGAGAGTCGTAGACATTCTGTACGGTGTGAGATCCTTCCAACTCGACCAACTTCATTGTGTGACCCTGGAACCTGAAGTTAACAGAGGTCTTGAGCCCCACGTTGCACACTCTATACCTGTATGTTTTGCCGGGCTCCATGGTGAAAAGGGGTTGGGCGTTCTTGTCGCCGACCTTTCCAGACTTACCGTTGATCTGGATGCCGTCGGGTCTGCCAACTGAGCGGCCACTGTCGAGGATTTCTCTAAGGGCTTTGTGGCCCTTGTTGTACCAGTCCCCGAGGAGGACGGGATACTCATCGGCGGGATTGTCAAAGGGAACGGGGATGAGTTCACGGCTGTGGATTTTGAGCATACCTATGCCTCCAGAGGCCCGATGAAGGGCGGTGGTGGGGAAGTAGAAGTAGGTGCCAATTTGGTCCTTGACTTGGAAGCGGTAGGTGAAGTTAGTTCCAGCAGGGATGGGGCACGTGGTGCCGAGGGTGCCATCCTGCCAAGAATTCTTCCTATGTTGCACACCGGCCCAGGTGAGGAGCAAAGGCTCGTCAAGGTTGTTGAAGACATTGACAACAATGTTGTTGTTGGAGGTGCAGTTGATGATGGGACCGGGGAATTGGCCGTTGATGAGAATGCCTTGTTGGGGGACGCCCAATGGGGCGATGGTGCCATAGCTGACATTCCATTCAAAGAAGTGGTAAGGGTCCTCGGCCATGACCCCGACGGAGAGGCAGAAAAACAATGCCACAAAGATCATTTTCATGGCTTTAATACTTTGGTATAGAGTATGATGGTTTTTGGATTTTTTGATTTTTTTTTTTCTTTTTTTATTTGCCAAGAAGAAGATGAACAAATGATGTTTTGCCTTCTTCTTCCAGCAAGAGAGCTTGGATTGAATGTCTGATGTTTCTAAACCTTATTGCACCCCTTTTTATATATATGGGAATTAGATAGATGTCCATCCGTTTGGAACAGAATTCACAATATTTTCTCTTCAACTAAACCACAAAATGGACATAGACTCCTCCTTTAGCGTTAGCCCTCTAATTCCTTCCTCTTGAAATGTTCCACTACCACTCATTCCCTTACTGTTCTCTCCGCCTTACATCTCACAAAATGGTCGCACGTAATTATTTTTTTACATTACATTCTCTCATTTTTATTGCACCTCAGCACAATAATTTCTTATTATAAAATATTTTGTAAAAGAAAATGACCGGAACAAAGAAAAAGAACAAGCCTTTATAATACTATTTAGTGATTTAATTAATGTTTCAGATACATATTAAAATAAATTTTAATCTCTAACTGTAAAATTAAATCATCAAATGAAATAGAATTCTAGAGTATATCAGGACGATCTTTGATTTTGAAATAACAGGATTTCAGTCAAAGATCAACCTTATATTGTAATATATAGTATAGATTTAATATTGAGGATTATTTATCTATTTATGTAAGCAAATTCACTATAAAAAAAAACCTTTTTAATGTAATGATAGAATGGTCATATCAATTAATCAATCAATACATATTGTATATTCGAATGGTGGGTGTTGACTCTAATTGATGTGTTTTGACTAAATTCTAATTTTCTAAAATTTTAAATTATTTTATTATCGTAAAAAAACTGATTGGTCAATAATATTATTTAGCATGTACTTTGTGCATACTTATTATATGTCTCAGATAAGTAACTTACATGGTTGAAGTAAATTATACAAGAATATTTCTTATGTATGTCCTTTATCTATGCCATAAATTGTCAATGAGATCGTAGCCTAGTGGTAATCATTGGCAAAGCTGAGACCCCAAGATTAAGAGATCATGAGTTCAAATTCCACTAATATGTGTTTTCCTCTAGTTAATTTGACACCAGTAGTTGATTTCACACTATTAACAATTGAAAACATCAACTAGAAACACCATATTTTCTCGAGATCATGAGTTAATTTTTTGTTAGTTGTCAAATATTGTATAACTTTATTTTCTCGTCCGAACAAAGTTAGCTCAATGGAAGAAGTATTTGTTATGAATTCATTAGAAGAAAAAGGTACAGCTAACCGTATTTTTACGCATTGCATTCTCACTCAAAATTTGTTTCCATCTTAAATTTCCAAACCCAAAGTTTCAGTATTTCAACACCAAGTACTGATTATTGAAAAATGTAACGATTAAAGCTTCTGGTTTATTTTTTCTGTGACTATCCAGAGTGAATTTATTTTACCTTCATACCAAAATTTTCTGATTCATGGCCAAAATTGTTATCATAAACACGGTTTGGAAAGAAAATACAAATCTCCATTTCAGATTTTTTCTAAGGATTTGAAATAAAATTCTGAGAAACTCAACTAACTCGATTTGTTATATTTTATTAAACAGAGAATTTTACTTTCTTGACATGGAGGTTTAGAGTAAAAGTGAAGCGCACAAAAAATTAAGGAAAATAATGGGATTGAGAACGAACAAAGATAGGAAAAACTGGTAAAAATAACAGCAAGCATGGAAAGTTTAATTCTACCAGTAATAACTAAAATGCAAAATTGCAAAAAACGTCCCAATCTATTCAGTGATTTTGGATTTTCGTCCCAAGCTATATCACTTAGGCAAATTTGTCCCGTAATTTTATATTCTTTTGGAATATCGTCCCACTTGCCACATGGATACTTATGTATCAAGACGTGGCAATTTTAGCATGAACAATTATACAAGATTGCATAATTCGTCCCAAACTAATTACAAATTTTGATTTTTCATCTCATACTATATTAATTCGCCGAATTCGTCTCACAATTTGTCATTTTGCATGAATTTAGTCCATTATTAAAATTCTTATTTAATGGAAATGACGATTGACTTTTTACCTTTTTAAGGGACTAATGGCAATTTATCCCCTGTGATATTCATAATGTTTAATTTACCCCCTGTAATTTGAAAAGGAGCAATTTACCCCTAGTGAAAATTTAAAAAAAATATTTTATCCCCTTGAACCGGAGAGTGTAACTCAATTGCATAAATTGCGAGTGAGCATGCAGAGTGTTTTATAACATAGGGGGTAAATTGCTACATTTATTATAATACATGAGGTAAATTGCCACATTCATCACAACATATGGGGGTAAACTGTCACATTATTATAACACAGAGAGGTAAATTGAATATTATGAATTCACATGGAAGTAATTTGCCATTAACTTTTTTTTTAAGAGAAAAATAGTATGGATTTTTGAAATTCCAGTGCGCTTTTGAGAAGAAAAAAAAATTCATATCTCAGTTTATTAGGAAAAATTTGTATATTTTTTTTTGTATTAATAAATAATAGATATTTATAATTGGTTTGGAACAATATTTTTTTTCCCAAGTCATTTCAATAACGGGACGGAAGTCGGCAATTTGATATAGTTTGGGACGAAAAATCAAAATTTATATTTAATTTGAGACGAATTCTGCAATTTATATAATTGTTTATGCTAAAATTTGCCACGTCATGACACATAAGCATCCATGGCAAGTGGGACAATATTCCAAAAGAATATAAAATTACGAGAAAATTTTGGCCAAGTGATAAAGCTTGAGACGAAAATCCAAAATCACTAATCAGTTTGGGAACTTTTTTGCAATTTTGCCTAACTAAAATGAGTATTTGTTGTTAAAGGGTAGATTTGAAAATTCGAATAAGTTGCTCTGGCAACAACATTTCGGTGGTGTTTGCAACCACTTAAAAAAAGTAATTTTCAGCTTTTGTAAAAAAATAAGTACTTATGGAGTGTTTGCAACTCAAAATTTTACTTCTACTTCTCTTAAAAAAAGCCAAAATAAGCCACAATCTAGAAGTAGGTAGGGACATGCTTTTGGCTTCTCATGCCATTTTGTAATTATGGAAAAGTTGGTTTTGGACATATTTACCCTCAATTATTTTGTTCTAGTCCATATTTACGCATAGTATACATAATACCCAAAAAAATTTCTCCTTTCTTCCTCTCCAACCTTAACAAGGATTTTAAAGACCCAATAAAAAAAATCTCAAATAAACCTATATCCTTGAAGCATAATAGATCGAACAGTAGGTTAGATCGAAAAGTTTAGTAGAAAATTTCTTATATTTCTGCATTTTCTCTTTGTTAATAAATTATGTTTCTTTCATAAATACATCAACAAAATGTGTAGCTTTATAAGATTTTTGTGGGTTTTCAATTTTTATGTCCTGTTTTTATTGGGTATAATTAAAGACAATGAAAGTAGTTATTGGCGATCTTTTGATATGAATTTGATCTTCTATTAATGAACAAAATTACACAAAAATGTTTCACTCACTTTGGCAAGGAGAAGCTGCATACACGTTTTTTGTATATCATCAACAAGTAAAATACATGTCTAAGTTTCATGGGTAATTTTGGTAGTACATGAAAAAATTAGTAAAAAAGCCAATTTTGGCAAACACTCACAATATCACTTTTACTCACTTTTTTACATGGTTTGCAAACACAACCTACTTCCAATTCTCTACTACTTTTGACTTTTTTTTCAGATTCTCGAATCTAAGCAAAAGCACAAGTTTTTTAAAACACCACCTTCTAGCTCTGCCAGCCATCATATTTTCAATTTTTCATCTTCGCTAACTAATTCACTAATCAATTGATTAACTACATTATATGCAATAGATACACTACTTAACACTAATGTTAAATCAATCCAACATATTAAAACGTTATCGCACATAAGCTGAGGGAATCTTTCAAACATCCAAACTAAATCAAAACCAACCCAAACCAAAAGCAATCAAAACAGACCCAAAGAACATCAAGTAAACAAGCATAAAACACACAACTGTGTGAAGAGATGATATAAATGTAGATGCAATTCTTACAATCTTATACTTTGAATTATATGCACACTCTATCAAATACCAAGTTTGGTCAACTTCATAAATGATCTCTGATTGAATGAGACACCAGACTTATTCAGACTTAATTGATAGACAAACATAGTAAAGCACTCGAAACAACGATAACAAAACAGAGTTGATTGGTCATCCCCATTCACCTTTGAGGAGGGTCTACTGTCCGAACATTAGCACCAGTCATCCCCTCAATTCGATCCTTAGTTATCTCCACAAAATGACCCACTGTTTCATGGAACTGTTTCAGGCCAGACAGTGGGAGAATAATGGAGGACCGGTCTGAACCCGTGACCTGCAACTTTCTAAACATTAAGAATACGCAATATGAAAATTCACAACTCAATAATGAAGTTGTATCCAGTACCCACCTCGGATATTCTCAAGAAATGACCTCTGTTATTACTCCCAAGATCAAAGAAAAATTTCTTTTGATCAGCTCTTATCACTTTTGAGACTCCCAAATTACCCATGTCTTCAGATGGTGGCAGGTCAGAAGAGTGCTCAACATTCAAATCGGTAGCCGGGGCAGGTTGAGATATAAAACCGGCCCCTACATCATCTGAAAGCCCAGCATGGCCTTCAGGGGCTTCAGAGTTGGGCAGGACAAAAAGCCTCGATGCTTCATTTATTTCTGCCAAAATATTCCTAAATGCATCCCATCCTTCATCTCGGGCACTTCCTGAAGGGACTATAATAGTACTTCGATTTCGGCTGACGGAAGCCTCAGATATCTGAAAGCACAAGTGTATTACAAAAAATAGACTTCGAGATGTAACTTTCGTAGAAAATAGAAAAGATCTAAAAGTAATATAGCATAATATGGACAAATTTTCCATAGACAAACACTCAGAGACTACTCCGCAAGCAAACAACTGGGAGTACCTGTCTACGTGCGACACAAGCTTTACTTAGATGGGCTTAAATCTTTGGTAATAATAACAGCAAAGGCAAAGAGAAAGGTGGAAAAAAGACAGAAAAATAAGAGAAACAACCAACTAAAGTCTCACTACCATGGGAAATTTAGTAGGAAACATATCAATTTCACCAGCTCACAAACACGCTACATAAGACTAGAGTAACATATATCCTAGAATTTCAACCCCCTATATTGTGGTCCTTTGGTGACCATCATCTGTCGCAAGGTGTACTAAAGGAAGACTGAATTAGGCACTGCATCTGAGCGATCTGAGGGTGTCTACAAATACTTTCTTCTTCAAATTATTTCTTGAACAACAAAAGTATTGTCTTAATTTTAGAATTTACTAACATATGCAATATATTTTCTTGGATTGGACCGTATATCTGATAATCCGTTGAAATTTACATCAGTTTGAGCATTTTGCAACTTTATACTCAAAGATTTTTTATGAAGTCAATAGACCATTCAATCTCAGATTTTGCATATATATCACGAAGGATGAGCTTGACAAATTGATTAAAATTCACCTATCAGTTCATCATAATCTCAATCCTCACGCTGCAAGCCCACGAATCCAGATTGTTTCCACATTTCTTTTATGTAAGTACACAACAATTTCAAAAACAATATTCTTCGGTTGGAATTTGTTAACTATCCTTTTCTCAAAGAACTATAAATGACACCAGAGTTTTCAGTTGAAACAGCTTTAACTATATTAAAAGTCAGTCAGAATCCACAAAAAATCAAGAAATGCAAAAGTGAAACAGTACCAGCAACAGAATAAGAAAATAAATAACCAACAGGCAAAGAAAAAAGAAAGAAATCGAACTAACTTTGAGAAAGCGTCCCCTTCGATTCTCCCCAACATCAAAATAAAACACCTACAGGCACACAAAAATCATCAGTATAATATTGAACTGAATTTGCAATAGAATTATAATAGTAAAACTAAATTGTTGGTGATGTACCTTGGTGTCTAGCTGGAGTTCTTTGCTAAAGACTTCTTGTTCTTCGGAATTGACATAGTAATTGAATAGATCGAGAAACCATGAGATGCCATTGGAGGGTACTATGATGGTTGACCTTGTAGCAGAAGTCTTCTCGGAGATCTTAAGGTACCGACCTCTTGGATTCTCCTTCAGGTCAAAGTAGAAGAGTTTGTGCTCAACCTGCAAAGTTTTGCACACCAATTCAACATCATTTCCGCCGCCACCTGAATTCCCCTCCATCCGATCACCACTCGACGATAACTAATTCAAACAATACAAATACTAACGAAATTGGTACTTTCTTCTGGTGGTTCGATTAGGGTTTATTAGAGAGAGAGGGAGAAGAAATTGTTTCTATGTAACTGCCAAACAAAATGATTTTGACTTTTTAACTGGATTAGTTTGCGATTTAATTTGGGGACCGCAGCCATTTTTATTGTTCAAGCCCTTGCCATTGTGAGTCGCAAATGGGTTATCGGTAATTACCACTTTTGTTCATCCTACTTTTTTTTTTTACAGTTTGGTCCTCTTATGTTTTTCTTAATATTTTAATAATTTTATGTTAATTAAATAAGAAATTCAAACACTGAACATTGATGTGTAGCCTTAAAAAAATAAATAGAGCTCTTAAAAGAAAACTACTATTATGAAATGATAAAAATAATTTTCATATGATCTTAATTTTAAAAAAAATTAGAAGATTTCATAACTAACTCAATCATTATTTTATATTATATTTTTTTACAGTAATTTAAAAGCCATCACATTCTAATAAAATAATAATTTTACTAAAAATAAATTGAATAACAATCTTTAATTTGCTATATTTTATGACATAATAAAGTTAATTGCATTCTAATTTTTAAAATTAGCCATGTAAATAGCTAGACACGTACAATTTTCTAGTATTACCAAATGCATGAATAAAACATGTGAAAATGCACTAGCCCCACGTGCACTAATCAACATCAGGATCGTCCCTGGGGCCATATTCTCCGCCAAATGCTCGACCACATTCATCTTCTCTTCAATCTCCATACCTACCAGAGCCGCCAAAAATACGACATTGTAGTCTCTTAACACGGATCCAAGTACATTCATGATGTCGCTCGGGTGGAACACCATCCTATTCAATAGGACCAGAAGCCGATTGCACGAATTTCATTGCCATGGAATTGGCATAGTCATCTTTGTCATAGTTGTGGGAAGTGGCGGATGTGAGGTGATTCGAGGCTACAACGATCGAGGTAAGTGGAAGTGGGCTGAACCCAATAAATGCAAATGGGGTGGATTTGGGCAGTGTTGGGTCAGGACTTAGGAGGTCGAATTTGTGGCGAGCGAGCTTGAGGTAGTTTGGTCATCCCAGCACTAATAGCCCTTTATGTAGTTCTCACTATTTTCATCAAAAGCAAGCACTAATAGCCCTTTATGTAGTTCTCACTATTTTCATCAAAAGCAAACGCAAATCGACAAAAAATATTTGAATCTTACAAATTTGAATTACCAATTATGGGTGAAACAATATGTATTTAAGTTTAAAAAAGATGTTATTTGTATTATTTAAAGATTTAACACAACATAAGTCATAAATACTCCTCTAAACATAAAAAATAAATATCATTATGTTACACGGAAAAAAAGAAGTTAATATATAATCACATCTTACCTATAAGTGAACAGGAAACACTAATGATTTAGCTAGCTATGTAATTTTACTTTGAATAGAAGCAAGATATAAAGAATATCCAACAATATCAAGACATACATAACCTCAGATTTTTCATGAAATTCTTTAAGTGAAAAATATGTGAAATTCGTGAAAAAAGGGTGAATCGACGAAAATTTGTGAAATCAATAAAAAAAATATCCATGAAATTGTTGATAACATGTGAAATCGATGAAAATTCGGGGGGAAATAATACTTTTACTATAAAATAAATTGAAAATCCGTCAATAATTTGCTCTATTTTGTGACATAATAAAATTAATTTTACTCTAATTTACAAATTTACACATGAAATTGGCTAGACACGTGCAACTTACGTGTATTTTTCTAGTACTATCCAATTAGTAACATGAATAAAACATGTGAAAAGGCACGAGCCCCATGTGCGTTCTTCAACATCATGATTGCTCCAGACACCATATTCTCCGCCAAATGATCGACCAAGTTCATTTTCTCTTCAATCTCCATACCTACAGGGCCGCCAAAAACACGACATTGTAGTCTCTTAACACAGAACCAAGAACGTTCATGATGTCGCTCATGTGGAACACCATCCTATTGGGTAGGTTAGGATCCCATGTGCACTCTTCAACATCAGGTTGTCCTTGGTGCTATATTCTCCACCAAATGCTCGACCACGTTCATCTTCTTTTCAATCTCCATACCTACTAGGGCTGCCAAAAATATGACATTGTAGTCTCTTAACACGAATCCAAGTACATTCATGATGTCACTCGCGTGGAACACCATCCTATTCGATAGGCCAAGAGCCGATTGCACGAGTTTCATTGCCATGGAATTGACAGAGCCATCTTTGTCTTAGTTGTGGGAAGTGGCCGAGATGAGATGATTCGAGGTTAAAATGATCGATGTGATTGGAAGTGGGTTGGACCTAATAAATGTAAATGGGGTCGGATTTAGGCAATGTTTGGTCAGGACTCAGAAGGTCGAATTCGAGGCGAGCGAGGTTAAGGTAGTTTGGTCATCCCAGCACTGATAGCACATTCCGTAGTTCTTACTATTTTCATCAAAAGCAAACGCAAATCGACAAAAAAAGTCTTTGAATCTTCCTCCTAGCAGATTTTAATTACCAATTTTGGGTGAAATGTTATTTGTATCATTTAAAGATTTAACACAACATAAGTCATAAATACTCCTCTAAAAACAAAAAATTAAAATCATATTCTCTTGAATATCAATATGTTACACCGAAAAAAAATTAATATAGAATCATATCTTACCTATGAATGAACAAGAAATATGATAACGCCGTGAAAACGTCGTTATTACCTATCTCTTTAAGCCCAAAATATCTTGCTTTGATTCGAGTTTTGTGTGCTTTTGCTTGTTTTGCGTTCTTTTGCGTTTTTGGTCCCTTGTTGGGATTTTGTGTGTTTTCTTTTGTTTTCGTCGTTTTTTGTCGTGTTTTTGTTCTGTTTGTAGGTTTGAGAATTTTGCAAGGCTAAAGAGAAGTCCGAGAGGTTATGATTCAGTGCAATTCCATCAAATCAAGACTCGGTGGCCGTAGATGCAAGCCTTTGCGCAGAAAGAGCTTCAAAGAAAAGAGAACCCGAAGCAAATAGTACAAGAATATAGATAGTTGCTCACTAGAACATGCACAACTTTTTCATGGTTGATCCAAATGAGCTGAATCTTGTATATGTCATAGATGAGTGAGTTAGATACGCTACGGACTTTACGGATCCGCAATCGGAGTTCGGAATCAAAAGATATGCTGCTCGGAAGGAAGTGTGGCAGTGCAGAAAACTTACGGCCTGTTCCTCGCGGCCGCGAGGTTTAGTCTCGCGGCCGCGAGACACCTGTTCCAGCAGCTGTTTTCTGCGGGAAAAACAGGGGGCTTTTTGTATCTTCCCCCTTTTCCCCCACTTGTATTTCATAACCTTTTTGGGGACTTTTTGGTCTTGTTTCCCTAGGTTAAGAGGGTCAAGAGGAGACACAAATTAGATAGACATTCTTTCTCTCTTTCTTTGCCTCCTTTTCCTCTCTAGCCTCCCAAAAAACTCTCTCTTTAGTTTTTCTTATTTTTCTTGTATTGAAGACTCCACCAAGGGGGTGAGTTAATCACCACCCTTGGGGAGTGATTAGGTGGTGATTAAGGGGAGGAGAATCCATCTCTCGACTTTATTCCGATTAGGTGATATCTTTCTATTTCCTAGTTGTCTATGGTTAGGATATGAATGTTGTTATTTTCTATTTGGAACAAAGGTTGTGGATTTGAATTCTTTGGATTTATATATATTTATGTTATTGTTTGATTAAATGATGTTATGATGATTGGTATGGTGCTTATATGTGTTCGTTAATCCGATTTCGTGTTTATCGTTCACCTTATGGTTTGACAAACTTTGAGATGAGATTTATTGATTCTTGATTGCTAGACATAGTGATTTTGAGGATTTGATTATGAATTTGGATTGTGATTCGATTTTAGGATAGACATATACCTATGTCGTTTCATACTCGTTTAAGGTTTGAGTTTAATGCATCGATTAGATTTTAATCCACTTAGACATAAATTGGATTAGTTTAACTCGATAGGTTTGTATGCAACTCGAAAGATACATACGAACGTCCTTGAATCCTTGAGTAGCAACACGAGCATAATATATTAATTGTCGAGTCATTGTTATCGTTTGATTAGTTATGTTTTGATGTTGGACTATGTTTGAATTGTTGGGTTTATTGTTTTATCGCACTTTTGGCCAATGATTGTAGTAGATTATTGTTTAAGTACTTTGATTTGCCGTAATCATGTAATCGGACTTAATTCTACCTTGAATGCATCCTAGACATAGGACTTTGAAGGTTAGGCGAGTGACGATTTGTGGATTTCGACCTAGGATAGGCATATACCTAGTGTGGTCCGTGTTTGTATAATGAGTTCGTTCGTGAATGCATCAAATAACTTAGATTCTCTTTATTCGGGGATTTGGGTTAGTCTTAGGTCCCGGGTGACAACGGTACGCCTTTGAGCCCTCTGAGAGCATCGAAGGACAACGATGTTTGTGATTGATCCGGATATAGAGAGTTTGGGTAGATTGGTAGAGTTAAGTGAGACCGACAGGGAGACTTAACTAATTTAGAACTCACAAACAACAACTAAACCTGTGATTGATTGCATAGCTAACCTAACAACCGCATGATTTATCTGCTTTAATTGATTGCTTATAAATCCTCCTTACCGCATAATTAACTCCCCAATTTACTTGCTTTCGTAGTTAGATTTGCTTTACCGCTCGTAGTTAAATAAAATCACCCTTATCATATATTTGGGTTTGATCATTTTTGTATCAAGCGTTCTGAGATGAAATAAGCCGTCGATTGATTCGTTTATTCCCACCTTTTACCCATTCGTGGGGATTCGATACTCGGTATGTACTTATCGTTTTATATTATTTGTAACGACCGTATACTTGCGTAGTTTGCGTATTAGTATTTGGAACGCAACAAAATACGAATGATTTAGCTAGATACGTAATTTTACTTTGACTAAAGAAGCAAGATGTAAAGAATATTGAATAATCTCAAGACATGCATAACCTCAAATTTTCATGAAATTCTTTACGTGAAAAATAGGTGAAATTCGTGAAAAAATGGATGAGTCGATTAAAATTTGTGAAACCAATAAAAAAAATCCATGAAATTGAACATGTGAAATCGATGAAAATTCGGGTGAATGTAATTTTACTAAAAAATAAATTTCATGAAAATAAATTGAAAATCAGTCATTAATTTGTTCTATTTTATGACATAATAAAGTTAATTTTACTCTAATTTATAAATTTACCCAAGAAATTGGCTAGATACATGTAACCTACGTGCATTTTTCTAGTAATATCCAATTACATGAATAAAACATGTGAAAAGGCACGAGTCCCATGTGCGCTCCTCAACATCAGGATCGCCCTTGACGCCATATTCTCCGCCAAATGCTCGACCACGTTCATTTTTTCTTCAATCTCCATACCTACCAGGGGTGCCAAAAACACGACATCGTAGTCTCTTAACACGGATCAAGGTACGTTCATGATGTCGCTCGTGTGGAACACCACCCTATTCGATATAGGTTAGGATCCAATTGCACGAGATGGAGTTGGAAGAGCCATCTATGTCATAGTTGTGGAAAGTAGTCAAGTTGAGATTGGAGGCTAAAACGATCGAGGTAAGTGAAAGTAGGTTGGACCCAATAAATGCAAATCGGGTTGGACTCAGGCAGTGTTGGGTTAGGAAGTCGAGTTCGAGGCCAGCGAGCTTTAAGTAGTTTGAGTAGTTTGTTCATCCCAACACCGATAGCCCTTTTCAAAGTTATCGCTATTTTCATCAAAAACAAACGCAAATCGACAAAAAAGTCTTTGAATCTTCCTCCTTGCAGATTTGGATTACCAATTCTTGGTGAAACAATCAAACTTCTCGATGCACGTATAAATGGAACACCAGAAAAATTCTTCAAAGAAAGAAATGAAGGGTACAAGTCTCAGCCTCTTAGGTGTTTTGGACTTCTTTTATGGGACAATCTGTAGCTGTGTTATATGGAATATTTGGTAACAAGTTCCTATACAACAATGAAAATAATAAGTTGCTACAATTTGGTGGATTATGTCCATGCGAAAATTGCTTGAAAAATGCACAACGACAACCATCAATAAAATAAAAAGGCAAATTCGGTGAAAAGATGTAAAATCAATGAAAATTTAGGTGAAATTGGTGATAAACATGTGAAATCAGTGAAAAAAATGTGAAAACGAGTGAAATCGGTTAAAAAAAAGTTTAACCAACAAAAATGTGATGAAATTGGTAGAAAATTGTTTAAACTAGAAAGAACAAAAGAAATTGACGAAAAACGGGAAAAACGATGAAAATAGTTTATAATCGATAAAAAAATGGATAAAACGGTAAAAAAGAAAAAATTAAACCGGTAAAAGAAGTGTTAAACCTGATAAACTTATTAATTAAATAGGTGAAAAATGGCTTAGGTAAGTAAAAAATGTATTTCAAATGACAGGGTAAAAAAAAGAATTGTAATCTACTTAAAAATGGACTCAATCCATTTGATCAAAAACTAGGATTTATCCGACAATGCAAAAGATTTTAGGTAGAGATTTTGTATCCATCCAGTTCAAATCCACCCGTCCAAATGGACCCTTAGTATTACATAAACATAATTGTTTTGTTGTATCATATTTGGTGTCACATTCACATTACCAATTCGTGATGATAAAGACTTCTCGTATTTGACAAATGGTATTGATTGTTGTATTTTGCTGTAAAGAAAAATATTTTAGTAATATATTATTTAATAATTTTATAATGATTAAATAAAAAATTCAGAGACGTTCAATGATGTGTATCCCTTAAAACAAACAAAATGAACTAAATAATTTTCTTATGATCTTAATTTAGAACAAATTTACAAGATCTCATGAATAAATCAATCATCGTTTTATATTTGATTACAATATTTTAAAGCCATAATTTTTTTTAATAAAATAATAATTTTATTAATAAACAAATTTCATAAAAAAAGTAAATTAAATATCAGTCATTAAATTGCTCTAGTTTATGACTATATAAAGTTAAGTTTACTTTAATTTATAAAATTACCCAAAATTAGTTAGACATATGCAACGTACTTGCACTTTCTTGTACTATCCAAATGCATGAATAAAACATGCGAAACATGGCAACCATTATAAGTTTGGTTATCCCAGCATTGACAGTCCTTTTCATAGTTCTCACTATTTTCATCGGAAGCAAATGCAGATCGACAAAAAAGTCTTTGAATCTTCCTCCTGGCAGACTTAGATTATCAATTCTTGGTGAAACAATCTAACTTCTCGGTGCATGTATAAATGGATCACCAGAAAAATTCTTCAAAGAAAGAATGGAAAGGTACAAGTCTCGGATGTTGAGGACTTTTTTATGTAACAATCTGTAGCCGTGTTATATGGACTACCTGGTAATAAGTTCATATACAACAATGAAAATAAGTTGGTTACAATTTGGCAGTCTATTTCTATGAAAAAATTACTTGGAAAATGCATAACCACAACCATCAATAAAATAAAAGGGTAAAGACGGTGAAACCATATGAAATTAATGGAAATTTAGGTGAAAATTGACAACAAAAAAAAGCATGTGAAATCAACCAAAAAATGTGTGAAATATGCGAAAACAAATTAAACTGGTAAAAGCGAGTGAATTCAGTAAAAAAAGAGTTTAACTGACAAACAAGGTGAAATCGGTAAAAAATGGTTTAAACTGGGGAAAAAAAAAGAAATCGACGAAATACGGAGAAGCGATGAAAATAAGTTATAAATACAAAACGAGTAAAACGATAAAAAAAAAATTGTAAAGATGAATGAAATCGACAAAAATTACGGGTTTAACATGCGAAAAATGGATTAAACTAATGAATTAAAATAGTTGAAAAACGGCTTAGATAATTGAATAAATGTATTTCAAATGACATGGTAAGAGAAATAATTTGAAATCTACTTTTAAATGGACCCAAATCTAATAAGAACAACTAGGATTTCATTGTTTTGGTTATCAAACAATGCAAAAGATTTGAGCTATATATTTCAAATTCATCCAGTCCAAATCCACCATCCAAATGCACCCTTAGAATTTACATGAGAACATGCAAAGCTGGTTATGTAACTTATAGCCACTGCCCTACAAATTTTCATGCTGACAGTTGTACCCCATAAGTCATAAAAGTAAAGCAAATTTGGGATATTTTCGGCCTAACTAAAGAATGAGCTTCACTCTTGAGCTTATGAAAGTCAAATGAAACTCTCTGTCTCAACTGGGCATAAAATGTCTCAAATTTGTTTTAGTTTTGTGACTTATGGTGTAAATTTGTCAGCTTGAACACTTAAGGGACAAACTTGTCGGCGATCATAAGTTATGAGACCAATTTTTTTCCCTCATATTTACATGAACAAAATTGTCTTTATTGTATCAATCTTGGTGTCACATTCACATTACAAATTTATGAAGATAAAAAACATGAACAAAATTGTCTTTATTGTATCAATCTTGGTGTCACATTCACATTACAAATTTATGAAGATAAAGACTTCTCGCATTTGACACGAAGACAAATGCTATTGATTGTTGTATTTTGTTGTAATGAAAATTATTTTCCTGGAACATAATCAATCATACAAAGAAGATTACACATCTACACACTGACTGGAGCAACCATGAAAGTAAATAATTCTCAATCTAATAAATACATGACCTCCATAGATGGGGAACTATTTAATTCTATTATTCAACATCACACTCCCTCATAATAGGTACACACAGTGTCACTTGTTAAACGTGAGTAAACAACAAATACAAATACAAATACAATGCTATATATTCTACAAAACCTACATAGCAGAGATATTTGACATCATGACCAAAGAACTGACTTAAGAATCTTGTGGAGTTTCAAACCTTGTTGGGGTATCAATTCCCATCATGCAGCAAAGCCCTGATATTAATATCACAAGCAAAACAATTCCCTGAAACAATTTAAATAAATGTTGAGAATCTTTCACTTACTTTGACAAGTATTACAACATATTCGGCCAAGTTTTTTCAACAGATTATACAGATAAGGGACTAAAATTCAACTGACTTACCACAAAAATCCCCTCCAAGAGAGATGACTTAATTTGGCAGACTCCATCACAGACTGTTGAACTGACAGATCCATTTCCTAGAGTACTTTCAGCAAGAAATCTTTCCAGGCCTCGATGTGATAGGTGTTGAATAGATCTAACTGGATCTGAGACATAAAGAACCGTGTATTTTGCACCCAACTGCTCCATGGAATTTAGAAGTCGAGAAAGAACTCCGCCTGCATATTTTAATCAAATTATCCAGTTAGAAGTTTCCATTACCAGTGAAAGGATAATACTGATGAAGCATGAAAAGTGTTATGTTATAAATAAAGGCTTCTTACTCCCTCATATCTACGACTGAAAATCAAATCAAATTACTCGATGTTCCACTAGAGTTAGTTTGGTAAAAGCTCGATTGAGCTAGGTTCGTTACACATATCAAACCAAACTTGATCAAGATTAAAGAATGATAATATATGTAATTTATCGAGCTACCCGAGCTCTGGACTCGTGTTCAGCTGGATTACAGCCTGTTCGAGCTCTGGTCAAACTCGAAAAAGATCTATTTTGCTCATTTACACCCCTACTTATAGCATTTTTTTTATGTAGCATACTCTCAGAATGAGGTTGGTCGGAATCCCCTTCATGGCACAACACAATCAGATCTGTATGCCCATTGGAAGTCTTTTCCATTCTTGAGTGCAGGTAATCCTATACAAGGAATTTAGCATGTCATTAAATAAAATAAATATAGCTAACACAATAAAATATATGGCATTAATTGCAGTACTTAGTACTTACATGAACTGAGTGAATATTTTCTATTTTATCATAATTTTTACCCTCTACTGAGCATGACCCCACTAAAGCAATATTATTGATCCCTGAAAACTGCTGGCAAGTGTTGGCAATCTCTGAAATTAAAGAGCTTTCTAACGACACTTTCTCCTCTTGCGCAGCTATGTAGGGAAATGCCAAAGAGAAGTTGGAGTTTGTGAAAGAGTCCTATCCATAAAAACAACACACTATAATTAAGCTGTTTCAAATGATCATGCTGCTACAGTATTCTTAAGTACTGATTAATGATCTCGAATAGAAAGGATTTATACAAGTAATTGAGCAAATTAATTAACCTTGAGCAATCCTACAAGAGCTGGATCTGCCTTTCTGGAAATATCTAGAGATTGTAACTGTCATACAGAAACATAAATAATTCAATCAACAAAAGAAAGGTCAACATAGACTCAACTTCAAAGATATGAGAGCTGCAAATACATTAGAACCCATATTAAGCTATAAATAACTAAATTTGTGCAACTTGCCACCACTTACATAGAAATTCTAATTCCTCATTGAAGTTAAATAATTTTAATTCAACTCAGACTTTTAAACTTTTGTGGATTAGAAAATGAGGACTTATTGATCATTCTGAATTCCAATGCCGATACATAAATCCTCCTTAATCTAGATAAAAAAAGAAAGCTGCGGATGATTGATTCCATATACCACAAATTCCACAATCTATATACATTTATTATGAAACGAGCAAGAAATGATTCATTAGAGATTCTCTTTTCTTTCGTATGGATGTGGGGCAAGATTTGGGCATGAAAAATAGGTGGGTACTTCTTAAAACAACAAATCTATACCTCTGTCCCCAAGAAAAGAAAGGCAAAATCCTGAGACTGCTGAGCTTCCTCTCCTGAGCACTGAAGACAATAAAAACAAAAAAAATTATTTTAGTTGAACTTGAAACAGAGAGGAACCAAATATGCAACAATCAAATTATATATTTCTCATTCTTACTTTGGCCAAAGTTTTTTGTACTTGGAACAAATTTGGGTCTTACCAGGTAATTCGACCATCTCCCTTTGGTCATCACAGACTTTGCTAAATCTCTTGGAGAGAGAATCCTATAATCTACCATTTCTTTCATTCTGCCACATGAATGCAACATTTTTAGTGAAGTTCTGATTCACAGGTAAACAGATACACATCATTAAAGAAAAACTAGTATAGAAAAGGGAGAGTGAAGGTTAATTGAGTACAGAGACACCATATTACTTGATGCAGATTGATATAACCCCATATTTAAAAGATTTTGGATAACTTTAGGTCAAAATAAACTAGGAGCAATTAGGGATAAACCATCCAACATCCACCAACAAATCCCCACGACATTCAAACTGGCATGAAACATCTAGAGGACATCAGCTGCAATAGTGGCGAACCTTTGAACTGCTATGCAGGTTTGCACCAGAATTGACTCTAGCTAGCAGACTGTTTGGAATCGAACAATAGTTTTTTTTTACTCTTTAGATGCACTAGCTTTGATTTAGATTGTAAGTAAGGACCTTAAAGCACTTTATATTAAATGCTAAACCCCTAATCCACTCTCAAATTTAAATGTCAATGCTGAGCTTCATACAGTTATACCGAGTCCTGGAGGGAAACTGGATTGAACTCCAAGCCACCCTCATAATTCATCCACATTAATTTTAATACCTCAGTCGCATTTTTCAAAACGGGGTCTCATGGTTCTATTGTCAACTAATGCCAAATTTGATATGAGATGATATTTATTTATTGTACAACCACTGGCACCATAAATCTAAAATTAAGAATTGCAGTTTCTCCACAAAATAAACATATGCTATCAATTCCATGTCAAACATGTATGCAATACAGTAATTTGAAACTATAAAAAGTGTCCGTTAAGTATAAATTCGACAAGGAAATCATTACCCATCCAGATGAGGGGACCATAGGAAGGCAGGCACCGTGGACGCGAGGGCGAGCCCCAACGGTATATGTGTCGCCACAACCAGCAGAGTGGCCACAATTGATGCCACCGACATAGCTGCCATCTTACAACAAACTACACAAGTATTTGATTCGTTTAGAACACCAGATTACGACGCAGAAGTAGGATAAAATCGAATCAACGACTGTACTGTCAGAAATCAAAATTAAACTATAACAAGTGTTATTACGGCTACGAATCTAACAAATCACTGTGTATGGCAAGCTTGATTGGAATCCACAGATTACACAGCGCAGATTTATATGATGGTAGAAAAAAACAATGGGTCAATGCCCTTTTCTCACCTGCAGATGCAAAGAGATGCCGAATCGCAGATGAAATCAAAGTCTAAATCGCAGCAATCACGTTCTGTTAATTTATGATAGATGATTGATTTTCCCCTAATTCTTGCCCAACGAGTGATACTGGAGAAGTCGGATAGGAAGCAGAAGCATTAATGCAGCTCTTGTTTTTTCTTTTTTTTTTTTTTGGTTATTTTGTTTATCTATTTTCGCATAAACGAAATTTATTTTATTTTTTTGGTAATTTTTAAAACTTCGGTTTGTAAATCACTTTCCCCTTCACCTTTCAATCAAAATCATCCGACTTGGATCACGAATGTCTTTTTTTTTCTCTCGAGAAGATCATCAATGTCACATGGTAAAAAATAATGAACTTATAACAAAGTATTTGTGTATAACTTCACAAATTTTAGTAATACACTTGTACATATAGTAAGTATAACATTAAAATATTACACGAAAAAATAATTTTATTTTCTTACTATTTATGGGACAACTTTGTAATATAATCACTGTAAATATTAATTTGGGTTATAATTAATAGTAGTATTTAAAATAATTATTTATTCGTTCTGAGCTCTTATTAGACTCAAATTTGATTCATAAATTTACTGAGTTTAATATAACGATTCAAACTCAATTCGACTTTATCTATTCAGTTTTAAATCATATATAATCGATCTAAGCTATCGGGCTTTGGGTAGGCTCTACTCAATCGAATGTCCTATTTTTATTTTGTTTTGATTTTTGGACTTCAAATTGATGAATGTGAGTCCAATACATCCCCATATATTTATGGGAGTAACCCTCACTTACAACTCTTTTTTTTATATATTTTTTTAAAAATAAATGACATGTAATACAAAAGCTAAATTTTATATTTTCTTATTTTAATTTTTATAACTATTGCATGATTTTTTTGATGGTTTATCAACCATGAATTCTCTGCCATAGCTCGAAATGGATGTCATAATACTAATAAAAAATTAATTACAAAGTTGACTATTCAGTTTTTATTGATGGTTTATGTGTTGGTCGACGGAAATAAAGCTTTCATGTAAAAAAAATGTAAAACATCATATTTGAGTTGCAGTTCAGTTAAATGTTTATTTGAGAGTGCAAGGTGTCTTTTATATTTTTTAGGTTGTCTATTTTACATATTGAAGGTGGATTTTGCATACAGATGCAAATTTGAAGGTGTAAAAAATATCCTCTTTATCTTTTTAGGCGCAAAGTCCCAATCTACTATAATCTCAAGGTACAAAATTGAGTTCATCCTTCCTTACGTTGTGTTTGCAAAAACGTCAGATAAATAATTTTCAGTTTCTATGACTAAAAATATACTTAATTAATGTTTGCAAAATTAACTTCTACTATCATTTCTCTTTTAAAAAGCCGAAAAATACATAAAAAGCTGAAGTAGGCGAGAATATGCTTTTAAGTTCTTGTGGCTAACTTGTCAATTTTTAAAGTTTTATTGGATATTTTTATCCTCAATATTTTTATTCTATTCCAAAATTATCCCCATCAACTACACAATTACTTTCTACTTCTCTTCATTACTCATCCAATCTTTTTATTTTTATTTTTAGTACTCATCCAGTTTTACTTCACATAATTCAACCACCCAAATTTTTGAACAAAGATATGCCCATTAATCAGGTGAGAAGTATAATATTATAAAGCCCAACTAATTTATATTTATAAATAGAAATAATTGCTTAAAAGAAACTAAATTAAAATAAATGTTAATTTTGAAATTCAATAATTCAAAATACAATATTAATCTTAAAATCTTACAACATAAATTATTTTAAAATAAACAATCAGTTATTTTGATCAAAATTAAATAAAAATATTGTTTTAGTCTACTCTTTATTTAATATGTGTATACAGTGTAGTCCAATAAAAAAAAAGTTTTTTTCATTTACTTTGAGTTTTATAACACACTCATTTACGTTTATTACAAACCCACTTTCTCACTCACCAAATACAAGTCATACCTTTAATATATCTAATTTTTCTGGTAAAACTGAGGTCAAATTTGACAAAGATTCATCAAGGTACTTAATAAAATGTATATGTAAAAAACTTATAAAGAACAAAAAATGCATATGTAAAATAAGGCTTAAAATATAGATAATTACGAAGACATATTGGGGTTTTATAAATAGCTGACGAAAAGAATTTATAAATCAAGGGTGATTTTGATATTTTATGTATAATGAGAGAAAAAAGTGATTTTTATATTTTTTTTTCCCATGAGGCAGTAGGCTGTTAGATAAACGATTAAGGCTGATGGTCGATGATCAAAAGGTAATTGGTTCAAATACTAGGGTGATTAGTTATCTAATTTAATAATAATATTTATAAGTAATTTATTTTTGTACTTTAATTCCAATAAAATAAATTCAAATAGATTTTTTGATATATTAATTAATATAACTATGTTTTCATCGTTTAAATGAAATATATAAAATAAATAAATGAAATATATAAAATAAACTTTTTTTAAGATTCGAATCACAAGTAGCCTTAGCCTGTGTGCGCAACTGCAAACTAATACTAGTTTAAAACTTTAAAACATCATTAAGACTGAAAAACCTTAGTATTAGCGTTTCAACTACGGGTGAACGCGGTCGGGTTTGGGCGGGTTTGTATGAAAAAATCAACCCGACCCAAAACGTGCGGGTTGCCAATTTTTTAAACCGCAACCGCGTTGTTATTTTCATAAACCGTCCGGTTCGGGTGGAATGGGTGCGGGCGGGTGGCGGTCGGGTTGGCGGGTTGAACGGAAACAATGTCATAAAATCTTAACATCCAAATATAAACAATTAAGCATATAATCTTAATTTCTTCAAACAACAAATAAAATGTGTCAAATGTGTTCACTGTTAATTTTAAAATTAAATCCAAAAAGCAAAAAATACAAAACTATAATATAATCAACGATTTCTTATTAATTAAATCAATAGTCTCCACAAAAAAGAATATTACAAATCCCCACAAAAAAATTCATTACAAATCATCACTCACACATTACAAACAATAACAAATTAGTGAAGTTTCTTCTCAATTTTTCAACAACAAACTATTTAGGAAATAATGTGCTAACATATTTGTACCATTAACATTAATATAAACAAGAAACTTTAAGAAAGTTTGTTTATTTGTTCTTATTCATTTGTTAATAAATGTAATTTATTTCACACTTTTATTAAACAATGAATAAAAAGTACATCAAGGATGATTAAGTGCGGGTTGCGGGTGGGTCGGTTTTTTAACCATCAAACCCGTCACCCGACCCATAACGTGCGGGTTTACAAATTACCAACCCGTACTTGATTATTTTAAAAACAAAACCGACGGGTTGCGGGCGGGTTGGAGCGGATCGGGCGGGTGGGGCGGGTGGGACGGGTTTATGAACACCCCTAGTTCCAACAACTTCCACCTTCTATCTGTCACTCTGTGCTGGTTCCGTGTGCCCGATTTCAACTCAAACCCTTCTTCTTCCCGCCTATTTACAAACATACAGCACAAGAGAAGAGGATCTCCTCTTCGTTTTTATCTCTACTCCGTACTAAACAGAGCTCTCCTTCGTTTCACTTGTTGGCTTTGGAGGAAGTAACCAAAGCAATGGCAGTTGAAGACGGCGGTGTCCTCATCGAATTGGACGAAGAAATCGACGGTGACGAAATCGGTTCCAGAAATTACCGCTTCTCCAAAGTCGGAGAGTCCGTACCTCTTGGTATATCCGAATTCGACCCGAACTGCCTTCCGGCCCAACCCTTGGCCGTCTCCGAGCGATTCCGCCTCCTCTTCGTCGCTCATCCTCACGGTTAGCTCACTTTCCCCTATTTCGATTCCCGTTAGGATTTTTTTTTCTATAAAAAGTAATTTTCTGTAAGTTAATATTTGGTTGGGTTTAGGGTTTTATGTTGCAAAGACCGAGGCCGTGAGGGTATCCGCTGAGGATATTAAAGAGAAGGGGGCAGGCCAATCTGTAGCGGAGTTAAGCCTTGTGGATGTTCACATAGGGAACGTTTCAATACTATCTGTCTCTTCAGATGACTCCTTCCTTGCTGCTACAGTGGATTCCCATGTCCATTTCTTTGCTGTCAGTGCTTTGTTGCATAAGGTATATTTTCTTTTTATCTTTAAAATGCAGGAGAGGTTATAAGTTCATGTTTCTCTTTCGTCCACGGGCAATTTATAAGAGCTAGTTTGTGAAATATGGATTTTGAAATCAACTTATCAGAATGAAAGCTGGTAGAGAAGTTATAATTTGTTATATGGCCATTGAGCAGGAACAAAGCCCTTCATATTCAGTCTCACTAGATGATTCTAGTAGCATCAAGGACATGATATGGTCTAGAAAAGATGCAAAGGCTTATCTTGTTCTTTCGGAGGATGGGAAACTATACAGTGGATCTGGTCAAGGTCCTCCTAGTTGCGTGATGGAAAGTGTTGATTCTGGTATGCTTTACACCTTTCTGTTTTTGTTTGGTTTCTATAGAATTTGCTGTTAAATTCTAGATAACCCTTATAGAACTAATATCTCTGTAATGACTTAAAACTGAAGTGTGTCAGATCATTTAAAGTAAACTGTTACTTCATGATACCTAAAAACTGTTTGTAGTACTATTCAAGTTAGACTACGAAAAATATTATCTTATGCAAGCAAACAATCGTTTTGCAGGACAAAACTTGAAACATATTTCTGTTTTGCTTGAATAGTAATTTTTTTTTTTGCCAGTTGAAGTTATTAATCGCCTTATGCACCTGCACTCTATTTAAAGATTCTTTGCACTTGTAGAATATGATGCTTTTCCCCCTTCTCTAATTATTCTTGTACTCACTAATATCATGTTTGGGCACAGTTGACTGGAGTGTCGAAGGAAATTTTGTTGCTGTGGCAAAAAAGAATACCCTCAGCATTTTGTCATTGCAGTTTAAGGAAAAGTTAAGCTTTTTGCTGCCATTCCAATCGGTGATTGGTGATTCAGATGTCAACCAAGTTATAAAAGGTACACTCCTCTCTATAATGGAGTGCCTCATTATCAATTAATTGAATGACTCGAGTGAGTAATTTCCTCAAGTTCTGCTTCCTAGCACTTGTTTTCCATGGATATGGCATCCTTTACTGAGATTCTTCTTGTTGAATGTATTAAACTGTTTCATGAAGTACACTATTTTGGGAATTGTGATTGTGTGATGATGTCAGTTTCCTCCCATAGTATCAGGGGTCCACTTCATCCTCGGAGATGCTTATCAATCTTAGGCTGTCTGCTGTTGTGCGAGCTATTGCTGCAATACAATACTTGATAGGGGCCTAACTGGCCTTCTTCCTGCATTTATTCGTGAACTAAGTTTCCAGTGAATGCCATTGTTAATCTTCTATTAGGTGCCTCAAGGTGATAGTTTTCCATTTGCCCCAACATGCTGAAATGTGGTGGTCTGGTACATGGATTCTTCAGCGGAGATGGGAATAGGATGCAACTAGTCATATGTTGAGTGCAGTGTTGTTTAAATCACTACCTTGCTGATATTTGGGTTTCATCACAATGATTCTCCTAATTAGAGATTGTGAAAATAGTACAAATTCAGTTTCTAAAGTTGAGCTATTTTCTGTGTGTAATTTCATTCGAGTAAGAAGTTATTGCTAGAAAGAAGAAAATATAGTAAATAGCGCTTTCCCCCTTCATATAACAATGGCTGTTGGGCTCGCTTTTTTAGGGGCAATTTTATTATTAGTGTTAGAGCTTGTGGGGTTTATGTTTAATATCTGCTAATCATCTAGCTCTGCCTTCGGATATTGACTTAATGACTTCCATTAACTTATGATTCCAAAGCTAACTGCTGCAATATACGGAAGATTCATCAATATAATTTGTATCCATGTTGTTTGATATGAATCTATTAGGAGGGGAGATGCTTGGCTGGTGTAGCAGTGACATAATAAGAACATCAAAATATCTTATTTCATTCAGCTGGTTGTCTGGTGTACAGAGATTAACTTTTCAAGTAACATAGAGATTACCTTACTCATTTCAAATGCTTTGTGGGTTTATGAATTTCTACATAGTAGCATTTTGGCTGAGACATAACTCATGATTCTGTCTTTGTAGCTTTTTTCCTGAACCAGAAGAATTATCTATGTACTAAAATTGATCGTACATCTTTTAGAATCATTTATTATTTCCATCAATTTATTGTTTTCTCAATGTTGTGGGTATCAGTGGATTCTATCCGATGGCTACGTTCAGATTGTATAGCTGTTGGATGCTTTCAATTAGATGACGATGGCAAGGTGGAAAATTACTTAGTCCAATTTATCACAAGCAGGGACGGAAAGATTACTGATGTCAGTTTATCAATCCCCTATATTCTATTAATCTCGTTTATCAATTTGGTTCACATATATACATATGTATGTAGCTATGCATATATATATATATACATGTGTGGGTGTTACTGTTTACTTGTTTTTCTATGGTGAGCATCTTGTGAAGTAAGATTTAACAGTTGCTCCTTGATAAGTTATGTTTTGTTTCTCATGTTGATTCGTTGAAAATGAACAATTCTCAGTCTTCCAACTCTTCGTTGTTAATTGATTTTTTCAGCTAATATGATATGGAATGTATGTTGGTAATCAGTAATTAGCTCGAATTTTCAATTTATTATACACGTGTTAAAAAATTATTTATATCACTTAGATTATATGTAGCGATGCTTCCTTTACACAGGTTTCTCTTATGTCACATCCTTGTAAACTCTGATGTTACCTACCTTGATCATGAAGCTTATGTTAATAGATCATTTTATTTTCACATATTTCCCTTATTGGACCTCTTTTCCTAGGACGAGACAATCTTTAGCCAACATTTTATTTGGTTTGTAAGGTCAATTTGCAAAAGATAAATGTTAACCTGCACAAAAATTATGGTATTATATTCTGGGTAAGTCTCTTTCAGTGTCAATAAGAATTCATTCTAAATTTTAATCACTCAACTAAAAGTTTAATCCTGTTTTGTATGAAAATAGAGCTGAGACAAGTATATCTCGATTATGGCTAAGCAATATGATGAAGAATATCAAACAATATCTGAAATTTGTTTTCCCATACTCCATGCAAACTGTACATGTGTCATGCCTAACTGGGTTTGAATATATTTCGCCTTTTCCTTTCAGGCAGCTCCCAAGCCAATTGTGTTGTCCTTCAATAATGTTTTTATGGATTTCTGTACCGATGCTGTGCCTGCCAGAAGTGGTCAACATCTGTTTATCAGTTACCTTCGTAGCCTGTATGTACTTTGTGAACTTCTTTACCATTCATCTGTGCTGTGTCTTCTTTTATGACTTACATTAACCTCATTTGCTGTGCTTTTGACATTTTAATCAGACTAACATCTCTCTGCTACTTCTATTGAGTCTGTTCTATCTAAATTTGAACATCTGCTCTTCGTGTGGATATAATTTGCTCAGTTCCTGACCATGGAAATTCTCTTTATTTCTATTTGATGTTCGGCATTAGTGGTACGTTTTCGATTGGTGAGAATTTTACCTCCTAATCCTGATATTTTAGAATTGAACATTTCCGCTTATGAGAGCAACTATCCAAAAAAAAAAGATCTTGAAACTCAGCCAAATAGGGCTTCAACTCTTTGTTGTCTGTGAACAACTGTCTCCTTCAGTCTACTGAGGAATCATTGCTCTCCCCCCTTGCTTTCTCTTCCTCAAGTTAGTATTTATTCCTTTCCTATTTCCTTCGCTAATGCCACAAACAGTGTCACGCTTCTTAAATTAAAATAATTATTTTCAAAACTCCCCAATCACTTGAAATGTTGATGTTACTCCAAATGCTACTTTTTATGTTAAACTGTGAAGTTACCCAGAACCTCAGCTTTTCAGATCTCATCTAAAATTTAATGCCATTAAAATAAGACATTCCAATATATAACAGGTCGTCAATCAACATAAGCTCCAATCTTCCATTTCACCAGCTGATCTTGCTCCTATATAAAGGTCATATTGGATGTGGCATATTGCCTTGATTGAAAAGGTTTGTGAGCTTCCACACAAGAATTAAGATTCCTGACTCGACTTTTTGCTTCTCTTCCTCCTATAAATTTGACCTCCCCCCCCCCCCCCCCCCAAGCTTTTGTGTGTCCTTTCTTGGGGAATAGAGTCCATAGCTCCTTAATTGATATTGCATTAGCGAAGGAAATCCTAATATTTCTTTTATTGAACTTTTGAAAATGACAATTAATCTAATAGGTGGAAACTGGACATGTAGAAAAATAACTAAAAGTTTATGCAATTGTACAATTGATAAAATAAAAAATTAGGAGAAGGAAAGGGTAATTGGTATTATTATCATTTAAGTTCCTATTAATATTTTGGATTTCATAGGAAAGTCGTAGCTGCGCTAGTCTTACATTAAGTAAACTTGATAGTGCATTCTACCTTCCTAAGATGCAGAATGCTGCATCTTGGGAAAGCTTAGATTCACTTTACTGGTTAAGCAATTGTCTTCCATGTAGTCTTGTTGTTTATTTAAGGGTTCTTCCAATACCAACAAACAACACCCCACCCCCCGCCCCCGTTTCTCAGGAACTAGTTTCTGGCTCAGGAGTCGCATAAATCAAGTGAGCAAAAAAAAAAAGGGAAAAAACATGAAAATTACATTACCATTAAAATGATCTGTAGCAGTTCACATGTTTGACTTAAAGTTTGAGTGGTGAATGCTAAATCATCCTTTGATATCTTTTTCAGACAACTCAATGACTGATTTCACTTATCATAGATGTGGTTTTCTGTTTGTTACAGCGGACTTGCATTTATGGCTAATAGAAATATGTCTCAGCATGTTGGATTGTTCAGTTGGTCACTGGACAATGGGAAGAATGAAGCTGCAATGGTTGAAATTCTTAATGATGCTTGGACTCTTCATATCGATTCTCAAGGTGCTGAAGCTTGAAATTAATATAAGACTGCACTATTGAATGTTTATCTACATGTATTACATGGTTGCTCACTTGGCTATAAGTTCATTGTGATTATGCTTCGTCTTTGTCAAGAATCTGAAATTGTGCCATTCCCTTTTTACTTGGAGAATGGGATTCATTTATGCATAATAATTTTTTTACATGAAAATATAACAAACTTATTGAGATTACTTGACGATCTAGATTGCCCTGCAATTTGTAGTACTCAAAATTACATGATTGACACGAGAGAGGGAAGGGAGATTCAAAAGTATTCGCTAAGATACACTAAACAATAATATACTAATATTGTGCGAAACTATAAAGCTTTGTAAACCCTGATTACTTCCTGAAATTTGGTAATGGAAACATCTCATTTCAAATGAACATGTATTAGAATGATTAGTTCTCTGATCTTGGTGTTTTTGTCTCAGACAATGGTGAAGACAATGTGCTATTAGGGCTCTCTGTTGACATGGTTTCCCAGAATAAGAATGCAAAACTCACACTAGGTGATGAAGAAACAGAAGTTTCACCATGTTGTGTTGTTATATGTCTAACCATTGATGGAAAGGTTTCTGTTTTCCACTTTGCTAGGTAATCTTCTAAATGTATTATATCTTATGTAATTGGCTACTCATTTTGGTTGCTGTTCTCGGTGTTACTCTCTAGGGAAGCTACAAGTAAAAAAATAACATTTTTCTGTAGTGCTGTAGGTACCTTTGTATCTCCTGAAGGTGCTGCTTGTGATGAGGAAGACAATGTTACTCAGGTACCGGTGAAACATGAGCCACCCCAGATTTCTTCTGGAGATGACAAGGTAAGCAGAGAGCAAACCACTCCGAAGGCTGAATCTCTTGAACTAAGCAGGATTGAAATTGGAAAAGCAGGCGCTAAGGCTACTTTCACAAATTACGTATCACCATTTCAAGTAGATGCCAGACCAAAAGAGCAAACAGGCACTTCAAGCTTGGGACCCAAACCTGTTACAAACTCTCAAAGTTTAAAAGTAAATGAGCCAACAAAATCCATTTTTATGACACCGACACAAGATACCAATGCAGAAAAATCAATATCTGAAGTCAAATCTACTAAAGGTTTTTTCTCAGATAAAGTTACAGGTGATGTCTCCAGTCAATCAATGGATAATTATCCACTAACGGGTCGCAATGTGGACCCCTTAGGTAAAGTGCCATCAAATAATTCACCAAGTTCATGGTCTTTAACCTGGTCACATGGAAAAGTTGATGCTTCAAAAACCTCTGCTGGAAGGTTTATGTCGGTCCCTTCTAATGAAACTGACAGTTTGGGTAAACGTGCATTACAGTCTGTTGGAGATCCACTGCAAGATCTCACAGATCTAAAGGACAAGGCCAAAGCTTCTTTTACTTCTGTTGGACAGATAGCATCTCTTGCACAGGGGAACAAACATTCACTTCTTTCACATCCTGTTCTACAAGAGCCTTCGGACAACCGAATGGTCCCTTCTAATGAAATTGACAATTTGGATAAACCTGCATTACAGTCTGTTGGAGGTCTACTGCGAGATTCTGCAGATCTAAAGGAGAAGGCCAGATCTTCTTTTACTTCCATTGGACAGATGTCACACACTGCTCAGGGGAATAGACACTCAATCCCTGCACGTCATGTTCAACAAGTTCCTTTGGAGGGCCCTGTTACTTGGGGAAATACTTCGAAGTCTGAATTCAAAAAGGGATCAGTTGCAGCTTCCTCTTCGACGGGGCTTCCATACTCGGCACAAAATGCACTAAAACAATTTGGAAATGTAACTTACTCATTACTAGTTATTATATGATTAATGAATATGCACAATGATAACATATGTACAGTCATTCTGTCATCTTTCCGTTTCTAGCACCTTCCCTTTAACACAAACCCCATCCCTTTGCTGGCATTTCATGATGAGTCGGGTCTGTCAGGTGTCTGTTGGTATTTTTTTCTAGCATTCTTTGTAATGTAAATGATCCTTCACAGTAACTTCATCGTAGAGATGTTAGTTCAAATATATAACTTCTTTTAGACCTGTACGATATAGGCTCATGTAACATTTCTTCCTGTTTTATTGTATCCTTTAGGTTGAAGAGATGGTAAAAAATCTGGATCTTCTTCTTGAAGATATTGAAGGAAAAGGTGGTTTCAAAGATGCATCCATAACTTCTCTAGAAAAATTTGTTAAAGAGTTGGAGGATGGCGTACGGACTCTTTCCAACAGATGCAGAATGTGGAGGGTTTGTTCTCCTTTCATATACATGTTCCTTTACATGATTCGGTTATCTGTTTCCTTGTTCCTCCGTATAAACCCTGTTTTTGAATGGTTGTCAGATATGAATCTTATTTGCTTTTTAATTTTCAAAAACAAGAAAAAGATGAAAAAAAGAAAAAGAATCTGATTGCGATCCGGTAGAAACTCAAATACATATTCATGGAAGGAGAAGAAACTATTTTACCAAAAATACTATAATTCATGGTTGAGCAGTTGCAAGGCAAAACTGCTTCTTACAAACAAACATTTACAGTTCTAAGCTGCAAACATGCACCATTAAGACAGCTCTCGAAACTTAAACCCAATAATCTCTTACCCTGAAGCTCCAAATCATATAAAACACCCCAGAAGACCACCAGGATCTCTTATTTGGTACATTTTCTCCTGCATATATGTTTTTGTGAAAATTAGTTATGTGCTTCAGTATTCTGTTGGTGGTTTGTTGTGGGATCTGATTTGGAGGAGTGCACTGACTTTTGTCAAGAATGATTTGTGGGTGAGGAATCAGGTTTGGCAATCTTGGTTATGGGGGGTAATTGTGATGATGCAGCATGGTAGTTATCTTTATTTTGGTTTAGGTTATATGTATATCAGAAAGAAGTTGGCAGTCATATGGCCGGGTGTTCATAATTAATGTGTTTATAACTGAAAAATAAATGAATCTCGTTATTTTGAAGTTGACTTAATCTAGAATAGAAAACATGAATAAAGAGGGAATAATGCAAAGTCTATTTGCCCATAAACGAAGATATACTGGGAGCAAAAACATTTACAGATTTGCATGTTATAGTGGGTGCAATTGCATGTGCAATGTAGTTTATGTTGGAGAGTTGTAGATGCTTCAGGAATAAGTAATTTCCAAGATACATATATATAAGTTAAAAGAGAAGAAAGAGCTGGCAGCAAATCAGGTTCGTATGAATTCTCATGGAAGGGGATGCAGAAAAACTAAGAATATATTTTCAAAAGTTATTTTTAGGTGAGTTTATATATGCTGAAAATGATTTGTTAGCTAATAATCACGAGCTGGTTCAGACATAGCAAGGGGACCCTTTCCTCACCCTGGTTTTGCATATATCTTTTTGCTTGTATGGATGAACTTTTCCATCTTTGCATGCCTTCTATTTTTTATTTTTGCTTTTCATAGAGATCTGTCTTATATAAATTCAATAATATACTCAACAAAGTCATGGTGGTGTGAATTATAAAAAAAGTCATGGTGGTGTTATATATTGTTTTGCTCTGTAATTTTATTTTATGCAGCCTTTGGAGCTAAGTTAAAAGAAGAATAATGAAAAAAATAGTAACCATTAAGGGCTATTATGGAAGAGTTTTGGGCTTGATCCCTTTCCGGTTTGGTTTCAAAAATTGGTCTTGGGAGTTTTCGTAAAACTTTTGAAGCTCGATTTGAATTGGTTTTCAATGGGGCAAAATATTAACATAGTAATAGTTGGTAAATTTTGAAAATTTGAGATATGATTTGGATTGGGTTTTTGTTGTTGGGGTTTTGGGGAGAAAAGTAGTTGGTAATTATCAAATCAGTAACTTTATAAGGTTTGAAATATAATCTTATTGGTTGTTGCGATTTGGGGGGAAAAAGTAGGTGACAAAAATCAATGAATATTTAGGGTTGAGATATAATATTTTATTGTGATGATGATTATAATTTGATAATGATATAAATTATTACAAATAATGAAATATACTGAGACCTGGGGTTCGGGACGAGGCCTGCTCAAACCCAATTACAAATAAGGTTTGGCCTGTTCGAGACTGGGCCAAACCTTTTCAGTAATAGCTGTAAGTATTCAGCTTAAATTCGGTTTCATAAATGATATAACAAAAAATTTTGCTTCTTTTTCTGTATTAATTAAGCTTATCGATGGATTTGAACAGAATGCTTGTATGACATGATAATTACGTTGCTTGATGCAAATTGAACTTATTAAAATATAACTAAAGTCTAGTGTTTTTGTAATGAAGTAGTCAAGTAGAGAGAGAGTAGTTTTTTTCAATTAGGAATGGTTCACATATTTGTTGATAGAGCTGTCAAAGCCAATGCATCCTAGATTCAGTAATCGCAGGAGATGACTTTTCATAGAAATTCATACCGGTCTGTTGGAAATATTGTTTACTCCTAACTCAGGGTAGAAGATTTCTTAATTTTTATTTTGGGACACACCTTGATAGCACTCTTCAATTTCCCTCCATTCTTCTAAATGTCAGACTAATTTGAGGCTACTAACTTGACGTAGTCTCAGGACATAATTAATTTGTTAATAATGTTAAAACATTTAAATTCTTCTGAAACTACACTAACCCAATTTCATTTTATGGGTAAAAGGAGCTTGTTCATCAACCTCAATTCCCATTTCCAAAAAGGATATGCTGAACTCACTTGGCAACAAATACTTTTTCACAAACTACAGCACCCCTATCCAATGAAAAATTAAAGTTATAAAGATGCCACGTTTAAAGCTTGTTATATACATGCCAAGAGAATATAAGATCTCCTAGTCTGTGAATTATTTGTGCTAGCCACACCCTCCTCCCCCCCTGCGAACCCACTGTGTATGTGATTGATTTTCTGATGTCAAATCATTTTGTTTGTCTCAGTAATAACTTGCTAATTTGATTGTTGGTTTTCTCTTGAGTATGTAGGGATCACTGGATGAGCAATTAAGGGAAGTTCAACTTTTACTTGATAAAACGGTACAAGGTATGTTTCTAGTTTTGTTGATTTAAGTCTATAGCTTAAAACAATTTTGTAGTCCCCCGTCTTCTTAACATGGAGAGACCAATGGTGATGCTTAAACTCAAGGACCATACTTATTTATTCTCTACCCCTAGGTAAGTTAATCTATGTGAGTCAACATCTCACGCTCGAAATTTGCACGCTCAGAGCATATATTTCAAATTTGTCTTGTAATTCGTGAATTTATGAAACATTATTTGCGAATTCATGTGAATATTTTTCCTGCCAATCATAATATCACGACACGTGGACAACCCTATGATGTTCTATGACCCAGTATACTCAATTGGTGCTGATGTTTGCTGATTCCCATGAGTAACCTGTACACATTACACACTATTTACATTATTATATTATTAAATATGCTGATGTGTACAGCCTTTTCTTCAGAAATATGCATGTGCATATTTTCACACATGTATATCAAACTCTCCCCCCTCTCATTTTTACTTTATTCACTTATATTAAAATGGCTTTTTTGAATTTTAGAAGATATAAAACAATAAGTTTCAGATACATAAATAAAACCTTTAGTAGTAAAATAACATTAGAATATATGTACTATTTTCTGTATTAAAGTAGTAATAGGATGACTGAAGGTGTTTTTCTTTCTTTTACTTTTTAGATACTAGAAGTTTTATTTGCATGAAGTACAAATTAAATTTCTTGTTGAATGCTTATCTGAAAAGTACATTTACTTTTCTGTTGTAAAGCTGGCATATTATACATATACAGTAATTTCTATGTTATTCTAATTTTTAACATATATATGGCAAATTATATCTAGGTAATTACTTTTTATAACATTTTTAGTAAATGCATAATAGTAATTTGTTTGTGGTATCTATTTGTACTAGTATATATTTTTCTTTGATGATTACGTTTTTAGTTATTACCAGGGGCGGACCATAGCGGGGACTGGGGGTCCCCCCAGAAAAATAATAATTATACAGATAATTATGTATATGATAAAATAAATCAGTCAATGGTGCAGTGGTTTCAACCCTTCATAGGTTGAACTAGTTCCCAAGTTCGAATCCTCAATTGGTCTTGCATTTTTGTTTTTATCATTTTTCAGCCAAATGTCATTCCAATTGGCTGAATGTTTCTTTCCCCCAAAAAGAATGATATTTCAATTGTCTTGTTTTTTCTATCCATTGTCCTTTTAAATTTCTACGAGGAAATGCGCAGTTCTAAAATGTGTTAGTAATTTTTTTACTTTTTTTTTATGAATTCAATTTCTTTTTGATATTGTGTGGTCAAACACATTATTAGACCACATTAAATAGTGGCATAATTTTTGTGTTATGCACAAGTTTACAATACTAAAATATATATGATAAATACAAAATTAATATAATTTTATGTTTATGTAAGTTTCAAGTTCCTCAATTTAAGGTAGATATGATTTTTTGGTGAATTTTCAGAATAGGTTTATACTATAATTAGATAAATATGAAATATAATTTTACTTTTATATCACAATGACACACTCGGTGTTTTCGTGTCTTGCCTAAGCAACATTTGTTTGCTTTCTGACCAAATGAATGGCGTCTTGTACATTCTTATTGAGTGTTTAAGAATTCGTATTCTTAAATAAATTTGCTATATTTTTTCACATTTTTTGGATAAAATAATAGTACCATCTTAATTTTCTTTTTATCATTTTATCAAAATATCAAAAAAATATCAAATTTGGTATCAAAAGGATCTACGGTCCCCCAACAAAAGCGGTCTAGGTCCACCCCTGGTTATTACATTATAATTTTAGATTATTTTAAGATGCTCTAGAGACACTCTCATGCTTCAAATTTTTCATTCCTCCCGCTCTCATGCCCGCTCCACGAATTAGTTACCTAGCTCTACACTGAAGTACAGGAAAATAGACTTCCTCTCCTTGCATTAGGTATGATGAAGAACTAAAAAAAATATGGTGGAGAGGAGACTGGGAGAGAAAGGATGGAAAAGATAGGATGACTGCAAGACCTATCTGTTGGATCAATTTATTGGGGGTTGGGGAAGAAAGTTTCAACTAAGGCTATTTGTAAGAAGAATAGATTAAAAATGGAACAAGGATCTAGTTGACCAGCTTCTTGCATTATCATCCGCTAATAGATCGACTTCACAATCCTGAAAGAAATCCGTATATACTTCAAGTGCTAATCCTTTGTTTCTCCTGAACGAGAAATCTTTCTCTATGTACTTTCTTTGGACACTGCATAAATTTATTAATTACACTAATGGGTCTGTTTCAGTTTTGGTTAGGAAAGTCTACATGGAAGGAATCTTCAAGCAAGCTACAGATAGCAGATATTTGGAACTATGGAATCGTCAAAAGTTGAGTTCTGAGTTGGAGTTGAAGCGAAGACGAATATTAGAGTCAAACCAGGTATTTACCAGTTTACCTTCACCATGAGGTTTTCCAAAGAAGTTAATTTCCCATCAACCATTTAACATTCGTTATTCCAATGAAGCGGTTTTCCTATCAATTTTTCACATTCCTGCATCGCATTAGCTCCTTTTTCCTGGAAAAAATGCAGGAATTAACCAACCAGCTGATTGAACTGGAAAGACATTTCAACTCTTTGGAGTTCAATAAGTTTGGCGAAAATGGAGGAATTCAAAAAAATCGGAGAATTTCGCCAAGTTTGCATGGACATTCAAGGTATTGCATATTAGTGTTGTGAGCTTGTATTTTATGTAAGCTACGTTGGTAATTAGATACTTACTAAATGTAGTTATTTCTTATTTCATTTGCACCTTATGCATTGGTGGTTAATGTTGGCGAATAAACTACTTCAGACTTGAGACTGGAGTCAACCATATCGTAACAGATTGAAATGAAAGTTTCTCCCTTGCAGGCAAATTCAGTCCGTGTACAGTTTGCATAATACGATGAATGCGCAATTAGCAACTGCAGAGCAACTTTCTGGATGTCTCTCGAAACAGATGGCTGTTTTGAGTATTGAACCTTCTGGAAAACAAGATGTAAAAAAACAGCTGTTTGAATCCATTGGCCTCTCCTATAATGGTGACTCACAGAGATCTTCGGGGAGGGATAGGACTTTCAGTACTCCAAACAAAGAACAGTTAATAACTTCGTCTTCCTTTGCTACTAAAGAACATTCTAGAAGAAACCAAGTTAGCTTTGCTAAGATTTGTGAACCAGAAACTGCAAGGCGGCGCCGAGACTCACTGGATCGGGTAATAGTTCTTGCTAGTCTTTTGGCCTTTCTATCTAGTGAATTGGCCATCACATATGTGCTGCTGTCCCTTATGGCATCATATGTACATCTTTATTTGCTAAGTTTTGACCTTTCTGGTTCTTACTTAGAAAAATTGTTGTGTTTTTTTTTTTTTTTTATGGATGAGGGGTTATTTCTTGTCCACGTTCATGGATACTCCATTACCGTTGTAATGTTGGACGCGAAGGTAAGTTGAAGAGGGAACTCAAGGGAAAAGGGAAATAGTTATTGGGGGTTTTTTGGCCACTAAATTTGCGTATGCTATAGATTCAGACTCCGGTCATACAGTGTAAAGATGGAATGGGTTTAGATAGGTTTTGATTTGTTGATCAGTTACAATATCTTTGTTTCCCGGCTTATTATTTCATACTAATACAAAGTGTATGACCTTCGCAAACAAATCTTTATGTCCTTCTGAATTTCCATTTTCGATTTCCTTTGAAAATATTAACGTTCAGGAATTAGTATGTGATGCATTTGTTGTCATTAATAAATGCAGAGTTGGGCTAGCTTTGAGACTCCAAAAACAACTGTAAAAAGAATTCTACTAAAAGAAGACTATGAGAAGGGGAGTGCTAATAGATCATCGTTAAACATCAACCGACAATATCTCACTCCTCAGTCGCAGAAGAGATCAGAAGTTGTTCACTCAGCACTTCCAAATCCCTCTGGAGTCTCTTTAAACCGTTACAAAAGCAAAGGTATTAATGCAATTTTAACTGTAATAAACCATGGTGATATTATGCTTTAGATAGAGAAGCTCAATGACTGAGTGTATTTGTTAACTTGTGTGCAGTCATTGATGTACCAGCAGAAAAGTCCATTGAGGGCCCGTCACCATCTTTGTTCCCAAAGACAGATGGTTTTATGGATCGTGGAATCCAAGGCTCGTCTACATTAGGTTTTTCGACATTGCCACCGCCATCCATATTGGGGAGAACAATGACTCAAAGTGGAGAATTTGGAGCTTTCAGACCAACTGATGAAACATTGAAGAGCACCCTACCTTTTACCGGACTGAATGATAACTTTGCTGGTATCGAATCTAAAGTTGTCCTGCAGTCTGATACAAGTCTGACACCACATTCTTATTCCACCGAGAGTTTAGGTCGTTCTAAACTTGGGTTTTCTAAGTCAATAACCGGAGATAAGAACAATGCACAGATACTGACTGAGAGTGCGGTGTTTGAATCCAAAATTCCCATGACTTCTGCATCTGCTTATAGTTCACCCCTAAATGAATCAGAGAAAGGTATATTTGAACTTTCTGAAAAACCAAGCCAGCCTCATGATGGCGTGTCAGCTTCTACCCAATCACAATCAGTTATTGGTTCATCATCATTTTCTAGTAACTTTTCATCTGTTGTGGCAGCACCAAGTACACCAACCTTATTCCATGCTAGTCCATCCAGATCTGAAGCCAGTATCGCCCCAAAGCAGGAGTTGTTTCAATCTCAGAAATTAGTTCCTTCCACCTTGTCTTCGTCAACTCCTGAGAATAACCTTTCATCTATATCCCCATCTTCAACTTTTGTCAGGTCATCATTGTCTTATCCTCATGTTACAATTGATGACTCAAAAGCCGTGGTCATCTTTGAAACACAGACTTCAGTAGCTAATATGCCATCAACAACAGAAAAGGATGTTAAGATTGAGGCTTCAGCTTCTCAATCTCGGTTAGCAATTTCAACATCAGATTCGAGTATTGGACTTTCAGCATCATCGACATCATCATCTAAATTTTTAACGAATTCAAAATCTGGGACTGAAATTGATTTAAGCAACTCATCAAAACCTCCGTCCATTGAAACATCAGTTATTAAATCAGAACAGCCTAGCGCTGCTGAAGCCTTATCACCTAATGCACTATCAAGTAAAGGGATTGTTGACAGTGTAAAGAATGTTGTTTCAGATGCTTCTCATGAGGAGGAAATGGAGGAGGAATCTTCTGAGTCCTATCAAAAAACTGAATTTTCATTAGGGAATCTTGGTGGGTTCGGGAGTGGGTCAACCCCCAATTCAACCATTACAAGACCAAATCCATTCGGTGTAGCGGCCCTCAACAAAGATACAACTTCTGCTCCCTCTCCATTTACGATGTCTCCTCCTAGCGGTGAGCTGTTTCGACCTGCGTCTTTTAACATCCAATCACCCCAGCCTCCAGAACCTTCACAGCAAACCACTGCTGTTCCCTTTTCTGGTGGATTTAGTACTAGTAATCCTAACCATGTTACTGCCGCGAGTGGATTTGGCCAGCCAGCACATATGGGAGCAGGCCAACAAGCATTAGGTTCAGTTCTTGGTACTTTTGGACAGTCTAGGCAGCTGGGGGCTGGTCTTGGTGGAAGCAATATTGCATCTGCAAATGCCTTCGGTGGTGGTTTCACGGGGATTTCTGGTGGTGGTTTTGGAGGCAGATCTGCTTCTTCTGCAGCAGTTGGTGGATTTGCAAGTCTGGCAGCCAGTGGTGGTGGTTTTGCTGGTGCTGGAATGTCAGGAGGTGGATTTGCAGCTGCTGCCGGTGCTGAAGGTGGATTTGCTGCTGCTGCCGGTTCTGGAGGTGGATTTGCAGCTGCTGCTGGTGCTGGAGGTGGATTTGCAGCTGCTGCCGGTGCTGGAGGTGGATTTAGCACTCCATCTGGTGCCGCTGCTTCAGGTAAATGCTACATTACTATTCATCTGCTAAGAGGTTTTCTTATTCTCTAATATAAATTATTCATGATGTAGATAGGTTGATTTAACGATCTTTCATTTGGGGTTGGGTTACGTGTATTTGTACTAAAAATAACTCATTTCTCTTTTAAGGGTTGAGGTGCAGTTTAGGTTTTACATTTTCTCTAGTTTTATCTGACTGTCTGTTTGTCTGCAACACTTTGAAGGTGGTGGATTTGGAGCTTTTAGCAATCAGCAAGGTGGTGGCGCGTTCTCTTCTTTTGGTGGTGGTTCGGGTGCAGTGAGACCCCCGTCTGAACTCTTCACACAAATGAGGAGATAGTCGCTTTTGAATCCTAGGGATAAGGTTGACTGATGCTTTATCTCAAGTACTATATGCACACCTGGTCCACTTCCACCTGGTCCACTTTTGGAAGTGGCCCTGAAAGGAGATTTTGATAGAAATGATAATGATGTTCTCGGGGCAGTGAGAACTGTTGTAGGAATCGGTCAGTTTTTGGCCTGCTGTTGGAAATGGAACTAGTAAAACTTACAGTTTTGTATTTATCTGAATCTCTATTTATGCTACTCTTCTGAATCAATCAGTGAATGGTAGCAAGCCATCCTTGTCAATTTAACATTCTTTAGCAATTAAGTATGGTCGCATTATTAAGTGTAAAGTGTTGGCACAGTTGGTTTTTTCTCCATGTTGAATTGGATATGCTTCATTGCTGACGCTTGAGGTCTATCTCTACCAATTACTTTAACCACATATTACATCGTGTTTAGTGTGGGGGACCTGGTAAACTACTAAATGGGAAATAAAATTATGACTAAAGCTGACCTACATTGCACCTAAACATGGAAGGCTGGTTTGATGAATTGGAAGATAAAATAGATTGGTTAAAAAAAAGGGGGTTGACCTGGTATGCATTTTGCAAGTATATAACTTCAATTTGGATGTGCCAAGTGTTTATTATCTTCTATTCAATAATTTCGGGATGCAAGTGCAACTCAATTCAACCTTGAAAATAATATAGTTGTTGCACCGTACAGTGTGCACCCTCCTGCAGCAATTATTTTGGACACTCTCTGAACTTGCTCATATCGTACATGTTTTTTACTTTTTCTTTTCTAATAAAAAAATAGTGCATTTTATTGCTCCTTGCTTTTTGATGAAAAAAATTCAGATGCGCTTTTTCTTTAAAATAAATGATATAAGGATATATATTATATTATTTAAATCCTCAAAAGGACATATGACAACTGACTAAGCGGCTCCATATTCCAACCAAACTGTTAGTTGCAAAGCCTTCATGGGATAGGCTTTAGCTTCAACTCAGATATCAAAATGTAAGGACATCAATGGTTGTCAAATTTATCTGAACACCAATGAAGTATTTTGTCTTATTCAAGATAGTATATTGTAAACAATGTTACACAGAAACACCTAATTCAGAAATCTTTATTATCCTTTTATCCATTGCGGTTCTATGTTGCCGTAGATGTGATGCCATAGAAGCAACCTGGTGCAATAGAAACATACACATTCATTTAGAACGCTAGACAGTTCTAGTAAGGAAAAGATGCAGGATAGATTGGGAAACATGTAACAAGATTCTACAAATTTAAGGGACTTACATCTGCTCGTAGCTTCAAAGCCTCCCTACCTGGGATTTCTCGCAGCAGATCCATCAAATCTTAGCAAAATTTAAAAGAGACGTAAAAAAAAAGGTTAAAATAATGAGAGATTGGCTTGTCAAGAGGGATATAAGCATATAATATTATATGGTATTTGCATATGTTAGGCAGTACAATAACCTCCAATCCAATAAGGGTATTTTGTTGAACGTCAAATGGAGCAAAACAACCATGATGAACAAACAAGGTAAGCAAAGGCTTGTCTTCTTCTTTTTCGTGTATTTTATGATCTCTACTTTTTTGTACTTTATATTGCTTTTTATGTTTTTTCCAATTTTATTTACGTTATAAGTAAGCATTTAAGGAAATCACATAGATATTTCATTTTTCTTTAATACACTGTGTAAATCACATACTTAAGGTTTGTACTAATTACACTCTCTCATGAGGATAAATGTCTCTGTAATTGAAGATGTTAGTGTTTGTAGACTATCGTTATCCTTGGGTTTTTTGGTTATATTCAAACCTAAGGTGGGTTTTGGTAATTAGGTCAAATCACAGGGGAATTCTTGGAATTTACCCAAAAAATTGTGCAGTCTTTTATCTTGGGGCTTGGAAAAATCAAAAGGAGATTCCCTAAAATTTATATTATGTATAACATAATTATTTTCTTTTTAAGGCCATTTAATATTACAAATGTGTCTAAAATACGTATCTAGAAGTAGAAAAGAGTCTGCTCTTTTTCCCCTTGACTACTAGACTAACTGCATTAAGAGAAATGCAGGAAAGCAAAGGCATGTGGGTTGATTATACTTGGTTCTTAGCTTTAATCAAGACCAAAAGAGTAAACGGGTATGAACATACCAGCAGCTTGAGCTTCTGTCTTATAAACTGATCTTGCAAGCCTTTGAATCTGAGTTCCAGCATTCCTAAATATGATCTTAAACATCAGCACATAGAAAGATAATTTAAGTTATGTATTCATCAAAAGCTTCGAATAGTGGTCTACGTGATGTCAGAATAGCCACGTTTCATGTCTGTTTCAGCAAGTGCGGATCTTTCAAGCAGTTTTTGGCTCTCCTTCTTCATTAAGTCAACAGATAGGCGCAACTCTTTGACATTCTTTTCAGCTCTAACAAATTGTGCCTGCATACAACCATGTAAATGAGTTTATTATCCAAAGACACTTGGCACAGTATCCTTGATACATATGCACAAGAAAGTTGATCTATAAGAGCTTATGCTAAAGTGTTATTTTGCAAATATTTCTTCTATAGTCGTAAGATGAAAAACTTATGGTTGACATATATTTACCTCTTCACTCTGAAGGCGACCCAATGTTTGACGAAACAAAAATCTTCTAGGTCCTACAGACCACAAGCAAAAACTTGATTACGTGTAGTTTCAAGACAGGGAATCATGAACTATCTAATCAAGATATGCAACAAGGTTTCATGCACTAATCAAGCACTTCAAATTTAACAATTATGGAGATCAAATCCAGCTCATCTGTGATTCTGAAAAATATCATTAAAGTTTCAATTGTATGACGCTGTGTTGCAGAATGTCTCAATCCTCTTGCTTTCCTGTCTTTATTTTATAATTTTTTCCTTCTGCTTGATTTCGTTTTATGTGTTTGTGTGCTGCTGAGAGGGGTTAAATTTGAAAGTACATCAAAAGAATGGTGCACTACCAGTGATTAATTTAATGAGCGGTTGGAACCATCACTAGCTTAAACTAGACAAAATAACTGACAGGTAGCTAAGGCTGACAGCCTCACAGCACTAAGAATTCGTTCAAGAATTTAAAAGCACCATTGTAGTGTGATTAACAAACTTTGAGTACATTGTAGACTTATGTTAGGTAAGCTAAACATGAAGTTGGTGTTTCTTTTCAAACCATTTATTTCCCTAGACACTTAATGACAAATCAACCGTTTTGTTAGAAGTTATCTGGCTGCCATTTCCGAACATGAATTACATTTGATATATTATTATGTACTCGTGTTAAATTGACATAAAAATTTCCTCAATAACTGATTCACAAGACTTATAATCAATTTATAAGAAAAAATTATTAGTCTTTCCAAAGTAATGATGCTTACTTGTGCTCTCAGGTATTTACACCAGTACAGAATCTAGGTGTGCAAATATTTTAGAAAAACAGTAAATTAATAACATATGCTTATAAAAGAGGTTTAGTGAGTGAACACGTACAAACTTTGGAAACATGGTTTGTCTGTGATTTATAAATGTAATATTAAACAATAATCCAGTGAGTTAATGGAAAATAGAAAATGACACTACAATTGTTATAAAATAATCAAAATGACACTACAATTGTTATACAATAATCAAAACATTGTAAGAAGTTTGAAATTGTACATGAAATCCTTATCTAGTATTGGAATGGTCAATAAAACTTCTATGATAGTTGGTTCTCATAATAACAAGTGAACGTAAGAGCCAGGCTTTCCTTATGAAAAGAATTGTGTAATATAAGTCATAAGTATCATATTCTGTCCAAGGCTAATTTTCACTGGTATTTAGGGAAAAAACTGATTGAGCTGCATCATAACACCAAGTAAATAGCCGTAGTTGTGGCTTGTATAAGCTACACTAAGAAGGAACTTCCAACAGCAATCAAATTACTGCTTTTAATGAATAATTAAGCCCTCTAATGCAGTTCTAGGTTTAATGATTAATGAATCTGTAAGATAATGATATACAAAGAGGTCGATGTCAGTGAAAATAAAACAGCACTACAACTTTAATATTACGGTTGAATTGTCATAATTAACAATTTAACAACTTTCCTATTATTACATTGTTTAGTGTGTTTGAAGAGCGATTGGGGGTTGGGGGGGAGGGAAGGCAGTGAGAAAGTGATGTACCACGCATAAGAATGAGGGCAGCAGTAACAGCAACTCCACCGGCAACGGCTGGGTGGTCTCTTAATTTCACCAACTCATCTATATAATTAATAAATAAACATAACAGGTTAATGAAAATAAGAAAAGGCAGAAATAAATCAAACAAATTTAATAAACATTTCGTCAAATTAAAAAAAAATGAAAGAAAATACGATGAGCCAGATAAACACATTTAGTTCAACGCATAATAACATGATAGTTAAAAAAATGATTTAACAACAATGAACATTTTTAGCAACAAAACTGAAAACCAGATCTAATTGATTAATTAATTGGTATGAAGGAGGTGAGACTTAAAGCAAATGGACCTTTAATTTTGCGGAAAAAAGCCTCTTCATAAGATCTGTAGTGAGTTTCGATTTGGGGAACGGAATCCTGCAATCAAATAACCAATGAGAACCGTGTGAATCCTATTTTACTTACTGACTGTGAAACAAAATATTATTACTCTCACTTGGATGAAGCGGAGATGAGTGGAGGAGGACTGTTGGAGGGAACGAGCGGAGCGAATGGCGGAATCAGCGGACTCTTGTACGTTGCGGGGGAGCTCTTCCGATATGAAAGTGCGCCACGCCTTCGGCGGCGGCGGCGTTGGTGATGGAGCTGGAGGCGCCTCTTCTCCCATCTGAATGGAGTTTTGTACTTTTGTTCTTATTATTGCTTTGTTAGCCGTCCGGTCGGTCCAACAAAGATACTACTACTACGGCTAAACTGCATTTTACACCCATAAAACTACTCTATTTAATGGCTTACACCCTCAAAATCTGAAAATAGTAAAATTCACTCTCAATCATAGTATTTATTTGGGTAAATTACGAATACCCCCTCAGGTAAGCCCTAATTACAAATATCACCCTCACGTATTGGATATTACAAAAATCCCCTCAGGTTTGTCACCTTCTTAAAATTAACCCCTTGCCCCTAAAATATTCCAATTTTGCCCTTGGGTGTTATTTGTATTGTTTGTAATGTCTTATAAATGTTAAAACTTGGGATCTAATTATTATATCTTATTAATTAGAAAAGAGATAATTATATATTTACTACCATAATAATTGATAAAATTTATAATTGCCCATAAGTTTTAATAAATATTGCAAAAAAAAAAAGGTATTTATATATTTATTAGCAATTTAAATTGTAAAATATTAAATTAAATAGAATTTTAATAATATATTTTATAAATATGAATTGTTTACACATTAGTTAAATGAATTTATTTTTAAAATTAGTAAATTTAATAAATTATATTGTATTTTAAATAAGATATTTTAATTTATTAAAGTTTATATTGTATTATAAATTGAAATATTTATTGAAATTTATGCGAAATTATAAATTATATCAATTATTTTGGTGGTAAATATATGATTATTATTTTAATATTTACAAGATAAAATAATTAACACCCAATTTTTAAAATTTATAACATATTATAAACATTACAAATAACTTCCAAGGGCAAAATTGGAATATTTTAGGTACAAGGGGTTAATTGTAAGAATGTGACAAACCTGAGGGGGATTTTTATAATTAGGCCTTACCTGAGGGGGGTATTCGTAATTTACCCTATTTATTTTGACAAAAACATCATTGCGCACATTTCTCACTAGACTTTTACATGATAAGAGAAAGATTGTTTCTAAATAATATTCATTCCCAACCCTTTTTTTAGAATCAATAACTAATGAAAAGTTATTGTTTTCAATTCCTAATAATGTTGTTGTATAGTTGTGTATGAGTATGTTGGTTAATTTTCATAAAGATATTTGATTGCATGTTTTGTTGGGATGCTCGTGTGAATATAAGAAATCTTTTATTAATACTTGTATGATTGTGGTTACTAATATGTTACCATTTTGTAATTGTTATTATTTTTATGGTCTAAAAAATGGTTGATGGTCGGCTAGTGAGAAACTGGATAATTAATGTCCGTAAGATTATTCTTATTACAACTCACGAGTCAAATGTGGAAGTAAATTGGCGTGTGAAGTCTAAATTGTGGTAACGATATACAAATACATTTGTTTGTGTAAGGTTGCTCTTTACAACATGCTTGAGTATTGTGCGGGTACTCGGAGTAAGTGAACAACGTCAACAAACTTCTTATTAAATCATATAATTATTAACTTCCGCATTCCATCTTAAAATTTACAATTTACAATTTTTTGTACAAGGTGCTTCGGAAATGGCAGTCACTTTTTTTTTTTTTTTAATTTTTAAAAAAAGAAAAAACTATACCATTATATTATTCTTTTAATAAAACTTAATAAGAAGTTGTTATAATTATTGAAACCTTAAAATTAAAAAGTATATTTGATTAATAAAGAAAGAGCGTAGCTAATAATGGTGGAATAGAAAGGGTAGGGTTTGGATGTAGACGCACCCCACCGCAACACCATAGGGCATCCCTCACTACAAAGAGAAAAGTTGAGTGAATGAATAATTCTCCTACTAGATACTAGTACTTTATGAATGAATGAATGATGCGTTGTGGTTTCGGATGGAGAGAAATTGAGGCGTGGATTCGAGACTACGACAAGATTCAGTGGCTCGCTGTCAAATTGATCTACGCTCAGATTGGTTTCTCCTTGATTGGATCCCTTGGGGCTTTCTACACCGGTGTTTTGCTCGTTAATTTAGGGATTTCACTTTTTGCCCTAGTCGCCATTGAAAGCAGTAGTCAGAGCCTCGCCAGAACTTACGCCTTGTTACTCTTTTCCTCCATTCTGGTCGATATCTCTTGGTTCTTCCTCTTCTCTCACGATATCTGGTTCGTAGATTAATTATAACATTGTTTGCTTTCTGTTGAGTATAATCTATAAATTCGTGGAGATGCTGCATTGTTTTTCAGATGAAACCTTCAGTTTTAGTTATTTATCTATTACGACCCTATTTTGTGTGTTATCAGTGCTTGTCGATTTTAACGAACTTTCATGTGTGTGTGCAGGCACATTTCGTCTGAGACGTATGGAGCCTTTGTTAGATTTTCGGTGAAGCTCACCCTCACAATGCAAATTATTGGATTTTCAGTGAGGTTATTGTCTTCGTTGCTATGGATACAAATGTACAGACTGGGTGTCTCTAATTTGGACAACTCAGTTTCTCGAGATACAGACGGTGATTTGAGAAATAGTTTTATCAGTCCTGCAACTCCGTTGATAGTTAGACGTCCCTCTGGTTCTGATGATGTAGTTGGAGGCTCAATATACGATCCTGCATATTACTCGTCTCTTTTTGAAGATGGCAGGGATGACGCTCATTCATACGGGGTATGTTCTTGTGACTATTTCTTAATAATTTTGGAACTCGCACCCCCTTTTCCCATGAATAAGCACATAAAATTGTATACTCTGATACGAGTAAGAAGTAATACCAAAATGTTGTATTTAATTATCAGTGATCTAGTTTTAAATGTTAGTATAGTAGGATCACTTGCAGTGATGTATCACTATGTCTGGTAAATATTAGCCTGAGTTATTATTCAAGTTACTTATGATGTGTGTGGCTGGGATGTGTTCAATCAACACAGTAATTCCTGATTAATTCAATTTTTTTAACCAAGAAGAGTTATTCACTAAATTGCAGTTGGAATTGGACTATTAAGTTTACCACTTATTTTAACTTTGCTGCCATCTCTAAAAAAAACTGGGGTATATTAGTGTTAGTGGAGCTCTCCATTATAGTATTTCGGATAGTTTTATTAAACACATGTTTATCTGAAGTTTCATTGTTGCTCTCTTGTATGATTCATGAAACTCAGAAGCAACTTAGTCACTGATCAGTACTGTAATGTGTAAATGATACCATCTGCATGTTTATATCATGCAACATTCAGCAACAGAAGAGTGTATAATCTGCCTAGTGTGATGCAGTAACAAGGGTTCTGAGACGTTAATTAGTGTCATAGTTTCAGTAGAATAATAGTTGGTGACTGCACACTCCTCTCTCACTCCCTCCCACCCACCGACTTATTTTTGTACCTTATTCACCTTCCATTCCCACTACTCCACTCACCAGAACTCTCCTACCTCTCCACCAATCTTAATTCTAATCACTTTTTTCCATCTCAGTGGTTTTCCCTTGACCCATTTGCTTGAACCTTAGCTTGTCTCTAAATCTCCAAAACTAATGTTTCAAAGGTCTAATAGAACAATCTATACTAGTAGTCAGCAAATAGGATGATAATCTGCATTATGTACATGAACTCTTAAATTGATTCTGAGCCCAAACAAACCTAAGATTTTGTTGATACAATTGTTTAGTGCTTTGGTGTCCTCCTCTCCCCCCATCTCCTCCCCCCCCCCCCCCCCCAATATAAGTATTGGGGACTAATAGCAATTCCATACATATATTATTAGAAAAAAGGTTCAAATTTTCTTTTGAGGGAACATGTTAACTAGTTTTCATGTAAGTGGATGGGAAATGCAGCATTAGGTGGTGCACAAGGAGTTCCCTAGATGGTTTAGGTATAAATTTTGAGTCTGTCGAAGGAAGATGGTTTGGTGGGGACTGGAAGAGATGTGTAGAGAAGTTTTGGCTGGCCCTAGAGGGAAGACATAGGATAAGTTTCTGTATTGAGCTGCAAAGTTTTTAATGATGTTCATGATCGGGCAATAAAACAACTGAAATGTTTTAACTGCACTCTTGGTCTGGAGTATGCCTCGTGGATCTTTTTCCATTACAATGAGACAGTCATTGTTAATAGTATGGATATGCCCCAACGTCTGAAAGATGGTCTCAGGTATGGTCTTAAAAAGTGGAAAAAAATGCAACCTATCGTGTGGAACTTGATATCTACACGAGCCTTATCAGACTGTTTACAAAGCCTTTAGTCAATAGAAATGTTTGAAAACTTCTCTGCGGTACAAATTTTGTTTATCTTCTTTTTTGACAATTTGCTTTCTGAATCTAATACTTTGTAATTTCTTTATTTTATACTATGATGCTGATACTTAAACGGTGGCCTTCTTTCTGATGGCAGGTTAATCAAAATCACGACGGTTCTGTAGTTGACTCTGTCTCTCCTGCTGAAACTTCTCATCTGAATCAGTCCCCAGGCAGACCCTGTCATGCTAAAGATGTAAGTGTTTGGCACATATCTCAATAAGCTTCTATGCATACATGTAAAAAAGGGCCAATGTTTATTCTTAGTTAATCGGATGTTGCTTCTATCTTGAGCTTTTATAAATTAATTTTAAGTTATTTCAGATTTTTTATATTTATTTGCTATCTGATCCATGACATTTTCATTTCAGAATGAGAATGCTGTAAGAAAAGTCGAGAGCGTGTGAACTGGATTTTAATACGTTCCTTATAGTGGTGTCCATTCTCCCCGCACATTTTTTCTTGAGGATTTTTGTTTTCTTTTTTCTTTTTTCTTTTTTCTTTTTTCTTTTTTCTTTTTTCTTTCGATGAGGCATGGTTATTATAGGTGGCACGAATTTGTACAGTTATAGATTAATTGTATTCTTTCTGTGACTAAAATATGAAGAGGAGATTTATTAAAGGCCTTGTTTGTTGTGTAAAGATTTGCGATAATGTCAATAGGTTTTGAAGCAACAAGGCAGTATTGAGAAATGCGATCCTTTCCTCTTAAGCTCTATCCGTATATTTTCTTTTTCAGTCAGCACGTAATATTTCATTTCTTATAATATTTCATTTCTTATTATTCTTTATTATTTTCGGATTCTCAAACAAAAAATTTAATAGAATGACAAGTAGCCAGCTAAGAACACTACTTAAAATGTTTTCTTGATCAATATTTTTTATTTTTTTGTGATATATTGAGACTTGAGTATATATTTTGGGAAAAGAAAAGGTTAGAGTAAAGAAAAAAAATATGAGAGAACGTGATTGAGTTTGGAAATGTATACGCGGTCTGACATTTTATTCTCCCTTTTCTAACATTTGCTGTCAGCAACCAATTGACTTATTACTATTGTAAGGCCAATAGTAATAATAGTATTTTCTTGCAATTATTACTAATACTATTAATTAATGTTTTTAGTTTGATTATTATTTTGTAAAGAGAAAAGATAAAATAAAGGGTGTTGAAATTGAAGAGATTGATGGCCCACCATCTGCATTCTAAAATAGAAAAATATCCCAAAGCACACAAACAGAGAAGGTAGAAAAATCAATATCAAAAACAAAAAATGAAGAATTCAACTCATCAATTCCAGAAGCTCAGAAATTAAGACCAAATAAATAAGAAAACAACAATCAAGAAGAAGAAGTAGAAGAAGCAGCGTGTGTCCTTGAAATTTTCTTTCCCTGGTAAATCACCCTTTTGAATTGATCACCGTCTATTTTCATTTGTATCTATAATAATATATATATTTTCAGTGTGTGTACGCATATCGTTGATGATAAAATTGTGAGGCAGCTGTGTATATTCAATCATGAAAGAGACATTTTTTTGCGGAAGGACGAGGGTTCTTAATCCTTCTTTTGCAATGCAACCCCACATATGTTTCTTAGTCATGCAAACTCAACCCACCTGATTTTTCATCTCTCACCTACTTTTTTTCATTTTCTTGGATCTGCCAAATTCTGAAACAGCTCTAATCAAAGCCTCAACCAAAGGGTAGGGTAAGATTAAATATATCCTTTTTCTTGGATTTTTTTTTATACATAGATAATCTCCTTGTTGACTTGAAATTGAATCTTGATTCTCTTTGTTGACTTCAATTTGAGCCTTGATCTTGCTATTAGCTCGGGATTTCCTTCATTTATGGGTTGAAAATTTTGAATTTTTTTCTACATGCTGAATTAAAACATAAAGCTTTATTTCATTTTTGTCCAAGTGGCGTGATTTTTCTTTTTGGTTCAATGTTTCATCTTTGACATGATAATATTGTTTATTATCAACAGCCAAAAACTATAATACAACGAAAAAACCAAACTTAGAGAATACAAGAAATGGAGGAAGCAGAGGCGACTAGATATTGGTGTCACATGTGTTCTCAAAGAGTGAATCCGATTACGGATATCGATGCATTAAAATGCCCAAATTGTGAAAGCGGATTCATTGAAGAAATGTCATCTGCAGCCGCCACTCCAGGAAATGACAGCCCCATTGATTTCGGACTTGGAGGGTCCGATTCTGATCGTGCCCTTTCCCTCTGGGCTCCAATCTTGCTCGGTATGATGAATAACCCTCGTCGCTCACGTGGAATCGAATTTGACGAGGATGATGATACTGAGAACAATCAAAGAGGGCCCCACGATATGGAGACGGAGCTCGACCGTGAACTCGATTCTATAATTCGAAGGCGAAGGAGGAGCTCAGCTACAATCCTCCAGCTCCTCCAAGGCATCAGAGCTGGGATCTTATCTGAGTCGGGACTTCAAGAGAGAGATAGAGATAATGATGTGATTTTGATCAATCCTTTCAATCAAACTATCATCGTTCGAGGTAATGACGAGTCCCAAAACCGTGGGCCTTTTGGTTCGTTGGGTGATTATTTTGTGGGTCCCGGCTTAGATTTATTGCTGCAGCATCTGGCGGAGAATGATCCGAACAGGTACGGGACCCCACCTGCTCAGAAAGAGGCAGTGGAAGCCTTGCCCACTGTAAAAATCGAGGAGAAATTGCAGTGTTGTGTTTGTTTGGATGATTGTGAGGTTGGGTCTGAAGTTAAGGAAATGCCTTGTAAACATAAGTTTCATAGTGGGTGCATTTTGCCATGGTTGGAGCTTCATAGTTCTTGTCCTGTTTGTCGATCTCAGTTACCATCTGATGAGCCTAAAATCGATTCTGAAGAGTCGAGAAATAATAATAGTAGCGGCAGTAATGAAGAGAGTGACAATGATAATAGAAATGACAATGGGAGTCGATTCTCGGTTCCTCTACCATGGCCATTTAGCAGTTTGTTTTCATCTTCGAGTTCTCAATCTAGTAGTGGAAATACATCAATTGCGTCTCCATCAGATTCATCTACAAATGCGCCCCCAAGTACTTCACGTGAGGATGAGAATTGAGTTTCAAGAGATGAAGTTGTGATATATGTTTGTTCAGTCCCTACGTTGTGTATATACTACTTTTCTTCATACCAGATTGCGAGTTTACAAAAACGGATTGTGTTTTCATTTGAGAGAGAGAGAGAGAGAGGCTGGATTGAAGCAAGAACAGGAGTGGCTTATCTATCTGTTTATTTGTATAGTAATTTAATCAGACTTTGTTTTATTCTTTTCTTGTATCCTTGTTGAATTTACTGAGCATGGTAAAAAAGGCAAAAATGGAGTTTTTTACCCATATATAGCATTGTATATATATTTGCCAATCACAACGAACACAAAAAGAGCTATTAATCAATTGATGTAACAGTGATCTACCTATGGGGAAGACGGTTGAGTAAATGTAGATCATCTAATGAATTACGTACCGACCATATCAATTGTACGTGGAGATGTCATTTTGTTAAATACACTCAGTATGTATGAACATGAGACATAAGAGTGTATTATTTGCTAATTAGAACGAACACAAAACTATGTTTTGCGAATAACCTAGTGCAAATCACATATTTCAGTGGCAAAACAAGATGTGTTCAACAGGTAAATAATGTCAAAGGTCCATCTCAATAGGCCTGACAATTATGGTGGACACACATAATGATGTCCAACTCAAAAATAAGCAACGAAGCATTAGACAGCTTCTGATCTTTGTCCTCCTAAGGTCACAAAATTACAAGCAGGAATCAAATACTCCAATTATTACTATGCCAGCCACCAGAAAGAACCTAATCTCCTCATTTCACAGTCACAATCTTGATAATGGACGAAGTTCCAATTCGGTGAAGGGCCACAACAGCGTCTCCCACGTTGCAAAGTCCTTTGGTTTTAGCATGTTGAAGTGCAAATTCCAAAGCTTCCTCCGTCGACTCTTCATGAGAAGCCCTTGCAGATCCTGCACATAGAATGGGAACCAATCCCCTGAATATGAGGCTGTGCCTAGCCGGAGATTCATCGCTGCACGACCAATCAAATGAATCGGTTTTTATTTCAGGAACTACTACCGACAATATTGGCATCCCTGGCCTGTACTTAGCCACCAGCTTTGCAGTACTTCCTCCTCTAGTTAGGACCAAAATAAGAGTAGCTCTAGATGAGTTAGCTGTTCGTACTGCAGATGAAGCAAGGCTCTCTAATGGGCTCATGGGTACTGGTGCATTCACCATTATACGTTTAAAGACATCGCTGTAGTCGATAGTGCTTTCGGCTTCAATACAAATCTTGGCCATGGTAAGAACTGCTAGTTCTGGATAAGCTCCAGCAGCTGTTTCACCACTGAGCATTACACAGTCGGTTCCATCAAGAACAGCGTTTGCAACATCCGTGGCTTCTGCTCGAGTTGGCCTTGGAGACTTGATCATTGATTCCAACATCTGTGTTGCAGTGACAACAGGTTTTCCTTGGATGTTGCATTTGTATATCATCACCTTTTGTGCCAAAAATATCTTCTCAATTGGAATTTCCATTCCGAGATCACCTCTGGCCACCATGAAGGCATCTGAATTAGCGAGAATATCATCAAAATTTGCCACCCCTTCTTGATTCTCAACCTAATAGAAAAACACACGATATAATGAACAAGTAAATATACATAGATCTTCCATAACTAGGCCCAAACAAAAATAACTAGGAAAATTATGGTTTGCTTCCATAATCTTCCAAAGCCTAGAATTCTATAGGACTAATCACTATTGACACAAGAGACCAACACATATACTAAATAACTGCACCAAAGTCTTATTGATATCCAATAATCAACCATCGGATCAGTTTCTGACATTAAACTTGAGTAGTAGCATGTCTAGTACTGAGAAAATTATTAACTGTCAAGTTGCAAGAGATATCGTCAACCAAATTTTGACTATACACCTGAATGCCATTTTCACAATTTTTACCTGCTACACACAACTAATTATGATAAAAGAAAAAAGGAAATGTACTGAACACCCAAATTTAGATCTCCAATGATGTAAACAAATAATTTTTCTGTTTGTTAGATTTCAATGATATAAATGAAAACATACCTTAGACATGAGAAGGATGCTTTTAGCATGTTCTCCCAACAACTTGCGCACCTCAGTCAAGTCAGAACCTTTGCGAACAAAAGAAAGAGCAATCATGTCAATTTGATTAGGAACTCCCCATTTTAGGATATCTTCCTTGTCTTTGTCGGTTAAAGTTGGGAGATCCACGATAACCCCTGGAAGGTTGACATTCTTTCTCTCACCAAGAACAGCAGTGTTCTCACAACGGCATCGTACCAGACCTTTTTCTTTGTCACAAGTGAGAACAGAGAAAGAGATTGTGCCATCAGCACAGAGGATTACACTTCCTGGGAAAACATCCTTAGCTAACTTTTTGTAGCTCATGCAGATCATTTTATCATCACCCTTGATAGTGTAGTCCGTGGATATAGTGATCTCCTGACCCTGTTTCAATTGGACAGGCTTTCCATCTTTCAAGAACCCAGTTCGAATTTCTGGACCCTGTTACACAAATACATATTTTTCAAAACCGCATCGTACCATAACATACTGTACTGAGAATTCGGTTGCCTCCTCAATATTAAAGGTTTCGGTATGCACGAAAACGGTATTTTGGTATTGTAACAATATTATAAATCTCATACCGCAAAAAATGGTATTCTTCGTAATAACTAAACACCAGATAGTAATCTCGTCCACCAATAAGAAGAAAGTGCAAACAGAAACAAAATATTGGTATCCATATATAGCTTTTATATTTACTGAGTCTATGTCCAATTGATGGTCAGGGAGTTAAACATTATCATGTTATTCTTTTTTGGAAATAAGAAAAACAAAAGACCATTCCATTTAAGAATCTAACGACTTCTTTTTCAACTAAATAGATCATTCAAAAGTCCAGGTTGGTACTAAACATCTACAAATTGCACTAATTGGTAGGGTTATAATTTTGCTAAAAAAACACCATAAAACCATACCATGTGCACCCGAGCATGGAAGTATGGAGTGAAGAATTCAGCACAATTTGAATAGTCCCAGTACTTAGATCCATCTCGCTAACGTTTCTACTTTGTTGCAAAAGGATACATACATGAAGGAAATGCTTTTAATTGAAAAGTATTTTTTGAAAATTCAGAACGAGCAAGTTGACTTTTTCATTTTTCATGTGCACATCTATCGATAAAACATCACAGACAAAACAAAAATTATACGAGTTGCTTGCTAGCTAATCGGTTCAATGAGAGAAAAACAATAAGCTCAATTTAACATCAAATCACAGACATCAGGAATAACTAGTGTAACATAAACAAGATCGTATCAATGAATAGATAATGATCTGAACCTTGGTGTCGAGCATGACGGCACACAGGATACCGGTATTCTCCATGGCCTTCCGGAGATTGTCGAGCGTCTCCTGATGGTACTCGTACGACCCGTGAGAGAAGTTAAAACGGGCCACGTTCATCCCGGCCCGAAGTAGTTTCTCCACCATGGGCACAGAGCGAGATGCGGGCCCGAGCGTGCACACGATCTTAGTCTTAGGCCGCATCTCCCCTTCTCTTCCTCCTGCGTAGTAATTGCTGTTGTTCATCGCCATCTCAAATGGATCAAGGAGCAGCTTTTTCAGAAAACAGTTGAAATTCAACAAAATGTTTGTGTGTGTGTGTGTGTGTAAATAATGTACTATGATTTGTCAAAACAGAGAAAAGAAAACAATAATATAATAAGAATAGAAGTATTTGTATTTGTAGAAAAGGCAAGGTCCTACTTTTTCGGCAATACAAAGAGAGAGAGAGAGAGAGAGAGAATTTTGGGGATTAATTTTCTTCTGCAATTGAAAAAACAGAAAATACCTAATTCAGAATTGAGTAGGAATGTTTGGGGATCAGATTAATTGCTGCGCAAGCGATTTCCTTGTTTCATCTTCCCTCTTAGTACTTCATAATAATACTCCACTTCTCTTTTAATGGAATACAATACAATTATTGTAGTTGTGTATTTATTTCCGTTTCAGCTGCTGACTTAGGGAATAAGTTTCTTATTCTTGTTATAATTGTTAAATTAATAAATAGCATATGCCAAAGCATATGTCATTGGAACCTCTCTCTCTCTCTCTCTCTCTCTCTCTCTCTCTCCTTCTCTCTCTATTTGTAATAATATAAAATATATATATATGCAACATAATGCATGCAATGCTGTGATACATTATAATACAGTCATGCACTTCTAGAAAGTTGATTTTCAAGATGTGCAGATTACAATAATAAAAGCAATAAAACCTTTTCAATTGTCAGAAGATACAAAAAACTGTTATGGGAACAAAAAAGTACAGTAATGTTTTTATATAACAAAATTGACTCTCTCTCTCTCTCTCTCTCTCTCTCTCTCTCTCTCTTCTTGTTACCATGTACTACTAAATTACTATATCTGTGGGCTTTGGTAAAAAGAGGAAGTAGAATTTAAATTTAACTGTTTCTTATTTCACCTGCCTCTCTTTGAGTTTGAGATAAACAAAAAGAGAAAGGAAAAAACCCCTAATTTTACAATCAGTGGCCAAAATTATACAATCAAAGCATACTACTCCCAGTCCGAGCTCAAAAGATTGTTTATAGCTCGTCATGGCCTTGGGGTTGCTCTTTGTTTAGTGACTCCAATTTTTCTTGCAGTTCCTACAACATTAAATCAGTTAACAGACAAAATCACATTTTGCACTATTGATGGAAAACACCAAAAAGGAATTGCTTGATAAAACAACCTTAAGTTTAGTGTCAACACATAGAGCAGGAGTCGATAACAACGCCAAGTATCTGGAAATACAAGACAGGTCACATGACTACATAAAAAGACCGAATTCAGAAGAAATATGGCATAGAGGGACACAGATTTTCTTACTCGCAACGGCTTGGTTCATCAATATCCGTAACTTCATTTTTCAAACCACATCTTAGCTTCACCTGTATAGTTTAGTTAATATAAATTTCAGAAACAACAGAGAAACTGAAGAAATATCAGACGATAGAAACTTTGAGGATAACATGGAAGCTTAAGAATGCCCTTCTATCCTTCCTAAATCAAGTGAAATGCAGATCATTGATCATATTTAAATACATGCAAACTACCTTTAAGCTTCTGTCTGGGCCATTCCAGCACTTATCTCCATTTAAAAACACCATGATTCTGTAAGAGTCCTCAAATTTCTCCCAGCTCCTACATGATTAGATTATTTATTTGAGAGGAGAAACCAGGACAAATTCAAATTTGTAGAATTTTAACAAACAAGCATAAAACTGCCTGAAAATGCCTACCCCAGATTAGTTGTACTATAACCTTCCTCTTGTGTAGCTTGTTTGAAAGGACAGACTTTGTAAACATACCTAAAGCAGTATATTTCAATTCCCAGAATAAAATAAATAAAGTATAAATATCACTAAGCAGAATTTAATGACTTGAAAAGGTAAAAAGAAGAAACTCTAACTTATTCTGCTTGCCCTCAAAACATTGGCCATAGAATGAATAGAATTCCTTCTCCGGTCCTGCAACAAAGAAGTGGATAAATTGGGATTACCTAAATATTGTATCCGTCACATGAACAGAAACACCCAAAAAAAAAATTTGAGAGAGAGAGAAAGATTTGATCTGTCTTTAATATACCAAAGTCTTGTTCTAGCTTCTTTGTCAAACTTGATATCCTTGACCGTATTTTGGATAACGTGGCACTGGATTTTTCATACTCTTTGCGTACATGTGCGGCATCTACAGAAAATGTCATGGAAAACAGATGATTACCCATTAATAAATGTCTTTCCTTGTTGAAAAATTGAATAAATTCCTTATTACCAGATATGTTAACAGGAGTTTGGAATAAATTGACAGCCAATAAGACGCTCTTCACTGTTTTCTGTATCTTCTCCAGCCAAGATGAGCTACTTGAGGCAGCTGTATCTGACCAATCTGGATCAAATAAAAATAAAGTTTGATATATGAAGAAAATAGTCATCCTGTTATCACTGCAAAGGAAATTCAACAGAAAAAACAAGTATACCTGACAAGTCTAATTCATCATCTGACTCATGTTTGTGTGAGGAACTTGAATCATAATGATCCTCCCTCTCAAAATCATCAACCTGGTTTTCTTCATTGTCATCATCTTCAGAGTTATGCTCATCTTCCTCCGAGTCATAGCCATTGTATTCCTCGTCATTGGTTTCTTTTGGTGTCTCGTCCAAATTTTGATGACCCTCATCGACAGAGGCATCCTCCTCAGGAATTTCTTGCTCAGTCTTTTCCCCTGTCCACCGGGAAGCGACAAGGCGTCCTAGCTCTTCACGTGATAAAGACTCACTATCTTCAGCTACATTTTTTTCCTGGTAACACAAATGAAGAGTTGTGTGCATTGCTGAGTAGCAGGTAAGGTAAGGATTCGAAGTTACTGGGACATCAGAATCTGAGATTCAATTTATTTCTTTATTTTCACATGAGCAACTGAAACATGCAAACAAGGAAAAAAAGTACAAGGCTAAAGTTGGCGAATAATGCAAATACAAAATGTACACCTGATTTCCATTATTAGTACCAACCTTGCTATCAGCGAAACCTTCCCCAAGCCCTTCAGTGTTCTACACAAGAAACAAGTATAGTTTGAGTGTCAACCCCCTAAGAAAGTTCTTAATGTTCTTTGTCTAAACTGTCTATGACATTCTCCAATAGAAGCAGATCAAACCTGAAGATAATCCTCTTTGACATCTTCTATTTCATCGTCTGGAAGTCCTTCGTTAATTGGATGATCACTAAGCTCAGGTTCGCTGAAAGATTCGTGATGGTCTTTTGCAGAATCCTATTAAAGGGCGTTTGTGTGGTTTTAGAAACCAAGAAACTAATAAGTACAATAACAAAATAAATATCCCCACAATCATCCAAGCTAATAACATTTGAGCTTATAAACTAGAGGTCTACATAGTTAGGTGAAGGAAAATTTCATGAGGTCTAATATTTTTATTTTTTCTGATATTTGAACATAACAATATCTTAAATATTCAGTTTTCTCAGAATGGTGAGGTAGAACTAATATGTAATTCAGGCAGAGTGATCAGAGAATAAGGAGTCAATAGTTAAAGGATTTGACGCATCCCTGAAATCTCATTTCTGGAAATGGTGGAATCAGGTAAAATCTAATTCAAATTGTTCCTGTGCCTGGTAATGAACATACTTATTTTCTGGGATTGGATGTATATGTTGTCAAATTTTATACTCATAATTAATTCATGATGCACATGATGCCTGATATATGTTAGAACTCCTGATTAAAGTGGCAAACGCAAATAGTAAAACCTGTGGAGGTTGATTGACTGTCCCAATCTTATCATGGATATCATTTTCCGCATGTTCAACATCTTCAGATTTCTTGTCTGCTTTGGTTTCCTTCTCTATAGCTACTTCAGCTTCCATTCTTTCCTTCTCTTCTTTTTCTTTCTGCATCCGTTCTTTTTCCTCAGCCTTTTCTATCTGTTCTTTGCTTTCTTGATGAAAAGAAAGCAGAATACGAAGTCAATTCCTTACTGAATTATTTTAGACTCATAAGCAAACATATTAAAAATAGGTTTTATATGTGTCTACGTTACTGTTAATCTCCATCAAAGTTTTCATATCAATGACTCCAGTTTTGAAGAAAACAAGAAAGATATACCCTTGAGCTGTTGAACCAATCGCTTGAGTATTTTCTCCTCATTTCTTATCTTGGATAATTCTGCTTCGTCCCTGGCTATGGCCAATTTTGCCTGCTCAACTTCATGATTGCGTATAGTAACACCTTTCTGATATGTCTCTATCTTTTTCTTCAATTTTTCTCTTGCTACTTTGCCAGACTCCCAGCAAGTGTTCACACACTTAATCTTACCATCATACTCATCACTCCCATCACAGCAATCTGCTCCCAGTGGCAAGTTCAAAATTTCAAGTTTAAGGGGACAAAATGTCATAAAAAGACGATAACACTGTTCTCAGAATATTTGTCCGACACAATTACAGAAGAAATGAGGGTAAGAATGGAGAAAATAGTCACAACAAAAAGGCATAGTAGCCAACAATAACTGCAAAAAAGATTCTCAAGTAGTACACTTTAATCAATGAAGGGCTGGTAAATTACAATTTCAACACAATAACACAGACCAAGCTGGGTGATCCAAAACGAAGCTTATGGTTATTCTACGCAGATGTTTGTCAATCGAGTAAGTTTTTCTGTCCTAGCAAATATAGACATATATGATAATCCACAACTAGTACTAACATAAACTAAAATACTGTCTGATAAAGTGCAAACAGAAACCAGGCATAAATTTCCACGCAAAATGCTATTAAGTCCATTGTTCAGGCGAGTTCATAAAATTAGAACATAAAGCCAAACATCCAGTTAAAGTGAAAAAACATGTTGCTTAAACTTGCCAATTAGAGAAACAAATCGTTTACACAAGCTTCAACAAGAACACCATAATCCCACCTTTATAATGAATTTGAATTTATTTATAATTATATTAAATTGATTATAATAGGCAGCCACTGACTAGATATATTCCATTTTACATTTAGTTCGCATTTAAGGTAAGGGACCAAAAAGCTTGCTTACCACAAATACCATCATTGACCCTAGAAGAATAAATAACAAGTGGTGCATGTCCTACATTCTTGCAATAGAATTTGCCATTAGGGCAAGCCGATGTTCCTGCACGTAGGTTCAGCACACAATGTAATGACACGAGTATAATATATGAAATAATAATAATAATAAATATAGAAGTGAGTAGAGAATTACCAGGCTCATCGGAGCCATCAAGACAGTCACAGAAGTCGTCGTTAAGCTGAGAATGATTAATTTTTTTTGATCCATCTTTGCACTTAATCGATGAAGACAATCCTACCTTGTAATAATTCTCATCTGCACCACCCCTTGAACATTTTTTATACATACAAGGAAAAAAAAAAAAAAACAGAAAGAGAGGGCGCTACCTTCGGGGGCAACTCCGAGGAGTGAATCTATGAGAGGAAGAGATGATGCCGCAGTCGATCTGACGATTGCAACACTTGTGAAAATGATAGTGATGCAACACACCAGAAATACGTTGTCCAATCTCATCTTCCAGGAAGTAACAGTTGTACTAGCACAACTCCTAAATCGATGTTATGAACAAAAAGTTGGAATTAGAATGGAGCAATCAAATCGAGGAATGGAGGTGGCTGCCTACAATTCATTGAATCAATTCATATTCAAAGCAGCTGGCTCTGCTTCACACTCACAAGGCATGGGGGATGTAGCTGTGGAAATGGAAGGAAAATTGAGGAGGCTTCAGTCGTCAATTGCAACGACGACGTCGTAGCACCAAGTTAAAACATTCCTTTTATAGATGAGTGTGTGTAAGTTGGGGCAAAATTTCTTGACTAAGTTTGAAAACTGATTATTTATTGTGATATTTTGTCAATTTACACTCCAATATTTTCACGATCAAATCACACTCATATTTACTTCAAATTTAATTCAACCGTGTAATGATATTGTAAATTAATATAACTATACTAATTTAGCAATTCAAGTTCTACCGTACAATTTAAATCTCGTTTACAAACCACCACAATTTGCAAAACAATCTCCAAAAACTAATCAAAGACAAACAAAAATAGAGCAAATGTACAAACCAAAACACCGTCAATATTCATCAATTTCATCGCAATGGCAATGTACAAAGTCAAAGTAAATGCAGATGGAGGCTGGTGTTGTTTTTCTTTTAGTTATTTACATATTTTGAAGTGTGTCACGTGCTCGACCCGTGATCTTTCCTGCGAAATTTGAAATTTCTGTCAAATCGAGCATGACTTGACATCGGTGACACAATAAAAAGATTAATGGCAAGATACCTTATTATGTTCAATTTTGAAACTCCACCAATTTAGAGGACCAAACATTTGACCAATTTCTTTTTTTTTTTTGTGGTGGGGGCGGGGGGATTGCTACTTTGCACCCTGAAATTATAGGATTTTGACACTTTACACCCTGACTTAAAAGGTATGTCACTTTGCGTCCTGAAAATACAATTTATTTGGCAATTTGCACACTAGTGTGTGTTTTGATGAAAAAATTCATTAATGGAGGGGTAGAATAGCCATTTTTGAATATTTTTGGCACTTTATACCCTGGAAATATAGATTTTGACACTTTACACCTTGAAAATATAGAATGTTGGCACTTTGCACCCTAAAAATATAATATTTTGGCATTTTCAACATCAACTTAATATTTTGGGCACATTTTTTTATTTTAACCAAATTTCTAGCTATTAGTGATTAGGTAAGACTCTTTTTTCTTTTTTCGTATTTTAATAAATTTGACATGCTAATAGTAAATACTTTTAGATTTGTAGGTATATATGCCGTGTAGAAAAATTTAGGATCGAATGCATCTGAGTCTTATATAAACAACATCATGCAATATAATAACATGTTAGATTTGTAAACATTTTTTCAGATACGACTGAAACGAAGATGAGAAAAATTTGTTGCATTTTTTTTATTGCGTATTTTTTGTAATCTCATATTCTTTATATTGCGTGTTTTTTATTTTTATTAGTGCATTTATTTAGAAAAATATAATAACATGTTAGATTTAAATAACAATATCATACTAGGGTGAAGAGTGCAAAAAAAATTAATCGGGGTGAAAAGTGCCAAAATTTTATATTTTCAATGTGCAAAGTGCCAACATTTTATATTTTCAGGGTGCAGGGTGCCAAAATCTATACTTTTAGGGTGCAAAGTGCCAAGTAAATTACATTTTCAGGGTGCAAAATGCCAAAAATCTTTTTTAAAAAAATTTTGAAGTCATAATCCAAAATCCTTAATTTTTAGGTGTCATGTGCTCGACACATGATATTTTCGACAAAAAATAATTTTTTCAGTCAAATAGGATATAAATTGACGTCGATGACACAATAAATTAACAAGGTACCACAATAAAAATTCAAATTCAAACACAACCATTTTAGTAGACAAAAAAATGATTCTTGAACTTCCCAACCTAGATGTATTAGAAAAAATTGCATTGGAAACTCAAATGTGTCAATTAATATGAAATATAAAAATTTGGCAAATGTACCAACTAATATGAACCAGAGGGAGTACATAACAAATTCTTCTCTTTATATTTTTATACGTACTTCAGTGGCCTCAATCATGATCTCGTGGAACGAAGAAGAGATGGCAATGTTAAAAATATATTGTTTATGGATGAATAGACCTTTTAAAATTATTATGATTGTCAAAAGTTAAACCGAGTGTACAAAGATATTGAAAACGTGTGGAAAACCCAGAAGTAGGAGTAATTATAAAAAGATTTTTAGAAAGTAAACTCCTCAAACTTGTCACCCCGCCCGTGATATAGGTTTAAAAATAATTTTAGCTGATGAGCGAGCTTAGAACCCAGCTAATCCAATCTCGTCAAACCTCAAATTAAGGTTGAATTTGACCCAACTTTAAGAAACACTTCTAGACCTCAATTATAACTTTGAAAGTGTTTGCTCCTCAAAATCAAAATTATATTTTCAAAAGTAATGATTTTGACAAAAGCAATTATCTTATAATTAGTTTTTATTATAATTAAAAATGAATTATCGGAGAATTAGTTTCCCCGTTGCTAGGCTAGGCACACTCTCCCTATACATATACATATATATATAAGAAAAGTGGGGGAAGAGGGTAAGCGAGGAAATGTCGAAACGTGGCAGTCTAAAAGTGGTATTGGATTATCGAAACGTGGCATTTCCATTTTTGCAAAAAAAGGTGTAACTGTAGGAGACTCAACATCAGAAATCAGAATAATAAAATACGAATTTCATTTACCATCGTCATCAGTATAGCGGTTAATCTCAACTCTAATCAACTTTCTTTAATTTATGAAGGCTTTTCTCAATCATTAATTAACAAATGATAGATTTATAGATATAATATAGGGACCAAATTTCTTAATTGTACCATATATATATATATATATATATGGTGAAGCTGCTCAGCTGATCTGCTAGCTGCATATATATAATTAAATTAAATCCTGAAACATACGTACATTAATTGATTGATTAAGCAATTAATATTGGCAAATACAATTAATGACTGCACCTGCAGCTGCAACACCAAATTAAGTAATTAAGTAATTAGTTACCTGCAGGACAAGGGGAAATGGAATCTGCTTTCACACAAGGACCAGCAGATGATGAACTTCCTGTACTGCATGCTGGGTGTATGTAACTATGTATATTATCTGCATCTTGAAAGCATCTCCATAAATTAAAAAGACATGAATATTAAAAAGTCACAGGTTCTTATTCAAGATTGCAACGTTTCCTTTGGTCATATTTTCCCTCGAAACGAATCACTAAACACACAAATACAATCATGCGCGCGCGCTACCTAAATGTAAATATAATGTCCCAATCCAAGAATTAATTAAGAAGGTATCCAAGACACATTTCAAAAGGATATATATATAAATCCAATATAATTAATAATGTGCTCAAAGCTGCCAAGGGCAAATATTTATCAAGTTTTAGATAATAACACTAAACATATATAAATCATATATACTATTTACAAAGAGAATGGAAGATTATTTTTTTAAATTATTAAATTGGAACTCTACAGAATCATCCTTTATCAATTGGGCCACTATCTAGCTAGGAAACCTAGCTAGCTATGTGGAATGAAGCAATGAAGAAAAAATTAAATCAAGGGACCATGATTCAGCATGTTAATATATATATATATATAGTTGATATATGCTTCAACTTTGACACCCAACTGGCTTTCTTTAGTGAATTCCAATAGCTAGGTTGGTTTGTTTACTTTTGGGCGCATTGCTATTCTTCTTCTTCTCCAGACGCTATTCACATTCTTTTATATTTTCGTTTATGGGGGAACTTAATATATATTCACATTCTTTTCTATTTTCGTTTTTCAAGCTTCATTAATTCAGGTGCTCATGACTCCAGATGCATGCGACCGGGAGAGAGATATGGGACAGCCTTCCCTTACTAACTTAAAACCTAGGTTCAGATGGACGAGGGAGCTACATGAGCTCTTCGTTGAAGCGGTTAATCAGCTTGGAGGGCCAAAAGGTATAAAGTTAAGTTGATGTCATTAATTAAATAAACATGAGATATCAAATTCATTGGCTGATTATTCAAAATTTACCGAATAGAAGCAACTCCAAAACGTATAAAGTATCTCATGGACGTCCAGGAAGTCAATTTGAATCGAATAAAAAGCCACCTGCAGGTATGCTCTACACATTCCTAGCTAGCTTCTTGGTCATTCATAAAGTTCCCAAATTAATTAGGAAATAAATCCTCTACTTTTTTTTTTAATTTGTTATTTCAGAAGTACAGGATGAGCACAGATATACGGAAACCAGCCAACAAAATAAGCACAAGTGACAGTAAGTTGAATTCTCAAAAAGTTTCTTTATTTATTGGAACATAATTGATAGCACTAGCAGTCATTTTTTTTTTTGGTAATGCAGAAAATCAAGAAAATAAGGGAAACAAAAATTTTCAACTGTGCTTGAATGAGTAAGTACATCACCATTTGTTCATTATGTACTTCACAACAGTTTTCACTAATTTTTTGCAATTGCAAATTGACTGAATTTATTACTCATAATATTTCAGAAATGCACAGATGAGCCCAGCAGAAAACATGGAGATTGAGATGCAGAGAAGATTCAAAACAGATAATCTTAAGGTACAATCAAGGATTGCTTGATTATATTCATTCCAAGCTTTTGAACACATCTGCCAGATAATGTTCCCAGAAAGTAAAGAAACTCAACACAGTTGCAAGTTACAAACAGACATAGTAATAAGGCACTTAAAATCTTGGAAACAATTAATCTACTGGAAGAATACATAAAATATACTACTACCTCCTGATACAGAACAATTTGGTCAGATTTTTTCTGGTTAATTAGCGTTTACACACCCTAAGCACAGAGTTGCATACTATATATATTAGGCTGAATTCAACTTTTTTACTACATTTTTTTTCCATTGGCTCGAAATTTTACCGCGGTTCAGAATCTGCAAACCGAAAAGGCAAAAAGCAGCAGATATCAGCTCCCAAGAAAAGACACGGAAATTGCATCTAAAGGGATATACAGCGAAAGGACTCCTTCCCAGTCTCTTACTGTCTCTTCAGTTAGCTGCTTGACTGTACCAAATGAGACAGAATATATGCATAACCTTGACATTCAACCTTCCCCGATAATTGGGGAAAGGCGGATGGGAACACACAAACATAGATCGCAGCAAGACTTCACTTTCAACATCGGATTTCCGGATGAACTGAAAGGAGAAGATGACCAAAGTATGAAATGTCAAATGGCTTTACTTGCAAACCGAAAACAGGCAGATAATGCAAGTCGTATTTTGAAGCTCGACAGAGAATACTATGACCCGACTTCCTCAGCAAAAAATATAGATTTGAATTTGAAAGAGAACGCGTTTGACTTGAATATCTTGGCCAGTGATGAGGAGTTGAGAAAATATTAATTAGCTTCTGATGTTTCCAAGTTAGTAGTAGTATATCACTATATAATTGTAAACACTATATATGTATGTAAAATTCAATGCAAGTATCAGTACTATATATTAATATATATATTTCATGTTCTCTAAGACTGATTTCAAAATCTCGACAATGTTAACCATTTAACAAGAAACAAAGCTGCATAAAAGCACTAGTTAGCTCTAGCTTAAGCAAAGATGAATGACTAGAAAACAACACTTTGAAAATTTGTAGCTTTTTAAGTATATTTTATAGAGCAACATATATGAACGTGCTAGATCATATATAGAACCAACCCCGACTAATTATTTGGCAAATTTCATTCGTCCCCTTCAACTATTACTGATGTACGATTTTGCATCTCAACTATAAAATCACATCCATTGCCTTTTTTCAGCTATTGTTAACTACTCCATATTTTGTATTAAGAGACAATATTTTGGAAATTATAAAATAAATTGGGGTGTCTTCAGAGAGAGTACAGGAATTTAAATCAATATATAGTCGTACCATAATTAGTAGATAATCGTGCATAACAAAATTTATTAAATTAAGTAATACTATAATTTTAATAAGAACATTAACCATACATAAGGAGAAAAAATTGATAGCAAGACCACACGTGCACCAATGATATATAGCTGAAGGCGGTAAAACTATGTAAGTAAATAGTTGTAGGGGCGAAACATGCAACAAAAATAGTTGAAGGCGAATTGATATATACTTCTAGGAGAAAAGTGTGCAGCGACAATAGTTGAAGGGGCAAAATAAAATTTACCCTAAACTAAATTATTATTAAGTTTAAAAACAAACCAACATTAAAATGATAAATATATATACATCATCACCATCTTTGTGCTTTTCTGCATTTAGATAAGCAGGTATACAAAAGTATGGAGGCAGCTGGCTCTGTTTTGAGCTCCTCTTCATCTTCAACTTATCATCTATTTTCCCCAATTTACTTTCCCAAAACCCAAGTTATCAATTCTATCTTCCTTAAACCCTCCTTCAATTCTTCAACCATTTCATACTCCTCCACCTCTTTCCACCACTTCTTCTCCTGCCCTAGAACACGGACTAGTAGTAGTAGTAGCCGCTTAAAGCTTGCAGTTGGTACTGATGTTGTTGTTGACAATTCTACTCCAAATTCAGACCCTCTGTCTTCTAATTCTGGAGACATGTGGCTTCCCAAAATTGACAAAAGTGGTAGATTTTGTAGCCCTAGAGCCGCACGGGAACTTGCTCTGTAAGTAATTCTTTCTCAGTGCAAATATCTAGTACGATATTTTTTTGTTATTAACTTTAAATATGTATGTGTTCTTACTTTTTAGGACGATTCTGTATGCGGCTTGCTTAGATGGGTCGGACCCAGTTCGCTTATTTGAGAAAAGAGTCAATGCCGGAAGAGGTAATTACTCTAAATTTTAAGCCATTTTTTGTATTTTAGATAACAGTATAGTTAATTCCTAGTGATATCTTGTTATATATATATATATATATATATATATATATATATATATATATATATATATATATATATATATACTCTTAGTGGTGTAAACAAGTGAAGTAGTGTCGAACAACACACATTGTTTGAGCTTTGTTTGAGTATCGTCTAGCTTGAACTTGTGTTTGAGTTTGGTTTGATTGTATCAGGCGCGTCAGAGTATTTAGTTATATATAATTTTTTCAGATTTTAGCTCATCGAGTTTAGCTCGAACCGAGCCTAAGTTCTCCAACAAAAAATATTTTTCAAACTTGTTTAATATGTGTAACGGATCGAACTCAAACGAGCCTTTAGCTAACAAGCTCGAGTTGAATATCGAGTAGGTTTGATTTTGGGTCCTCTATACACTAACTCTAAGCATGCTTGCCCCCTTCAGAATCTGGCTATGAATTTGATAAAACGTCATTGATGGAATATAATCACATGAGTTTTGGAGGGCCTCCAGTAACTACTCAGACCATCGAAGAAGCTGATGAAATTTCACAAAATGACCAAAAGGAGTCTGATATTGGTAATTCATTTGTAATGTGGGTTTTTATATGCCATTTCTGAGGACTTTATTTATTCTTGAATTTGGCTTTTTGACGCCCAATACAACTAATATGATCACTAGTTATTTGGCAAGAATTTTATTTGAAGTGTGTTGTTATGTCACCTTGCAGAAGCAGAAGTTCTTTCAGCGCCTCCAAAGTTGGTTTACAGCAAATTAATGTTGCGGTAAGCACTTTATTATAGATGATGGAAATCGCTGACATACTCTCAAAACAAGATGATATGACTTTTGTAACATTTATCTCTATGATGCAGTTTTACCAGAAAACTTTTGGTAGCAGTGGTACAAAATTGGGAGAATAATGTTCGAGCTATTGATAAAGTTGCACCCAGTAATTGGAAGGTCTGATATGCCTCTAGCTCTGTGATATTAAAGTTGTTCTTTTGATTTGCTCGTACAGCTATTTCCTTAGTCTGCTGTTTGCTAATATATGTGGTTATTATCAGTCAGGAGTCGGGACTTTCTTACTTACAAGAATAGTAAACCATTAATGCTCCCCTCTGTTGTGAAAAAATCTTGATCTTGTTGAGAAATTTAACCTATCAGTTATCCTCTTCTTGACTTATTGAGTTTTTTTAGTTCAATTTGTTTAAATGGCCAGTTATAGTTCACTTTTCCTTGTTACCTTTATGCATATATGCTCACAGCATGGACAATATAGAGTATCACTTTATTATGCTAGTTATTTAAGGATGAGTATTGGGTTTTGCAACCCGAAAGAACTTATTTATTGAGATGAATCTAATAAATGAATGCCGCTGTTATGGATAATGGAATTTAATAAGGTCCAATGGGCTAAACTTCTTATTAGGAGCTGACTACTGATACCCTTTTTTCTTCCTATAATTATGGTTCAGAACGAACCAGCTGGTAGAATCCTGGAGCTTTCAGTTCTTCATTTATCGATGTCTGAAATAGCAGTTCTTGGGACGCGACACCAAATTGTCATTAATGAGGTTTGTTTTATTTGTGTGGGTCTTTTGCATATAATAAATTCATGATTACTTATACTCGACCAAAAATACTGAAGAAATGTCTGTCTGTATTTTGAAGGCTGTTGATCTTGCAAAGCGATTCTGTGATGGGGCTGCGCCTCGTATAATTAATGGTTGCCTGAGAACATTTGTGAAGGGACTGAACAGAAATGGTGAGGACCCAAATTTGAAAATCAAACAAATTGTACAAGTTGTTGGCCAATGAATCAAGATGCACTGAGCAATAATAGCATTAAAAGTGGTACCTAGCTTCATGCTGAGGAGGAGGAGGAGGAGTCAAAATGAGATGAACTTCAGGTTCTTTCCCACTTTTGGAATATAACTGAACTGTGTATATGCTGGTAATTGGGGCAATTTAGTCATTTTATATGGTCCCATAATATTTTGTTTGGTGGCACTAGGACATCACAGTAGTGTATCTCGCATGTCATTCACTCTATATGATCGAAATCTTTCATAATGTTGATTTTCAGATTTTTATGAAACTTTATTCAGAAAATCATTTCTATTTCCAAAAATTACATATTTGATACATACACATGAGTAAATTTATGAGGAAAAAACACTTTTGATATCAAACTTTATTCCAAAAAACACATTTGGTACCAAGCTTTTTCAAAAAACACATTTCATACCATGATTCATAAAATCTTGACACATTTAGTTTTGCCTTCAATTTTCGGACGAAATTCAGCACGTGCCGCTCATGTGCCCGTTAAATTGACAATGGAATGGAGAATATGCATGGGTTTTAAAGACCCACACATGAACGACACGTGCTAAATTTCGTCTGAAAATTAACGGCAAAACTAAATGTGTCAAGATTGTGTGAATCATGGTATGTAATGTGTTTTTTGAAAAAACTTGGTACCAAATATGTTTTTTGGACTAAAGTTTGGTATCAAAATTGTTTTTCCTCGTAAATTTATTTGATAAATTTGATTATCATCTCGTGAAGTATTCTAATCCTCCAAAAGATAACTGCTGATAAAGAATAATAGAACGCGGCTCAATGCGACAATATCCAACCAATTTATTTGGTAACAACAAAACTTTATATCCAACAGGACACGAGGGTCCATATGGATAAGTGTCAAACCAGGTTTTGCTTGATTTTGGTTTCGAAAAATTAGTTTGAGTGATTTATATAAAACTTCAAAGCACGGTTTAAATTCAGTTCGGATATTATTTTTTGTGGGTTTAATTTTTTTGAAATATGAGCTATATTGAATAGAGTCTCAAACTGAGGTTGGAAAATAGATTGAAAATATCAAATCAACGATTTTGATAAGAAAATGTAAGTTGTGAAATTAATTTCTTTTGTAGGTTTGGAATTTATTAAATTTTGATAAATGAGTTGATTCTAGATTTCTTTAAAACACAAATTTATTAAAAAAACTCGAACATGACAGATATTTTTGGGTTTGGGTACCTGAACTTGAAAAATCCATATTTCATTACAAAAAATAAGGGACGAGTTTGGGATTGGTTTCTCCAACCCCGAATAACCGAACTTGCCTAGTTTTTTTTTTTTTTTTTAACATTATATAACTTATAAAATTTACTTAACTACAACTACAAGATAATCTAGTTAATTAATTAACACTATTTAATAAATAAAATAACTTAAACCTAATATTCCTTTTTTAAATCCTACAACTTTAGTAGGCAAATATTCAATTTTGGTACTATAAAATATGTCAAACTCCATTTTTCATACCAAGTTGTCAAGAAACATACTTCCATTGAAAAACTAATGGAAGTTTCCATTGTCCGTGACATGAGAGGCACAAAATGAGGCAATTTTGCAGGGAAAAAGGCAAAAATAGTACCATAATTTATGTTCGTTGACAAATTACCCCGTAACTTTTTGAACTAGCAAATTTACCCCATTATTTATACAAGTCAAGCAATTTTTGTCTCGTTTCGGCCCAATTGCAAAAATGGGTCACATGTAGGCCTCATGACTTAACATTGGAGATTTTTACCTATAATTTTACCAAAATTACATATTTAACCACTAAAAATTAATTAATAACTATTAAGCTAAAAAAAATTGATATTTTATTTTAGGATAAATTACATCGGCATCCTCTGGCTATAAACATAATTACAAAAACTTAACCACAAACTTCACCAATGTAACCCAATTTTCATCATTTTATCGATTTTTTCACAAATTTCACCAATTTATCCCTTTTTTAACCGATTTAGCAAAAAAAAAATCACCATTTTTATCGATTTAAATTGTTTCCCACCGACTTAGCCCCCATTTTCATCATTCTTATCTATTTTTCATCAATTTTGCCCAAGTCTGACCGATCCCATTTTTTGTGCAATTAAAATGAAAATTAAATTAAACTATATATGATACAATTGATCAATTAGATCAGCTTATCAAATAATTAACTTGAAAAATTTTAAAATATCAGTGAAAACGGTGAAAAAAATGGTCTAAATTGATGAAAAACAAACTCATTCGATCAAATATGGGCTAAATCGATCAAACACTTGCTAAAACGGTGGAATTTGTGAAAAAACGATGAAAATGGTTAAAATCGGACTAAAATTGTCAAAAAGGGGGCCATGTTGGTGAAATTGATAAAAAAAAAAGGGTGAAAAAATGGGTTAAATCGATAGAAGAATTATTTAAGTCGATGAAAACGGTGAAAAGATCGATGAAAACAGAGAAAAGCGGGTTGCATAGGTAAAAAAATGGCTAAATTGATGAAGAAGTGTGTTAAACTGGTGAAGTACGGTTTAAATCGATGAAAAAATGGGTTAAATCAGTTAAAAAAAAGGCTAAATTGATGAAATTGGCAAAAAACGATTTAAATCGATGAAATATGGCTAAATTGGTGAAAAGTTTATTGGAAATTATATTAGATTAATTATTTCATACATATTTAAACTTTATGGACAATTTTACAATTTTATTAATTTTTTGGGATAAATATGCAATTATCAATTTTTAAAATTAGCCAAAATGCAAATTTTTAATTTTTGGAGTTTAATAAGTCAACAATATGCGCTGGGCATGTGAGTTTTTCTTTCACTCAGTTAGAGTTAACGGTCTTGAAATTTCCGTATATTTTACAGTATGATTTTCGTTAGTTTGGTATTAAAAATAAATTTTGACTTATTTTATGGTATGAAAATTATATTTTTGCCATTCTTGTACATACATAATACATTATAGCTCTAGATAAATATATGGTTTGCTATAGATAATATGGATTGGAGTTTTTATTGGGGTGAAATACAGTTTTCCCCCTTAAAATATCGGAGTGGTATCAGTTACCTCCCTAAAGTATCACTTGTATCACTTACCCCCTATGTTATAGTTTTGTAGTTTTTATTCAAAAAATACCCCCGTCTTTTTCATAAATAATAAATTTCTTTATTAATTATGAATCCATTCATCCATCAAACAATATTATGTTTAATTTTTCATTTCTTTTGTGTCCTTCTTTTTTCGATCTCAAACTTTTTATTTATTTTCATCTCATTTTTTTTAACCAAAGAAAAAATAAAAAAATAGAAACATAATATTATTTGTTGGATGGATGAATTCATATATTTTTTTTTTTGGAACATGTTTATCCTCTTATTTATTTAATACATACGTCTCTAGATAAATATTTTTTCCTCTTATTTATTTAATATTCCTAAGCCCAGTAGCGAAATCTTGTCGAAAGCCAGCCCAAGGGGTTTAGATTTTGCCCCGCCGTTTATCTTCTGCAAAACCCTAACCCTAAACAAACCCTCATAGTTTTGATTCACTATAAATATTAGTATTTGCGGAGTTTCTCCCAAGCTAAAGCATATGTCTTTGTCGCCGTTCTCGATGTATTAATCTCCATCTTCAGATTTCTTGTTTAATTTATTTACTTTTTCCTTGATTTTTCTTTTAATAAATAATTGAACTGTGGTTTTAGTGGAGGTGGCGATGATGACAAAAGGTAAGGCTTGTTTCTCAATACATTCGCAGTGGCCGCCTAAGAGCTTTCGCCTTTCGCCGGGCTTGAGAGTTTATGCTGCTTTTTCCTTCCTTGGATGTCTGAGCCGCCACAATAAATTTATCTTTCCTTTTTCAAAATTATTATATTATTAACCAGTGTGATTGATGAGCTGATGGTATTTGGGGGTGACGAAGAAAACGGACGGATTCCCTATGATTTATCCGTGATTCATACAACCAGCTACTTCTGACCCTTTTACCATCGTTTCTTTTATTTATTCTCCAGTTCCCGTTAATTGAAATTAAATCTCAAGTGCTTTGAAACTTTTCTGTCCTTTTTTTATTCCCTAAAATTTACCATTTTGATTTGGCCTGTGATGGATATTATATTTGCTACTCTTGATGGGAAATTATAATTAATTTCCCACTTGATGATATATTTCCACCAAGATCTCTGAGGCCTTTTCTTATTTTTTTCATACAAAAAATTATTTGAATATTCCAAATCTATAGACATAATTAAATGATTATTGAATAAAATTGTTCTTATTTTGTTGTATCCCTTTCCCAACTTACTTTGGTTTCAGTGTTGAATCGATTCGGACAATAGAACGGGAATTTTAGCAAATTTAAAATCATTCGGACATCGACTCAAATTGGAGCAAGATTTTATTTTAAGATACACGGATTGTTGATAACTGAAAGTTGATTTAAAAAGATAATTTGGAAATGGTAGGTACATTCAAGTTTGAACCAATAATTTTGGTTTAGGTAATAAAAATGAGATGGTAACCATCATTGTTTCTATTGAACAATACGGTTCCTAGTAACATGTAAATAAGTTCTTAACCCAAATTCAAAGGTACTGCAAACTACACCGGAAATTGAAGCTAAATTAAAATACTACGATATGTGAAAAATAGAGAAAATACATTGATGGAAAGACTCATAAAATTACTCAGTTAAAAATAATAATATTAGTTTCATGTTATTGATCAAGTTACTATTTATTGCTAACTCTAAAATAATAATTAATAATAGAAGAATCTTTCTATGAAATGTATTTAAAACTTCATAAAATATAAATATTGAAGGACAAAATGGGAATCAAAATAAGTGAATAGTGATAAGGAGGAGCCTCCAAATTATTATTCACTACTCTAAATATTGCAAATTAGTCCCTCCTCTAAATTCTCCAACTTTGGGGGCCCTTTGTTCGAATTGAGTTTATTCATTAAAATGATTATTTGATTACAAATTTGATGGTTATGATTCTGTTAAGAAGATTTATTATTTGAAATATATAAAATGAATATGGAACATGATCCTATCTGTTAAATATCTCGATTCGATAATATATATATGCACACTGCCATAAATATCTTATTTCTCAAAGTAAAATCAATAATATCTTACCATAGTTTAAATAATTTATTATTATTTTTAGCACCAAAGGAAATTTGATTAATGAATGTTTTGAACAACAATGGTCTTTTGACAACTTGCAACCTTGAAATTGAAATTTGGCAGAATGCACCCTTAAAACACGTTAGTTGCAAGTTGCACTCTCTAATTTTCTTTGGCCAAAAAAATTGGCAAAAAATCGAGAAATTTGATATCTTACGGGCAAAATTGTTATTGTGACTCATCTCTCTCGAATTTTTTTACTTGTTAAACAAAAACGATAGCAACATGTTTGTAATTTTGTTTGTTATTTTTAAGTTTATGATTGTCTCATAAACATCTTTGGATATTTTTATTCAAATTAGTTCTTCTATACCCTTATTAATTTTACGCTTCCTCGCTTCTTTGAACTGTAGGTTAACGAAAAGAAAAAGAAATCTTTATGTAGTACATCCATCAACAATAGAGTTCAATCTTCTTTAGCATTCAATTGCATATGTCTTTTCGGTTGTTTGAATGTTTCTTCATTTTTTCGTATGTGTTATGCTGGGATTATGTGTATTTGTCTTGAAAACCTGTACACAGATCATACAAAAATCTACGTTCTTTTTTTCCCATTTTTTTTTATGGTTTCATAGTTTTTTTTTTTTTAATTTGAGAACAGGCTTCTAAATTTTCCTTTGGTGTTCATATCATTTTTACTGATAAATTTGTGATATTTTAGTGGAAGGTTAGTAGGTGGATTTTAATATAATGGTGGCAATCAAATACTTTAAAATAACAAACAAAATTACACACATGTTGCTATCGTTTTTTGTTTTAACAAGTAAAACAATTCGAGGGAGATGAGTCACAAAGAAAATTTTGCCTCTAATATTTTTTACCGGAGAAAATTAGAGGGTGTAACTTGCAACAACTAATGTGTTTTAAGGGTACATTTTGCCACTTCAATTTCAAGGGTGCATTATGCATAATGACCTATTTTCAAGGGTGCAAGTTACCAAAAATTCGAACAACAATAGATAAATTAAGAGAATCAACATAGAAGACATGAGATGTCTTTGCTGAAAAATGGGACCTATTTCCTTCTCTTGATACATGAACTACTCTAAAGCCCTCAAAGGTGGTTTCGGTCTTTATGTCCTTCATAATTGTCCTGAATTTCGTAATACACTCCTCGTAACGGAGAGGATCCTCTGTCTCATTTTTATGTCAGATGATAGATTCACCTTTCAAGTGTATTTGTAGACCCACACAAAATTTTAAAAAAACACTTATCAATAAATTTATATGTGTGACACAAACATATAACACCAATATGTGACATATGATCCTCACCTCTCATAACTATTCATACAAGTCATGAATATGTTACAATCGCCATGAACAATCATGCACGACCACATGATAACCTGGGCAAACTTCAACGTTTTCTAAGGCGCTAAAGCTTCGGCAACCACGGGGCTTAATGTGGAAGGGATTCTCTTCGCTATCCAGCAAATGCAACAGCCTATTTGGTCCCTCGTGATTATACCATTAATATGTTAACATTAATTTATGTTGCTAGGTGAAAATATACTTAAATATGAGATTATGAATTAATGTTAATATATTAGTGCCAATTCCAATGTTTTTCAACGTCATCTTAAATTATTTCTATGAAGTGATCAAATAAGCCGCTATGTTGGAGCTTAGTGAATTATGAACAACAGTTGAACATGTGACCTAATTTGAAGAAAATGAAATGCTGGTGGTGAAAATTTTACAAGTGAAGATTTTATGGACAAAAAAATAAATTAAAATTCATCTGAATCCGAACAGTGTCCCATGAATTCGAAGAATCCAACCCAAAAACGATCCAATATAAATAAAGACGAGTGAATATCAATCTTAATCCGAACTGAAGTCAACCGATTTGCCAGTCCTAGTGAGAGCATTTACCCTAGGGTCTAGGCGAATCAACATCTAAATATTGAGAATTTAGAATTTAGAATATAGATCGTCAAGTGCAATCTTAGTAGTTTTTGAGTATTGTACCTCTTTTTTTTTTTTTTTTTTTGTGGGCAAATAAGAGGTATTGGACTTAATTTAAAGTAATTTGGGTTATCCAAAGCAATAGTTTTAACTCTTGGGAAAATGGGTTGAAATAATACTGGGCCGAGCTACAGGCCGACTATTGCTTAGAGAGGGGGCCCATGAAAAATTCAAGCACATTACGAAAATAACCCCATTGTACCGTGAAGTGAGACATGAATGAGGAGGTCAATTTAGGTATATCATAAAAGGAGGGTGAGGGTGAGGGTGAGGGTGGGGGTGATGATATCAGCCCTCTTGACACGGCTTATTAGCTGTGTGTGAGATATCAGCCCAATCCTCCTCCAATTCGCACATATACTCCCTTCATACCTCTCTCTCTCTCTATATAAAATCCCCCCTTCTTCCACAGCATATATATACACCAACAAATCTATAAAAGTCTCTTCTTTTCAAATTCTTACCGCTCTAATCCTTTTCCTCATTCTCCTTCTCATAATTCTCTTGTTTCGTAATCTCAATTCACGATTATTAACCGGAAAAATTGCAATTGTAAAAACCCTAGATCCATCCAAATTGATTCGCATATAAAAGGTTTTGATCTGTGGGATTTTTTATATAATTCTTGAGCTCGACCACCGATTCACTTATTTTTTCAGTAGAAACAGAATTTATTTTAGGCTTTGATGTTTCTATTTCATACCTTTGTTGTCTCTGCTTAAATTAATAAAAAAAAATCAAGAATTCTATTGATTAAGTTCGAGAAAGACTGGATTTTTATTTAACTCACTCATCTAATTGTATGACTTGGGTTTTTATTTTATTTTTTAACTAATAGGTTTTCTGGACAGGTGGTAAATTTTCCTCAACCCAGGGGCATCCAGTATAAACAGGTGATCTGATGGCGGATGCCCAGGGTCTGGAAGGGAGCCAACCAGTTGATCTCTCTAAGCACCCTTCTGGAATTGTCCCAACCCTGCAGTAAGACCCCTATGATTGCACTAATCTCTTCAGATTGGTGGGGGGTTTAAAAGTTTTTTATGCATTGACTTTATTGTTTCCATATGGAGTGTACATTGTGTTTGTTCTAGAATCTTATGTCTATCTAAACAACTATGGTTTCCTCGAATATTTTCCACTCAAGTTTTTTTTTCTATCTTAAATAATGGGTTCATCAATAAATTTGCATAAAAATCTTGAGTTGCTGTTACCTTTTGTACACCCTCACTCCTAATTTGCAGATTGTTTTGTATGTAGTAGTTTTTGATCTGGAATGCATTATGTATGTGAATGGAATTGAAAAAAATTGGGATTAGTTTTTTGCTTTTTCATTCATTTGACTGTTAAATAGAAAATGTTGGACAGTACAGAGGTCTTGTCATGATGTAGAAGTTTGTTTTACGCGTTTTGGAATTTTGCTCTAATTTATAGAAATTAATCACTTCTGATTTGATCTACATGAAGGAATATTGTGTCCACTGTCAATTTGGATTGCAAATTGGATCTTAAAGCTATAGCTTTGCAAGCTCGCAATGCAGAATACAACCCCAAGGTATGCTACTTAAACCATTTGTCCCTTTAACTGATACTCTGGCTGTTATTCTTTGCTTCTTTGAACTATAATCGAATAATAATGCACTTGACATCCGTAACTTTTCATAAATACTTTTCTTCCAATGTACTGTGTTTAGTCATAATCATTTCTTTCCTTGTGCTTGGCTTTGTTTCTTTACAAATTTGAGGATGTTCAGTTAAGAAATCATGCAAGTCATTACTCAGTTAAACAATAATGGCAATGTTTAGCTATCTCGTTTAAAGTGTGATTGTAATTTGGGCAGAGTCTTTAATATTGTTTTCCGTATCGGTTTCTTAATCCATTTATTTTCTAAAACTTTGAATGTTGTAGACATCTGATATAGAAATACATCTATTTACAATATTTCTGGTTTTGTTCCTGTTATAATATTGTTTAAGATTGAAACTCAAATTACAGGCTTTTTATTATGGTCATTTAGGATTATGGAAAGAGGAAAAATATTTTATGTTCATATATGATTTACTGTATGAGATTTCTTGCTTGTATAAAGTTAGTGTATTTTTAAGAGAACTATTGTTAGAAAAAAAATAATCAATTTTTTTTTTCTTTACAATGTAAGCTTACACTTCAATTTTAATGGACTTCAGCGTTTTGCTGCTGTGATTATGAGGATTAGAGAACCAAAAACAACAGCCCTTATTTTTGCTTCTGGAAAGATGGTGAGTGCTAATTATCTCTCAATAACTTTGGCAACTTCTTGAATCTGCAGCAGTTTTTAGATTTCTACTTATGATTCGTAATTATAGGGTTTGTGAAGAACCTTTTGTTCTTTGCTTAGTTTTTATTCAATGAAGTCCCCTATTTACTCTTGTTAAGGATGTTTTTTCTGAGGAAATTTTCTACATATTTGTTTTCTTAGGTGTGTACTGGAGCAAAGAGCGAACAGCAGTCAAAATTGGCTGCCCGGAAGGTATAAAATATTCTGTTACTGGGTGCAATTCAATTCTTTATAAGGCATAACTTCTCTGTATTTGATTTTTTTCTTTTAGATTTTGGAATTTTAAATGTTGCTCTTTGATGTCTGGGTCAAAATGTTGTTTCATCTTATGAAAATCTCTCTTGCATCTTTTCCTTATTGTCTTTAAATTCTATTTACCAATCTCATATTTTTCAGTACGCAAGGATTATTCAAAAGCTTGGTTTTCCAGCAAAATTTAAGGTACATTTCTCTGCCCGTGTATTCTGACGGCAATTCATGCTTTATCTGCTGTCCAAATTTGCTTCTATATTTCGCAATTTAATGTTTCCCTATTTTTCACTTGTAGGATTTCAAGATTCAGAACATAGTAGGATCCTGTGATGTAAAATTTCCTATTCGACTTGAAGGTCTTGCATATGCTCACGGTGCATTTTCCAGTGTGAGTGATTTATTCACTTGTCTCCTTTTTATCTTATGTTCTACGTCGGTGGTATGCACTGCGCTTTTCCAGGTTTGGAACTCATTATTTGTGTGAGGTTTTTTGGTATCGAAAGTCAACAAATGATAGTACAACTACATGATTATGAATTTACTCCGTTGATTTGATATTTACTAGTCAGCTTCGGGTATCTATTTACCATTATTGTTTTCTTTCGAACAACTTTTATGAATAAGATGTTTAAAGGTTAGACAGCTAAGTTGGGAACTGGGTAAATAAAAAATAAACATGATACAAATCAGAATTATAAAGCAAAAATTTCACATTTCACCATGATCCACAATTGTCCTCTTGTTCTTGTATGACTCTATTAGCAGAGTCCACAATACAATTACATATACCACGATTGACTTTGGTCCAATTGTGAACTATATAAAAAATGAGTTGTAAATAATAAACAGTAGTTGTTAATAGAGAAAAACGACGCAAAGCGACAAGGCCTCGCCATAGCTATGGAGCGAGGCGAGGTGAAAAGCACTAGCTTTTCCCGAATGAAGCGCTCATGCACAATTTAATATATATCAATTGTGATTTAATATATTCTCCAAAAAAAAAATATTATCATATAACATAACTGACCAAATTATAGACAATCATTGCATTAATTATTGAAAGAAAATCATATACATAATATACATACTAAAAAAGATAACATTTTATAAACCAAATTGAAAAGTATAAAATCAAATTAAAAAGTCAAACCTGCTTTGTAGGACAATATTTTATAATTGTATACATAACATTATATATATACACATTAAAATAGCCAACATTTTATAAACTAAGTTGAAAAATCAAACCCACTACCATAGTTATAGAAAGCGCTCAAGGCGCGCGCCATTGCCCATGGCGAGGCGAGGCGAGCCCTCGTCGCCTCGCCTCGCCTCGCCATGCTTGTTACCAAAAGGCGCGCCCAAGGCCAGGCCTTGGACGCCATAGCCTCGCCTTGAGGCGCACCAAGGCGGGGCTTTTCGGGGGAAACGTTTTTTTTTTTTTTTTTTTTTTTTAAAATTGAAGTCAATAACTTAATTTGACTTCAATAAAATTCATATTTTGCAACAACACATTCTCTCTCCCCGATTTCTCTCTCTAAAAGGGTTGAAATTCAAAACCCTAACCCTAATCACTTGAATTCTATAATTATTGTTGATAATTTGATATATATTGAAAAATTCATATACATGCGCTTTATCCCCAAAAAGCCCGCGCTTTTCGCCTCGCCTCGCCTTGAGGCAAGGCTCGCCCTCGTCGCCTCGCCTCGCCTTGCGCCTCAAACAACTATGCCCACTACAAAAACAACATTTTGTAATCATATATATACATAATATATATACACATTAAAACAACATTTTATAAACTAAATTTATAAGTCAAACTACAACAAAACCCTCAATCGGTGATAACAAAGTCACAAAAGAGGGTGGATTGGCCGGCGACAGATCAATTGTTAGTGGCGGCACATGTATGTTGAGAGAGAGAGAATGTTTTTTTAGAAATTAGGGTTCAGTTATCACTTTATCTCTCTTCAAATATCCTTCTTAAGTCGTAAAGACTTATTGACTTTTATTTAAAAAGTCATTTTTTTTTAATTCCACCTCTTCACTGGGAAAAAACGCTGATTTTCAGCGATATGAGTAGACAGAATAGCGCCATAGCCCCGGGAAAAGCACGCTTTTTCCAAATCCGAAAAACATAGCGATGCGAAGCGAGAAGGGCTCTGGCTCTCCTCGCCATAAAGCTCGCTATAGCGAGCAATTTGAACGCTATTAACAACTATAAATTCATTTGCTAATTTGTAATGCTTCAGGATTTGGGAGGATTGATCATTTTTCCAATCTGAGTTGTAATTGATATACCTAACTATTTTTACTTTGGCCTAAGATCCATCCAAGAAACATTTTTCGTGATTCATTTCAATAAATCCTGGTCGGGTTTGAACTTCAGTCATTTCTTCTTATCTTTAACTCGAAACCTTTTGGGCTCATTATCTGGTGAAAATTCTATGTTGAATTCTTATAGTAGTCAGATATTTTATAGTAAGAACTAATTTTCAAATGTCATGATTACTTTTCTTGTCATGTTGTGGACATTTCATGTTCTGAACTTTCTGGAGACAGTAAAATATGAAAAAATTTACTGAACTAGAATAATTAGGTTCAAGCTCAGATTCATATATATTATGTCCTGCTCAATGCTTGAGTTTGATAAATTTGAATGAAATATTATTCTAGAAGCTCACAAACTAGCTCCATTTATTTTTACCCCTGATCTAATTACTTGTTTTTCTCTGATCATGGTGTCGGAAATAAATTTTGAAGTTAAAAATATCGCCTTTTTGGTTCCATTTTGTTCTAATCCTTTTTGTATTTAAATCATTTGTTGGTACAGTATGAACCAGAATTGTTCCCTGGATTAATATATCGGATGAAACAGCCTAAGATTGTGCTGCTTATTTTTGTCTCTGGAAAGATTGTTCTCACTGGAGCTAAGGTAATACTCTTTTTGTATGTAAGAGGTGATGGGATGATTAGATATCTCCATGCTACTTTTGTCTTCTCTACAGATTATTTAGTACCATTGTTATGTTTGAAATTCTCAGGTCAGAGAAGAGACTTATACTGCCTTTGAGAATATATACCCAGTTCTCACTGAATTCCGGAAAGTTCAGCAGTGGTATGGTTTTATTGACATTTGAATTTATTTATCTTTTCTGAAATTCAAATAAAAGGTTTCAGTTGGTCACAAGGACTGGCGACTGCCAAAAAGGATTTCTTTTGTGAGCAAATATGTGAAGGCAAAATGGAGGGATAGAAATTTGGCAAGAATACTTGGTTTTCTTGATAGTTTTTAATTTGTGGTGTTGTATCACATTGCAGAATTGGCGGGAAGATCGAACATTTCTCTAACGTGCATGATGCATGGGATTGCCTGGGCAGGTGTGGGTCGAACTGTAAATATTTTTAGGTGTACTAGATATGTGTTTAGACAAATTATGAGGTTCAATTTTGGTTCTTGCCTTGGACAGTACCAGTACCAGTACCAGTACCAGTACCAGTACTGCATATTTATATGTTCATTAAAAAAGAGGCTAATAAACTGTTTGGTTGTGCTATCAAGCTCGAACAATTTGGATGATATTCCTTCAAACAAATGCTCAATTTTTTTTTTTTTTTCTTAAATTGTCATGCTGAACAATGGTAAAGTCGGACTATTTCCTGATAAAACATTATTCTGCATATTTGTTTGTTGTATCCATTCAAATTCATTTTTGGTTGAACTCTACTGAGTTAGTTTTGAAATTTCATTCATTTTTGGTTGAACTCTACTGAGTTAGTTTTGAATTTTCATTTACACTATGTATTTGGGAGGCACATGTACGTACTTATATTTATCGTCTCGATTTGCTAAAAAATAGAGATTTTTCAATGCAACTTTGTCAAAGTTTTGATCCAAGCTTATATTAGCCCCGAGTGGAGTGTACACCGTCCAAAAGTTATTTTCTGCATTTCAACTTCATATTACGTTTACTTATAGTCTTGTAGACAAACTAAATATGTACGAAAAGTTTAGTGCCTGAAATTATTATCTACAAAACCAATCCATGAAGATGCGTCAAATCACTTTTTAAGTATTATTTCCACAAGTATCTTTCAAAATGAAAGATCATTCCTAAGTTATGCATCTTAGGCGAAGCCTTGCTCATATCGAGTTCTTGTCCATATTGAGTGACATTCTAATACTACATATATTGATTTCTTCAAGACAGAATAAGAACAATATTGATTCCGAAATCAGTTTATTAAGAGGGAGTGGTTTTTACTGCTACAAGGAGAATACTTAATGCACAATCGTGCCAAGTTCCACATTTTTTTAAGAAACAATACTTAGCACTAATACTTAACCGTGGACTTGATTGCATCCAGTATCTGCATCCAAAAATTAAAAGGAATTTCAAATCCTTAGTAACATGCAAACTTTTCAAAGAGGAAGATATATGCTAAAGACGGACCTTATTTTTGGTTGGCATATAGTGCGGTTCAAATACAAGAGGAAATGGAGTATCGAGACCACATACTCTAGCTACCGGAGATTCCAACTGCCGAAAAACCATGTTCTTTAGATATAGAATCAAGAAAATGAACATAAATGAAGCATCACTAATATGTGTGTATATATAGTATACAATAATATGCCATATAATATGTCCGATACGTCTCGGAAGGGATTGAACCCTTCGGAAACCAAAAAAAAATATATAGTATACAATAATTCAAGAGGAATCGCAAGGAACGAAAAGAGAAGTACTTAACTAAAAGATCTAAAACTAATGACAGTAACAGATACATACCCTCAAAAAGCAACGTTCAACAATAGAAGCAGAGATTTCAGCACCAAATCCACCAGTTATTGGAGCTTCATGACTAACCTACAAAAGAAAATTAACCAAATAAGTCAGTCTAATAATGAGAATTATACTTTCATATGGGAGAACATTAAGTAAAATTATACACACCAGGAGTCTTCCGGTTTTATTAACAGAGGCCTCCACTGTTTCCTTGTCCCATGGAATTAGAGTTTTTAAGTCTATTAGCTCACAAGAAATACCATCCTACAAAATCTTAAAATTTTCAAAAATCAGAAGTTAATCCAAGAAAAATAGAACAATCATTAGTTAAAGTTTAAAATGCAAGGCAATGGATTTACGCATACTTACCTTCTCAGCGTCAAAACATGCCTGTTCCATTATTGACAACTGAGCTCCCCACCCAACAAGTGTAATGTCACTACCTTCACGAATCACCTACGAATCGAGTTTTTTTTAGATAAATAATTATTTTCCATCAATAAGAAAACAAAATAAACACAAGCACACCTCTGCCTCAGATAACGGCAACATGTAGTCTTTGTCTGGGACTTCTTCCACAGCAAGCCGGTAAAGCCACTGCGAACATTTAAGCATGGATGTAATGATGATGGAAATTCGGCATCAACTACAATATGAAATGAGCAAAATAAAGATATACCTTTGGTTCAAAAAACACAACTGGATTTGGGTCACGAATGCTTGATAATAGTAATCCTTTAGCTTGTTGAGGACTCCGAGGAATTACCACCTAAAAGATAGCACTAAGTTCATGAATAACAAGAACTAGCACAGTCCTTATTCTTACAGCAACGAACTCACATAGAACTTTGTAATTTTGTTTTACTACAAAGAATATGACTAAAAACAGAAGTCAAAAGCCTCTTCAGGATTCTCCTATCTCATAACTTCTTTTCTTAGAGCCAAACATAGTATATAACATTTGGATTCAGTTTAGGTTCTAACTGAAAGGGATACCTTAATACCAGGAACGTGACAGAAAAAAGCTTCGGGAGATTGTGAGTGGTAATGCCCACCGTGACCTACGGCTCCATAAGGTGCTCTGATTGTTAAACCTGAGAACCGTGAGAATGTTAATAAAACAGGTCAATACGAATTAATTAAAAGTTTACGAAAGGCTCAATGAATTACCTCCACAATTAAATTGATTACCACTCCGGTATCTAAACTTAGCCGCTTCGTTGACAATCTATCAATTAAGATCCAATTAGGGTAAATTACAGGTCATATTGTCGGACGAGAAAGTTGAATGCATACCTGATCGAAAGCGGGAAAGATATAGTCTGCAAACTGAATCTCAGCTATTGCTCGATTTCCCTATATATATATATATATATATATATCAACTAAATGTGAGTTCCAAGTTATAAGAAAACTGAATTTCAATTAAAGATAATATATAGAAAGTGAATTAATTACCATTGCAGCAAGACCGATAGCAAATCCAACAATACCCTGTTCGCAAAGAGGAGTATTGAAAACTCGACGTTTGCCAAATCGATCGGACAATCCAGAAGTACATCGGAAAACACCACCGAAACCAACATCTTCCCCGAATACATAAGAACTTAACAAAAATCAAAATTGCCAAAATCAAACAAAAAATCATAAAACCTAAGAGAGAGAGAGAGAGAGAGAGAGAGAGAGAGAGAGAGAGAGAGAGAGAGTAGTAAGTAATTAGTACCGAGGATCAGTTTCTAAGGCAATGTGAAGAGCTTGATTGATTGCAGAGAATAGATTAACTGACTTATTGCTCTTTCCAGTTTCTTGGGGGGAAGAATTCTTCTTCGACTCATCATCTTCAGTGAAGGTCGATAACCTCCGAACAAAACTACAACCTCTTTTTCCTAATTTTGATGAAATCGAACCAAACCTTTCGATTCTCCTTAAGCTACCAAAAGCCATTTCGATTTTTAACAAACAATTCCTCCACAAAAAGAGAGAGAGAGTTGTGAAATTATTGGTTTGTTAGCTGAAATGTGTAATCTGATTTTCAATACGAATCACTTGAGTTGTGTTTTCCTTCCTTCAATTGCAGCAGTTGGTGGGGTGGGATGGGGTGCAAGTACGTAGTAATATGGATCTTATCCGGTATTTATCGGATATCAATAATATATTTCCATTTTTCTTGATAAAATATCATTTCATATATTTATAAGTAGATGTTGGACAAGTCTCCTTCAAAAAATTGAATTGTATCTAAACCCTAAATTAGAGAAAAAAAATTGGGTTTGTGGTTTTATTGATGTTAAGAAAACAATCTAAATAAATCATATCCGTTTGTTATTATATATATATATATAACAGATTTCATCTTTGCAGCAAACAGACCAAAGGATCCCTCCTAGAATCGGTCTTGTTAATGTAGGTAGGTTAGGTGAGCAATTAGTCCAAGTAGCCCAAACTCCATCCATTATTATCACTTTCTATGCACGCGGTATTAATTTATTTATTTATTAATGGAGTTTCCTTTGGTATATATACAAATACAATAGGGGTGCACGTTTCACACGATCCCATTATTTTAGATGTACGCCAAAAACGATTTCTCTAATAACATGTATTCAAGTTTGTTTTATTATTATTATTTTTTATTTTATTTTTTGAAAAATTACTGCAGCATCTTCAATACCCTAATTTTACAAAAAAAAAAAAAAAACAATTTTTTTGAAATCCTTTTTCATAGCAAATATATATTTCACTTACTTCCTATGTACAATTTAATTCTTCAGTTACCTCGTTCATGCAATTTAATCAATTCACTTCCAATTTAATTCTTTATTTCCCTCCCCTGTACAGTTTAATCTTTCAATTACCCCCTTGATACTAACTGTAAAGTTTAAAAAAAATTGTTACTTTTTTACGAAAATTACAATGATACAAAAATAACCCTGAATTAAGATTAAATGCACAAATAAAACTTGTGCGCATATGAAAAGTGATCTTAATTATTCTCGAATAATTTTCGTAAAAAAGTAACAATTTTTTTTAAACTTTACAGTTGGTATCAAGTGGGTAAGTGAAAGATTAAACTGTACAGGGGAGGGAAATAAAGAATTAAATTGGAAGTGAATTGATTAAAAGACCATTTCTATTCCATATTATAATTAATCTATAATGAAAAGACCAAAGAGTACATTTTCCTTTCTACTATCAAAAAGAAAAAAAGGCAAGTATGATGGTCCTAATGATGATTTTCATGTTTTTCGTGTGTATCTTATCGGTGGATTTAAAAAACCCCGCATATTGACTTGGGTTACAGGTGTGGTTCTGGCAGTATTGACCGCATCTTTTGGCGTAACTGGTTATTTCTTACCCCGGGACCAAATTGATTATTGGGCGGTGAAAATTGTAACAGTAACAGGTGTACCTGAGGTTATTCCTGTAATAGGATCACAATTTGGTAGAATTATTGCGCGGAAGTGCTAGTGTGGGACAATCCACCTTGACTCGTTTTTATAGTTTACACACTTTTCATGGTTGATTATCTTTTTCACTTCTAAACAAAAGAGCTTATATGATCAAACACTGACATGTAATTGAGTTCCACGTCCAGGGCCGACCTTATTGTTAGGCAAGTTGAGCCCTCACCTAGGGTCCAAGCGCCTCAAAATTTATATAAATATATTAATTTCAGTTTGATAAATAATATATATTAAATGATATAAGAATGAGAAAAGGTTGTAAGAACAATTTAAAATATTTTATCGTTAGCAAAGTTAGATAATTTAAAAAGGAGTTATTGCCTTATTTATATAACTAAATTCTCGAACAGGCTGTGAAAACAACTTGATACGATGCCTAAGACTGATGCTCTATAGACTTTTATTGACCTATCTAGATTCTAGAATATGTCACTCCACAATTGTGTACAACCATGTACAAGCAAAAAACCTACCATAGAAACTTTCATGCATGACTTGAGCTAATTATATAAGGTCAAACTTAATTGGTCAAGTATTGTTGGGATAACTATTGACCTCCATGCGTCATATGTTGCTTTAGTTGTGTATGATCGTGACATTAAGATAGATTTTAACTATCGAATATTGATCGAGTTTATTTGAGGCTTAGTCTAAATACAGCATACGCTACCCTCTACACCAAGTACTCCATACCTATGCTTCCCACAAATATCAATTGAAAGAAGAATTGTTTGTGAACAAGTAACAAACCATCAGATTTGAGTAGCTACGAACGATTGAATTGGATAAAAGGACAAGTTGGCAGTAGAGGCTTAAATTTGAACTTCATTTATTTCTCTTCAAAGATCTGGCTTTTAAAAAGTAACTTAAACTCTCATCTTCAAAACTGAGCAAAGAGTAACTAATATAAGTAATAGAACATAAAATTAAAACCATAAAAAGGCTACTTTAAATCAACTATATTGCCATGATTTTCCCACCTTGAATCCAGCCCACTTTTACAATACCAAAAGTAGGCTAGCTCCACAAGATTGGATCATATACTCCGACAAATAAAAAGACAAGTAAAATAGAAAAAACAAGAAAATCGACCATGATGAAAGAAAACCCACAATAACAAAAAAACTATAAAAAAAAAAAAATTAAAAAAAAGAAGTAAAAAACAACCCCCAAAACCTAAGACCCTCTTAACAACATGAGAACATGTTAGATGCTTACTACAGTAGCTCTCTCGGGGCTTGTACACTCCAGTGTTTTCATATATTTCTGCAGCAAAAACTGAAGAGAGCAGTCCCCATCTCCCCAAGTATTTATCAATGGGCCCCCTCTCAGCACAGCTTAAATTAACATCCATTTGCAACACCGTTACCTACAGGCTTCTTCTCTGGGATAACAGCAGGTTTTACTGTCTTAAGAACATCCCCAGATTTTGGAAGTGAGCCATTCTCCAAGGTCGCCTGAACAGTTGATGTAGCTTCCTTGTTTATATCAGATGCCACTTCAGACGATAACTTGTTAGTATTAAGATCACCATTTGCAATTTCCTTGTTCTCCGTGTTCTTCTCTTCTGAGTGTTTGCCTTCCCACACTTGTTGAGCCTGCTTCTGGAACTGCTGTTGCTTGGCTTTTTTCTCCTGAATTCTTTTCTGTCGATCCTCGTAGAATTCAAAATCATCGAGGATACATTGTTTACTCGTATGGTCTTTGAAAATTTTGATCATCTGAACTCCTTGGTCCACTTTAACCTGTAAAAAAAATATACATATGATCTCAAGCAAGAAAGAACAATGACAACCCACAATTTACAAAAGGATTTGCAGTAGTAATACCTCTTGTGTGTCCCTGCTATTAGTTACAGGTTTGTTCTCATTATTTTCAAGGATTATATGCTTTAACAAACTGTTGGGTACATCCTTCACAATGTGCCACTTAACAGGGAAACAACCAATCCACTTGTCCTGCTGCCAGTACTCAACATTCTTGTCAAAATCAACAGGTCCTACCATCTCCGCAACACCAACAAATTGACCACTCGTATTAACCTAAACATAGATAGGAAAAAGATCACTATAAATAACGTAAATATAACAAACCCAAACAAGCCACCGCTACAAAATCCTATAGCTTACCGAGAAGAAAAGGAAAACAGGGCAACCATCAGACTTCTGTTGGGCTTCCTGGTAAGCAGCATCCAGCTTTTTGTTACCATTAGGAGTGCTAGCCCAGACATTGTACTTGATGCACTTGTGGACATCATCCTCACTGTACGACTTGATAATAAAGAACTTGGCATCAGAATAAGTTTCAGCAAAATCTGTCCGGTTGTATTGTTCTAGATCAGGAGCTACACTCGACTTCTTTTCATCATCGGTAGTTCCAGTCAATGGGATGTTTTGCCCTTTGACAGCTAGAGCCACTGGCGTAAAACCCTTCTGATTCTTAGAAGGTTTGGCTCTTGGTCCTCTGTTCAATTCATTAAGGCCATCAATGCTTTCATTGCCATAACCATAGAAACCATTTCCTCTTCCCCTAGGTTTGTACTTGCTATCAACAGCCATCCAGCCACGTCCATTCACCCGTGCATTATAACCATTAGAGCCATAGCCCAGACCAGATTTGTAAACATTTCCGTACTGTCCATATAATTTGTTGGGGTACATTCTATTGGTGTATCCACTGGATGTGTTCATGCCAGAAATTGGCCTTGACTGGTTCAAACCCTGCAGAGTAACAAGTAAATATTCTGGGAAATAAAGAACAGTTTACTGGATATTAAATAGAAATGTCTTAAATTCAAACAAGAATTGCAAGAACAAATACATATAGATTGGCTACAATCATATTTTATGAAAGTGAAGAACAAAAATCCGCGCAGTTACTAAAAAACACCAAGCAAAGTGCAGCATGTTAGGCATACCATTAGATGAGGTCGGTAATTCTGATTTCTCGAGGAAGGAACACCATTTCCACTTGCAATAGCTGAAGTCATTGACGAACTAGTTACAGGCCTTTGATGTCCATCAAAAAAGTATGGGTTCTCCAACCATGGTATTGTTGACTGTAAACCATCATATCCAAAGCTTGGGTTCTGATAAGCGGATGCAGGATATCCTCCAGGCAAAGCACCCCTTCCATAGGAACCATTCACATTAAAAGACGTATTTTGGTATGCCGGCCTCATTGGCACTGTTCCATTGTTTCCTTTCGCACCCCCACTATTAAATTTTGAATTAGTAGAATCCACTGACAAAGGCGCTTGGTCAGCAGCAGCAGAGGCAGCTATCTCACCTTTTGTGGGGGCAGCTGGAGTTGGGTATGGGCCACTTGTTGGTGTCAATGACGGGTAATAAGGATTTGGGTAATGATACTGCTGAGCTCCATATACCTGCCCATCATGTCCCAGAGTTGGTACCGGGGATACAGCTGGAGAATACGGGCTGTAAGGGGCATAACTATAACCATGGTGATACATAAGTGATCCATTGTCTCCATAAGCTCCCTGAAATTTCCAAATAGAGGTAAACAAAAATAACATTAAGAAATTCACATGAGAAACATCATGACAATTGGCAAACCAATCAATTTTAAGGAAAAGGGACTGAAATACTAAATGCATAAATAGTTTCATGTTGGCTCCAAAGAAAATGCTTGAATAAGAACAAGACTTACTGGAGTCGTCTCTGCACCATCATGATTGACATATCTTGAGTAATCCTCCCATTCATTACCACTAGCATCATAGCCTATATACAAAAGGAAAGGTAAGGGTCTTTGAGAATATATAAGGAAGGGGTAAACATGAGATTGTATAGCAAATCAAGTGGCCGTGTGAATCCCAATCTATTGAACAGTAGAATATCTGTAATAGTAGAACATATTTATAAGATACTAGGGGACAAACTCACCACCATAATAGTATGCAGTAGAAGGATACCCATTTTGAAAGTAAAAAGTAGTTGGATCTATAAAATCCGGTAATATGGGTGTCACGGATCTATCTGACTGAATTCCATTGGCCATGTTATTGGAGTCGACAGAAGGCTGTATGAAACATAAAATTCAGAGAACTTGAAAAAAGCTCAATGAGAAATAAAATATTCTGAGAAAATAAGCAAACCTTCTTATTGGTTTCTGGGATTTCGATATTCTTGGTCTGAGAGTCCAAAGATATTTTCTGCAACAAATCTGCAGCCTCTATAATAGGGAATAGTAAAGGAAAGACAGTCCGAGGCATATAAAAAACCAAATAGTCATAGAAATAGTTGATTTGATTCACCTCAGACTACCAAAAAAATCACAATTATATCAAGTTTCCATGTAAGAATCAATTTAAAAATCTACAAGCTAGCACAGAAAAGAAAAATTAAACAAACTCAAAAAAATTATAAAAAATAAGGCAAACTATCAGCTACACCCCAAAACTTATTGTAAGCAAGTACGAAGGAAAATCTTAGATCCTCGAAATCTGCATGAACGACAATAGAAAAGGTTAAGCAACTCCTCCCAGGGATACAAACTCCACAAACTTCGGAAATTGGATTCAAGAGCCACACACACTAAAAAAATAATATTAAATCAGCCGTCAACAACACAACATCTTATCCCAAAAAACTCAGATCTATAACAGCATGAACCGAAACAAACACAACAGAATCAAAATAAATTCAAGTTTTAATTCAAGAAACGATTAAAAGGATACGATCTGCCGGAGAAGCAACGGAAGCCATAAGTTTTGGAGGGATGGAAAGAGAAGAACCCTAGGGGTGTGAGCCGCCGCAAACGAGGGAGCTGAGCAAAAGTTTTAATAAGGGTTTGGGTTTTGGGGGAAGAGAGAGAAAGAGAAAGTCTTTGTCAAGGGTTTTGGTCCATTTTAAATTGGTGATTCAAATCCCTCCACCTCTTTTTCTTTTCTCGGTCCCTCTATTTCTGTCTATTTGTAGATCCTGCCCATTGATTCACCCGCCTGTAACGTTAAAGTCTATCCTGATTGGCTGGACTAGACACGTGGCTAGTGTGTGATTAGTTTAGTTGCGTCACGTGAAATGCTTTTGCTTGGTTCTGGCGGGTTAGATTTAATGAGTTAGAAAGACAAAAATGTCCTTTTCAAGGGATGATTTTTCCGTGGGAACCTCGCGTGGGCATTTTAGTTTGTAGTGTTTTTTTTTTGAAGTTTCTAGTGTTGTTTGCTCTTGCTTGCTCTTGCTCTCAAGGAAAATAATTATAAATGCAGATATTTTAGCAATTTTAGTGCAATTTATGGCCACATTGACTTAATATCAATTGTGTGTATCTTAATAATTTGTAAAGTTATTGCGATTTTCCATTTTTCTAATATTACAATGTTTTCGCGTGTAATTTTGATTTAATTTATTTTTTATTTAAAATTGTATTTTAGTTGTTGGTTCAACCTTGAACGAGCTCCAAGCTCTTTATTTATTTTATTTTGTTTAATGAATTAAACTTATAGATATTTTAATAATTTAATTCAACCTAAATCCGCTCTAATTTGATTTGGGCAATAAATTAGGGATGGTGATATAGTTTGAGATAGAAACCATAATCGACAATTGGTTTGGGACGAATTCCGCAATTTTGCATAGTCGTTATTATAACATGCTTAGAGCAACTCCAACAATGGGAATCAAAGCTAAATATAGTGCCTTAAAGATCAAAATGATGTCAAAATCTGCTCCAGCAGATGCATTATCACTGGACCTAAATTTAAGTCCAACACTTTTTGGCATCAAAAGTAATGCCCGGGCAAGAGGCATTACTTTTTGTCTGGAAATTTAAAAACGACTATTTGTCCTTCCCAATTCTCCCCCACGGCTTATATTTTCAAATTTTGCAATGGTACAAAAATTTCAACTATTAAACTGGTCACAAATTTCAATTAAAATACACAAGTTCAATAATCACGAGCAAAATAAAAAATCAGAGAAAGTTAATTTTCGATAAAAAAATCTTGTCGATAAAAATCCTTATCATATATCTCAATGTTGAATCACAAATTGACACATTGATAAAATATTATCCTTATCAGATTTCTAACGTTGAATCACAAGTTGACACGTTGATAAAAACAAAAATTATGGATGAAAATCCTTATCAAATATCTCAACATTGAATCAGACACGAACATGTAGATAAAATTATTGTCAAAAATCTTATCTAAATAATTTAACGCAAGGTACGATTATTTAACATTTTTTAATTTAAATTTAATTTTCTTTACTTTTAAGTAAGCTTTAATTTAATTTGAATTTAACCTAATCTAAAAAAATTTAATTTAAATTTAATTTAAAATGATGCTTCATTTTTTATGCTTATTGCTGGAGTAAAAAACTTTTATGCAGGTATCAAAACACTGTAGCAGGCATTAAAGAGTGATTTGATGCTGTTTTTTGATATTGTCTGCTGGAGATGCTCTTAGTGGTAGTCCTCGCCAGAAATTTAACGTGGAAAAATTATAAATCGGGGACTATATAATTTGGGATGAAAACCAAAATAAGCAATCAGCTTGGGACGGATTCCGCAATTTTACATTTATTTTCTTTGTGAATAAAAATGGCTGCCATACTAATATGCTTTTCTTCATATCTCCTGCTTCTTCATATCAAATTTAATTTTGAACAAATTTTGCTGGAAAAAATTGAACAACATATAATCCAGAGTGAATAACAATACAGTCAAACAGTAGCATCTTCCATTTTATTCTCCATTAGTACAAACAGCAAATATGTAGTACTAAAAATGTAAAAGTAGAAAAGGAACTGCATATCATCATAATACAACATGAATGGGGCAAATCAATAAGCCATTGGGCCAAAACCAGCCTCAACTTCATTGGTATTGAGTTGAACGACTATAGGACTCCTGACATGATGGAAGCCATCAGACCAAGTAATCGAACCAAAATCATATCTCCCTTGAGACTTTTTCAATGGCTTCAAGGTCACAAAATACGTCACTTCTTCCTTGAAAGCCGAAAATACCAATACTTTAGGCCAAACCACCACTTCCACTCCTCTAGGATTCACGATTTTTACAAAATATATCGCGGTTTTCATGCTCCCAACATTGCGAACGGTCCTTTTGATTGTGGTCGTGCATTTGAGATTTGATATGGTGATCGAAGGGTAGTTTATGTTCCAGTTAGGTTCGATTTTGTTAGGACATCTTGTAGTGAGTGGACATACGACCATGGCTTGTATTTGTTCATCGGTATAGCCACTGTTGCATAGGAAAAGAAGGTAGTCTCGTGTTGTTGTGTCGTAGATTAGTCCTGGATCAATTGCCTTGAGTGGGTTTATGTGGCCCGCACCAATGTCAAAGGGATTAGCTGTCTTTGTTGATGCTTCCACTAAAATGTCATCACCAGTTGTGTCCAAGTTGTGAGCTGTCAAGTCAACAGAATCCCAATTAGCTAATTAATAATAGGCCGAAAATGTTACTGTATGTGAGAGCTGATCATATCATATTCGAGGCAATTTCGATAAGTTGTTACCAGTAGTCATGAGGCCAGATCTAATAGCAGCAGGGGACCATTGAGGATGTGCAGATTTAAGGAGGGCAACAACACCTGAAACATGTGGACAAGACATGGATGTCCCAGAATCGAAGTTCCAATCCACCGAACGCTTGTCGCCTGGGAAAATCGATGGAGGAACGTTTGGAGGCCATGCTGCCAATATGCTTATTCCTGGTGCACTAATATCTGGCTGCACCAAGAAAACGACCAATTAATCCAGTTAATCGTATAAACCAAGCCGTAAAATAATGTTAGTTACCTTTAGAAAATCCGGGGAAATTGAGCTTGGCCCTCTAGAAGAAAAATCTGAAACAATAGGCGCAGGTGACCTTTTGAAGGCTGTTTTACTAGGTAAGATCTGCACCTTGGTAACGCTTTCGCATACAAATATTTTGATTATGAGATTAATTTTTTGATTCATTTAGTAATTAATGATGATATACTTACTTGGAACTGGAAGATAGATATATTTTGGTTCCTTGAATGGTGTCTATGCGTACAACAGGGACTATGCTAACAGCAGCTACGGGCCTGGTTAGTGGCTGGACAAAGACTAGTGCTGCTGCATTGGCTCTACTTGCTACAAACTCTGCATCTTCACTGCTCACGGGTCCATCAGTGGAGAAACACAGAAGGACTTCACCCGAGAGTGAAATATTCATCCAGTTCCTCGTATTGCATATCCTGGATATATCAAACATGAAATTGTGATATCCCTATTTTTACGCCATGTGTGGATCTTCTGTATCACATTTGTGTCGCACTAGCTTTAGTATCATACATATACATATTGGTATGACACCAAAGTGTAACACTAATGTGAGATATAAGATCTTTTTTTTGTGTTTCAATGTCACCCACCCTCCAAAGAAATAGTTTCGAGCTCTTGCCAGTGTTCCACTTATTTTCTTGGAAATGAGGCCTTCACCCTGCACATATGGAATCAAAATGTGTAATTAGTTGAACCAAATGCTAAAGCTATATATGGATTAATTTTCTCAAAATCAAAAAATAATTTCGTGTGTTGAAAAAACAAGAACAAAGTTATCTTTTCCTCTTAGGTCTACACAGATTAAATATCCCCAAATTTCAGAATGTTCAATTTAGTAATGGCTTAAAATAACAAAAGATTCGTTTGTGAGTCCAAACAGGAATTGTTCCGTAACAGAGGTCAGGGTGTGTGTCAAATATCGTGGACGTGTGTGTGTGATGCATTATAAACCTAAGGCATACATATTTCCTGATACCAATTGATTTTGGGATATATAAGAAGTGATTACGCTTGAGATCCTGCAGGAAATTGAATATAGATAACTGAATAAACTACTAAGTAACAGTTACCACGAAAGAGCTTCTGTCGTCTAATACAATCTTGGTAGGGAAACTCCGGTCCATAGTCGAAGCAGCCACACATATGCTCCACGGATTAACATTTCCAACCAAAGATGGATCCGGCCCATTATTCCCCGCCGAAAACACCACACTCACCCCCAATTGCATTGCATGAAATGATCCAATATCAGAACTCGACTCAAAAAAGGACCTCAAAGGAGGCCTTTTTCCGAAAGAAGCCGATATAATATCCACTCCATCATGCAACGCCTCATCAAAAGCCGCCAAGATATCTTCTTCAGTACACGTTCCATCAAAATTTCTATTCCAACACACTTTGTACACTGCTAGCCTAGCTCTTGGGGCTCCTCCACGAGCAGTGCCTTCTGCAAAGCCAAACAAATTCGCGTTTGTAACCCTTGATCCTATTGCAATGGAAGCGGTGTGAGTCCCGTGACCAAGAAAGTCTCGAGCTGATATGTACTCCGGATTCTTTGTTATGTTGATTTTTCCATATCGTCTTTCGAATCCCGTAAGGTAGTAACGTGCTCCGATTAGCTTTTTGTTACAAGCTTTTTTGGGGTTGAATTCATCTCCTGATATGCATTTACCTTTCCAATGATTTGGTATAGGTCCTAAGTTTGGTTCTTCCTTGAAACTAGCAGATTCTGGCCAGATACCTTTGCCATTCACAAGAGAAATGTTCTAAACAATGATTGTAATGTAATGTATATGTAGTTTTTGAAAATAGTTTTGGTTCGTTAAAAACACCTGAATCAAAGACTCCAACAATTATGTCATCACCATAAGCCAACTGCAAAGGAGTTCCTTCGCTGTAGTCATCCTGCAAGGTAAGGCCCATAAAATCCCAGCTTCTTGTAGTGTGCAATTCGAGATTCTTGCTTTTAAACACAGATATCACTCCCCTTGTATCTGCACTGATACTTATTTCTCTAAGAAAGCAAACATAAGATATACTAATATAAAGTAATGAAATTGATTTATGAGTTCAGTAGTTAGTTTGTTACTTGCTAAGATGGTTGCTTGGCTTGCATTAAGTGTTGCAGCAAAACCCGAGAACTTATGCTTGTAGCTATAAAGCATGGCTTTCTTCCCTTCTTCTTTGCTAAACAAAGAAAATAAACTAAATGTGAAAAGATATGCGCATTTGGTTATCGATAAAATGGAAAGCTTTAGAATTATGGACCTTTTGAAGACATTAGCAAGAAGTTGAACATGGTACTCGGACGTAAGAAAAGGATCCTTGTTATGACTGTGTCCTAAGTAGACAATATAAACCTGTACAAATTAACATGAAATAAAGACAAAATGAGATAAGATTTATCATTACTTGAGGAGACCAAAAAAGAGTTGGGTGATGAAATTACATGAGAATTGGATACTGATTGAATCAAATATGGGAAAAGTGAGAGGGTGAGGCCCCAAAAACAACACTGAAAAGCATAAGCCATTGCCTCCATTGGAAAAAAACAACAGAGGTTGGAGATATTTTATAGGGAGCAAAAAGTTTACTTATGACTCGTACGTGAAGGACTGAAGCTAGGTTGCCATGAGGAAGCTATAGATGTATATATAGCAGTACATGTAGAGCATGCAATCAAAAGATCGATTTAAACTATATACGTTCATGTAGGTGTTGTATAATATATCTTTGCTCCTCTCACTTTTTGCACATATTGAAGTATTCACACGGTCCATTTTTATATTGGACTGATAATTAAACCAAGGTTAGTAAAATCTGCATTATTTTCCTAATAATTAGTGATAATATTTGATTTTCAAAAGGGTAGGACTGATTATGTTCAATAAACTCGTATTACTCTGCGACGAACAAATAATTCAGTCTCTGATTGTTTCTGATCTGTTCCTTTGATCTTCTCTTTTGCTTGTTTCAAAGGCTTGGCCTTTTGACTGTTTCTTGAATGTTATCTGTACCGTACTGTACTGAGAAGTGACCTATTCAAGTTCTTGACCCAAGTTAATTTCATTATTCCAATGGTCTTAAGTTACAGATCTAGTTCATGAAATTTTCATGCATGTGTGTGAGACTGCTAAAAATATCTGTACTCTAGTATACACCTATGTATCTACTTTAGGTCATTCCATTATTTTATGACTTTATTAGTCTGGATCATATACTTTACTTGATAAAATTTATGAAAAAGATGGAGTAATAGCTAGGTATAGACTGCACTCATGAGGATTCTCCAGCAATATTGGTCTGCATCAATACATCTACTGAGCAGAGTATGAGTGTCTACTGTTAAGCTTGTTGAGTATGATCAACCGAAGCCATCGCCATATAGACCGTTTTATTTTTCATTGCCTACTTAGCTATTATATCTTTTTTCCCAACATGTTGCGTGAATTAAGGTATCATATTTGTAGGATTATGATTGAAAAGTCTTAAGTGTTTCCAATCTTCTACGCAACGCTAATTTTCACCTTCAAAATTGAAAGTTTGCATCATTAAGCTTTGCAAGTAAACGTTTGAGAACATGGTTTTCGCGGTTCCTTCTCAATTTCTGTCAAGGAAGCATATACTTATAATGATTGCATTTTAATGCATGCATACAGTGTTTTTGAATTGTGTGAGCAATAATTTTACTGCAACCTTAAGGTTTGTCACTTCCGATCATGCTGTAAGTGTAAATGTAGTGAAACTACGAAATTAAAAAAAGGTTCCGCACAAGTTTCATAATAGACATCTGATGCAGGATGAAAGACTGATCTGCTTCGTGCTTCGTCTAATTAAAAAGAAACATGTAAGATATATGGAGTGGCTTGTGTCATAAAGCCTAAAGGGGGTGTGTTTGAATTAATTCTTGTTTTGCACAATACTCCTTATAATAATTCTGTTAGCTGTCATTTTACAGTGTTGTTTTAAATAACTAGTATAGTATATCTTATTGTAGTGATTGTCAATTTCAGTGATTTTTTCCAAGTCTTACTATACTAGTCCAAGAATTTGAAATAAATGGGACCATAACAAGATAAGTCCCATCACATAATTCTTGGACATAAATTTCCCCAAATGTATCCAAGTACTATATAACATTTGTTATGAAACTCATTATATATATACTTAGCTCAAGCTCCACTAAGATTTGTTGCTAATTTTTTCTTGTATAAGTCCATGACAACGATTCGAGTAGTCTAGAGTCACATCTAATGCCTATATTACAAGGCTTAGTGGTTCATATGTTCAGACCTACCAGATACATAGACAAACGAGAGGGCACCGAGAAAAAAAGAAAGTATTCTTCATACATTAATCTATAACAATAATTGTAAACTATAACTTTGTCATGAACAATGAGTATACCATAATGTATGACAATATAAACAAAGCTCACTGTCATTAAACAATTAACCTTTTGTTTAACTAATAAAGAATAGATTAAGGAGTCTCTACTATGCAATGCAGACATCATTAACACATTAATTAAACTGACTCAAAACAAATTTTAAAGCAGTCCTAGATTTTCTAATCAGTTAACTTAGTCTGATCAAATGCTCCAGAGCCTTTGCACTAGATGACACTACATCCACTTTCTTGTCACCATTTCACAACTAATTTTCCACAAACCTTGACATTTTTAAAATCTAGATAGATCAATTTGAATGGAAGTTTTTATTGCAAAACTACTGTATCTTGGATGTGACATAAAATTTGTTTGGCTCTGTATTTATGATATTTAATTTAACCTAAAGTCAGTTAATTCATAATGCAGTTTCTACAACCAGCTATATCTTTTTATTTTTATATAATCACAAAATAGAATGAGTTGTAAAGAAGAAGGCGTGGGGTTGTAGAACAAAAGAAGGGGGGTGGGGTTACTGGGGTAGTGGCTCGTGCGCACGCTAAACAAAAGGGCCGCAGGAGAATGATAGAAAATGCGCACTAACTCAAAAGGGAACCAAATACAAAACAGAATACTTCTCCGCCATGACAACCAACAAATGAAAATCATCATTACTATCAAGAATTAACCATTCTTGATAACACACTATCCAAACAGAGCACAACAATATCTCAGTCTTAAATCTCATTTCAAACTGAGGGTATTGTTGTTTTTCTTTTCTCTAAAAAATATAATTTCCTTGTTTCTCCCTGCTTCTTTGTGCGCGTTAAGATTTTTGAGCTTTTTTTGGATTTTTTTTATGGGTAATTGCTGGTGTGGATGGGAGCCCTCAATATACAGAGTTTGTTCCAACACAAAGTCAGGTGAGTTTTTTCTTTAAATAAAAATGCAATCTTGATTGATATATAGTAGCATTGACAGTTTAAATGATATGGGTTCTGTTCAGAATTTGATGAATATTCCAAAAATTATGTCAAAAGATTATATTTTTTTTTCTTTCTTTCAGAAAGATACTAAAAAGTAAAAAATGTTTATTCTGTCATCCACTGTGCTGTCTTCTGTTGTTTTCTAGAGTAGTGATCTGAGTATCTGAAAATTATCCTTTTCATACTATTGAAAGCTTAGAAGTTAGCATGTTAGAAAAAAGTGGAAGAATTTACTTGTTAATGTGAGTTTTACAACGTTGTAATAATTTCATCTGTTGTAGAATCTCCAAAGGATGAAACTCCATCAGAGAAACCGAAAAGGGTTGACAGTAAACTACCATCAAATCCCGAAGAAGTTGAAGATCTACGCCGTTCCACTGCAGCCAATCCACTAACCGTGTTCTCATTTGAAGAGTTAAAGACCATTACAGATAATTTTAGACAAGATTACATGTTAGGTGGAGGAGGATTTGGAAATGTGTATAAAGGGTATGTTTCTGAAGATTTAAAACAAGGATTAATTCAACCTCTCACTGTTGCTGTTAAGGTTCATGATGGAGATAACAGTTATCAAGGTCATAGAGAATGGCTTGTAAGTAAATCACTTTCCTTTTTGAATTAGCTTTCTAGCTAGTTTTTTATCCTTAAAGCTAATCTTTTTTCTGGTGTTTTAGGCTGAGGTAATCTTTTTGGGGCAGCTTTCTCATCCAAATTTAGTGAAGTTGATTGGTTATTGCTGTGAAAATGAACACCGAGTTTTAATATACGAGTACATGCCTCGTGGTAGCGTTGAAAACAATCTTTTCTCGAGTACGTAGACATCAACTTTTGAAAAGCGTAAAGCAAAAAATCACTTTGTATAATCTCTTGAAAATGCTATTCTTGTTTCAGGAGTATTGCTTCCTCTTCCATGGTCTACAAGAATGAAGATAGCTTTTGGTGCAGCAAAGGGACTTGCTTTTCTACACGAAGCAGAGAAACCTGTCATCTATCGCGATTTTAAGACATCCAACATTTTATTAGACCAGGTTAGTTCTATATATTTTGTCTGAGAGTAAATAGATTTTATGAAGCTAAGAAGATGTAAACTCTAAACTGCAGGACTACAATGCAAAGCTCTCTGATTTCGGGCTAGCTAAAGATGGGCCAGTAGGCGACAAATCTCACGTTTCTACCCGTATCATGGGAACATATGGCTACGCTGCACCAGAATATATAATGACAGGTCATCTGACTCCAAGGAGCGACGTATATAGCTTTGGAGTAGTTCTACTGGAGCTTCTAACAGGGAGAAAATCTTTGGATAAATCAAGACCAGCACGCGAGCAGAATCTCACGGAATGGGCTATACCTTTGCTTAAAGAAAAGAAGAAAGTGCTAAACATTGTGGACTCAAGATTGCAAGGGGAGTATCCAATAAAGGGTGTTCATAAAGCAGCAATGCTTGCTTATCATTGTTTAAATCGGAATCCGAAAGCAAGGCCTTTGATGAGAGATATAGTTGATTCTTTAGAGCCTCTTCAAGTTCCTTTTGATGTTCCTACTGAGAAGTCTATTGTGACTGTTTATAGTGACAAGTCTTAACTGGTTATTTCACTTTGACTGACTGATTTTGTATTGTGTATTTGTGTATACTTATTTATAAGGGGGGAATTATTTGTAGTAATTTTATTTTTATTAAGTGAAACATTAAATATCTCTTCTTTTCAAGATCTATCGATGATATAGTTGAAAATAAACCAAACTAACTATCGAGATTCAACTCGAGTTTGGTTAATGGAAATTGATTTGAGCATGATGCATCATATTTATTTTTTATTTTTTGGTTGAATAAAATGTGGATGAAGACTTTCTATAATGACTCTTGTGGCACTCGAATTTGGGATTCAAGTCTAGAGCTCACAAGTCGCTACTAATTAGCCAACAACCTTGACTATAATTAGTACAACTACAATATAACACAACTAAAGGTCACAAAACACATACAATTTATCTTTAATCTTCACAATTTCTTTTAATAATTAGTCTAACTTTTCATAACTCGAACACAAATTTCAACTTCACACGATATAAATTTTAAGAAAAATACTTCATATGAACAACACATTTTTTCAAAGTTACAACTGCATCTGCTTTTTATTAGTATTTATGAATTACTATTAAAGAAAAGGACATATGATATAAATCAGGAACGTTTTCACTGTGCAATATTAAATGGCATACTTACTTCAATTAAATTAATATTTGTAGTATATTCTTACCTTCCGTGAGCATCTGGGTGCAGTTCCACTAAATAATATAATAGTAATAGGAGGAGATATCTAAAAAAGGTTCTAGAGTGTTCGAGTTGAGGACAAAAAATATGAAGGCAGCAATCAAACGGCTGAGATGAATTCAATTATTTCCCTACTAAATAAATATAAACCTAATCTCTCTATCCTCTTCCAACTACCAAACCAAAACCGGCGTGCTCTCATATAGATAAACCCTCTTCTACTCCGCCAACAATCTTAGTCAGCTAAAACCCTTCTTCTTCAATATTCATCCATATTCGGTGAGCATCTCAATCAATTTTATTATGCATTTTTCTTAATTAATGTGAAATGATATTTTCTCATGTATTATTGAGTTTATTTGTATGCCGATGATAATTCGAGTTGCTTAAGTTAACCTGTTTGTTGCTATTTTTATGTTGATGAAATTCAACTTTTCTTTTCGTTGTTTGAAAGAGGTATCAATTTACTATCTTTTGTCGATATTCCAGTATGTAAACTCACTTTGTGAGAGTGAACAGTACTGAGTGAGAGATTGCTTGTGTTATTTTTATTTTCAAAATTAAAAGTAAATTTTGGAAAGATGATTGTGTAAAAGCATATGGAAATCTTCATAGCTGAATCCATACGGTGTTCTGTCTCTGATTTGACCCAAATGGCTGTTTTATGAGGAGCATTGTGTTAGTAATGTCACATTTTTTGTTGCCTAGGTTAGGTCTGAGGAGTAAATAATGGCATCAACCTTAGCTGGCATGTCTTCGGGTGGTTCCTTAGCTGCTGCTTCTGGCAGCCGAGTAATGGATGACAAACTTGCAGCTTCATCAAACAAATTTTCGTCTGTTGCTTCTATATCCTCTACTTCGTTTGGGAGGAGAAAGAATGTTGCTCTCAGAAAAACACCTTCTTGTCAGATATCAGCAGCTGCCAAGGAATTGTACTTCAACAAGGATGGCTCCGCCATAAAGAAACTGCAGGTATTACATCATATTTTCAGTTTCCTATGTATTTAAAATTCTCTTTGTTCTGAACTGTTAGTAATTATAAAATTTGTGTTGTCAGAGTGGTGTTAACAAACTTGCAGATTTAGTTGGTGTTACCCTTGGGCCCAAGGGCAGGAATGTGGTTCTTGAGAGCAAGTATGGGGCTCCAAAAATCGTCAATGATGGAGTTACTGTTGCCAGAGAGGTATGTCGGAACATGTAGAACTTATATTATTGTAATTGTCTTCCAGTTATAGGAAGGCAATGAGGTTTATAACATGATGCTTGCCACATGGCTTTGTGCAATAAATTATTTTGGCAATTTCTGAATGAGATATATCATATATGTCTCCCCAACACTAATTGGTGACCTGGTGTAATTTCAAGCTGTATTTTAAGCTTATGTTGTATCTTCTATGAATGCAAATGTTAGAACTCTATTGTTCTTGATGATTATATAGGTTGAGTTGGAGGATCCCGTGGAGAACATTGGTGCTAAATTGGTGCGACAAGCAGCTGCAAAGACTAATGATTTGGCTGGGGATGGGACAACCACATCTGTAGTCCTTGCACAAGGCCTTATTGCTGAAGGTGTTAAGGTATGCAAAGTCATTTTTATGCTGATAGATCTTCTGAAATACTTAGGACCAGATGATGACTTTTTTATATTTACTATGTTACTAGGTGGTTGCAGCTGGCGCAAATCCTGTCCTTATTACAAGAGGAATTGAAAAGACGACCAAAGCCTTAGTGGCTGAGCTGAAGTCAATCTCAAAAGAGGTATCTGTGTCAGTGCTATGGTATTCCTTAATGAATGTACCAGAGGAACTTTGGTGCAATTACTGGTTGTTAATTGTTGAACGCTAAGATTTACTGACCAAATTAAAATTTCAGGTGGAAGATAGTGAACTAGCAGATGTTGCTGCAGTGAGTGCAGGAAACAACTACGAAGTGGGGCAGATGATAGCTGAGGCTTTGAGCAAAGTCGGTAGGAAGGGTGTTGTCACTCTCGAAGAGGGTAAAAGTGCTGAGAACAGTCTCTATGTCGTTGAAGGAATGCAGTTTGATCGTGGCTATATCTCTCCCTATTTTGTCACTGACAGTGAAAAGATGGCTGTTGAATTTGAGAACTGCAAGGTGGGCATTTGTTCATCCTTTTGGAGGAGAAAATTTGTATTTATGAACTATTGTTGTATTATTCTTTTTAGTCTTAACAAATTTCATTTGCTTCTGTAGTTGTTACTTGTTGACAAAAAAATAACAAATGCAAGAGATCTTATTAATGTCTTAGAAGATGCTATTAGAGGTGGATATCCTATTTTGATAATTGCTGAAGATATTGAGCAAGAAGCTTTGGGAACTCTTGTTGTCAACAAGCTGAGGGGAGCTTTGAAGGTTGCCGCTCTAAAAGCCCCTGGATTTGGTGAAAGAAAGAGTCAGTATCTTGATGACATTGCAATTTTGACTGGAGCAACTGTGATCAGGGAAGAGATTGGGCTAACTCTAGACAAGGCTGACAAGGAAGTTTTGGGCTATGCTGCCAAGGTTGTGCTGACAAAGGACACCACAACTATTGTTGGTGATGGGAGTACACAAGAAGCTGTAAACAAACGTGTTGCTCAAATAAAAAACCTTATTGAGGTATGTCTCTGACTAACATAACACCAATGTTGGACATACTGGTAGCCATATGGCTTGAATGACACCACATCATTTACTCGCAGGTGGCAGATCAAGATTATGAAAAAGAAAAATTGAACGAAAGAATCGCTAAGCTATCTGGAGGTGTTGCTGTGATCCAGGTAAATATATATCTACAAAGTCAGTAAATCTCTACCATACTCACGAAGTTTATCTTATATCAACTGAAGTTTATGTTTGTGCCGAGTCTTTAAATTAATTTCCATAATAACAAATTTGGATTCTGAAGGTTGGAGCACAAACCGAAACAGAGCTCAAAGAGAAGAAACTTAGAGTAGAAGATGCTCTTAATGCAACAAAGGTAAACCAAATCATGGTTAAAGTTTCTAGTCTCCCATTCTTTCAGTTGTTGGTGTTTTGGTAATAATTCTACCCTACCGAATTTTCAGGCAGCTGTTGAGGAAGGAATTGTTGTTGGAGGGGGGTGTACGTTGTTGAGGCTAGCATCCAAGGTTGATGCTATCAAGGCAACTCTTGAAAATGATGAGGAAAAGGTTGGTGCAGATATTGTTAAGAGAGCTTTGAGTTACCCTTTGAAGTTGATCGCCAAGAACGCTGGCGTTAATGGAAGTGTAGTTAGTGAGAAGGTAGGTGTACAAATTCATCATCTTTTATAATGTAATGGATTAAAATGATCACTCCTTTAATTTTCGTTGCTCGTCAAAATGACATGTTATTTGGTTTGTGTCCAGGTGCTATCTAGTGATAATCCAAAATATGGATACAATGCTGCTACTGGACAATATGAAGATCTAATGGCTGCCGGAATTATTGATCCAACAAAGGTGGTGAGATGTTGCTTAGAACATGCATCTTCCGTGGCGAAGACGTTCTTGATGTCTGATTGTGTTGTTGTTGAGATTAAAGAGCCTGAACCAGCTGTTGCAGGGAACCCCATGGACAATTCCGGTATTTGAACAAACGACTTATATACGAGTCAAGATTTATTTATTCCAATTAACTAAATTATTTTCTCTTCGTCCCAGGATATGGATACTAAGCAGCAACCTGAGCTTTCAGGGGAGAGAGTAATTTCATCTACTGGCAGATAGACGGTTGCCAGACTTGTGCGGATTTAGTTTAATTGTAGGTGATTAAAGAAAAGAGCATGTTAATGGTTTTGTCTGAACTTGAGATTCTTAGTACAAATAATCCTTGTCATAATGAACTGATTGAAAGCAATGTGTTATTTGGGGGAAAAAAGACCATCTAAGATTTATTACAATATTTTTGTTGGTTAACGGTCTTTTTTGAACTAATAATTCATTTGTGTTTTCAAGTCGGTGAAAATTTATTCTCTTTGAATTTATATTTTCTTGTTCTATGGTCAATTATGTTTTTGTATACAATAGAAAACCACCGTCCAGGGGAAAGTCTTAGTTCACACTTCACAGAAAATAATACTTCATAAAGAAGCATGAAACTGCAAGGAGGTATTTATCTGAGAAAGAGAGAAATCAGACAATGGGTTGCATATTTTTTTGTGAATTTGGATGATGTTTGAAGGGGAGGGTGAAATCGTCATACGAAATAAAATTGTCATGGACAATCAATAACTTAAAGCCCAAAATTGAAGTTGAAATTTTTCGGGCTTTTCTCAACTTTTGGGCTGGCTCAAATCTGATTAACGAGGCCTAGTAAGTTTGAGTAGTGTAGTCCATTTAAGTATTATTTAATACTGGTATCACTATCAAATATAGATGGGCAAAATATAAAATCAAGAATTATAAAGTGATTTTTTCGTTTGTGCAAATGTGTTCAAGATATTTATAAGCTCAGAGATTTTGTTTGATTTTTCTTTATTTAGTTGAAAAGTTATCGAGAATTGAAAACATTGAGTATAATCTATCGCATTCCTTTTGGTCACATTTGTACATATATTCCTAAATAATTTAGTTATAATTTATATGAATCAAATATGTAATAGATTTATTAATAAAAGTTATTCAACATAAAAGTAGAAAAATACACAGAAGTCCTTTCACCCAGTAATTTTTTTTTTTTTTTTTGGAGAGGTTTCACCCAGTAATTAACAAAAAATAATAAACGGAGTGAGGGAGTATTTGTTACGATAATATTTGTAGGGACAGTTTGATAGGACCTAGTAGGGGGTATTATATCATATTATATGTATTACTATGGGATAATACAACGTTTGGTGGCATTGCTCTAATACCGGACAAATTGATTAAATCCTTATGACCCGGTATTAAGACTAGATTATAATTCACTCAGACATGGGTGGATTAGTTAATCCGGGTGAATATGGATTCGATGAAATGTCACTTATAACCTCAAATTTACATATTACCTATTATAACATATCATTAAATATCATAAATTCTTCTTAAATCTCTGAAAATATATTAATATATGCTTAAACTCATAATTCCCCCAAACATATTATAGTTTATTGCTTTAATATAATATGACTCAATCAAATCTACCAAACGTATTTTAATATGACTTTCAATCTGTCTCTGATCTAATCCACCTTAATCCCATAACCCTACCAAACAACCCTGTAGTATATTATTATCGGGTATTTGATGATCTGCAACCTAGAACTACATGTTTTGACATTTTGCACTTCAGAATTGAAATCTTGACACTTTGCGTATTCAAATTTCAATTCTTTGATAATATAGTGAGCATTCGAGTCTAAATAGGCTATATTGCCAAAATATACAATTCTGAAGTACAAAGTTTCAATATTGATTATAAAGATGCAAAGTTTCAAAATAATATATTTCAGGAGTGCAACATGTAATTTTCTTTTGTTTACTAGGTAGTACAAAACAAAAAAACAATCAAACTAAGGGCATGATTGTCTCGCATTTTCGAAAATATTTTCATTTTTTTGAGAAATGCTATATAAACAAGATTTCTATTTTTTTAAATAAATTTACACTCTCTCAATTTTTCCTAAACTATTCTCCAAAAAGTCAAACAAACTATAATTTTTTATCCCTAAAAAAAAATGCACAAACTTTACATTGATTCTACATAAAATAACTTATTTCTTACACAAAAATCTCACATAATAAACATGATTTGATATAAAGTTTTACACATCTTACAACTACAATTTAAACTCTTTCAAAAATACATACACATACTTTATTCCCCAAACCACTATCTCAAAACTCAAACATACAACATTACAATCTACTACTTTCCCAAATTACACTCTAAAACACCAAACGAACAGGTCATAAACCATGTGGTACAAAATGTAAATTTATATTCTTACTTAGGCCATCTCCAACAACTGTCTTAAATTTCAGCTTTTTATATATCCTAAAATATAAGCAGTGAACAATGTTATACACTTTCAATTTTTACTCTGCATTCCAACAACTAGTTTATATTTTAAGAGACTACTTTTAAACAAACACACAACTTCATTCCAACAGCTAGTTTATATTTTAACAAATTACTTTTAAGTATTATTTTATTAAATAATAATCATATATGTGCATAATTCTTAAATATTGTGCAAGAAAGTATAAAATTGTACTTTCATGTAGAACATTTGAGATATACACTTTGAATTTGACCATGGGTATTTGGCCTTCCAAACCCAAAATTTTTAAGGACCCATAAATTATAAGAGTGCTCTTGAAGGACAATATTTGTGTAAAATTTAACAGAACTCTTAAAATTTGAGTTTTAGAAGTGCTCTTGGAGATGGTCTTACTTTCCTCTAGAATTTGGGTGAAAGTCATGTTTGGCCCCTGGTGGGGTAGATATAGGTATAGCAGAGAAGTTCTAGCGTGTTCGAGTCGAGGACAAAAGAGAGGAGAAACAGCAATCAAACGGCTGAGATGAATTCAATTAGTATTTTTCACACTCCCTCTTCCCAAATAAAACCTAATCTTTCTATCCTCTTCAACTACTAAAACAAGTGTGATATCATATAGATAAACCCTCTCCTCCCACGCCAACCACTTTCGTCAACTAAAACCCTCCTCCTTCAATCTTCATCCATATTCGGTGAGCACGTCAATCAATTTCGTTATGCATTTTCTTTGATTAATGCTGCGAAATGATGTTTTTTTATGTATTAATGAATTCATTTGTCCATCGATGATAATTTCAGTTGTTCAAGTGTTACATTTGTGTCCAGGTTTCTGTCATACCTGACAAATCAAACGCTGTTGCTATTTATGTTGATTAAATTTAACATTTCTTCTAGTTGTTTGACACTCTGTATTAATTTACATCTAACGTAGATATTCCAATTCCAAAATGTCAACTCAGTGAAAAATGATTAGTATTGAGTGAGAGTTGGAAGATGTAAAGTTTGGAAAATAATTGTGTAAAAGCATGTAGGAATCTTCCTAGCCTGATCCTGATAGTGTATTAGCGTTTTTCTTCACTGAATATCTCTGTCTTTTATTTGAACTAAATTGACTTGGCGTGTCCTCTTGTTAAATGTAAATTTATGTTGCCTATGTTAGGTTTAAGGAGTAAAATATGGCGTCAACCTTCGCTGGCATGTCCTCGGTTGGTTCCTTAGCTGCTTCTGGCAGCCGACTAATGGATGACAAACTTGCAGCTTCATCAAACAAATTCTCGTCTGTTGCTTCAATATCCTCTACTTCATTCGGGAGGAGAAAGAATGTTGCTGTCAGGAAAACACGTTCTGGTCAGATATCAGCAGCTGCCAAGGAATTGTACTTCAATAAGGATGGCTCCGCCATTAAGAAACTCCAGGTATTACATGATATTTTAAGTTCCCTATATATTTGAAATTCTATATATACTGAACCGCTAGTGATTGTAAATTTTTCGTTGTCAGAGTGGTGTGAACAAACTTGCAGATTTAGTTGGTGTTACCCTTGGACCCAAGGGCAGAAATGTGGTTCTTGAGAGCAAGTATGGGGCTCCAAAAATCGTCAATGATGGAGTTACTGTTGCCAGAGAGGTATGTCAAAACATGCAGTACTATTGTAATTGTGTGCCAGTTCTAGAAGGCAATGAGCTTTATAATATGATGCTTTCCACTTGGTTTTGTGGCATAAATTATTTTGGCGATTGCTGAATGTGATATACCATATATGTCTAACCTAACATTTATTGGTGACATGTATTTTCAAGCCGTATTCGGAACCTAGTTTATATCTTCCATGAATAATATTACAATTCTAGTCGTGTTCAAGGTTCAGCATGCATAAATATTGTTCTTGATTCTTATATAGGTTGAGTTGGAGGATCCCGTGGAGAACATTGGTGCTAAATTGGTGAGACAAGCGGCTGCAAAGACTAATGATTTGGCTGGGGATGGGACAACCACATCTGTAGTCCTTGCACAAGGCCTTATTGCTGAAGGTGTTAAGGTATGCAAAGTCAATTTGCTGCTAGATCTTCTGAAATGCTTAGGACCAGATGATGACTTTTTTATATTTACTATGTTATTAGGTGGTTGCAGCTGGCGCAAATCCTGTCCTTATTACAAGAGGAATTGAAAAGACGACCAAAGCCTTAGTGGCTGAGCTGAAGTCAATCTCAAAAGAGGTATCTGTGTCAGTGCTATGGTATTCCTTAATGAATGTACCAGAGGAACTTTGGTGCAATTACTGGTTGTTAATTGTTGAACGCTAAGATTTACTGACCAAATTAAAATTTCAGGTGGAAGATAGTGAACTAGCAGATGTTGCTGCAGTGAGTGCAGGAAACAACTACGAAGTGGGGCAGATGATAGCTGAGGCTTTGAGCAAAGTCGGTAGGAAGGGTGTTGTCACTCTCGAAGAGGGTAAAAGTGCTGAGAACAGTCTCTATGTCGTTGAAGGAATGCAGTTTGATCGTGGCTATATCTCTCCCTATTTTGTCACTGACAGTGAAAAGATGGCTGTTGAATTTGAGAACTGCAAGGTGGGCATTTCTTAATCCTTTTGGAGGAGAAAATTTGTATTTATGAAATATTGTTGTATTATTCTTTTTAGTCGTAACAAATTTCATTTGCTTCTGTAGTTGTTACTTGTTGACAAAAAAATAACAAATGCAAGAGATCTTATTAATGTCTTAGAAGATGCTATTAGAGGTGGATATCCTATTTTGATTATTGCTGAAGATATTGAGCAAGAAGCTTTGGGAACTCTTGTTGTCAACAAGCTGAGGGGAGCTTTGAAGGTTGCCGCTCTAAAAGCCCCTGGGTTTGGTGAAAGAAAGAGTCAGTATCTTGATGACATTGCAATTTTGACTGGAGCAACTGTGATCAGGGAAGAGATTGGGCTAACTCTAGACAAGGCTGACAAGGAAGTTTTGGGCTATGCTGCCAAGGTTGTGCTTACCAAGGACACCACAACAATTGTTGGGGATGGGAGTACGCAAGAAGCTGTAAACAAACGTGTTGCTCAAATAAAAAACCTTATTGAGGTACGACTCTTACTAAACATAACACCAATGTTGGACATACTGGTAGCCATAGGGCTTGAATGACACCACATCATTTACTCGCAGGTGGCGGATCAAGATTATGAAAAAGAAAAATTGAACGAAAGAATCGCTAAGCTATCTGGAGGTGTTGCTGTGATCCAGGTAAATTTATATCAGTTGATTTTAAAGTTTGTAACAACTCAGTAGTTAGTAGTGCCAGACTCACAAATTTGGATATTGAAGGTTGGAGCACAAACCGAGACAGAGCTAAAAGAGAAGAAGCTTAGAGTAGAAGATGCTCTTAATGCAACAAAGGTAAGCCACCCACATGGTTCAAGTTTCTTTTAGTCCTATTCTTTCAGTTGATGGTTAATTGGTAATAATTATACCCTAACGAGTTTACAGGCAGCTGTTGAGGAGGGCATTGTTGTTGGAGGTGGATGTACATTGTTGAGGCTAGCATCCAAGGTTGATGCTATCAAGGCAACCCTTGAAAATGATGAAGAAAAGGTTGGTGCAGATATTGTTAAAAGAGCTTTGAGTTACCCCTTGAAGTTGATAGCCAAGAACGCTGGTGTTAACGGAAGTGTAGTTAGTGAGAAGGTAGGTGTACAAATTCATCATCTTTTGAGATAAAATGGTTTAAAAAGAATTATTCCTTTTATTTCCATTGCTCGTCAAAATTACATGTTGATCCCTGTTGTGGTGTTCAGGTGCTATCGAGTGATAACCCAAAATATGGATACAATGCTGCTACTGGACAATATGAAGATCTAATGGCTGCTGGAATTATTGATCCAACAAAGGTGGTGAGATGTTGCTTAGAACATGCATCTTCCGTGGCAAAGACATTCTTGATGTCTGATTGTGTTGTTGTTGAGATTAAAGAGCCTGAACCAGCCGTTGCAGGAAACCCCATGGATAATTCCGGTATTTAATGTTTAAACAAATGACTTATATACGAGTCAATATTATATTTATTCCAATTAACTAAAACGTTAGGTGGCTTAACTTTACTCTTGCTTTGTGTCAGGATATGGTTACTAAGCAAACCGAGGTCTCAGTATTCTGCTAGCAGATAGACAGTCACCAGACATGCGGATTTAGTTTAATTATAGGCGAATTAAGAAAGGAGCATATGAAAATCCAACAAGGTTAGTTTGGTTGGAAACGGTTTTGTCCGAATTAGTTGTCATAATGAACTGATTGGAAGCAATGTGTCATTTTGGAAAAAAGACCATATAAGATTTATGAAGAATATTGTTGGTTAATTGTGAATGTACTCATTGAACTAATGCTTCATTTGTGTTGAAGTCTTTATCCTCTTCGAGCAGATACTTTCTTGTTCTATGGTCAATTCTCCGTTTGTATTTAATTGAGGAGAAATTCTTAGTTCATAGAAAATTATACAAAGAAGCATGAAACTTGCAAAGATCTCTATAGTTTCTCCAGAGTTTGATATATCTATTATTACGTGAGAATTGGTCAACTTATGGGTTATAGATAAACAATCGAGTCGAGAACCCCTACATTATGGCCGGCCTGCAAAATAATTATGCACTCAAGTATTCATAAGTCACTTCAACTTATTCAACAAAAACTGAAGTTATCATATACATCTAAGCTCACTGCTTAGTCTTTATTATGATGAAAACAAACAAACCTAGTGACGATTCTTAAGCATTATGGGGGTGAAGGCGAATAGGAAGTCCTTAAACTGGAGTTGGAACCGGATCATAAATAATTTTCTCATCACGTGCAGGAATCTTTTAAGTACCACCTGTATTTTCTTTCTAACCACATTTTGAAGAAATATAAGTATCTCCAATCTAGCAAACTCTTTCCCCAAACACACGTGAGGTCCTCCACCAAAAGGAACAAATGTATATGGAGTTGGTCCTGTCCCTTCAAATCTCGATGGATCAAACTTCATCTCGTCTTTAAAAAAAACTAGGATCTCTATGGCAATTTTTGAGTTTTGACCGATTTAGTCAGTTTTACTCCGATTTTATTGTTTTTTCATTAATTTCACTAGTTTAACATGTTTTAACCGATTTAATCCGTTTTTCGCCGATTTCACCCATTTTTTCATAAATGTTATCGATTTTTCACTAATTTTACCGATTTAACCCATTTATTAACCAATTTTGACCATTTAACCAGTTTTTTCACCAATTTCATGGACTTTTCACTAATTTCACTTGTTTAACTCATTTTAACCGATTTAATCCGCTTTCACCGATTCATCATTTTTTTCATTACTTTCACTAGTTTAACATGTTTTTTAACCCATTTTTGCGTAGATTTCACCTATTCAATATGTTTTTATCACCTATTTAACTCATTTTTTTACTAATTTTATTGATTTTTCTCATTTTGACCGATTTAACTCGTTTTAGCCTTTTTTTGATAGAATAACACCTTTTTCCATTGATTTACCATTTTTTACTAATGTCACATATTTAACATTTTTTCATCAATTTCACCTATTTTTCACTAGTTTAAACCCGATTTTACATGTTCTTTAATCAATTTGTTCAATATAACTTATTTTTAACCGACTTAACACGTTTTTTCACCCGTTATTCACCGATATCATTGACTTTCCTCACTAATTCATCGTTTTAGCACGTTTTAACCCATTTATTATAGATTTTATTCATCAATTTATGCACTAAATTCATTGATTAAATTCATTTCAATCGATTTGACACATTTTAATCGAATTAGCTTAGACAACGATTCAAATCGGTGAAATTAATATAAATAACGGGTTAGATCCGTTAAAAGGGGTTTAAATTGGCGAAATTAGTGAAAACGGTGAAAAATCAGTGAAATTGGTCAAAACGGTTTACTCGATAAAATTAGAGGAAAGAATCGATGAAAACGGTGAAGAAGTGGGTTAAATCGGTCAAACATTGCTTAAATTGATGAAATTAGTGAAAAAGCTGATGAAAACGATGAACAAATAAGTTAAATTAGTCAAAACGATTAATCGATGAAATTAGTGAAAAAATAGGTTGAATCGGTCAAAACGATTTAATTCGGTGAAATTATTGAAAAAATTAACGAAAAACTGTGAAAAAAGGGGTTAAATCGACAAAAAACGGGTTAAATCGTAGAAATTAGTTAAAAAAATAGATGAGAACGGTGATGAAACCTGTCAAATCGGTTTAAATCGATAAAATTAGTGAAAAAAGATTTTAACTCGGTCAAAAATAATTTAACTCGTTGAAATTAGTGAAAAAAATATATAAAAACGGTTTAAACTTATGAAATTAGTTAAAAAAAAAGGATAAAAACGGTGAAAAAATGGGTTACCGATCAAAACGAAATTAATTTGTCACCCCAAGTTGGGATTTTGGGTGGATTTAAAATAACTGGGGTATAAGAGGTTTTTCAAATCCCCTTAAGTTTGTAGTCAAATCCATTAAAATCCATATGAATGAATTTATTTTTGTATCCAAACAGCCCAAAGGGGATTTAACCCATCCGGCCCAAACACTCCCATAATAACTCAAATATAAAGATAGTAGTGCTACATTTAATACATGTTCTCTGCAGCTCATGAGACTCACAATTTCAGAAGCTATTACTGTACATTAATGATGCTTATCTCAAGATATAATATATAGTTTCATTCATGACATGTATTTAGTTCATATTCTAAGTAGAATGAGAGTGAATGCGAATAGGAAGTCCTTTAACAGGCGTGGGCATTGGATCGTATTCAATCTTCTCATCAGGAATCTGCAACTCCCACCTGAATTTTCTAACAACGTTGTAGAGAAATATAAGTACTTCCAGTCGAGCAAACTCTTTCCCCAAGCACATACGAGGTCCCCCACCGAATGGAACATACGAAAATGGAGTAGTAGGTCCAGCACCTTCAAACCTCGATGGATCAAATCTCATGTTGTCCGAAAATAAGCTTTCATCTTTGTGTGTGAACGACGAGCTCCAGCACATCTATCACCATATATAGTGTTAGTATATAAAATGATATGTTAAAGAAAAGGAAAGTGAAACAAGAATGTGAGATCGAAGAAGTACCTTCCATCCTTTTGGTATGTCATAACCTGCATAATTAATATCGGTTATTGCTTCTCTAAAAGCACCAAATACGGGTGGTGATATTCTTGCGGTTTCACAAACTACGTTCCATGAGTACTTCATCTTCTGTATATCCTCCCACTGCAGAAACTCTCCCTCTTCTTTCGATGATGCAATTTCATTTTGCTCTGTTATAAAATACTAATATTAGCCGAAGTTATGAAAACAAATAGCATCATCAAGTTTGTTAATTTCTAAGTTGTATGCATTTCAACCATCAATGGATCCATAAGGAGTTAGATAATGATGAATCTTATATAGATAAAAGGTCTTCGAGTCTAGTTTCCTGCGCTTTAAAAGGTACATCATTTGGAGTTTTCTACACAAAGTTATACGATTCTCGTGCAATGTGTTTAAACTGTCCATAGGGGAAGTTATACACAAGTTGTTCAAGTCTCATTTTCACTTATATTTTCAGATTTTTACATGTTTCTAGAGTCCCTTATTTTTTATTATAAGTTCATAAGTGTCTTTTAAAAAGTTTAAAGAGCCTTTTACATATTCTACGGTCTATTTAAGCTATTAATTTTCTAAGTGTCCTCGATTGCCCTAAGTAGGTTGTTTCAACTCGATAAATAGTGGGCAGAGAATAGTAAGTGTTCGTTCTATTGGACTTATGAATGGTAATGAGTTAAGATGTTGGAAACAAAAAGCTAATGATCCTCCATACATTATAATGAGAAAATATTGGATTGGTTAATTATATGAAATGAAGAGCAATAGCACTAACCTTTCAATACTTTTTCATAAACATGAGGAAGTTCAGCTAGATTCTTCATCAACATTGTTATCAAGACACTAGAAGTGTCATGACCAGCAAAGAGCAGCAACAATATGTTGTTTACGATAATTGATTCGGACATAAATTTTCCATTCTCATCAAGAGAAACAAGTAAATGTGACAAAAGATCTTGTGTAGGTATCGAGTTTTTCTGTTCCAAGACAGCTTTTCTATGTCTTACTATAGTTCTGAGTAGCTTCTTTATAGCATAAGTAGCTTTCATTGCTTTGTAGAATCTTGTTCCCGGGAAGTTGACCGGAATCGAGATCACACCCTTCAAGAATATATTGAACAGAGTAGCAAGCTTTGATATTTGTTCTTGATCCTCGAGGCTCATAAATAGGCGACAAGCCAGTTCAAACGTGTATAATTTGATGGTCGGAAATACTTTCACCACCTCTTTACCTTCACCAAGATTAAACAAGTGTATAAATTAACTATTCAAAATGGTAGTATGAAATGCTACTAAATTAATGAGCTATCAAAATTCATCTTTGTTTCCTATTTGTTTCTTTCTTCTTTCTTTTCTTTCATTGCAACTGGGTTGTACTTGGCGCGGAAAATATGGATTTTGACAACCCGATCCAACCCAATTCAACTCTATTCTTTTTTTCTTTATAGATTGATCAGTTGGTTTGAATTGTCATAAAATTTAGGACTTTTTGCACTTTGCACCGTCGAAACACATAAATAGTACTTAACACCCTCGAAACATAAAAACTCAGCAACTTGCACCCTCTAGTATTTCAGTTTTTTAGCACTTTGCACCCCAAAACAAGATAAATGGGCACTTTGCATCCCCCAAAACATAAATTAGAACTTAGCACCCTCGAATTAAGAAAAACATATCACTTTGCACTGCTGAAACATGAGAAATCGATACTTTGCACCCTCGAAATATAAAATAAGCACTTAACACCCTCGACTTAAGAAAAACTCTAGTAAAAAAATCAAGGAAAAAAATAGGTAATTCATTTTTTCTGCAAATTAATAAGAAAGAAAGAAAGAATGAATTACCTATTTTGCCTCTAGGAAAATACTAGATGGTGCAAGTTTTTGAGTTTTTTGTGTTATTTTTGTGTTTTGGAGGGTGCAAAGTGCGTATTTTGGGGGTATAAAGTGCAAAAAATCCTAAAATTTATGTGGGTCAAAAGTGGATCCAAATGAATAAAGAGTAAAGTTCAAAATTGTTAAGAAAAAAAAAAAAAAAACACTCAATAAGAACTAACTTAAAATTCAGCGGCTCGACCCAACCATACTACAGTATTCCGACTTAACTTGACTTGATTTTGAACCAATGATATTTTCTTTCTAAATTTATGTCAATTGAATTGTAATCACCTATTTAGGCCTTAAATATATCTAAATCTTACAAGTCACACAAAAACCGCGTAACTATTAATTTATACTTATGACTAATTATTAAAATCCTTGAGCTTAATCTAATTTCTAATATTTAAACCCTACTCCATTTATGGTGCATATTTATGCTTGAGCAAAAAACATATGATTAGCTAAACCTCTTAAACCCGAAAACTGATTCAACCCAGACTCGACCCATGCAATTTTTGGCGCAACTCGTTTCTACCTCGGGAAAATGACTGACTCATTTTAACTGGAACCATTTGAGGCGACCCACCATCCGATCAAAGTCTTGTCGGTTCTGAAATGACCGGATCCACCCCGAATTTGGTGTGGATCCAATAAAATCTTTATTTTCGAATATCTTTTTTCTACAACAACATTAATATACATGTAAATATCTTGTTATATTATGCCTGCGTACCTTGCCAGTAAGTTGTGATATGCTGGTGAGAAACCAAATCCATAGTCTTAATGTAACGCTTTGTGAATGCATCAGGGCTCACAAAATAAGACAATATTTTCCTCATTTGTTTGCCTTCTTCTCCACCCATTGTTGCCAAACATGGCCCCATCAATTTCTTCACAGATCCAGGCCACCACACAGTGACAAACTTATTTTCGTTACTGAACAAAAATTTATTTCCTGCAGGTCCACATAATACAGCCATTTTCTCCCCCAGTATTGAAGTCTTGAACACTAGATTAGATTTGTATTTCTCAATTCTATCCGTCACAAATTTTTCCGGTGCTCCATCCACACCTGCACCGAGAAAATCCATTGTTTCACCCAGAATTGGCCATCCATAGCTACCTGGAGGAAGATTTGAAGTTGATCTTCCTAATTTATTAAGTTTTCTAGTACTGATTATTATTATAAGTAAGAAAAGGATTATAAAAGCTGCAATTATCAAAATCATGGTGCTAGTACTGAGTAGTGACATTAATTGAACAAGGAAATGATAAAAGCAAGCTTGCCGCAATAGTTTATGTATTTATATACTTTTATGTGAAGTGGATTTATCCACGAGTTTCTATTTTCTTACTTTCAGACCTCTCAATTTCAAAGGCAAATAATTCATGAAAGAAAGCGTATATTTTTCCAAACAGGCCTGTTGTGTTGAGTCTCAAAATTCTAATTTTCTTACACTGTGTTTGCATATTTTTCAAGTAAATAACAGTTGAAGTTGATTTTACCAAACGCTAAATTGATGTGTTTGAGCTAAGAAAAACTCATAATATGTTTACAAAAACATAGGTTTAGTGTAGGTTTTTTTAGTTTTATACTAGTGTTTAGAAGTTGATCACTTTCTTTGCTAATTTGATTGTAATTGTAACATATTTTATGATTTAGTTGTATTGATATAATTACCGTTTCAACAAAAAAGATACAGTGAAGTTTACTAATAACAAGTGGTCTATATACTCCCTTCGTCCTTTCATTTTTGCTCTTATTTTCTCTTTGGGTTGTCTCAAAACAATACTTTTTTTTCTTAAAATGAATTTATTTTTCTCAACAATACCCTATCACAAAAAACAATGATTTGACACCACTACTTTTAAGATAAAACGGGCAACATATGATGACATTATTGAACTAGAGTTGTGGAAGATAAAATTGGCAACCATAGATAAATTCCACCAGTGTCATTTTCATCTCTAGAAGTCAAAAGTGCCATTATCCAAAATTATGTACTATGAATTCTTGTTCTTATCGATTCAATAGAATTCCCTAATATGATTATCCTTGTCATCCACCATAATTTTTTGCTAATAATTTCTGTAAAGAAAACAACATGACACTAATGAAGTAACAACATGACATCAAAATTCTATTCAATACACTATAACAAACAAACTGCACACAACAGATTTTTGAGTCATGGTCCACATCCCACATCACAATATCCTACTGCTTTTGCCACAAAATTATTGATTCAATTTAATGAGAGGAACAAGGAAAAGGGAATGGACAAAGAAAACAAATTAGATGGTGTGAAAATCAATCTTTTACTAGCAACCTTCAGTTTGGAGGATTTCAATGATTCAAATGTTATGCTTCACTGAAGATATATGTCAATAAATGAATGGCAATTCTTATTATCAGAAGCATTTTGGATCCGGATGCCAAATGATGAAGCAATTGTGATCGATTATAGCTGTTTAAGTCACATTCATGAAGTTGAGGCGAAATCAATAACCAGATAACTCTCTGAATCACATTTCTTTTTCAAAACCATCAGAGGATCACACAAAGACAACGGCTACTTTCCTCTTCATTGTCCGTATCCCTTGTTTTACTGAAGCAAGAATTGGTATTAAATCAAAAAACCGAAAAGTAAAATCTAAACAAGCAAAGGAAAGGCATCAAAGAGAAAGATATTAAAGTAACGACCTGGATTCAAACTCCTTGATTTCAGCAAGTTCTTTCCCTAAATGATCAACCCATTTTACTCTTTTCTTCTTCCCAACCTCGTCTTCGGTGGAGTCAGGCTCACAAATAAGGAGCTTCTTCCTAATACAACTCTTCAGTACAATCTCAGCTTCTTTCTTTCCATTAACAACATCCTCTGAAGATGAGTTATCAGAGGAATCTGTAGAATGAACAACGTATGGCTCCAATTTCAAAGGCCCTGAAGTGTAAATATTACCAGCAGAGGGTTTACAGAAGCAAATTAATGGACACTGGATCTTGCAAAACAACACCCTTATTTCCTTCATCATCAAACCAAACCAAGAAAAATTTTCTTGCTTCCTTCATAGAGCTAGCTAGTTACTCAGATAATTAAATTTGAAATTTCAAGAGAGATTATGTTGGATGAAGAATCTTTCTTTCAGCTGAAAATAATGCAAAATATCAAAACAAAGAAAGCAATCTTGATTCTTAAAGGTCTATGATGCAGATATCTAAATCAAAGTGAGAAGCCAACCACTCAAGCACTGTAATTATCCAGGGACCTGGTAATTGTAGACAGAATTCAATAAATGACACTTTTTTTTTATAAGCGCAATAAATGACTTGGGAAAAATACACAAGCAGTTATTTCAAGAGAGTCAGAAAGATAGATTCCTCTGTCAGAAGAGAAGAGGAAAAAGACTATTCTACCCTCTTTCAGGAAAATTGCATTCACCTGCATGACTCGAATTATGAAAACACATTGCAATAATGAAAGGCAGACAAATTCTTAACAATCAAGAACAGAGTACAGAAACAATGAAGAGAAAGGGAATGCTTAGCTGGAAAGTCCAGCTACAAAAGATTATACACAAATTTGAAAGGCATCCAACATTCCATTAGCAAATAAAATGCTATGTTTTTAGCATTATTATATTCTTAGGGACCTTTGAAATCTTATAGGTTCCTTTCCTTATCAACCATCATAAAATATTCTCGTCAACAAGCCAGAGAACATCTAAGTTTAAATATCGTATATATTATCCTGGTTTTCTATTTGTCAATCTTGCTTCCATAAGAGTTCAATTAAGTTTCAGGGTAGATTAGATCAACTAGGGATATTATAAGCAATAGAAATACAAATATTACAACATAAGACTTGTCCAACTTTCAAATGAAATCTTGCAAATGCTTGTCTTTTCTTGGTAAAGTATCATAAGCCATGAAGGAGTGGGGTTAGTGGGGCTGCAGGAATTAAGAGTCATGAAATGTGATGGGAACCACATGATTATGCAACCCAGTAAAGATGGTACTTGAATAAAGTAAAATTGCATTTTTACTTTATTAAATTTGAAAGAAGCAGTCCATTTATTGGACTTGGTCCTAAACTTTTCAGATTTAATTATCGTTCGAGCTCAAAATTGTCTTTTCAATTAGACATATTAGTCTTATAATTGACACTTTTAGTCTTCTTGCTTTGAAACTTTAGTCTGACTGTCTGTCAAGGCAAATTTCAGTGAATTTACATATTTAGCTTAAAAATATCTTTTTAATGTAACTATTATAAATGGTTTGTTTATGTTTAAGTATTTTTTGACAAAATCAATACATAAATGACTAAAAGTAAGGTAGGCTCATAAAATAAAGGACACAAATTTAAGACCAAATATGCTGATTTGAAAGATTAAAAAAAAAAAAAAAAAACTTTTGTCATGACTCTGAAAGTTAAGAGGACCAAAATGTGCAATCTTACCTTTAAAATATCCCAGTTAAAGTCTTCTCTTTCCTGTTTTCTTTTTTTCCCTTTTCTCATAGAGTTGGACAATCTTTCACTCTTTTTTTCACCAATTGCAGTGACAAAGCATGCCCAAATGTATTATATTGCTGGAAGCAAGACTTCTTTTTCTTGCTTATGTGTCGGTCATTAGACCTATGCTCAAGATCAGCAGAACATACAATGCGCACTATGCTAATTATGGCAGTTAGTTTCTTGTCCAAAATCAAACTTTATTAAAGCAAATTTATTAATCATCAGAAAAGCACACATCCTATTGTGGGGCAAAAGCCCTGAAATGCAAACAAGTATCCAGCTTCTAAAAGTTGGGCACGGTAACAATTAACAACTACTTTCTGTGTAGAATAAATAAATAAACCAAAAAAAATTAATTTATTCAAGGCAAAATTTACGCCACTTAAGAGAAAACCATATTTTGAGTCAATGAAGTTTTTATTTTTGACATTTTTGAAATTGCCACATGAAACAATAAGAAAACAAACACTGCAATTTATATATATTCTGTTTTTTCCAACCAGTATTGAGGGACCAAGCCTGGACATGTCCACTGGAAAACATGTCAAGGAATATACTTTTAAATTCTAGAAACCAAGTATGACGCAAAATCTAAAAGGAACTTGTATTTGCTTGCATTTCATCTTCGACAAATTGCATGTAGTGAAATTCAGTCAAAACAACATAGAGGAGTCAAATAAAAATGGTTAGGGTAATTTTTCTCAAGTTCTTCATTACAAGAGAAATCTCCACATATATGATATATTTTAGAAAATGCTATTATCAAGGTGTGTCTGTGTGCTTGATTACCAATAAGAATGAAACTACTGATAATACAATAAATATTAACAAACTAACAATACTCATTACAATACCTTTAACAGCATCAAAGTATAGGCCCTTGGGCCTCAGCCCCGGCGAGCCTTTATAGGACAAAATCAATCTCGGATCCGTGGCCAAAGAGCTTAAGTTCTGAATTTAATACATCCAACACCAAGTAAATCTCTTCTGATTCCGGATGATAATTATCACAAGCAGCAAATTGATACATCTTCTTTTTCACTTCAATCCAACTGGACCCTGGCCATATCTTCTCTACTCCACGTTCCTTCATGATAGTCCTAATCCTTGCCACTTCAGTCCATCTATTTGCTTCAGCATACATGTTAAGCAAAAGGGTACAATACCCACTATTGTAAGGCTCTAAAACCGTTAATCTATCCACAGCAAATTGAGCAATCTCTAAGTTCTTGTGAAGCTTACAACCATTTAACAAAGCACCCAAAACAACAGAATTGGGCTGCATTCTCATGCTTCTTATCAACTCAAGTGCTTCTTCCAGTAAACCAGCTTTACACAAAAGGTCAACCATGCACCCGTAGTGTTCAATTTCAGGAAGGATAGAATACTTTTTAGTCATATCAAGAAATCTCCTTTTGCCTTCTTCAACCAATCCCGCATGAGTACAAGCTGTAAGAACACTGACAAAGATAACACCATTAGGTTCGATGTTCTCCTTCTCCATTCCCTCAAACATTGTCAATGCTTCTTTCGCATATCCATGGAAAGCAAGCCCGTCAATCAAAGTACTCCAACAGAAGATATTTTTCTCTGGTAAATTGAAGAAAACCACAAGTGCTCTTTCCAACACTCCGCACTTCGCATACATATCAATCAACGCAGACCCTATATAAACATCAAGATCAAACCCGCTTTCAACAACATAAAAGTACATCTCCTTCCCTAGATCCAGTGCCCCAAGATGTGCACAAGCGGACAATACCGTTGCCATGGTCACTTCATCAGGTCTTACTCCATTACTCTTCATTTCATAAAAATGTTCCAACGCTTCACTATATCGCCTCTGTTTAACGTAACCGGTGATCATAGTTGTCCACGAAATCAAATCCCTTTTAACCATCCTATAAAATATCTCCTCTGCTGATTCCATATCTCCAGCTTCCACATATCTATGAATCATGGTATTCCATGCAGCCGTATTCTTCTCAGGCATTTCATCAAACACCCTCCTTGCTGAATCCAAATCCCCGGCACGAGCATATGCCAAAATCATTGATGACCAAGCATAACAATCCCTTCCAGGCATTTCATCGAACACCTTCCTCGAATCAACAATTCTACCCAAACTCGAATAAAAATCAATAAATGCAGTCTGAACATGAACGTGCAATCCCAGCCCACATTTCCAAACCTGTCCACGAACACATTCCCCAAATCCCACAAGAGATAAAACTCGACAACTCTTAATTACAGCAGGAAATGTATAACTGCTAGGAAGCACACTATTCCTTAACATGTCTACGTAACACCACAAAGCTTCCATTGGGCGAAAACATTTTACAGAGGCTCCAATAATTGCATTGTAGACGAATACATTGGGATTTTTCACCTGGGTAAAAGCGAAAATGGCAGAATCTATACTGTGAAAGTTGGAGCAAGCGGTGATGTATTGATTTATGGAGAAGCAATCTTGGGATGTACTGTTCTTGAGCATGAAAGTGTACCATGATTCTACTTCTTTCAAACTTGAGCATCTTTTCAGTTGATCCGCTATATATTTTACCGAGAATTTCGCATGACATTGCATGAGAAATCGTACCTGATAAAAATTACGGTAAGTCTTTTAGGTACTACCTTCGGTCCCTATGAGTTAAGATGTAAATATGACTTATATTTTGGGAATTAAATTATTTTTTATTAAGGTTAAAGCAATTCAAGAGAAATACCATGCCGGATTTTTTTCCAGCATAAACTTAATTTTATGCATCTAATTTCCTTTTTCTTTTTAAACTTTTGTTTAATTATAAAAATAATGAAAATTGAGGTTATAGTAACAAGAAGGTGAACCCTTGATCTCAAATATAAATAAAATGTTGGTAGCCATTTGAGTTATACAAATTACTTAAAACCCTATGTTATTGAATTGAAGTTTTGATCATGTACTTACATGTATAGATTGTTGTAGCTTTCATAGCACTTCCTTCAATCAATGTATAAAATGCTCTTCTAGTTTAAGTTTCGTAATATTTCACACATAAATCCCACCGTAGAATAAAAATATAAAATGAAAAAAATATATTGTAAACCTTTCAAGGGTGTAGGTTTTATATTGCTAATGTATGCTTTACGCATAAATTTGAGGAACTATATGTATTGATAAATTTAATCGGTACAATTCTTTTAATGCGGTTGATCGATAGACTATTAATGTTATTATTTATTACTAAATACAATGAATTGTTAAATGCATTGTGATAGCGTCATTTGGCACAAACTCCACCTCATTTTGTAAATTAGAACTACATAAGATGAATTGTAAATACATTGTGACCATGCCCTATGACACAAGTCTCGATTCAAGAATTCTACCCAAACTCGAATAAAAATTAATAAACGCCATTTGAACATGAAAATGCAATCCCAAATATGTCCATGAACACATTCTCCAAATCCCACAAAAGATCACTCTTAATTCCAGCCGGAAATGTGCAACTGCTAGGACGCACACCATTCCTCAACAAGTCCACATAACAACACAAAGCTTCCATTGGGTGGGAAACATTTTATAAAAAGGTCCCAATGATTGCATTGTAGATGAATACATTGGGATTATTCACCCGGATAAAAGCGAAAATAGTAAAATCTATATTGTGAAAGTTGGAGCAAGCAGTTACGCACTCTCTCCTTTTCATATTATTTGTCGCTTTAACAAATATTTATTGTTTCAAATTATTTGTCATTTAGAAGTAAAATGCAAAATTAATTTATTTTGAGAATTCTTCTAGTAAAATGTTAAAGTAATGGAAGAGAAATATCAAATTGGATTAAATTATACTTATACTTGTAGGCCGAGTCATGTGCAACATGTTGATTAATTTTTAAAGTCATCATTGATAGTCTGAGCCTAATTCCTACTGTATTTTTTATGATTTAAGTGTCAAGAGGGCATGATTTAAATTACAAGCTTTTTTTTAAGAACTAACTTAGCAGTCTATCAGCCTTTTATTGTGTTGATGTCAAAAAAAAAAAAAAAAAAAAACTTTTATTGTGTTAATTAAGACTTAAATCTTTATCATTTAAATTTACATAAATAAATACCCAAATGAGAAAGAAGCAAAATCAGCAAAAAAAATATGGAGGCGGCCCTGCAGACATTGGGGCTGAAGCAGTTGCTCCACCTTGCCGCTTCTTCCAAGCTCAACACAAACACAAACCCTTCTCTCTTCGGAAAACTCCGACCCTTCATCATTTTCCGCTTCTCTTTTTCTTCTGATCACAAATTTCAGACAATGCAGTGTATCTCTATGCAGTATCGGAGATACTGTTCGAGCACTGCAGTCTCAACCTCTTCTCAAATGGCTTATTATATCCGCCTTGGGGAAATTGGAACTGCACGAAAATTGTTTGATCAAATTCCCGACAAAAATATTGTTTCATGGAACTCTATTATTTCTGCATACTTCAAAAACAGCCAACCCAATGAAGCCCAGCGCTTGTTCGACGAAATGCCAGAGAGAAATACTGTTTCTTGGAACGGATTAATTTCTGGGTACATAAAAAATGGCATGTTAAAGAAAGCTAGAGAAGTTTTTGATTTAATGCCTGAAAGGAATGTCATTTCCTGGACTGCCATGGTTAGAGGTTATGTAGAGGAGGGAATGGTTTCAGAGGCAGAGGCATTGTTTTGGAGAATGCCAGAGAAGAATGTTGTATCGTGGACAGTGATGTTAGGTGGGCTGATCCATGGAGGTAGAATTGATGAGGCTAGGAGACTATATAGTATGATGCCTGTGAAGGATGTTGTAACAAGGACCAGTATGATTGGTGGCTTATGCTCAGAGGGTCAGTTGGATGAAGCTCGCGAGATTTTTGATGCAATGCAGCAGAGAAATGTGGTTTCCTGGACAACAATGATCTCGGGTTATGCGCAGAATGGGAAGGTGGATGTTGCTCGAAAGCTCTTTGAGGTCATGCCTGAAAGGAACGAGGTTACTTGGACGGCAATGCTTATGGGTTACACCCAGTGTGGTAGAACTGAGGATGCGTGGGAGCTTTTCGAGGCTATGCCTGCCAAACCAGTTGTTGCTTGCAATGCAATTATTATTGGGTTGGGTGATAATGGAGAGGTTTCCAAAGCAAGGAAAGTTTTTGATTTGATGAGAGAAAAGGATGACGGAACATGGAATGCGATGATTAAGATATATGAGCGAAAGGGTTTGGAAATGGAGGCACTTAATCTCTTTCGGCTCATGCAGACGGAGGGGGTTAGGCCACATTTCCCTTCCTTAATTAGCATTCTTTCAGTTTGTGCCAGTCTTGCCACTCTTGATCATGGTAGACAAGTTCATGCTCAATTGTTAAGGTCAGAGATTCATGATGATATATATCTGTCATCTGTTTTGATCACCATGTACATGAAATGCGGTGATCTTGTGAAGGCCAAAACAGTTTTTGGTAGATTCCCTTGCAAGGATATAGTAATGTGGAATTCCGTGATTTCAGGGTATGCCCAACATGGCTTGGGAGACGAAGCTCTACAAGTTTTCGCAGAAATGTCTTCATCAAGCATCACACCAGATGAAGTTACATTCATTGGGGTTCTCTCCGCTTGCAGCTACAGTGGAAAGGTTTCAGAAGGTAAGGAAATATTTGAGTGCATGAAGTCAAAATATAAGACTGAGCCAACCATGGAACATTATGCTTGCATGGTGGATCTCCTTGGGCGAGCTGGAAAACTGAACGAGGCTATGGAGTTGATTAATAAGATGCCTGTAGAGGCAGATGCAATTGTCTGGGGTTCTCTGATGGGTGCATGCAGGAACCACCTGAATTCTGATCTGGCAGAAATAGCAGCTAAGAAACTTCTTCAACTTGAGCCCAAAAACGCTGGCCCTTATGTTCTACTATCTAATATTTATGCCTCAAAAGGTAGATGGGGAGATGTTGCCAAGTTGAGGAAAAATATGAGGTCTAGGAAAGTGAGCAAGTTGCCTGGTTGTAGTTGGATTGAGGTGGACAAGGAAGTGCATATGTTTACTGGTGGAGAGTATAGACCCCATCCTGAGCATACGGAGATCGTTAAAATGTGGGATGAACTAGGTAGGATGTTAAGAGAAGCTGGATATAAACCCGATGGTGCCTTTGTTCTCCATGATGTGGAAGAGGAAGAGAAAGCACAAAACTTAAGGCATCACAGTGAGAAGTTGGCTGTAGCCTTTGGGCTTCTGAAGTTGCCTGAAGGGGTGCCTATTCGAGTTATGAAAAACTTGAGGGTTTGTGGGGATTGCCATACTGCTATCAAACTAATTGCAAATCTCACTAGGCGTGAGATTATCTTGAGAGATGCTAATAGATTTCATCATTTTAAGGATGGGTTATGTTCTTGCAGAGATTATTGGTGACTTCAGAGCACATAGTTTATCTAAGAGTGACATATTTGGAGAATCAAATTGTTGCTAATATAATTCATTACCTTGATAGGTGTTTATGATGATGCTTTAATCATTGAAAACTGACACTCTCTGGTTGCATTCGGTGGTGAAAGTGGAATTGCAAAATTATGAAAAATCGATTTACAATGTTTGGATGCAGTTAAAGCCATTTCTAAGTTAAACCACGGAGGACATGATTCCACAATCTCAAAAGACGGTGTGCATGTGTTTTCATATGCCGACCAAATTATAACAAGTTGCTTACTCCGAAACTATGTTTGATTGTGATGCCAGAATCTAGATTCTGTTTAGGGCCAGCTACTCCTTTAAAGCAGAAGTTTGAGAGCTTCTTTTTTAGTGAACTACACACTAAAGACTAAACAATGCCATATAGCCTTTAAGATAAAATACTGTAATGTTTGACAAGTGGTTTTATATAGAGTTAAGAGACTAGTCTTTAGTTTAGTTCATGATAGCATATTCAGTTCTCAATTTTAGCTAGGTTAGGGTCAATGTCAATCAGTTCATATATTTTGTATTCTCAAAGAGAACCTATTGAATTGTAAAGGGAATATTAGTCTGAAACTCAATAATTTTTTTGTAATTATATGACAAGATTATTGGATTCCTCGTCTGTTTGTATTCATAGTGTCTGGTTAAGTCATTGCTCTCCTATAACACATTAGTGGTCTGTGCATGGAACTTCTGTTGCTGTCTGCTAAAGAAACTTTTTCCCTTTTGTTTTAGCTTTACTGTGAGAAGGAACGGCTTCTGAATTGTCATTATGAACTCTATAAGACACCGGTTTATATAGGTGATATATTGAGCGCAAATTAAGTGCACAGAAAAAGGTATTCATTTTAGTTTATGTCTTACTTTTTCTAATATTTTATTCTGTGTGCGAGTGTTATATTCATATCCCCTTTGACTTGTTTTCTCTTGGAAGTTATTTGATTTTTCGTCGAATTTGTCTTTTTCCTAACCATTATTAATAAATCAATAAATTACTTTAATATAAATTATTTTATTTTTTTTTTAAAAATCCTCACCATCCCTAACCCCCCCAGCCCTTCACCCGCCGGTCCCCAACCCTTCACCCACCGTCCCCAACCCCGCAAATCTCTTCCCAGGCCGTGCCGCCGGCCTGGAAGGCCTAGGGTTCGAACTAGGCCGGCAATACTGCCTGGGAGGATATTTGCGGGGTTGGGACGGTGGAGGTGGGGTGGGGGGTTAGGGTTAGAGTTTTTTTTTTTTTTTTTTTTTTTAATGTATAAAATTAATTTTTGCAAGGGTAGTATTGTAATTTTGTGTATCATTGCAAGGGTAATATTGTAATTTTGTGTATCATTTCACATCATTTTGTAAGATTTTTGAAATATGGGGGAAGGTGGATGTAATTATGAAATTGCGAGGGGATTGGGCAATAATTAGCCCAAACCTCAGGGGAGGTTGATGTAATTATCCCTTTTCCTAATATAATTATCAGTAGTCTCTTGTATCTGTTTCAAATGAGTGGCGACGACCTTCATAGTTCATACTAGCTTTTTTACTCTCCCATCCATGCTTCACCATTCTGCCAATGAATGAACAATTTTACAACCTTGATCATTTTGTGCTGCTATAACATATTTGCGATTTTATTAGAACTCTTAATACTTGAGGCATTTTGTCTGATGCTTCACCTTCACCATCACCATCACCATCACCTTTTGATGGTGTTCTTTCATCAATGACAGGTAGGTGGATTTGAAAAAGTTTACAGAGTAGGCATGATCTTAAGAAAATGAAAGCATTCCTACTCATCTCAATCCTGAATTCACCACTATTTTGAGGAAATACAGAATAGGCACCGGAGGTTTTGACTCTTAAATTGCATTCCATTTCCACGTCTTTTACCATCTCTGCTATCAATTGGTTTGTTCATTGTAAATTTTGCTTATAGCAATTCTCTGAGTTGATTCTTGTAAATCTTAGGTAGACTGAATAACTGACCTTTGAAAGGTGTTCTTCAAGTTTTCATTGTATTTTTATTTTCATTTATTCTCAAGGGCTTTTCATTGTCAGACTTGTTGTACGAGGCGTTATTGAATTCCCGCCATAAAAGTTACTACTATATACTATATGATTTTTTGTAGATAAGAATGGTTTTGTGTTTGTAAGTTTTTAATTGATTTTTGAATGCTATCAACTGGTTGAAAAAGTTCCATCTCCTAATTTCACTCTCTACTTGTCTTCCCTTGGTTTTAAAGAAATAAGCATGTGCAACTACTACTACAATTTATTTGATAGGAGTTTTTTTTAATAATAATAAATATAAATCATGGGTGGGTACTCGCTGATAGGATATTACTACTTTTTTCTATAATTTAAAAATAAAACATTAATATGGGCCAATGAATTGGTTAAGACTTAGGATCACAAACAAAATCAAAATCTTGAAAGCTAAAAGAAAGAAAAGAAACAAGAAAATCAGATTCTGTTGAAGCAGGAAAGATCTCTCTAGGTTCCTTTTTTTGGTGCATGTGATTAAAATCTATACCATTTTGTTGTGCACAACATTAATTTTGATAGCAGCAGCAACAACAACAACGGCGGAGATCGAGTCACCACCGTCATGTATAGAAGATTGTAAGCCCATATGCATCAAGTTAGATGAGGTCGGTGAGGGTGACTGTAATAGAGCTTGTTATCTTGGATGTCAACAATTATTAGGTAAAGGAAAACGCTTGTACAGAGAGATAAAAAACTTTTGATTCTGTTTTTCCAATATTTTCTTGATTTATGGTATAAAAATCATCTTTAATTATTGTCCCAATTCTTCAAGTTTTTCCCCATATTTGGTTATGTATACTACTATTAACATGTAGGAGGATGTTCATGAACATATAATACCAATAATATTTATTCACACGAAGGTACGGTTGAACATAATTAATTCATAGGTGGCATTTGGGCACGTCAAAGTTAGTTTTGTTGCTTTAAAGATTACCACATGTATTTGATAGAAACAAGCACCAAAACATGGTCTATAGAGTATGTATGCCGGCGCTGGTTTAAGTCTTTGGACCACTTAACAAAAGCATAATACACATTCAATTTTTGCTCTTATTGCCATATATATACATATATGGTACTCGTGCCCTTAATCTTGATCAACATGAGTATATAGATCAAATTAAGGAGCATAACAATTTATAGGCAACCTAGGAGTAACCATTGCTGCTAAAGGCACAGCTTTCTGCAAAGCAAGCCCAAAAGTTTCATCCATGTTCATCTCGGTCACTCCTTCAGGCAATTTCCAATCAAAAGAGTGAACCAAAGTTCCCAATATATACTCCACAAGAACTATCCCCATCCTAGCCCCGGCACAAATTCTCCGACCAGCTCCAAACGGGATCAGCTCAAAATCATTACCTCGTGGATCAATCTTTGCATTCTTACCAGACATGAACCTGTCAGGGTTAAAATTTAAGGGATCTTCCCACACGTCAGGATCCCTTCCGATTGCCCATATGTTGACACTGAGTCTCGTGTTCTTTGGTATGTAATAGCCGTTCACGACACACGCATCTGATGAGATCCGAGGAAGATTTAATGGAGTTGAAGGGTGTTTTCTGAATGTCTCCTTGCATATGGCTTGGAAATATGGCAGTTTGGGTATGTCCGACTCGGTTAGCCTCCGGTTCCGGCCTATGACTCTGTCCATTTCGTGGTGTGCCCTGTTTAGGATGGCTGGGTTTTTCATCATCTCGGCTAGCGCCCACTCTATTATGCTTGAAGATATATACCTTAATTATATATAACCCACCTCCGATACTCTAACATCGGCCCAATCATCCAGAGCCTTACTCCCCAACATGTGGAGATTGCTCAATTTTCTAAGCAGTCTCCACCTAGCTCCGTACTCTGCAAACACCTGTTAGCAAGCTACAACTTTTAAGTAATTATATATCAAATTAATTAGGAGTATATATATAAAAACTACATAATTGCATGAATTAATTAATTTAATTTCCATGTCTTGTGAGTTGTAAGCTAAGTGGGTGGCGCCGGCGTTTGGGGGGCGGTTGGAGAAGTTAGTGTTCAGCGTTTTGAGAAACGCTTTGGCGGATTCAGGAGTCGAGGCCACCGCCATGCCCCATGTGCCTACCTTTAGGTACATGACGGGCCCATATTTTTTGGCCATTTTGGCTAATGCAACATGTGGCATGTCACCTAAGAGTGGAAGGGCGCCGACAACCGGGAAGCCTCTCGGACCCGGTGGCAGCTGGCGGCTTGCGATGGTTTTTGAAAAAATTGAGCGTATGAGAATATGAGTGAGGATGTAGATTAAGGCCGCTGCTATGAGCTCCTTTAGGAAGAACATTAATTGCATCTGGAATTTTATGCATCATGGTCAATCTTTTTTTTTTTGAAATGTAATTTGTCAAATTGTGTTAGGACTATAAGAAAAGAGCATGCAGTGTATATATATGCTACGTAATGAGAAAGTTGGGTGGATATTTTGTATGGTCAGTCACGTTTTATTTAATTTTATCTATCGTTCAGCTATGCAGAAATAACCAAATTGCCATTACCTATTTTTTTGTCAGATTAAATATTTCCATTTATGTGTATAGTGCACCGGTGTTGATAAAGTGGCAAGTAAGACGAGCATTTTTAGTAAGAAACGAAACAAAAAATAGGTAGGCTTTGAATTTTAATTCATGTGGGTTAGGGTTTAATTTCTTTTATTATTTTTTGGCAACAAAATTACTATTTCTTGTGACATAATCAATCTCAATATATTCTTAATGAATCTGGTCGCGAGCTATGTCAAGCTTGCTGGATTTTAACCATGTTGGTTTCTAAATTTAATTTTACTCAAAATCATGACAAGTATATATTAAGCTATAATTGCAAGAATTCAACCTATAAAGAGAGGAGGCAACACATGTGCGGATAATTTGGCCAAGTTGGGACACCAACTGTGTGAAACTATGAAGATCTGGGATTCTGCTCCCGATGCTATTTTACCTCTCTTGAGAGAGGACATTTTGTAATTGTTTGTACTGTAGGAATTTCCTTTATCACCAAAAAAAAAAAAAAACCTATAACAATTCATCTACTTTTATAAAGACGTCCAAAGTAAACTAATTTAATTTCCGAGTAGAATTTTTGGCTTAAAATGTAAGATAAGATAAGTTAGATTATAGCTAGGTGCATGTATGTATACATCATGAATAGAGTATAACAAGTCTGATGATATATAAATTTACTAAACATAGAAATATATATCATATCCTTTTAAACTTGAAAATGGGAGAAAAAGGTAATTGCATAGTGCACTTTATCATCAAGGAGACTTAAAAAATAATTTAAAAAATAAAGTAAAATTGTTGAGTGATCATATGTTACTCTCAGCAAATTAATTACAAAAAGGAATATATTGAAACACGGATTGTACGTGGGAATTCCACTACTAGAAAAACTAAAAATTCCAACTGAATTTTTGCAACCGAATGAAATCGGTTGGAAATTTGGATAAAATTGCAACCGCAGTAATATCGGTTGGAATCGAGGTTGGAATGGCAAAATATGGATATTATTTGCAACCGATTTTAAATCGGTTGCAATATTTGGGTGAAATTGCAACCGAAAAAAAACTCGGTTGTAATTTCGGCCTAAAATTGCAACCGAATTTTTTCGGTTGCAATTTTTGCAACCGATTAAAACTTCGGTTGCAATTTTGACCCAAAATAGCAACCGAATTTTTTCGGTTGCAAAAATTGACCATAATTGCAACCGAAAATCAATTCGGTTGCAATTTCATATAATTAAAAAAAAAAAAAAGAACGAGACTCTCACTTCCTTTCTCTCTCAGATTCAATTAAAGAAGACCCTCACCTTAAGCTTCTCCACCGTGCACCACCACCGCAACACACCACCGCTGCGCAACAGCCCCAGCCGCACCACCACCACCTCGCGACAGCCCCAGACGCACCACCACCACCGCGCGACAGCCCCAGCCGCACCACCACCACCGCGCGACAGGCCCACGACCGCACCACCACCACCCCGGCCTTCTACAAATTTAGAGGTATGTAATTCGTTGGAATTAGTTAATTAATTTAGGGTTTGATTAATTAGGGCTTAATTATTTAGGGTTTGAGAAGATTGATTGATTTAGGGTTAATTAATTGAAAGGAGTTAATTTGACATTGTTGACACATGATTTATTGATACAGTTTTAGTAGAAAGGATTAATGAACTTTGAACTTGCTATTTTCACTTTCATGGTTGCTTATTGACTTGGACTGAGTTCGTAGAGGTAGTCAGGGGGTTATATACACATTCTTTTGTAATTGATTTGCCCAGAAGCTTTGTATCTTGAATGTGTTCTATTTCTATGTTCTCTTAGCAATACATTTTTAGATTGTTTACATTATACTCTCTTTAAACTTTTGTAATTTCTCAAGAGATCTTAGTAATTGCAAAACTGTTTTTTCTGAAAGTTCTATGAATTATTAGACCATTATTTGCTGATTTATTGTTTGTATAATGGTTCCTGTTGTTTGATATACCCTACGTCCCTACTGATTTCTGGCCTTCTCTGCCTAACAATCCAATCGTGCGACACATTTCAGGTACACCGTACATTGGGACAAAGATAGCAAACATAAGCTTAAGGTATAAGAGATGCTTCAGTTATTTGTTCTGGAATGCCTTGCATTTAAAATAGACACCAATCTCAGTACTGACTTTTATATTGTAAATTATTTAGGCTATGCCGAGGTGCAGTCAGCCAATACCTTGCACCACTTTCAACAACGATGGTTCTATATATGCATATTCGGTATGTCTCAATGTCCAGTATATATTTCACTGATTTTCTTTATAAATATGTGTTTGGTATGACGAAAAACATGGCATTGAGAAAGATTCCTCTTTGTTATTGCTGAGATGCTAAATCATGATAGTAATTCTTGTGCAATCAGTTTGATTTTGACAATCCATACAAACTCAATATTTCCAACTGGGATTATTGTGAATGCTTGCATATGAACTTCATGTGTGTTATGATTGGAGCAAGGGTGCTGAAAAGTATAATCCATCTACAACAAAGAACTATATCTACCTACATCAGACACAGGTACATTCGTTTGCTCATTTGAAATTATATTTATTCATATTTGTATGTATGTGTGAATATAATGTATTGATGTTGTATTTACTGCTGTTTGTGCAGGAGGCCGATGTCAAACCAAAACCACGGACAGGAGCAAGAAGGTGAAGTTTTACACTCGAGTCGAAGAGTGCATAGAATATAGGTCCTCCCAAGTGTATTTTGTGGTGTAGTTTTTGGATTGTGAATTATGTTTATGAATTGGATCGTGAATTTTGTTTATGAAAATTGAAATGTGTTGATGAATTTTGGATAATGTTTATGAAAATTGAAAAGTATTCATTGATTTTAGATTGTGTTTATTGAAATTTGATATTGAGTTTAGGGTTTAAATTGCAAAAAAAAAAAAAAAAAAAAAGGGAGAAATTCCAACCGAAAATAATTGGTTGGAAAATTTCAGTTGGAAAATTTCCAACCGATTATTTTCGGTTGGAAATTTCCAACCGAAAATAATCGGTTGGAAAGATATTCCAACCGAAGGTTTTCGGTTGGAATATTTTTCCAACCGATTTTGAAGTCGGTTGGAAATTCGGTTGGAAAGAAATTCGGTTGGAATTTCGGTTGCAAACCCATTTCCAACGGAGGTTTTTCCAACCGATATTTTCGGTTGCAAAATCGGTTGGAAATTCAATTTTCCAACCGATGTTGACCCATTTTCGGTTGCAATTTCGGTTGTAATTTTTGTTTTTTTTAGTAGTGTTCATGTAACGTTTAACAACTTTTTTACTATGACTATAACACTACAAAAAAAGGAGGTAACGACGTTGTTCAAATTGAAAATTTGGCACTATATTAATTTTAAGTAACAAATGTATTCCTCAATAGCAACGGAACAATTAAATAGTCATGTTCCAGCAATAATATTTATGGAAATTGAATTTTCTACGAAGTAATTTTTAATAAAAGTTATGTTTCTTGAATTGTAGAAAAATTTGATTCACAATGTCGATATCTTTTCAACAAAACAAATATTCGAATAGTTGATTAAATGATTTAATTTTATTAGACAAATTTACTATGGAAAATTGACCTCGAACGTCTCATGCACGTAGCAATTCGAAAGAAATCATTCTAGCTTAATTTTGGATTCGGATGAAATATGTTAAGACGCCTTCTATCTTTACCGGCCCAACAAGCAATTGGGCCTGTGAAGTTGTTAAGCACAACATAAGTTCAATTATCTTTCTTCTTTCTTCTTTCTTAATTCATTTTTTCTTTTTCCTAATTTTCAAGGGTATTCAGGTATTACACACAACTTAATTTATTTGAGGTGCATTTAGTATATTATATAGAGATCTCTCACAATGGAAATTCGAACCTGAATTCACCATTTTGTGAGAACAAATTTTTTCCACTAAATCAATCACTTGTTGATCTTTTTTTTATCTCTATGGTTTAATGAGAAAAAATAGATATTAGTGAAAGCAATAAGTGTGTAACGATAGTGATATTTAAAAAATAGGGTCATCAACAGTCAGATTCAAATTTTATTAGAATAAAAAAAATCAAGTCTATTGGATCTTATCTGAATATATAGTTCCAATGTCGAATTTTTTTGATCCAATAACATCTTCACAATTAAATCAATTTATTTACGTTAAAATTTTATTTAGTATAGCCCACATGTCAAAGTTTCTTTCATAATTCATCAGTTTTCAACATAGAAAAAGTTAATGCTTGACAAATTAATTAGTTGTTTCAACCGTTTACATTAAAAAACAATGATACTAATATGAATGTATAAATAAAAATATGCATAAAAATAAATTATTAACTAATATTATCTTAAACAGGTGGTAAAACATTACTAATTTACTTATCTTATTAACTCATCGTATTTTGAATTACAAATAATTATGATAGAATTAGATCCTACGAATCTCAAATCGAATTTTGATATTCAGTTTAATTTGCAATCGTATTTGATAAGAGTGGATTTTGTTAACGTTTAAGGCCCGCCCAACCCAATGGCTGCAAAGGGCAAATAAGTAATGACCACTGAATGTACACGAGTAAGTAAATTAAAGTTTGTTTGTTTGGCTCGTTTGTACATTTCTGACCCATAAGATTCTTGCCTGCAGTAGCAATACGTACAGTACCGGAACGACTCCCTTCGTGTGTGGGTCACACCAGGCGGGAGGCTTGGGTCAAAATCTGATGATGGTGATGCACGTGTAAGCCCACTGTACCCAAAATAAAATTATTACAGTCTTTCCCAAATGACGGAATTATACTCAATTCTTTATTTTCTTTTACATGATATAATATTTTAATTATTATATTAAAAAAAAGTTCAATTATTACTAAATTATAAAACAATCTAACCAAGCAAATACCATATTCTTAGTAGTGAGAATCGAGCTCAAAACTTTTTAATCTTGGTTTCTAAATGTTTATTTGTTAAGACATTTTATGTATTTTATCGTTACTTATTTACTGTAAATCGAAACATCAAAAGAGTAGTATGGGGACATGGTACTAATTAATAGTCCAAATTAGGCCATCTCTAGTCACTAAAGAGATGAAGAAAAAATGAAGAAAAATATGAGGGAATGGCCCATCACAAGAAATTATTACCCGCACCTGGTTTGGCAAAACCCAAATTAACTACATAGCAAGTGCAATACACTTATTTTGATATTGGATGTAACTTCCAAGAAAGTGTGATCAATCACAAAGCAAGTGCAATACACTTGCTTGGTGATTGGATGAGTTTGGCCAAGCCAAGCTTGGACAAGAATTTCCCATCATCACTTGTTGGATTCACACGTCCAACAAGGGTGTCTTCCATTTTATTTTTTTTAATTTATCTAGGGTTTAATAAAAATCATTTTTTTAAAATTTCCTTTAATTTGTGTATTATTTTTAAGAAGTTAATTTTAGTTTTGAAAATGTAACTTTTATTTAAGAAACTTAAATTTAATTTAATTAATAAAAATTAAACTTTAAAAAAACCTAACTTTAATTTAAAAAACTTAACATTAATTGTGTGAAATTTAATAACAATGTAAGAAATTTAAATATGATTTAAGAAACTTAAATTTAATTAACATTATTATGATAACATTGATTTGTTTTCAGCACGCTAAACATACAAATATGAAATTAAATACGATTTATGAAATCTTAAATATGATTTGTTAAATTAAATACGATATAACCCTACAAATTTTATATTATTATTTAGCGGTATAATTATTATTTAGCACTATTATTACTATTATTATTATTATTAAGTTAGAGTAAGGAATAATGATAATTTGAATTAAATTGAATGGAAAGATTAATATATTGGAGATGAGTATGAAGGAAAAGAGGAAGGAGGAAAGGGAGGAAAGGGAGATTGCTTTATGAGTTATGACTAAAGTTTTTCTAATTTTTTTTTCTTGTCAATTACAAATATGGTGAAATTTGTAGCTTTGCTTAATAATTTATTTACATTATACATAAGTTTAATTATTTGTTGGATCAAAGTCATAGAAATTTCCATTCTAATGTTCATAGCACCACAAGGGCAGAATCTTTGTCCATAATATAACTTTAAAATAAAATGTTTACAATTTGATGGAACTAAATGTGGCTCAGTGGCTGTGATTCTCTCAACAGTTCTTTATTGTTCATGTGATGGTCCGATTAATTAAATTAAATAGTTAGTTGGAGATTAATGAATATGGAGCTTAATTTTCAATCGGAGATGAATCTAAAAAGTACAATAATATTATGCACAAAATATATTAAGAGTAACAGAGTCTCTTTGAAGAACTATTTTTCTATTACTACAAGCATGCAATAAATATTATCTAATTCTCAGTTTGATAAACAATAATATAACTTTCTTCGAGTGTTATAAATAACGTGTTAAGTATTCAAGCTTATTTAATGGTTTGTTATGTGTTATAAGAAAATAAATATATTATCTCAAATTTCTTTGGATTTTTTTTAAGGAAACTTGACCAAAAGTTTTGTAGATATTTTATTAATGATGTGTTTTCAAAGAGTGAGATATCAAAAGAAAATAAAAAGTAGGCCATTATAAATTATGTCCCATTTGGTGTTTCGATGAGAATAGTCACGTGAAAATAAATCACTCCTATTGTACATGGGACAAAATCCAACATTGATCGGTCAAAATCACAGATAAAAGTTGTTTGACCCGTTATTGAAGAAAAAGGGCAAAAAACTAAAGTTACAAGAATTGAAAGTTAATTTTTTTCATTAGATCAGAAATTATTTTAATAATTACTCAAGTACAATGAATTTCAAATAATAAACCAATCTCAAATATTAATAATAAACTAGAGGAAGATCCACATTAGTGGGAGTTGAACACAATACCTCTTGGTCATGGGGCATCAGTTTTGTCAATGATTACCTCTAGGTTACAGCCTCATTGACGATAAATGAAAATTGATGATGATTAAATAAAGCAAAACAAATACACTTACTTTAAAATTTAAAATAATTACATGACAAATGCAATGCACTTTCTTTGAGATTAAATATAAATTATATGAAAGTTACCAATTACAAAACAATGCAATACACTTAATCATAGTAATTGCAACGAACCAAAGAAAACTAAATCTCGCATAATTTGTGTGAATAAGATCTCATTACGTAATTTATTTTGGTAACTTACGTCAAATACAAAAATAACTCTCACATTACAAATAATGGGATTAGATAATTTGACTAGACGGTATTTTACAACTTTAATTACATTAATTAAATCAAGCTCAACACAATTTCAAACTCGATACAAAATTCAAAATAAACTTAAATAATGTATTGTTTTACATCACTCGGCTTGTTTACACCCTTAACTACAATTAAGTAGATTAGCCCCAACAACAAATCATAATTTGACGCCAATGAGGTCATAGCTCAATGGTAATGTTGAGGTCCCATAACTGGGTTCTGGGTTCAATTTTCACTAATGTGAGTTTTTTTTTCTTTCTAATTTAACACTAGTGTTTGGTGATAGATTTTCTTTGTAATTTGATTGTAATTCAATGAATTTATGATTTTAGCGACATTGATGTAACAATTATATTTATAATGATCGTTTCTTAAAAAAAAAAATTAATTTGACCATTAGATTATCCTAATATCTTCCTTTCCCAGGCTATATTTTGTAAAAAATCAGCTAATAACTCTAAAGTGTTATCATCTCATTATCCCATATTGCCATCATTACAAGTTTTATTATTGCCTGTCATTAGTCCACTTAAGTACCAATAACTGAAAATTTTGTTGTCTTATGGTAATCATAAAATCATCGGATCAAAATTGATGAGTTACCAAATAAATACCAGTCACTATTCCATATGTCCATCTAATTTATTCATTAAATACATACTCCATTTCAGGATAGTTTAACGTTAGAAAGAAGTTGTAATAATTCAGCATAATTATCATTTCTACATTTCTTGGCTTTTATTATGGCGTTGGGGGTTGAACTTTTTGTTTACTTATTAATTTACTCGAAAATTGAAATTACTGAAGACACGCGCCTATTTCTTTTTAGAAACTCAAGACACCTTTGGTATGGAATTAGCCTTGATTTTTTAGAAAGATTATTTTAGCATCTACTACACAAATGACTTGGTGCAATATGAAAAAAAAAAAATCATTTAATTTAATTTTTGCATTCTAATTTATGATTATGATGATGATGAGATTTTGGAGTTACTCCTTCAAAATAGGGGTTAAACAAGATTTTAACCGCAAGTTGCACCATGGAAAACTACTTGCTTAAATCAAGTTTGATCAAACATAAAATATTAAAATGATAAGTGCAATATAGTTATTTTGTGATTAGGTAACATTTCTAAGTGAATGGTTAATTCAATTAGGCTAGAAATTTATTGCACTACATTACTCATGCAACGGATATACAAAATAATTTGAAACATTGTGTACCATTGCGAGTTGCGACCATGAGAAAGAAGACTGAAGATGAAAATGAAAAATTATAAATATAATATTGTAAGTCCAAAGAAACGAAAAGTCTAAATATAAAATCAAGTATTATCGTAATTTATCATTCACAAAATATTTTCAACAGTATTTTGAATTCCCCAATCGATAATTTTTATTTCTTTGTCCTAAACACAAGATCAAATGAGAATACGAAGTGGCCTTGTAGCTCTTTATTACATTAATCAAGATTGCTCATATTGGCCTATTACCCATTCAGTAAATGTAACAGCATTTAATAAATATTTGTGTGTACAAATACACGAAAAACGTAAAAAGTTACTAGTACATACCTTTTTTTGAGAACAGTGCATACACATACTAAAGTCCGTACATCACTTGGGGTTGAAGGGGCAAATTTGTAAAGACAATAATCCTTGAACTCCTATTTTCAAACCTGAAAGGGCAAAACCGTAAACCTTGACAGCTGGATGTCTAAATGGACCACGCCAAAACGACATAGTACAGCACTAAGAGCAACTCCAACAATGGGAATCAAAGCCAAATATAGTACCTTAAAGGTCAAAATGATGCCAAAATCTGCTCCAGCAGAGGCACTATCACTGGACCTAAATTTAAGTCCAACACTTTTTGGCATCAAAAGTAATGCCCGGGCAAGGGGCATTATTTTTTGCCTCGAAAGTTAAAAACATATATTTGTCCTTCCCAATTCTCCCCAACGGTTTATATTTTCAAATTTTTCAATGGTACAAAAAACTTCATCTATTAAAATAGCCGCAAATTTCAATTAAAATACACATGTTCAATAATCACGAGCAAAATAAAAAATTAGATAAATTAATTTTCGATAAAAAAATATTATCGATAAAAATCCTTATCATATATCTCAATGTTAAGCCATAAATTGACACCTTGATATAAAATCTTATCCTTATCAGATATCTAACGCTGAATCACAAGTTGACACGTTGATAAAAACAAAAAGTATGGATGAAAATCCTTATCAAATATCTCAACATTGAATCAGATACTGACATGTAGATAAAATTATTGTCAGAAATCTTATCTAAATAATTTAACGCAAGGTACGATTATTTAATATTTTTTAATTTTAATTATATTTCTTAATTTTCTTAATTTTAAGTAAACTTTAATTTAATTTGAATTTAACCTAATTTAAATAAATTCAATTTAAAATGATGCTTCATTTTTTATGCTTATTGCTGGAGTAAAAAACTTTTATGCAGGTATCAAAACACTGTAGCAGACATTAAAGAGTGATTTGATGCTGTTTTTTTATGTTGACTGCTGGAGATGCTCTAATAAATGAGTGGACACCAAATGTTTTCCCATTTTACCCCTCGAGTCCTAATTTCTAAAAAGACAAAAATCTCAATCAAAATACTCTACAGTAGTAAACAATTATTATTAAAAAAAATTGTGAATAAAGACACAAGCATCTCTGAATTCACAATTGGATTTTTTCAAGCCACACCCATCCCCATCAAAGAAAGAAAGAGAGAGAAAGAAAGTTAGAGAGAGAAACAAAAATATAGTGAGAGTCCAAAAGGGGGTGCGCAGGATAAGCAGAAGCTGGATGGAACTTTTTCTGTGGCTGTATTAAGTGAAGTGGGTTTAATTGAATCTTTGAGGCTCCTGATGTCTCGTGCTTGCGAAAAGATTGAATCTTTTTAAGTTTTTTTCACGTGGGTTTACGTTAGTGGATAGTGTGGTGGGTTTACTATAATGGCCGCTGCTCAGTTTAGCATTAATGGCCACTGGAGGAGGAATGTTGAAGTGGTCTTGTTCTTGATAAGCTTATGGGGACTGATCTCGCTATCTTGCGCCGGGAGGATTTCTGCTTCAAGGCAGAAGCTGGAAGTTCAGAAGCACTTGAAAAGACTAAATAAGCCTTCAATTAAAACCATTCAGGTCACCAATCTTTCTACACAATTAATGATATGTATATAATTGTGTGTATTTATATGTACATACATCTTCTTTTATTTTATTTTCTTTGTTGAGTTTTTTTAATAGTTTTTCATTTGTGGTTTTTGCAGATGCTGGTCTAATTGTTGTTCAGTTTTATTTGATTTTTCATGCATTCTCCGTTTAAGCTCATTGGCTATTCAAAAATGCTGTTTAAGAGTTCCAGCTATTGATATTTTGTTCTTATGTAATTTTATTTTCACTCATTTTTTATGGAGTAGTACATTTTCCCATTTTCTTTTCTTTCTGGCTTATTGAAATGTTTACATCTGCTTTGATGTCTTTAAAGAAGAGATTTCCTGTGGTATTTTAAGTTCGTTAATCGGTACAATTTGATCTACATGTGATAATTTGAACAGAGTCCTGATGGAGATATCATTGATTGTGTGCACATATCTCATCAACCAGCTTTCGATCACCCTTTTCTCAAAGACCACAAAATCCAGGTTCATTTCTTTCTTTTTTAAAGTAATTTCACTTATTGGTTGCCCTGTAATTCTGATGTTTAGAATTCTTTTGTTTCTTTAGGCGAGGCCTAGCTACCATCCAGAAGGGCTTTTTGATGAGAAGAAGATGGCTATGTGGTCTAAAGAGAAAACAAATTCCATCACTCAGCTGTGGCATATGAATGGGAAATGCCCCGAGGACACCATTCCTATAAGGAGAACAAAGAAAGAAGACGTTTTGAGGGCAAGCTCCGTGAAAAGATATGGAAAGAAGAAGCATAGAAGCGTCCCCAGGCCCAGGTCTGCCGATCCTGACCTCATCAATCAAAGTGGTCATCAGGTAATTAAAACAGAAGATAATAAAGAGAAGCCTTTTTTTTTCGGTGAACAGAATTCACAAAACAAAGTCACAGAACATCTTACATGGTTTTATGGATTTCAGTGAGTAAAATGGTAAATAAAATGGAAATGATCAAGAAATGAAGCTCAATGTTGTATCATTTGATGCAAGAGAAAACATTTTCCTTAGCGTTTTACTCATTGAAATCCAAGAATCAAACGTAGCCTTGTGGAATTTTAAAGTAAACTTTTGTTTTGGTAACCAGCATGCAATAGCATATGTTGAAGGGGATAAATATTATGGAGCAAAAGCAACTATTAATGTATGGGAACCCCAAATACAACAGCCTAATGAGTTCAGCTTGTCCCAAATTTGGGTGTTAGGTGGTTCTTTTGGTGAAGATCTTAACAGCATTGAAGCTGGTTGGCAGGTATATACCAATCACCTCCCGAAATATATAACTAACGAAATTCAAAATAAAAACTTTGATGTCAAATCCAGAATCTTAATTTGTTACATGGCACGATTTCAGGTTAGCCCAGATCTCTACGGTGACAATAACACTAGGCTCTTCACTTATTGGACTGTAAGTTTACTCATTTTCCGTTTGTAAAGAACAGCTATTTCATGTGATTTATTTAATTTTTTTGTTTTAATTACTTAGAGCGATGCATATCAAGCCACGGGTTGCTACAATCTTCTTTGCTCGGGATTCATTCAAGTTAACAGTGAAGTAGCAATGGGTGCAAGCATCTCTCCCGTTTCTGGCTTTCGGAATTCCCAATATGATATTAGCATTCTTGTTTGGAAGGTAAAATCCAATTTCACCCCATTCTGCCTTTTGTAAGGTGTTGAGCACTAACCATTGTTTAATGGTCCAATTCTATTGAAATTAGGCTACTATGATCTTTGTGCTGGAAAAAGCAACTGAGTATGTCATTGAATAATATATGTCAAAAAGTCATCATTATAATTTTGATTCTGAGAATCTCTGCATTTTTCTCTTGTTTATTGGCCTTTTCATCATTTCTTCTAGTATTGTATGTTTGTACTATAATCCTTGTGACGTCACAGTAAAATAATACGAGAATAATTTGCACTCTGCCCCCTCACATTTTGTCCATTTTGCACTTCACCCCATCGTTTTGTATTTGCACTTGCAGTTCTCAACCTTTAGTCGATCAACATTGAGTATATATCTCACAGAAATTTACTGCTAACTATCATGTATGAAATAATCACACTTTACCCCAAATATTCAAATGCATTGCACTTCACTCCCTAAATGTTCAATCATTTTGCACTCTGTTACCAAAGAAGGGCGCCTTTTACTTTTACTTTCGGTTTTTGTTTCTTGACACTCTTTCTTTGACACTTGCTTTTCCGTCATAGGATCCAAAAGAGGGAAATTGGTGGATGCAGTTTGGCAGTGATTATGTGTTGGGATATTGGCCATCTTTCTTGTTTTCCTATTTGGCAGAGAGTGCATCCATGATCGAGTGGGGTGGGGAAGTTGTAAATTCGGAACCTGATGGGCAGCACACCTTGACTCAGATGGGCAGCGGTCGTTTCCCGGAAGAAGGTTTTGGCAAATCAAGCTATTTCAGAAACATTCAAGTTGTTGACAGCACTAACAATCTTAAAACTCCCAAAGATCTTGGTACCTTCACTGAACAATCCAACTGTTATGATGTCCAAACAGGGAGTAACGGGGATTGGGGACATTACTTTTATTACGGAGGCCCTGGTAGAAACCCCAATTGCCAATGAAGTTAAAAAGGATTAAAAAAATGACCCTTTTAGGCACTTGTATCATTCAATGTAGTCTAATGTCTCTGTATACACCTTATCCTACCCTTTGTTTTTCTTCTTTCTGAGTTTTGTTAGGTTTGTTTAGTTAATGTAATCTATGTAGTGTGATGTAAGTGAATGTGGGAAGTGGCCAAGTTTCTTAAAAACACTGGAAGAAACCGCGCTTCTGCCATATTTTTTCTTATGTATTTACTTTATTACCCGACTCACTCTTGGTCTGCTTTATTACTCTAGTCGAGGCAAACAAATGAATGATATTTTCTGGATTTTGTCTTGAAAAAGGGCCATGCTTAGGCAGAATACTTTGATAAATGCTAGTATTTTGAGAAAATGAAAAGATGTCCTTTTTACCAGATTATCTTTATTTTGGTTTTGGATAGAATGGGGACTCCAAATGTGATGTGTTTGATAAGATTTGAGCCCATTTGTGTGATATTTGCATGTGTGAAGGAACTACTTTTTCACGTCATTTGATTCTTTGTTTTGTTGGATTACCTCTCCATAAGGTACTCACCACCACTCCTTGCAAATCTTTAGGCCCATCGTCGCGGGTTTTGCGAGATCGGGTAAAACCTTTCCAAATGAGTTTTCGTCAGACCCCAGTAAACTCATCACAAACTTATTCACAAATCTACATCCAAAATCTTGAAATCTATAAAACATCGATTTGACATCTACCATTTTTTTTACCCCCAAACTCTCTTAAAAAAAAAAATTGATTTGATACATGCCACCTACTTTTTTCCTCAAACTCAACATCCAAAATTAATCCAAGTAAGGTTTCAACTTTTTCAAAATCACAGAACCCAACATCCAAAACCTAACCAAATGAGGTTTTAAAGTTTTCACCAAAACCACCCAAATCACCCAAGTCATATTTTTAAAATCGAGACCCACGAAATCGGGTCAGAATCCATCCATATAGACCCTTAATTTTTGATATGTTTGTTGAGTGTTTTTTGTAGATACTATGAATGGTACTAAGCCCCTCCATTGTTTCACTATTATGCATTTAAACTACAATTGAGAATTTCCCATTCAATGGAGTTGTAAAGTTGATTCCATTTTTGGCTCCATTGACATGTTTTATCTAAAGTAACACATGACTATACTTTTGTAAAGATGATAATGTTAAATATACATAAATGCAAACCTTGCTAAATAAATATTCTTGATTTCTAGATGCTGAACATATGCAAAGGAAAATTAATACTTCTTAAATTTGATTTTAACTCAGTGATGGGAATCTCCAAGCCGATCTCGATTCAACCCGATTAGCCACTAAGAGTAGATCAGATTCTCTAGCAAGACAAATACCCAAGTCTTAGTTCGGAACATGTAGATAGATTATTTAGTATAACCACTGCATCACATCATTAAACACACATGGTGCAGTCAATCAATAAAATTATTACATGTAATCTTACTATCTGAGTCTCTAAAGCAAGAGAACTCGACAAGGCTCAAATGCATTTCACCTCCTCAAAGTTATATATTTTTGTACTTAACCACCTAGAAGCTCAAAATAAGCATTTTACTCTCTAAAAATACTAAAATGAGTTTCCTTACATGTGTTTTCTAGGGGTAAGTTAGTCACAACACCTTTTACTTGTCCAAATATTTCCCTCGCGCATTTTTTCCTAAGGGACCAATGTCCTCCCAAGACGTGATTTTGATTTGAGATATGGAATCATATAATTAAATTAAACCTATAAATTAGAAAATAATTTGGGTACCTGTCGACGAGTTACGAGCTTCATAAATTCTATGAGAGTGAACTTTTCATTTGGAGAAGGCACTCAAAATTATCTTCATTACCGGATTATAAATTTATTCGACAACATTCGGATATAAATAAATGGAAATATAAAAAAAAAACTATAATCAACGGAAATATCAGACTATGTGGACTGAGCCCTAGACAACATACGTAGGATGAATCTAACACAATACACTTGACTTGACTTGACTTGACTTTCAATGCTTATGGGCAACAAAAAAGTGCTTATGGACAACAAAATAAATACTAAAAGCAGATTCCGGGCTGCACCCTTTTGACAAGGAAGCATAAATAAAACTATAATATAATTATTACTCAATCAAATAGTAGTAATTTTGCAACATTACTCCACTTATGAATAATATATAGTTAGTCTCTGTCCCATGCTTAATACCAAAGCATGTTTTCAAGTAATTAAGAACACAAAATTAGTACTAATGTCTGAACATATAAATTCCCCACTAACATTCCACTTCCACAATCCCACGTAACAACATCACAACAAAATGATAAACCCTGCTGACATCTTATTGGTACGTATACAACACGCGTCTCTGCAGCACGTGAGCATCTAATCCTCTCGGACAAAATTCCTAGCTGTTTCTTTATTAGTACTATTTTTACTATTTACAAGCATAAATAATTGCTATTTTTATTTATTTTTAAATTAATATCCAAATTCGCACACTTTACTCTTTCTTCTCCACTCTCCTCTTTCTCCACACCTCCAATTTTTCTCTCTTGTCATTTCACTTGTTTTCTAGGGTTTTGAAAATTACTTACTTTTGCCTTGACTTCAACCCTCAAAATCAGAGAAAACTTTCTCACTTCCTCATTTGAGATGTGCTGAAGATGGGAAATTAGTGCAAACCCTAGTTCTAGTTGAATATTATGGTGGGGACACACATTATGCTAAAAATATAGTACCTTTCTTAGCTGAAAATTTTCAGAGGGATGCCCCAATCTTCACTGAAATAGGTAAAGTCTTGGAAAGTTTGTTGCTTTTGCCCATTGAATTTGAAAAGATTCTGCTTTTAACTTTAATTTTGAATGGACCTTCTGGTAATTAGAGTGTTCATTTTTACTAGGGTTTTGCTATTTTCTGATAAATTTCTTGTTTTTTTGGTGGCTCTAGTTGATCAGGAAAGGGGAAAAAATGGAAGGGGATCATGGGTTGATACTGGCATGTGTAATTTCGGGGACCCTTTTCTCTGTACTGAGTGCAGCTTCCTTTGCTATACTCTGGTTGGTGAATTGGCGGCCTTGGCGAATTTATAGGTGACTCTTCCTTCTTTTCTTCCTTTTATCTGGTTTTTATGTTTCCATTTATAGGGTGGTCTTTGGATCATATTAATTTTGTTGATATGCCATGTTTATTTTTTTAATATGCTAGATTATTAAGCTTATTAAATAGCAACAGTAAATGCATGTGACTAATTTGGGTAATGAATAAATAGAGCTCTAGTCAAGTTATTAACTGTTGAGATTATTGTTATCCACGTGCCTTTGCGATGGGTTTGAGATAATCTTGCCTTCTATGGATGTTTGAAGTGGGATTATAGTGCAGTTGTTTCATGGGTGGGATGGAATTAGTCAAATCATGATAAGTATATTATGTAGTATGATTTCAGTAATATTTTTGGAATAATAGAGCAGTAGATGTTAACGGAAATTGGAATATGTGTTGTTGGGCTTTGTTGGAATACTAGAGCAATACTAGTTTCTTTGCCTAGGTCAATGCATCGTTGTTGAGTTGTTTAGTTACTAATGGCTATTATGCAGTTGCTGGTAGCCCTTGAATGGTGCTGCAACGCAGAATATTAGGAAAGAAAGCATGGGAATAGTAGAGAAAATTATAGATTTGTTTTTTTGGGGACTATCGAGTTAGTATATCATTGCGAGGCGTAGAAATACTCAACACTGAGATTAAACTGGGAAAAGACTTCATTCTAGAGTTAATTAGTTACTAGGTTACTTGGTAAAGAGAGAATGCTGTAATCTCATGGTCAAAGTATGTTGGATTATAATTGAGATTCTTGCTTTTCTTAGATTGCTATTTTAAAAAGGGAAAGGTTTTCAGGCTGAGTGCAAATGAAAATTTATCCTCTGTTTAGAATTTCAATTTGTTTCCATTTACACGGTTATCATAGTGTATCTTATCTATACCCATACAACTTGTCACTTGAAAATATGCCTAAGTAATGAAACAAGTTTAACTTCTAATTATTGGATTTGCTTTCCTCTGATTAATTGCTTTAGTTGATGTCACGGGAGCAAGAACATCTGGTATGGTCTTGGTTAATAGGGTTTTTAAGTTGTTGGTTGAAGGTAACTTTTGGGTGTTTATCTGTAGAAAAACAGTGTTTGTTGGAACTTCAACTGGTCCTAATAGGTATTATGGCTAGTTTATCGTTATATTTTTTATATCTTAAGTTGTTACATATTCGTTTCCAAAGAAACTGAGTTTTTATTTAGTTAAATTTTGTCTAAAACATGTCTAAACTTGAATATCTAGCAAACTAAAATGCGAAAATGTATCAGGAAGATTTAAAGTTGATGATGATGGATTCTAGCGTCTAGTTATTATTTTCACTAACATGTGAGGTTATACTTTTTACATGTTATACCATTTGTTATTGAACTGTGAAATTTACTTGTTCACCTCAAGAAGCACTAAAACTGAAACTAGTTTTAACAGTGATTCATCTACTAGTGTCTAGTTATTATTTTCACTAACATGTGAGGTTATACTTTTTACATGTTATACCATTTGTTATTGAACTGTGAAATTTACTTGTTCACCTCAAGCAGCACTCAAACTGAAACTAGTTTTAACAGTGATTCATCTACATCTCAGTTTGACCATCTGATGTTTTCACTCTGCTTTCCGGTCGAGCTATCAGAGTAAAAACCAACTTGTGTACACAAATACAAAGTCTTTTTTTGGTTTACCATCATCCTTATGATTCCAAATTTGATGTCAACATTGCTTTCAATTAAATATGACGCGCCTCGAAAGGGATTAAACCCTTGGGAAACCACTCGAAAGGGATTAAACCCTTGGAAAAAAAAAAATATGACGCTCTTTGAAGATAACATACACAAATGAAAACATGAGGATGTAATCTTTATTTTGACCTAATTTTTCTTTGTAAATGCCTTTTCAGTTGGATCTTTGCTAGAAAATGGCCAGAATTTTTACAAGGACCTCAGCTGGGAGTTTTATGTGGTCTTCTTTCACTCTGTGCATGGATGGTTGTTATTTCACCAGTTTTGGTGCTTATTGGATGGGGATGTTGGTTAATAGTGATATTAGGGCGAGACATAATCGGTCTAGCTGTTATAATGGCTGGAGTTGCTTTACTTTTGGCGTTCTACTCTGTAATGCTTTGGTGGAGAACACAATGGCAAAGCTCAAGTATGTACTCTATTCTTTTTCATGTTATTCTGAATTTTTTAACAAGGATGAATACTTTCATTTTGTCTTTTATGTTGTCCATAGAATGACACTTGGCTTGACTCGATTTGGTTGTACAAGTAACTCCAAAGTTGGTTGGTATGACTTATGAGAAACAAGGTCTATGGTATAACACTTCAGACTTCACATGTTTCTTTTAGAGTTTACAGTCAATATCAGCTTTATTGCGTCCAAATGTAAGATAAATAGTAAATGTAGTCAACAAAGGTTTGGATGAACTCATAGTAGTGTGATATTACTTTGATTCTGTTGTATCGAGCTCAGACCCTTTTACTTGGATGGCTAAAGTTTCAGTTTTCAGTTAATTTTAAGAAAGACATGTGCCTTTTATGGTGGTATGCCTTTGCTTGACCCATAGAGTTATTGGATCTCGCATAGCCTGCTGTGATAGTAGTACCATTGGGGTCCATCCCGAAAGATCTTAAATGTGAAGATGTATTTAAAATTGCTTATCCTTGCTATGTAGATTGATATATGTATTGGTGTTAATTATATTATATACTTATTCCGTTCCAGCATATCTAACCTTCATACCAAATTTGCACAGGGGCTGTTGCTGTTCTTCTTCTTCTTGCTGTTGGATTGCTTTGTGCATATGAACTTTGTGCTGTATATGTTACAGCTGGTGCGAAGGCATCCGAGCGATATTCACCTTCAGGATTTTTCTTTGGCGTGTCAGCAATTGCCCTAGCAATCAACATGCTCTTCATTTGTAGAATGGTTTTCAATGGTAAGTCATGCATATGTTTTCGATTGGCATCAAAACTCATGCTAATTGATTATCGTTTTATTTCCTGGTATAACTTTCATGTTTAATAATCCTTTTTGTATGAAATCGGGCAGGTAATGGCCTAGACATTGATGAATATGTGAGAAGGGCGTATAAGTTTGCTTATTCTGATTGTATTGAAGTGGGTCCAGTGGCTTGCTTGCCTGAACCACCCGATCCCAATGAATTGTACCCTCGACAATCTCGAAGGCAAGTGTTACTTCTGATTATTTCTTTTGATGTTCATTATGTTCCAACAGTAGGTATTACCACTGATGTGACTTTGAGTCTTTCAACCCTCTGACTTAGTTTCAGTTTGTTGACTGTAAATTTGCACATGGTAATTAGAGATATGTTATCTTGAGTTCTTTTCTTATGTTATTATTTGTATCTTTCTCATATGCAGGGCTTTGCACCTTGGACTTCTCTATGCTGGTTCCATTTTAGTTTTGCTTGTTTACTCAATATTGTATGGCTTGACAGCCAAAGAATCACACTGGCTTGGAGCAATTACATCTGCTGCAGTTATAATTCTTGGTATTTCCACTAGACACATAAGTGTATAACTCAAATTTCTGCAATATGTAATTATATTGTGATTCTTATATATGGATAACACAATATGATCTTCATTTTCTTTCCATGCTAGATTGGAACGTGGGGACATGCCTATATGGATTTAAGCTTCTAAAAAGTCGTGTTGCTGCACTTTTTATTGCGGGGGCATCTCGTGTTTTCCTGATATGTTTTGGAGTCCATTACTGGTTTGTTTCATTCCTAGAATTTTTTACGCTAAAAACATTTCTATCTATCTAATATAGTTTGTTATGAGTTGCATCACATTTTCTCTTTACAGGTATCTGGGGCACTGTATTAGCTATGCAGTTGTGGCATCTGTGCTACTGGGTGCTGCTGTTTCTCGTCATTTATCTGTTACTAACCCATCAGCTGCAAGAAGAGATGCCCTGGAGAGTACTGTAATTCGCCTTAGAGAAGGATTCCGTAGAAAAGAGCAGAACTGCTCATCCAGCTCATCTGAAGGATGTGGCTCAAGTGTAAAACGAAGTAGTAGTGCAGATGCTGGTCACCTTGGGACTGCACCTGTTACTGGTGATGTTACTAGTTGGAATAATGTTGAAGGGATTCATAGTGAGAGGAGCATGGATAGTGGAAGGCCAAGTTTTGCTTTACGTAGTAGTTCTTGTCGTTCTGTAGTTCAAGAAACTGAAGTTGGGCCGTCATATACTGACAAAAGTCTTGAACATAATAACTCTTTGGTTGTTTGTTCCAGTAGTGGCATGGAAAGCCAGGGCTGCGAGTCAAGTGCATCTAATTCTGTAAACCAAGCACTGGACCTGAATTTGGCACTGGCGTTTCAGGAAAAGTTGAGTGATCCAAGGATTGCATCTATGTTGAAAAGAAGAGCAAGACATGGAGAAGTTGAACTTACCAATTTACTGCAAGATAAAGGACTAGATCCTAATTTTGCTGTGATGCTGAAGGAGAATGGATTGGATCCAATGATCCTTGCATTACTGCAAAGAAGTAGTTTGGATGCAGATAGAGATCACCGTGACAATACTAACATTACTATGATTGACTCAAACAGTGTTGACAATATGCCTCCTAATCAAATGACATTTTCGGAAGAACTTAGGCTCCGTGGATTGGAGAGATGGCTTCAACTTTGTAGACTATTCTTGCACTATATAGCAGGTACCCCAGAGCGATCATGGCTTCTTTTCAGTTTTGTCTTCAGCATGGAGACCACCATTGTTGCGATTTTCCGCCCAATCACAATAAATCTGATAAACTCTAGACACCAACAGGTACATCCTCCGCTATTAATTTATAGCATACTCTACGGTGTTAATCATCTTTCATATGCAGTGTTTTTCATTGCTTTTATAATTCTCATTTACAAGTGTGTCATGCTTTTTCTGGCAGTTTGAATTTGGCATAGTAGTGCTGCTATTGTCTCCAGTTGTCTGGTCAATCATGGCATTTCTTCGGTCTCTTCAATCTGAAGAATTGTCTATGACTTCAAAACCTAGGAAGGTAATGCTATCATATATACACCCAGATGATTCTGATTTTAAAGTTTATGTTTTATTTCACTGGCTCAAAGTTCACACTTTTACCGATTATTTTCTGCAGTTCAGTTTTTTACATATGCTCAAGTTATTTCATTATCAGTCCATTATATTGTTGTTAATGTTCAGCTACAAATATTCAATATTTTAGAGTACCATATTGCAAGCCACCTTCTCTTCTCTACTTGCTGTCAATTAATTAAGCCACATAATTTTTTGTATGCATGCACAATACCATTATTTCTTTTGGCCAATGTAGAATGGATCACTCAAACATGATATTGGCCTGAGTTTTTAATTGTAAATTTGATCCTTCTGATTCTCAAAGCTCCACCCCTGGGTTCTTCAACATTGTGGAAATTATAATTATATATCTGATCTTTCCTCATTTTCTTTTGATGTATGGCATTTTTTTCTTGACATTTATTTTAATGTATTTTTCTTCTTATTTTCTGTTATGCAGTATGGCTTTGTTGCTTGGATAGTGAGCACTTCAGTGGGACTGCTGCTTTCCTTTTTGAGGTAGGGTATCTTAAGTAATATTTTACCTATAAAACTACCTTTTTGTCGACTCCATTGTCAATGTGGCAATCACATCAGTTGCATAAACTGACTCCTAATTCTAAATGATTTTACAGTAAGTCGTCAGTTCTTCTGGGATTGTCTTTGACAGTACCTCTGATGGTGGCATGCTTGTCTGTTGGCATTCCCATATGGATTCGCAGTGGTTATCAATTTTGGGTTTCTGGTGGTGGTAATTCAAGCCATGCTGGCAATCAGTCAATTTTTAGGAAGGAGGTATGATCTTTTATATCTCTGGGAATTTATTTGTCACAAATGTGAACGCTTGCTGATAGATGAAGTCGTGCTTATTTGATTCTTCATCTTAAGGACTTTTTCAGATGCAATTTATGTTCTGCTTTCATTTTGGGGAGCAGTCACATCTATGTATTTCTTGCCTGAGCTATTCGATCTTGAATTTCCTGAATGTCATTGTTGAATTTCCTAAATGCAATTTATTTAATTTTCCTGCCTTGCATTTACATTTTTTGTCATCTTTATGAGCTGACTCACTGAAGCTCAATGAACAATTTGCTCGAAGTTTTTTATGATAGTCTTTTATAATTTTTTCATGAAGTCCCACAAGAATGTGGGGGGATGAACTATATAGTGCCTGCTCAACTCCCCACATGCCCATATTTTCAAATACTTTTGATGTTTTCATTGGCCAAGTTGTTTTTTCTACATGCAGTAGCTATATGTGGTTTCTATTGCAAATCTCTAGTGGGATTTGGTTGTATTGAAATTATAAATGAGTTATTTTAATATAGTTATATTTGTGTATTATTATTGGCCATTTTTCCTTAAATTTCTTCTGTGGGTAATTAATAAAAAATTTATGCTGCCAGGGTATTATTCTTTTCATTTGTATATCCTTATTTGCTGGATCTCTACTAGCTCTTGGTGGAATCATATCTGCCAAGCCTTTGGATGATTTAAGCTATAAGGGGTGGACTGGCGATCAGAGAACTGTTTCATCTCCCTATGCATCATCTTTGTATCTGGCCTGGGCAATGGCTTCTGCAATTGCCTTGGTAGTTACTGGTATTCTGCCGATAGTCTCATGGTTTGCAACTTATCGATTTTCTCTGTCGTCTGCTGTTTGTATTGGGTTATTTGCAGGTGATCATTTATTACACTCCGTAATATATTTCTTTTCGGTTGGTGTCATTTAATGGGGATTGAATTATTAAGGCCTTCTTCTCATCCTTTCTAGCTGTTCTCGTGTCATTTTGTGGAGCATCTTATATGACGGTTGTGAATTCAAGGAGTGATCAGATTCCAACCAAGGTTGATTTTCTCGCTGCCTTGCTTCCGTTGATTTGCATGCCTGCGGTACTGTCACTGTCTTCTGGTTTGCTCAAATGGTATGTGATCTTATTGGACTATATATTTAGCAATTGCACTTCCTGACTTGGATGGTTCTTGAACCTTTTAAAAGTTATTTTCATGGTATGGTATGTCTCAGTGTGATTGGAGACTTACATATTCAGTATATCATTGTAGGAAAGATGATAATTGGAAACTTTCTCAAGGTGCTTATATTTTCATAATTATTGGTCTCGTTCTATTGCTTGGTGCAATTTCAGCGATTACAGTTATCATTGAACCATGGACGGTAAGCAAGTATTTCCTATGAGTTTTTTTTGGGCTTTAATGTCATTTTAACTCTAATCTTTCTGTTTCTACAGATTGGTGCATCATTCCTCTTAGTTGTCCTGCTTCTGGTTCTGGCCATTGGTGTCATTCACTACTGGGCTTCAAACAATTTCTACTTGACTCGATTTCAGATGTTATTTGTCTGTTTCCTTGCCTTTCTTTTGGCATTGGCAGCGTTTTTTGTTGGCTGGTTTCAAGGTGAAAGCATGTTCTTGTTGACCCTGTACCTAATAATGGAACAAATTCTGTGATCTGAATAGTTCACCTTTTATGTTCAGAGACCTATCTTAGCAAGGTATATGACATCTTAAAAGTTATTTGTTTTACACAGATAAAGCTTTTGTTGGCGCATCTGTAGGTTACTTCTCATTTCTTTTCCTCCTGGCTGGAAGGGCACTAACAGTGAGTAAAATCTGGCTGTAAAACTTTCCAACTTCAAGATACCACTTTAATTTAGTATTTTCTCGTATGATATATCTTATTTTATCTTGATGTACGAACATTGCAGGTGCTTCTTTCTCCTCCTATAGTGGTTTATTCTCCAAGGGTGTTGCCTGTATATGTGTATGATGCTCATGCAGATTGTGGAAAAAATGTCAGGTTTGTGAAATTTTACAGATAATTTTCTTTCTTCAGATTTGTAGGTAATCATTTATTGTTAATACAAATTTGCTTAGCTTCAGACTGATATATAAACATGTTTACTTTTATTTCTTTTGTTTCAGTGCTGCATTTCTTTTGCTTTACGGAATTGCATTGGCAACTGAAGGTTGGGGTGTCGTTGCCAGTTTGAAAATCTACCCACCTTTTGCTGGTGCTGCTGTATCAGCTGTCACACTTGTTGTGGCTTTTGGCTTTGCTGTCTCACGCTCATGTTTAACTCTCGAGGTTTTATCATATCCCTTGGACTCATTCACTCAATTAGAAATAATAGCTTAGACAATTACATGCATCTAAATATTTTCTGTTAAAGGCTACTTTGGATCATGTATTGTTTCTAACATATTGTTTTCACTTAGATGGTGGAAGATGCTGTCCACTTCCTTAGTAAGGAAACTGTAATCCAGGCAATTGCCAGATCAGCAACCAAGGTGAGGCTATTGCAGTTGCTAGTTAATGTCTCAACATTATTCTTTTACTTTTCTGAGTCTCTTGTTTGAATGGATAGTCAAAGTAATGTTTGTTCCTTAATTCTCTCTTATCAGTTTCTCGACATCGTAGTAGATTACCTGAGAAGTCCCCACTTCAGATTTCCTTACCAATTGATTTTTTTAGCAAACAATGGATGACCTTGGCCTTGCACTTTCATATTCTTATGTTTTTAACTAAGACTAAGGATTTTTTTTTTGTTGTCCCTTTACACACACAAAAAAAAAAAAAGAAAAATTAAAGAGGTACAATAAATGCTAAGAGAAGATTTTCAGCTATGTTGATTTAATAATTTCTTTAGAAGTTTAGTACGCTTTGGCATTTCTGTAGATTTTGAGTACTCATACCATAAATTGCAAGTTGCAATTTACACACAAAAAAAAAAAGAAAAATTAAAGAGGTACAATAAATGCTAAGAGAAAATTTTCAGCTATGTTGATTTAATAATTTCTTTAGAAGTTTAGTACTCTTTGGCATTTCTGTAGATTTTGAGTACTCATACCATAATATTTTATGTGTATAATTTTAAGGCCTTGCAAGTTGCAATTCGCCAGTGCCATTAGTGTAGAGTTCTACTTCCCTGCATCATTTACTTAAATCACACTTCTATGGTTTATGTTCCATCGATCCCATGAATGAAAGCAGTATTGCAAAGAGAAATGAAATAAAAGACATAATCTTATATTGATAATGCCATAAAGAACCTTTTCATTGGTTACTTCTTTGTTTTAACTAAGTTTCAGTTGCTTCACTGATTATGATGCTAAATGAAATTTTTGATTGTCCAAGTCGTATTTGTGCTTTCTGGATCTAAAGATCATTCATACTGGATGCAGACAAGAAATGCTTTATCAGGAACATACTCCGCTCCTCAGAGGTCAGCTAGTTCAGCTGCGCTTTTGGTTGGAGATCCTACTATTGCACGGGATAGGGCTGGGAACTTTGTGCTTCCGAGGGCTGATGTCATGAAATTGAGAGATCGTTTAAGAAACGAAGAAATGGCTGCAGGACCATTCTTCTCTCGAATGAGAAGTTGGAGAATTATGCGTCATGAAACTACCACTGACTTAGGCCACAGGAGAGAAATGTGTGCTCATGCCAGAATTCTTGCTCTGGAAGAAGCTATTGATACTGAATGGGTTTACATGTGGGATAAGTTTGGTGGTTATTTGCTTCTTTTACTTGGTTTGACTGCCAAGGCAGAAAGGGTGCAGGTAAATATGATTAGTTATGCTTGCCATGGTTCTGTTATTTGGTTTCATCTACTGACAGTCTTCTCTATTTTTTTGCTTATCCAGGATGAGGTTCGCTTGAGATTGTTCCTTGACAGCATAGGTTTTTCGGATCTAAGTGCAAGAAAAATTAAGAAGTGGATGCCTGAGGACCGTAGACAATTTGAAATTATACAGGACAGGTTAGAAATTTCCTGCTACATATGTTCAATCCCTGTAAACATTTCATTAACTTCTCTGTTATTCTGACAATTTTCGTGTGTGTAGTTATATAAGAGAGAAGGAGATGGAAGAGGAAGTTTTGATGCAGAGGCGTGAAGAGGAAGGGAAAGGTAAAGAAAGGAGAAAAGCTCTCCTGGAGAAAGAAGAACGTAAATGGAAGGAGATTGAGGCTTCTCTCATATCATCTATTCCTAATGCTGGCAGCAGGGAGGCAGCAGCCATGACAGCTGCTGTTCGTGCTGTGGGAGGTGATTCAGTACTTGATGATTCCTTTGCACGCGAAAGAGTCTCAAGCATTGCTCGTAGAATACGTACAGCTCAGTTATCTCAAAGGGCACTGCAGGTCACTATTAATTTTCACTTGTTAAAGCTTTAATAAGGCTATGATTTATCATGTTGTGTAGAGGTAACTATGGACATCATTACTGATTCCAACCCATTGTTCTTTACGTTGAATTTCTGTATTGGCAGATTGGACTTGCTGGTGCTGTATGTGTTCTTGATGATGAACCCACAACAAGTGGAAGGCACTGTGGCCAGATTGATCCTAGTTTATGTCACAGCCAGAAAGTAAGCTTCTCCGTAGCTGTAATGATCCAGCCTGAATCTGGGCCAGTATGTCTTTTGGGCACTGAATTTCAGCGGAAAATTTGTTGGGAAATTCTTGTGGCCGGTTCAGAACAAGGCATTGAAGCTGGACAAGTTGGCCTACGTTTAATTACAAAAGGGGATAGACAGACTACTGTCGCGAAGGAGTGGAGTATAAGTTCGTCCAGTATTGCAGATGGAAGGTTTGTGTGTGGCCTTATGTATTGTGTGAACAGCCTATAATTTGCCCTATCAATAGATTTTTTCCGAAGTACATTTTAATGGCTTAATGTCATACTGAAAATTTACGATCTTGCAGGTGGCATATTGTGACAATGACTGTTGATGCTGATTTAGGTGAGGCAACTTGCTTCATTGATGGTGGTTACGATGGCTATCAAACTGGACTTCCACTTAATGTGGGAAATGGTGGCATATGGGAACAAGAAACAGAAGTTTGGGTTGGTGTTAGACCACCCACAGATATGGATGCCTTTGGTAGGTCAGATAGTGAAGGCAATGAACCAAAGATGCATGTAATGGACATTTTCCTTTGGGGAAGATGCTTGAATGAAGATGAGATTGCTGCTCTTCCATCTACCATGAGCTCTGGAGATTACAACTTGATCGATCATCCTGATGATAACTGGCAATGGACAGATTCTCCTCCAAGGGTTTGTGCTCGAGTTTGCTTCTACGTAGTTTCTCCAAAAAAAAAAAAAAATTACTTGTTTTAAAATTAAATTTTAATGCGATTTTATTAGGTTGAGGATTGGGAGAGTGATCCAGCAGAGGTTGAGCTCTATGACAGAGATGAGGTTGATTGGGATGGACAGTATTCAAGTGGGAGGAAAAGAAGATCTGATCGAGAAGGGATTGTTGTAGATATGGATTCTTTTGCTAGAAGGCTGAGGAAACCTAGAATGGAGACTCAAGAGGAAATCAATCAACGTATGCGATCAGTTGAATTGGCTGTTAAGGAAGCTCTCTTGGCAAGAGGAGAGCCAAATTTTACTGATCAAGAGTTCCCACCAAATGATCGTTCGTTATTTGTTGATCCTGAACACCCTCCATCAAAACTACAGGTAAATTTCTTCTTTGTTCTTGCTTTGTCATGCTAATGTACTGTCTTTTTGAGTTTCCGACTTAGTTGATGTTTATCATAGGTTGTTTCCGAATGGATGAGGCCTATCGAAATAGTAAAAGAGAAGCATCTGGATTCTAGTCCGTGCTTATTTTCTGGAACAGCAAATCCTTCTGATGTTTGTCAGGTTCTGCTCATCTTAGATGTCCTCTTATTCTGTATTTAATTGTTTTATTTAGTGCTTAAATTAAAATTTTGACCAGGGACGATTGGGTGATTGTTGGTTTTTGAGCGCGGTTGCTGTGCTAACTGAGGTTTCACGAATTTCGGAAGTCATTATTACTCCAGATTATAACGAAGAAGGAATTTATACAGTCCGTTTTTGCATTCAGGTGGTTCATTTGTTTTCCGTTCACCTTTAGTTGTGTAATTTCCCAAACATGGAGGGTGGTCAGTGTAATTACACTAAACCTCAGGGGTAGTTTGAATAATTCTCCCTGTATTTTTTAGATTTTTGGAGCTGAAATTTGATTTTCTTGATTTCAGGGAGAATGGGTTCCTGTTGTTGTAGATGACTGGATCCCGTGTGAATCACCCGGGAAACCTGCATTTGCGACCAGTAAGAAGGGGAACGAATTATGGGTCTCTGTACTTGAAAAGGCATACGCGAAACTTCATGGGTCTTACGAAGCATTGGAAGGTGGGCTTGTACAAGACGCTCTTGTGGACCTTACAGGAGGTGCAGGTGAAGAAATCGACATGAGAAGTGCTCAATCTCAAATTGATCTTGCAAGTGGAAGACTATGGTCTCAACTATTACGCTTCAAAAACGAGGGCTTCTTGCTTGGTGCCGGTAGCCCTTCAGGTTCAGACGTGCATGTTTCTTCTTGTGGAATCGTACAAGGCCATGCTTACTCAATTTTGCAGGTATGTGTATTTAAAATTTAAAGACATCTCTGTATCAGGTGGAAAAACTTTTAATTTTACGATTACTTGATTGTAATTGCTCAGGTACGAGAAGTAGATGGACATAAACTTGTTCAGATCAGAAATCCATGGGCGAACGAGGTTGAGTGGAATGGCCCTTGGTCAGATTCATCACCTGAATGGACAGATAGGATAAAGCACAAGCTCAAACATGTTCCACAGGCAAAAGACGGTATATTTTGGATGTCATGGCAAGATTTTCAAATACACTTCAGGTCAATATACGTGTGCCGTGTCTACCCACCGGAGATGCGTTACTCTGTCCATAGCCAGTGGCGTGGTTATAGTGCTGGAGGCTGCCAAGATTACGATACTTGGCATCAGAACCCACAATTTCGATTAAGAGCCACTGGGCCTGATGCATCGTTACCTATTCATGTATTTATTACCTTAACACAGGTAAACTACTTTTGTTATTGTCAGTCAATCTTAAGAGTTAATGGCAATTTACCCCATTGTGATATGCATAATATTAAATTTACCCTCCTGTGATTCGAAAAAGAGCACTTTACTGTTATAATTTTATTAAAGTTTCACGCTGCCTCCTTGACATTTTTAAACTTAAAAATAAGTATGAATTCACAAAACTACCCCTCATAAATACTATACTTTGACCCAATCAACTTATAAATGTGGCATTTTACCACCTGTGTTATAATAAATGTGGTAATTTATTCCCGGTTACTATAAATGTGGCAATTTACCTCCTTGTGTTATGATAAATATGACACTTTACCCCCCTGAAGGTTACTTTTGTTTTTTACCCAAAACTTTTCATGCCACTCCCAGTTTGGGTGAGTGTGTTACACTCTGTTGCAAGGAGATAGTTTTGATCCTTCAAATTTTTCATTGGTGGATAAATTGCTCTTTTACAAATCACGGGGGGTAAATTGAACATTATGCATATCACAGGAGGGTAAAATGACATGAACCCGTCAATCTTACTAGAAACTTTGTTTTCTGCTTCTTATTTTGAACCTAATGTTGTCCATTGCCAGGGTGTGAGCTTTTCAAGAACAACAGCTGGTTTCAGGAATTATCAGTCAAGCCATGATTCGATGATGTTTTACATAGGAATGAGGATTCTTAAAACCCGAGGGCGCCGTGCTGCGTACAACATTTACTTGCACGAATCAGTCGGTGGAACTGATTATGTCAACTCAAGGGAAATATCATGCGAAATGGTATTGGATCCTGATCCAAAAGGTTACACGATAGTGCCAACCACTATACACCCTGGAGAAGAAGCACCGTTTGTTCTTTCCGTGTTCACCAAATCCTCGGTAACCCTTGAAACTCTATGAGATCCAATGACTGCCCATTTGCCTACGGTTCTTTTTGGGTTCAACATTCCCCGAGGAGCCTGCCCGTCAGACAAGTGCAAAGTTGATGGAAAATTGACATGGTAGTTTTCTTAAAACTCGACTACTATTAATAATCATAAATGCTTTTTGTGAAGATGATTTTACTAATTTCATAGGTAAGAAGATCCAGTGATTACGATCCTACGTAAGCCGGTGCTACTATGTTTGAGATTGGCAAGTCGAATGGCCTCGAGCGAACGGGGTTATCGGGGAGAGGAAAAGTGTATGTAAATGAGTAGATCTTGTATATGATGGGTAAAGAAAATAGGGGTTTAAAGAAAAAGGATAATTATTAGGGTAGAGGAGATAACATTATAGAAATGTGGCTGAGACGAATTTGAAGATTCAGCTGCAATTTTGAAGCTTTAGATGATAGGTGGAAAGTCGTCAAATGTTTATTTTGTACTTCTTTTGTACCTTTTCCCTCTAATTTGCAATACATTTTCATGTATATTTAATTGTCCATCTGTTAATTGTTTTCCATTTATTACACCAAGAAAAAAAATGGACACGTTTAAGGACCTGATTCATACCTAACTTGATTAGGCTACTACTGTTTTATTGATTTTTATATTATCGCTTATTATCTCTCTTTTATAAAACAAATTCTAAGGTCATTTGTCTTTTTGAAGGATAGAAAAATAAATATTGTTTATATTCGAGAAGTTAGTTTCATTTATTTAATGTAAAAAAAATTATACATAAGGATTTTTTTTGGTTCACAAGTTCCTACGCAGGAAGAAAGTCAAATGATAAAACTAATATTTAGAGTCGTGTAACATAGCTAAAAATACAATTGGAAAAACTCTGGGAAGATAAATCAAACAACGAGTATTATACAGCAGAAAGAATACGTCATCTATGAGGTGTTGGGTTTGACAAATGGCCGGTGCACCCTTTTCTTTTCTTCTTGATTTTGTTTTTATGTATATAGATACATTATTGGACAAAAATATCACCAAAATTTGATCTTTACTTTCAAATTCTACCCATAATTCTGTCACTTCAATCATATTGCCCACGAGCAAACAAGAATTGTCATCTACATATTATCCTAAACAGTACTCCTCTGTTCTAGATTTTTATACCCGTTTCTTTTTTTTTTTGGAAGATTCTTTTTGCTCAACTAAAACTATTTTTATCAAAACTATCCTCTCAACTAAATGAACGACTTTGCTCCGTTAATTCTCAACCATTACTTTTAAGGAAAACATAAATGTAAAGATATCAGAATTTCATTTTCTTAACTTTTGCTAAAATTAAGTGTCAAACCTCAAGGGAACAAGAAATATTATTTCTTGAAGGGAGGGGTATCTGATAAGATTTTAAGCAATTTGAAATTGAAAAAATAATAGTTTAATGAAGAGCATTTTACACTTCATAGAAAAGATACATACCATACCACCAATATAATAAGAGTATGCATAAAAATATTGCAAAATATTGCTCTCACAACTCCATACTAGATTCAAAAATCAAAAATTCCAACCAACCACCACCTCAAATTATTATATTCATCATTCTGAATCACTTTCCATTGTTCCCATAGCTTTTAGTCCTCTAGGTTTCTGCTGTTATAAAATAACATCCAAGTTACAGTCTTTTCAACAAAACCATTTCATTCTTGACAATTTATTTGTAACCCAAATTGAAAAAAGAATTGAGTGGTACCTTCTTAGAAGTCTTCTTCTCCCTCACTTCATACCTTTCTTGGCACAAATCTGATAACCAAGCACCAGGACTCACCAACTATTACAAAAACATAGAAAATAACATGTTAACCATATACTATATGATATATCTCAATGCAATTCCATTCAATTATATTACTACATTTAAATGGGAAAAACTTACAAGTATGGTTCTTTGGATCAATTTGGCTCTTTTCTTGGGCCTTTGAGGTGGTTTACAACCTTTCATTAGCATAAAATCTTCTTCTTTTTCTTTACTTGATAATGAAATCAACAACTTTGGCCAAACCACTTTTTTGTTTTCCTCCTTTGGATTTGTAAACAATACTTTGTTGCCATCATCGACTGCACCAGATCCCCTCGTCGTGTAATACCTGTCTTCCTTCTCAGGGGACGACGAAGTTGATGCTTTTCGGTTATCATTTGCACCACTTCTACTCATTCCCAATTCTCTGCAATTTATAAACAATTACGGAAATAATTTAGTTCAATATAAATATGCTTTTCTTTATTACACAGATAATAAAATCCTATTTTGCTAAATTAGCTTTTTTTTAGCATAATAATATGAATAGCTGCCTAGATCTAACAAACCACTCAAACTAAATCCAGAGGAAATTCTCAGTTTACATATTCCAACCAAATAATGAACCCAAATCTATCATCAACTTCCAGTTTTTATCTTCAAAAATTCAACTATGTATTACATAAATGTCCAAATATTATGCGATCAAAAGAAAGAAAAGAGAATAAACATCCTGAACAACACCCATCTACTAAAAAAAAATTAAAACTTTTAACACAATAACCAAAATAAAATTATTCTGAAAAACAAAGAAACCCAGAACAGAATAACCAATACTGACAATGGGAAAGATTCAATTTTTTTTCTTCCCTAATTTAATGGATTTACCTATTTGGACGATGAGGAGATGGAACTGGAGGAAGAGAATGTCCATCTTTACCATTGTTAATAATATTATTAGTATTATTATCAACAACTCTTGAAGTGATTTTCTTCTTCACAACACCGCCGCCGCTACTATTTCCATCTGATTTGCCATTCAAAGAAGAGTCTTTCACTTTCACACACCTCAGCCTCTTTCTATTTCCCCACTGCAACTTATCCATATTTCTATCTAATCTGCACACAAAAAAGAAAGGCATCCCATTTGAGATCCTTTGGCTTAGAATTAAAGAGCAGAAGGTATGAGAGACAATTAGAAAAAGAAGAAGAGTAACAGAAAAGTCAAACCCACCTCAAGATCTGATTATCTCTGCATTCAAGAATTCGAGAATAAACCAATCAACACAATCCCACACAGAACTAGATTTGTTTGCAGAACAGTTAAAAAGACGAGATTTTTCTTTATTCTGTGGCTAGAATTTGAAATGAAAAAGAAAAATTCAAACTAAAAATCACGTCACTTAGCGAAGAGATGATGATAGATTCAATGTTATACTGACTTAGCACTATTTTGTTTTTGGGTTTGAATGAAATTGGCAGCTAGGTTCTCTTGGTGTATGCATAATGTTGTTTTGTTTGTGTTTCTCTTTTTCTGTTTTCCTTTTTGTTTAGGAAAAATGTTACTAGCATTTAGAGAGTGGGGGTTAGGGGTAAAGAGATCTTGGCCGTTGAATTATTGGATTGACGGTGAGACGGGTTTCCCTCCAATTGGCCTAGTAAAATGGAGCGTCCGGAAGAGAGGTGTAATTATCTCATTGGATTCTATGGAGAAGCCCACGGTTTAATTGTAGCCCATGTTTAGGTCTATATATATATTAATATGGGCCTAGGCCCAATTCATAAGACCCGAAAAAAGTGCTGACATTCTCAATTTGACCAGAGAAAAGAATAAGGGAAATATATATGAAAGATCTACTTCAAAGCCCTTTCTTTCTTCTATAAAGAAAATTTTTATGTACGACTTGACTTCATAGGGTAAATTATTTATATACCCCGAGTTTAGCCTAAATTTGAAGAAACAAATACAAAAAAAAAAAAGGAGAAAAAAAAAACTCTTGTTTGAAATAAGTTGTTGCCTAAATGGACGGTTCAAAATTCTAGTGGAAATGGAAAAATGGTATACTTGCTTTGAGTATCTCTTGAATATTTGGGCCTATTTTAAAAGATTTTGTCTCGGTTGCAAAAAAATGGTTTGGGTGATTTCGATGGAACCTTGAAATCCCATTTGTTAAAGTTTTGAATTTTGTAATTTTGAAAATATTGAATTCCATTTGAATGTTGGATGAAGTTAAATAAAGAACTCTAATTGACTTACCTTACAAATTATAATAGTGAATACCAAAAAAATACATTAAAATGGTAGGATGGGTTAAAATTTTGTCTTGCTCCTCAACCCATTTATCTATTGGGTACTAGGAAATGAGGATTGTTGGTTTTGAATGAAGATTATCGGTACTAGGATTTGGTGAAGGATTTTAATCAAATACTCAAATAACTCTATATTGAATTGATTTCAAATTTAATATTTTTCTTAAGGAAAAGATAGGGCAAAATAATGAATACTTGAGTATTTAAAATCCACAACATATTAAAATGCTCCAAACAATTGCAATAACTTTAGATTATATGTTTAATATGAAATATACATCGAACCCCTCGACCTACACGAAGTCTGAATCAAGATTATATTCATTCACAACCTCCATTAATTAATCTTTGGGTGTAAATTGTAATATATAGTTGTCCTTACAAGTTTCAAAAATTATTACCTAGCTAGATCTGGTTTAAGAAAAAAAATTTAACATTTTGATGAAATGTGTTCCCACAACTAGTGTATGATGCATTACTAGTCTTAAAATTTAGATTTTTTTTTCTAGACTTGGGTTTAGTTAAGAATTTGTTCACAAGTGTTGTTGCTTTTTGCATCAAGAAATGTAAACATTATATATAGGATTGGAGTACATATTATATTCAAGAAGAAAGTGAAAGTTTAGATTAGATTCAAGACGGAACTTAGAGGCATTCCATCACACAAATAAATACTGGAAGTATGCAATTTGTTTGTACCCATATTAGGACCACCTGCACAACATCATACAATCAAAGACAACATAATCAAATCACCCTACCTAGCTATATTAAATGCACATACGGGACCATAACATAGTAAAATTAATTGATGGCTAAACGTGTAAAAGGACTCTTCAACTTTTCTTCCAAGTTAAAAAGAGTTAACCTATGCCCCATCATTAATTACAAATATGAAATTCAAAACTTGAATCCTCGCCTCTCCATTTAAGTTTTTTTTTTTTTTTTTTTTTTTATTCAATGTGAAAGAAAATCCAGTCTACATTGATAATTTACGTTCACTATCTCTCTTGTAAATTCTAGTTACATGCTACCCCTGTTGTTTTGGAAATAATGAAAACACCCCTTATGATTTAACCTGTTTTACCACAACATCCATTTTTATCGTTACAAAACACCCCTTTTTATTTAGCATGTTTTACCCTAACACCTACAAGAGGGTGTTTTTGTTAATTTGAAATAACATAGGGTTTTTTATAATTATGATTTATTTGTGGGGGTTTGAGAATAAAACCATAAGATCATTGAAAATCTTTCAAATATTGACATGATATTTATAATTTCTCCTAGACCAGCATTATTGTTGTGACATTGTAATTATATATTTTAAACTAAGTTCAATATGCAAGCTTGTATATCTATATTCTGGAAATAAATACTCCTAAATATTTAACTTTTCAAGAATATGTTTCTTCTAATAATAATGATTCATATTTAAAAATTCAAATCATATATAATGTCTCCTTTGTATGAACTAATAAATAAAGCAAAAGAAATATTTAAAATTAATGATTATTAAAGTAAATGTGGCCCATTAATTCGGTTAACAAATTAATCATCAATTTTGGATGTCAGATCAAAGCAAGGACTTGCTTTTAACAATTTTCCTAATGTTTTCAAGAGAACTTTAATTTGTCATGACTTAAACATTCCTTCCAAAGTAACCTAAAAAAAAATTCCTTCTTTCCCATGCTTTTGTGTGTGAACTGCCCCAAGGTTGAGATTACTTGTCATTTAAATTTCTCAACGGTCAAAATTAGACAAAATGACATTTGATTTATCTTTCAAGTTTGAAAACAAGTACCCTGAAAGCTGCACATGTCTCAAGAACCAAATTCCAACCTAAGAAGAGAATATTAATATGAAGAGGAAAAAGAAAAAGAAAAGAAATGGTCCTTATTATTAAACCAATTCACATTTTGTATTAAAAATTCAAGCTCGCATTTGATTAAAAAAAAAAAGGATTCCAATTATAAAGAATGAACATTCTAGACTCTAGGGGTCTGTTTGTTTGGCGTTTCCCAGATTTTTTTCGTGTTTGGGAAATGTCAAACAAACATGTTTTCTATTTTTCGAAATAAATTTTTCATCCATTAATTTTCTCAAACTACTTTCTCAAAAGCCAAACAAACAACAATTTTCTTATTTCTAAACAAAACCTATACAAACTCTACTTTGATTTGACATAAAGTAACCTATCTCTTACACAATTTATCTCACATAACAAACATGATTTGACATAAAGTCTTACACATCTTACACCTACAACCCAACTCTTCCAAAAAAACCTACACCTACTTTATTTCTCAAACAACTCTCTCAAAACCCAAACAAACAACATTACGCAAATCGAGATTATTTCACAAACCTCCACGACTCTCCCAAATTACTTTCCCAAACGCCAAACAAACAGGCCCTAGATCTTCAGTGAACATAATGTTGCTACATTTTAAGAAATACAAATATCTTTGGCTCAAGTTAAAGAATGGTCTTAATTTCAATATTTGGGTTTGGGCCATTCAACCCACCTAGCTACCATACTGTATATTGTTCTTCAAACCTCACTTTACAATTTGCTAAGACTAGATTAATGTTTGTATATATTTCCTCCAAAATTGAAAGTCCACTTTCCTTCTTTATTTATTTGGATTTTACAGCTAAAAAATTAATGGTTTGACTTGAAGAAAAACAAAATTTTCAGAGAGGAAACTGATCAATTAGTTAGCTAGGGAAGTCTGAGGACAATTATGTAGCTTTGGGAGTCCAATTCAATCTGAGAAATTACATTAAAGAGGATGTTTATGTTTTTTTGATTTCCCAAGGTTTAATTCCTTTCGAGGCGGCTGAACAAATAAATTGATACATCTCTCAACATGGATTCGAACTTGAATCCGCGATTTTGTAATGACTAGTCACTTACACTAGACCAATCACTTGTTGGTAAAGAGGATGTTTATAGTGATATCGTTTGTCTTTTTTTTTTTTTTTTTCCTGAGAAAATAGTGATATGGTTTGTCATGTGGAATACCAAACTAACCTTATAGGAACAAATGGTTGAATTCACAACAAGGACAAATTGGTCTTTTCAGGATCTTGGTGGTGAAATCTCAAGAATACAAATGTGCAAAATTATTTACAGTACTTATTATAAAAGGGTACATATGCATATACATTTGAACTAGGATATATTGTAGCATCAATTATAGGGGTTTTTTGCAAGTTAACTCCCTGTGATATGTCTAATGGGCAATTTACCTCCCTGTGAAATAAAAATAGGCAATTTAACTCCCTGCAGTGAAATGAAATAATGAGCAATTTACCTCCTTGTGATATAAAAATAGGCAATTTACCTCCCTATGAAATGAATAATGAGCAATTTAACTCCCTGTGATAAGAATTAATGAGCAATTTAGAGGGAGGCAATGTGCTTCTTTTATAAAAACATAGGGAGGTATCTTGCCATTTTTCTTATCACAGGGAGTTAAATTGCCTATTTAGAATATCACAGGGAGGTATTTTACCCTTTTTAGAATATCACAGGGAGGTATTTTGTCCTTTTATTTATCATAAGGAGTTAATTTGCCTATTAAGAATAACACAGGGAGTTAATTTGCTATTCACTCATCAATTATATTATGCATTGTTTTCTTTGATATCATCACAGTGAAAATTAATTAATAAATCCAATTAAAGGATGAAAGAAAAGAACAAGAAACAGCACACGCAGACACAGCAGAACAATACATTTTTGGTTTGACGATAGACAGCCTGTGTCTGTGTGTGTGTGAGAACAATGAGTACTCTGTCCCTTTTCAGACACCCTGTCAGTTCCTGGAGCAATCCCGCCCAACTCAATTGGGATATCCTAAGCTCAAATATTATATACTCCTTAATTACCAATTTTCAATTTTACAAGACTTCACTATTACTCCTCTCCTATTTTTTTAAATTTCTTTTTATAGAAATTAAAAAATATAAAATTGGACTAGTTATGCTGTTCACTTGACATATTATTAAAATAATTATAAAATATCTTAATCAATTTGTATAAAGTTCAAATTTATCTCAATTAACGCGTGACAATCACATATAATTTTTTATGTTATGTTTTTATCTTTTTGAAATGGTGTGCGCATTTATACATTAATCACTACATGAAAATCTATCTATTTATTATTTATCAAAGTACACAAATAAACTGATCAAAAAGATAAATTAATACAAACAAACATCAATAATAAACTAGTAAGAATTAAACTCAGACCGACAATTGAATTGATTTGATTGCGTTGTGAACGAATTAGAAATGAACTATATAAGCATGTAAATATCATTCATGAGTTTACAATATGTGTTCAGACACAAAATGGACAGTAGCAATAATTGAAAGAAAGTGCAAAAAAAAAAAATAGAAGAAAAATTAAAGGAGGCCTTCTAAAGTAAAAGGAAAAAGGAAAGGAAAATGTTTAACATAAATCCCGGGCAGCTGCCCGTGTTCTTTCTGAAATGCTTTGCTGCTATATAAACCCCACTCTCTGTCCCAATACACACACATCGATCATATTTCACATTCTCTCTTTCTCTCTTTCTCTCACTCTAAACATTCATACATACACGCTTTTTGTGTGTGTATTCTTACTTGCATATATATATATTTGAAGAGAAGAGAAGAGAAGAATTTGTTGAGAAATTAATGGAGGGCATGAACATGAAGATGTTTGCAGCTGCATTGATGGTCGTCATGTTGATGGCATTCTCCGCCGTCAACGGTGTCTCCGCCGCCGATGCTCCGGCTCCGGCACCTGCCTCTGACGCCTCCGTTTTCGTTCCTACTTTCTTCGCCTCCTTTGTCGCCCTCGCTTTTGCTCTCCTCTTTTGATTTAATTATGATGATAATGATCTTTTTTCTAGTTTTTTTTTAATTAATTTGTTTTGTGTGATTTGGTTTCATTGTTATTATCATTTCATTTGTGAATTTTTTTTCTTCTGTATGTAATAATATTATAATCGTTATAATAGAGAATTAATGTTCATTTAATTCCATCTCTCGTATCGTATTTGCTTGCAAGAATTATAAAATTTTCATTTCAAGCATTAATTAAAAGCACCTTTGGATCTGAAAGCTAGTACATCCTGATCCCGTCCCCTTTTTATTCCTTGATCTTTTTTAATTTTATATAAGAGAAGAAGCTCCTAGGTAAGTTTCTTTTGCAAACACGTCTCAATTATTTATTTTTTTTAATAAAAAAAGTTGAAAGTAGTCTTGGATGTATCTTTTATGATCAACTTAATTGGGTGTCAATTAGTTTAAAAAAAATTAAATTTGATACAAATATTTTATGAGATGAGACTAGGCACGAGCGATGTCATGACCGATCCTTATTCAAATTTTACCAACTTCAATGTTCAGCGCACCACCATGTACAACAGCAACAAGTGATGCAATTTTTAATACAAAAAGCGGCATCGATCTCTTGAAATGGATGCTACAAAAAGAATTACCAGCTTAATCAATTAATTTAAATTTATTGTTGCAAGAATTTTCAAAATAATTAATTTAAATTCAAAACCCATTTGAAATTATTGAAAAAATTCAGACGGTTGCTTTTGGTGACCAAAATTCTTTTCTTTTCTTTTCTTTTCTTTTCTTTATTATTAAATTGCATATAATTAAGGCAGTGGTCATTCACGGCAATTATTACTTGAACATTCACTTTTACAGTGTGCATTTTATTTGCATAGATTAAGATTTAATCTTCTTCTTGCAAAATAATTTTCCATACAAGTTCATCCGAAACAGAACTTCTACAAATTCCAAAATTCCTCTGCACCTTGTTTTCCTTTTTCATAATTCAGGCTTGTCACAAATTTTGAGTATTCGGAAAGTGTAACTCGCAGACAAATAAACAACAATTTATACCTAGGCTTCATTAAACATTTCTAAGAGTAAATGTTTTTTTTTTTTGCTAATGGACATTATACTATACCTTCCTAGAGAAAAGGACAGGAAGTCAAGAGCTTCACATTTTTTTAAGAAAAAAGAGCACCTCAAAATAAAATATACTTGTATTCTTTTAGTGTGAATGTGTGCAAAATGTACGTACCAAACCGTTTAATTGGAACTTAGAAGCAAGAGTCTAAGGGCCTGTTTGTTTGGCGTTTCCCAGATTTTTTTCGTGTTTGGGAAATGCCAAACAAACATGTTTTCTATTTTCCGAAATAAATTTTTCATCCATTAATTTTCTAAAACTACTCTCTCAAAAGCCAAACAAACAACAATTTTCTTATTTCTAAACAAAACCTATACAAACTCTACTTTGATTTGACATAAAGTAACCTATCTCTTACACAATTTATCTCACATAACAAACATGATTTGACATAAAGTCTTACACATCTTACACCTACAACCCAACTCTTCCAAAAAAACCTACACCTACTTTATTTCTCAAACCACTCTCTCAAAACCCAAACAAACAACATTACGCAAATCGAGATTATTTCACAAATCTCCACTACTCTCCCAAACTACTTTCCCAAACGCCAAACAAACAGGCCCTAAGGCATGTGATTGGTGGACATAACATCCCACAAGTCACAAATCAGTTTGAATGAATTAATCCAAAGTTGCTTGTAATAAACTTCTCATGATGTTTTACTATGAAACACTATTAGGACCAATTCAATTGTAATAAGCGGTGGTTGTATTGTCCATTCATTTGGAATTAATTTTAGATATAGTTGGTGTCATGTTTCTGTTTGAGATAATTCTCTATTTACTTAAATTACCATGGATATTGTTCACAAAGTCAAATATCAATTTCGAGCCACCTAACTAATCAAGAAAAATATGACAGTTAAACTTACACGTCAATTTGTTTGGCATTGGTTCCGGCCCATTGACAAACATAAAGCGAAAACTTTTAAATTCCGTTTATTTAATCTTTACAAAGCGTTACTTGCAGATCTTTTCTCAATACAAATATGCCTAATTAATTAAAGCTAAAAGCTTCACTTCTGTCAAGTCTAAAATTAGGCGACAAACACATATATTCTAAATATTAATTCATTTTATTTTCTGGGTTGAACTATCTATTAATGTTTTGTGACAAGAGTGAAGACGGAATCAAATTTAGTGGCTTGCCCCATAGTTCTATTATTTATAATTCTTTGATCCTGTACGTTTGTATCAGCACCTGATTCTTAATTTCCACTTTATAGATAATTATTCGAGTCCACAAGTCACAATTAAGTTTCCCGGAAAGTAGAAGAAATATAAAATCAAGCTTTGGGATACTACTTTTTATTACTTATAAAAGCCAGCCCACCTATGTAATTGAGACTTTTATTTAATTTCTGATCAAACAGAGTCACATACCTGGCCTTATTCAATGTGTACACTCATTCAATAATCTCAATTTAAATATATTCCAATTCCAACCACCCCATGTGTCCATAAACCAGATTTTTTAATTTAAGTCATTCTATAATATACTAACAAGATGTTCAGTAAAAATAAAAAGACGAAAAACCATATATAAATAAACAACTAAATTTCTACAATTTAGGTAGCTAGGTAATGAGCTTTTCAATGCTGTGTTAAAGTGTATTAAAAAACTTGGATTTCTGTTTAAAACGCAATTCAATAGATTAAAGAGCGTAAAACATGATATATATACAAACATCAAAGACTCATTGCGGCTCGTTTAAGGCTCATTTGTGCTCAACTTATATAACAGTCAAATACATTTTCAAATTAAATAAGAAAATCAAACCAATTTTGTTGAGTTCTACTTGACTGACAGCTCATTTGAGCCCGATTTATATAATAAAAAAGCAACTTCAAAACTCGATAAGAAAATCAAACTAATTCTTTGTGAATGAAAAAATGTATTGTTGAAGTCTATTCTAACTTGTTTGAATTCAGGTAAGGCAATACAGGTACTATGATATGGATTGGAGGGCACATGCAAGGGAACAAGGATTATGGGTTCATGATCATCAACAACAAACGAACATATGCCCTTTTAAGCATATGCTGATATGCATCAACAATTATGTGTTGTTGTTTGGAGGTCTTGTCTCAAATGTGTCAATTGGATAAAGCGTGGATGCCCCTTCAATCAGTGCACCCCATGTTAGTCCCCTTTTTCCCTCATTATTTAAACCTCCTTTCTTTCAACACTAATCAAAGTACCTCTTATTAGTACACCACAACACCATTGCTACCAAAACCTGGCCAACAATCTCCGACAACTGCTCCCACTGTAACAACGCTTGTACTTGTAGGACCTTAGGCGCTACAAGTTATTCTAACACCAGTTGGTTTTAGAGCAAAACTCCTCCGAAATCAATTGGTGTTAATAAAAGTGCATTCATATGTACAAGCGCATACGACACTGGACGGTGACTTGACCTATACCGACTTTTTTCGCTTATGGGACCTCCACCACAAGACAGTTGCTGTCAAATTCTGGCCAACAGTGCCTAATCTTAGTGCAGAAGCAAGCACAAGTGGCTTTAAGACTATTTTTTCATTGTAAATTTTACGTGTAAAGTTGAAGTTAGCTTAAAAAAGCTTTTCATGATTTATTATGAACCTTCTTTTTTACAATTTTACACCGACCAATCTTACTTTATACGTTTAAAACACAAATAGCAATACTGCCCTAAAGCTAAACAAACAATCAAACACAAAGTGAAGCCTAAAGGGTCCCAGACACGTATAAAAGTAGATGGCTGAATTACATGGTCAGCTCTAAATTGATCTATCAATCTGAAGAGTCACAAGTACAAGAACCTAATTTTCTATGTAATTGCCATTTGTCATCCTTGTTCGATTCGACAGAGAAGCCAACATGAGGAGGAATCACATTTGCAAATCGTCTTCAATCCACTTGTCGACGATTGCACGATCCACATCAATTGCAACCTTAGACGGACCATCACATGGTGGTTCTGCAAGGACATAGCATCAATTCTCAAGTAGAGAAAGATCTTATGATTCCTTGGTCAGTCAAAGAAGTTGGGTCAGTTAGCTTGTTCGATTCAAGAGTGATTGAAATTTTTGCATATAATTGAACTAATTTTATCTTATACTCCATAGAATATTAGTAACTAATATTTTTACATAAAACTGTAATAATAAGGAAATTTGTTTTTTTTAATGAAATATCCTAATATCTATATATTATTAACCTTATTCAATATTATTAAAATAACAAATTTCATACTAATTGATTTATCGATTTGAAGAGGCATAAGTACAAAACCTTTACTATTGCTGAATCAAAATTCCAAAGTGAATAATATCTCAAAACATAAGAGCTCTTCAGAATAATATTACATCCACATGAAAGAAAGTAAAGTAGATAAGTTTCCTCAAATCTCAAGTTTTAACAAAACATAATTCTGGAAGCACGATACAAAAGCAAAAGAAAAAGTGAGTAATCCTTTGTATTGGAAAACTCACTCAGTCAAAGCCTCAGGGTTCATCCACAGGGCCCATCACGCTGGAAGACATTTATATAATCATATCAGGAGCTTCTCAATAGCATCCTGCATTAAGACAAGAATATATATAGTTTGACAATTATGTCTTAATGTTATTTATGATAAATTATACTAATATTAAGTGGCAAATTACCTTCAGTTGCTGTATTTGGGATTTCAATTGGCTGCCTTCGTTGCTTGTCACGGAGCATGAAATGACAGGCCTTGTTACTCCACAAGCTCGACCAAGAGCTTGTTTTGATGGAACAAAAACATAAGGAACATTCTGCAAATTATGTCATGTTATTTTGCTTTTTGAGCACCACATAAATACTGAATTCTCAACTAAGTATAGAGTAGTTCTAGTTTCAGTACATGCTGAATACTTATCAACTTTTCTCACATATTTATCAAGGGTATCTCATGCCGCTAACTCATAAAACGACTTATAAATCGTGTCATGGAATTAAAATAGTACCAATATTAGGAATAGCACATCAAGAATGTAAATTATGATGCATATTAAGAAAAAACATACTCCCTCCGTTTCATATTAATTGGCACATTTGCTAAATTTTTTTGTTTCAAATTAATTGGCATGTTTGGGTTTTCAAAGCATTTTTTTTCAATTTTGCTCCTTTCTCTCATTGGAGTTGGGAATTCAATGGTCACCACTCACTAATAAAAAATTAAAAAGTAGCCATCATTATAACGGGTATTTAAGACATTTTACCATCAAAAAAATATGTAATTATGAGGTTTCTTAATCTGTGTGAAAAGTAAGAATATGCCAATTAATATGAAACGGAGGGAGTAGTTATAGATGAGACATGGTCGCCTATGTAGTGGTCTTGGCACATAAGACAAGATGAAAACTGAAATTCAGCGAACAACAAATCTTAAAACAATCATAACATCTCATTCACATGAACCAGCATTAGATCACTCTCAATAAGACATCATTATGTAAAATGAAGAACATCTAATAAATTATATCATCTGTATGCAGCTTTCACATGCTTAAGAAAGAACTTTATAAAAATGAATTTCCATTCCTTTTATCTTTAAGTAGCGGTTTGTCTTTGACCTCTAATTATAGCTAGCTTTGTTCTGCGCAACATTCTAAACTAAGTACCAAAACCTAACAAAACTCACAGAGAACCAAATATTCTACCACACAAAAACAAAAACCATGAACTTCAATACTTAATCCTTCACATAAACAGAAGTTGGAGAGTTAATACAAAAAAAAATCTGTTTCCGGCCATTAGCACGGAAAATCCCAACAACAATTATTACCTTATCTTCAGCAAGAAGTGGAAGGTGAAGAAGGATTTCAAGGGGCTCTGTATCAGCTGCCATCACAACAAACTCAGAAATCCCTCTGTTCAATGTCTTAGTTGCTGCAACAAATAAAATTAATTAAAAATAAACAGATAAACAGTAAATATAGTTTAATTACTAAAGGGAACATATAATCAGACCTTCATTAGCACCCTTTTTGAGTTGTTTGTAATTGGCGGCTTGTTGAACCAAGTCAAGGATAGTAATGGTGAGCTGGGCATCCGCCAACGGATATGCTTTTGGGTTCACAGCGTCCGCAGTCTATACATACAAATACATAATACATTATTTGAAAATTTAATTGTCCAAGAAATGTCACAAAAATTGAAACTTACCATGGTTCCGGAGAATTGCTGAAGAGATTGTTTCGAGTGAAAAAAATTAGGGTTTTGAGAGATGTGAAAGAGAGATTTTAAGTAGGGTTTAGGATGAAGGGATATATAGTTGAGGGTTAAACAGTAAATCCAAAAGGCCCAAGTTTGTCTAAGAGGACCAAAGCCCAAATGAAGCCCAAATGAATCCCACATTCTATCTGCATCAGTTTGACACTTTACATTCTCGAAAAAAATTAATTACGTTTTTAACTTTTCAAGGAATGCTGCTTTGCGCCAAAAAATTCTCCAGGTTACAAAATTAGATTGATATTTTTCAAGGAGAAAAAAAAAAGTGCTGATACATTTTGAGAGTTTGAAGTTGTATTAAATCATTTTAAAATTCTTTTATCAGTTACTCCATCTAGTCCATGGCAACAAATTCCTTATTGACACAGTTGGCCCCAACTTTCATATTTGTTGTAAAATTGAAAATTTATAATATGGTAGATTTATTTTCTTGTGTTTATAATAAAGTAATTTCTTTATTATGGAAGTTATTGTGAAATAGAAGAACGTAATTTTCATATTAAACAATACTAGGGATGTGAAGAGTGATTATTTGGTACAATCGTTGCATGAATGACGTGGTGTAGCAAATTGTTGTGATTCATTTAAAGTTAGTTTGCTTATCAATACACGATAAAAATGAGATCTTAAAAATAGCTTCACATAATCCGTGCATCGATTGCACTAAATAAATTCTCGTGAAATGGGAGTGGACGGTTAATGAATAAGATGTAGTGGACAGTTAACATCTCGATGGCATATTAGGAACTTTAAAAAATTGGTGTAATGGTATAAAATCACCACTTTGTGAGTGTGGCAAGACTTCTTTATTAAATAGTAATTATAGATTATCATGTCATGTACTCCACGTCATATATTAACCAACAAGTTCGTGTAAAAGTGAGTACATAGTGTTGAAGCTAAAACATATTTCCAAGTTTTGGAAGTAGAAGTTTGAAGGAACCAAGACAAAGGGAAATTCAGATGGAACAAAGATACCTTTAAAAATTCTTGTAAAGGGCTTTTTTCCATTTGTTTTAGTTCGTACTTGGTAAAATTTGGTATATCGATTGAGGAAAGAAGTGATAACTGAATGAGCCACTTATGTAGTGTATGACTCTTTCTCAATTTTTCTTTTTTCTTTTTAATAAATATGTAGTGTATATGTACAACACTCCCATGCGTTATTTTAGACACATTCTTCTTCTTCTTCTTTTTTTTTTTTTCTGAAGTTATTGTCAACATAAACTTCGAAGTAAAGCAAAAGCAAAGAGCACCAAAAGCACTACGAAGCAAAACACACCCGACTTAAGTTTTCTCAATTAGCTACATAATATACACTGACGGAATACGTTCGAAATTTACATGATTCCTCACTAAGTAGAAATTCCAAGCCAATCCTCAGGTTCTTCATGTATAAGTTACTTTCCGGACAGAATGTAAACACTAAAGCTTACAAAACCACGAAAAGGAGCAAGTAACAGGATATCTACTTCTCGCGACCTTATACAAACAAGTCACAACTCATGAGCTAAAGTTGCACAGTTACGCTCTCATGACGGAAATACTCTTGATGAAGATGTCTCGCCCAAGGAGACAGAGGCCAGGGATGATGCCCAAACCTGAGCATTTCTAGCCCCATCATGGAAGTTCCTGATTTTACAAAGCTTTAGTTGGGTCCAAATTCTCTTCACATCGATCAAATGTAGCACTCGCCCAACAAGCTGCCTCGACTCTCCAAAAATTCCCAAATTCAGATGTGGAACGTATGCTACCCGTAGAGCCCTTAAACAAGATACAATCTCTGGGTACAAGTACAGGAAAGCCCTTGACAAGACAAATAATACTGAAAGAACTAAATAAGGTTCCCCCAAGAATGTTTCCTTCAACGATGCTCCAAACACTTTCTTATCACCCTTTGAATTACTTGATGAATCTTCAACCATATCCACTACTGGGTCCAGCCCTAAGCAAATAAAAGCATTTCAAGCATGAGAATAAAACAACCATAGACGATGCCAAATATAGACGCTATAGCATTCAATTCAATAGCAACTCAAAATAAGACTTTCTACCATGGGTTATCTACCTACCTGTAGTTCTTTTGTAGAAATTTACTAGAAATTCTAGATCTTTTCGACCATAATATCTCATTATAGTTGTCTGATTCACCATAAGTAGTGAGGGTACACTGTGAATCCCATATCTTGAGAAGATACTGCATGTAACACAAAAGGAAGTTTAATTGGGTAAAATAGTGTTAGATCGAATGCAGATAATGGGTTACAGACCCATAAAAAGTGTCCATGTGTTTTTGTTCATTTCCACTTTCCACTGAGTGCATGCATAGAACATTGAAATAGAGGAGACATTAAGGAAGAACCTAGAAGCCTGTTTGTAAAAAGTAGTTTTTTTCCAAAAAACTATTACCGTCCTTATAGGACGCAATATTTAACTTTTTCAAAATACGAGAAGTCAAAATCTAACTTCCAAAACTCTCCCTTCCATTGTTTAGAATTATAAAGCCCAAAAAAATGTTAAAATAATATGTTTACTTAAATTAAAAATAAATAAATAAATAAATAAAACTTTTCCATTTAGGACAAAATCTTATGTTATTAATGGCCACTTAATTGGCCTCTTTCCATATTGTGATAATTAAAGAATAGTGGTTTCGTTTTTACATTTTATTGAATTCAAATAAGTACCTAAATCATAAAAAATCTTCTTTTTAAAGAATGGGATAAATTGGGACAAACAAAAATAGAATAAAGGATCTGAACTATGGTGCTATTGGATGACAGGGCACTTCACAAAATGGCACCCAATAGGATATCATGCTTTAAGAGGTGAAGTTGACAGCATCAAAGGGCCTTTGCAAGAGCAAAAGTAAGCAAGTGTGGAATGCATGTGAGTGCAGAAATAATGTGATTTGCTAATTATCATAACAAATTCTAGAATAGATTAATGCCCCAAACCAGCAAAGTTAAAGTGAAGGGCAGGCCAATTTATGGGAAGGAGTATAGATTAGAAATACTACCTGGGCATCGCTGAAGATTGTTCCACCATTAGATGTTTGATCTGTGGATACATGGAACTGAGAGTAGAAAATTTCGAATAAAATTCGCTTGAGAATGGACACCAGGAAGCATAAAATAGAACCGCGGTATATTCATTCTTCTGACTCGAGCTCACAGCTCTTTCAAACGATTCTCCATCCACCTTAAATGACATATGAAATAAATCAACGAATGATTGAACAACAGAAACCAAAATCTGAATATCAGAGAAGAACAAAGGCAGATCGAAAGGAAATTCAGGAATCTCAAACTAAAAATCAGAAAATTTTCACTCATAGGCAATTAGCCCCCTCCATCATATAGCATTATAATGGTCACCCTCATAATTGTGTAATATGAATCAGAGAAAATATTTATCGAGCTGTTTAATTGCCATTCATTTTGTGAACACACGTTCTTGATAGAGTAGTATTATATTTCACAACTGAACATTTTATAAAATAAAAAGGCCTACTTACCAATTATAGATATTCAAAATAAAGACAAAATATTTCACCTAACCAACATTTCATATCAAATAATTTCGGCAATCTATGTCACGCAAACCACTTTAATGAGACTTCAGCACCATGAAACCAGTATACAGCTGGCCAATGGATGTTATGTGGGTAGAGCATTTAAGCATAATAAGTTTGAGTGTTTAAGATTCCTATGATTTGGCATGCATTTATCTCCACCTAACAAAGAGTCAAATCAATGATGAGTAACTTCCCCGTCTTCCAGCCTCATCAGATATGTGAAGATTAGTACAATTCTTGGGCGATGTTTACCTAGTCATTATGGTCGACAAAAGCACCTAATAAGATGGTCAGCAGCTATAAGGTGGTAAACTGTCTTGGGTGAAAATTTTAAAGAGCTTATATGCTCCAAATTAAGATGTAGTTATCTTTCAAGCTCTTGCTAGTTCAAAAGCAAAAAGGCTTTGACTTGTTTTCTGAAATCTTTCAATTTTTTGCATTTTGTATGCTTTAATTACTTATTGAATTGAACAAAAAAACTATTCAAAAATCTATTAAATCTTATTTTATTCGGTTATAAATTTTAGAAGTTGATAAGGTCCTCAGAAACGTAGTTAAACTTCCTAATAATGTAAAAAACACAATCTAGCAAGCAAAATTAACATGAACTCTGTAATACAATCTAAAATTCTTCAGTTAGAACTCCGGTGCAGTCATGTTTAGCTTAGATGCTGCCAACATGGAGCATATTAAACGAATAATCCAGAAACAATTATATAATGATCACAAGCTAAAGTACTTCTAAAAAATCGGAAAAACAAAAGAAGAAACAACAAATAATAGCACTGAAGATGATAATTGAAATAAAATATGCAAAAAAGAGTGAGAATTGAGGAATACCTCGATTGGCGAAAAAGAGAAGGGGATCGAAAACGGACACTGTAAATTCAGATCGTGGAGAAACGTTTTGAATTCACGTTGACAAGTCGAAGATGAGGACACCGATCCAAACGACGTCGCTAAAATACACAGAAACATAGAGACGCATTTCCTCATCGAAGCCTCCATATTCAAAATCAAAATCAAAATCAAAATCCTATTATTAACACAAAAAAAGTATTTATCTCTGACCAAAATCAAAAACCTAGAGTTGAAAAGGAATTATTTCTTCTTCTTTTTTCATATAAAAGTTTTTCTCTCTCTTCGTTCGTCGACGGTCGACCTACGCTTTAGATATGATATTTTTTTTTTTGGTAAATAAGATATGATATTTTTATTATCTTGTGATTACAATAAATAAATAAACAAATAAGCTTTTGATTTTTACAATGTACGTTTAGGTGGGTGGGTGGGTGGGTGGGGGGAAGTGTAGGACAGTATGGAGATAATTGCAGTCACTCTCGGATTTGAGTGGGTGATTTGGTCATTTCAGCTGCACGTAATTTGGATGGTCACGAATTTAGGTTCTGTTTGGACACAGTTTTAAGTCAATGTGCTTCAAGATTTGGTATGGTGAGAAGAAAAAGTATTCTGACACGTAATTCTGACAAAAAGAAGAAAAAACATGTGGCCAGTTAAAATTCTGTGAGTTCAAAAAATTAAAATTGTAACTGGATGTATTTATTTTAAGGTCATTTCCAGCCGAAGCAGACAATAATTTCCTCATGTCTGTCTGCTTGTCTACCTGTCTTGTCAAGTCAGTCATCTCCAACCGAACCAACAATTCAAAATATTTATTTCAATCTCAAACTTTCTCTCCTCTCACTTAACTATAACAACGACAACAACAACAACAATAATAATAATAATAATTTAATTGTTGTACTCTAATATATGGAGATTTTTTACATGAACTAATTATATGGAGATCTCAGATTTGATTTATATTACTATTATAATATTAATTAGTTGATCAGTAAACTTAATTAAATGATTTTTAAAAATTTAAAATAAAATTTTAATATAATGTAATGGAATAAGAATTTGATAACATTAAATACCACTATAAACATTCAACTTAAAATAAATTAATAATAGTGAAATGGATTTCGAAAGATATAATATTTTCATCCCCAAAGAAGTAAATTTTGGATGAATTCTTTGAACTTATGTCCATTTTTTAAAGATATAATATTTTATCTTTCATATTTATACTACTTGAAGGTCACTCAAACACTATCTTCAAACCAATGTAGGATAATGAGAGTTAAGTTTTTATCCCACATTGATTTGAAAATAGTGTTTGAGTGGTCTTCTAGTAGTATAAATATGAAGGAGAAAACATTGTATCTTTCAAAATTATGGTTAAGTTTTTTTTTTAAAGAAAATATTAAACCATAATTAATAAGTGTTAAAAAGTTTTTATATATTAAACCATAATTAATAAGTGTTAATAAGGGTTAACTTTAAAAAAAAAAAAAAAAGGTAAATGCACGTCCATGAGCCGGCAGGCAGGAGCAGGCAAGCAACTCCCCCCGGATGCTTGCCTGCCCATCCGGGGGAAGCTCGTCTCCAGCTGACGGGGGGCTGTTGCTTGCCTCCCCCCCTTCGGCTGAAGATGGCCTACATTGTTTCATACATAAAGGGTCATTTTTTATACTGTATTTTTTTTTTAAATATATCATCACATCATCGATATCGCTACATTATATTTATTCAACAATACATTATTATTACATGGTCATTAAAATTTATGTATTTACTTTTTTTTTTTTTTTTAAAAAAAATATAGAATTTGAAACTCGAAACAATTGAGTTATAATACATCCAATCGGTGTCTTTTGTTTAGTTTACTCATTATGTTTGTTTGAGTAAATGACCGATTGTTGTCACCTCTTGTCGCTTTTGTGTTTGTTAGGTTTGGGCCTCGTTAGGTATTTCATCTATACCCCATTTCCCGATAGTATGTTTTACTCTTTTGGCCCATTTATGTATATTGCTTTTGTTTGCATTTAAGTTTCTCTATCAATAAAATATTTAATTATAAAATATTAAATTAAATTAAAAATATGAATAGTAGTATTTTCGTAGGTTAAAATATAAGCTTGTCTCCCCATTGGCGATGGTCTAAGACTATCCCCAATAGTGGAGACCAAACCTATATTATAATATCAAGACTAAAAAAAAATTCTCAATGCATGTATTTTGGGAAGCCAAAATTTTAGGTGGACTCAAATATAGTCTTATATTTGAGATCAATTTTGAGTCTATATACAAAGTTAGATAAAACACAATCTATGTGAAGAGAGAGAAAAAAAATTATTTTTCTTATGTTTAAATAAATATTTTACATTTTTTAGGAATAAATAATTACATCATTTCTTTTCTATACTTTTATGCATATAAATAAATATTTTTCAAACATGCACTCTATTTTATTTATATGTCAAGATATATTCTTTGTTATCATAATAAAAACTTTATTTCTATGCAGAAAAAAATTTCACTTTTTTCTGTATATAAGTATAAACACTTTTTTTTTTTAATCAAAAAATACTTTTCAATTAAAAAAGGTTTTTTTTTAAATCAAAAATGTAATTTTTTTACATCTTAATATGCAGAAAATAAATTGAGGACACCTGAAAAAAAAATGAGCTTAAAAAACTTGAGCAAAAGGAAAAAACAATGATTAGAACAAATGTTTAGAGGATGAAACTATAGACCAAACATTTGAGTTTTAAGGGTTATGAAAAAACCTCATACGTATACCATAAACAGTGATATTTTGAAAGACTAAAATATGTTTGACCTCCGACCATTGGAGATGATCTAATATTAACACGCTAAAAACAATCAATGACCATTTAAATGTTTTTAATAACTTAAAAAAAAAAACAACATACTAATTCTTTCATGCAAAGTTTCACCATCTTTGCACTTAACTATTCAGATATCTAAACATACAAAATTCACTCATTAAACCATTTCATACCTATTTCCTACAGAAAAACTCATCAAAATTTCTCATACGAGGAACATTTCTCATATGGGGAACATATGAAGACCATTTCACACATTCAAATTTCCACAATTTCACTCGCAAAAAAAAAAAAATTCTTGTTCATTACTGAACCATGGCAACAAGAGTAATGCAGCAATTGAATAATAGAAATGTACAAAAAGTTGGAGATTTGGAAAAGGATTTCAACTGTGCTACAAGAGCATATACTCAATTCTTGTGAAACTAAAACCTCCTTTGGATCGGACCAACAATTCAGAGTAAATCTATATTTCTCCTGTAACAATTTTGCTGAATTTCGAAATAAGTAGTACTCTTCACCAAAATAAACTCGGAGAAATTAAGAAAATTCAAATCCTACACTACAAAAATTTCGTCAGTCATTGTTGAATAACTCTCAATTTTGCAAGTGGTGCAAATTACCAACCAGAAACTAATACTATACATAATAGGCAAAACATCATTCTAATTGAAAAAGCTCAAGTCCAATGAACATCTGTGTCTACAAACCAATAGTCTTCTGAAATTTTGTGAGTTGGTTCAAGAATATCCATGTCATCTGCAATATATATCCACCAACAAAAAGAATTAGACAAAGAATCTTACAAATTTCTTGCTTATCTTGTGTGTGTGTGTGTGTGTGAGAGAGAGAGTACCATGACATGAGGGGCAATTCTAACACAATAAACTGGAAATCCAGTGTAAAATTTGAGGGGTCCACCCGACTTGAGTGTTTTCATGGCACAATCCAAAGAACCGGTGTAAGGATATTTCCCTTGAGCATCAGGCTGCATCTTCTGTATTTGGGTTTTGACATAATCAAACGGTAAACTACAGGCTGCAGCAAAGAATCCCGACACAGAACTGGCCCCTGAAACCAGACGAGTGGTCTTAAGAATTTTGCCAAACCTAAACACGAATAATCACTCAATCAAGAAGAGTGTCTTACCTAACACTGTAGCACCCTCACCAAAACCAAGATTATCCTTGAAGAATTCGACACTTTGATCATAAGAAGCAAGCATGCCCATGTTAAGTGCCATGGCTCTAACCACAGTAGGGCCAGCACCTTTCCAGAGTGCTAAAACTCCTTCATCGGCACTTATACGGTAGAGAGCATGAAATGCATTTGTGTAATTACGCCGTTGGGCAAGAGGTAGTGTTGCATCCGCCTGCATACGCACGAGTGCCAAATCTGCAGGGCTTCCAACTGATGCTCCAATTGCTCCTGCTGTTAATCCACACAGTGCCTTTTGGTAAAGTGGTAGGGGCTTCCCGTCATTGGCTTCTATTGCTTTACTTGTCAAAATCCTATCAACATAAATAACTTCTAAGTAAGTGGAATTTTATCTTAGGATTTATACTGAAATTTAACTAACGGTCAGCCTATTAATATGTCTATCAAAATTACAAAATGCATTGAAGAATAAGAACATTAATATTAATATAAACCCAAGGGAGATAAAACCAAAATCTAACACATCTGCAGCTTGAGCAAACATATGTTGAAAAGATGATGAAGATTGTACAGCATAAACAATTTATCAATCATGTCAAACCAGTTATCTATTAAGTATTTCATGCGTTTGCTTCTTGATTGATGATGCACTACAACACTAGAACTAAAGAATTGGAAAGAGAGAACTAGTTAAATTATTTGCATTAACATCTTAAAAGCAATTAACCATTTGTTATTCACATGATTAGAATACAAAACAGAAGCCTAAAGCCCTAAGCTATCAAAGGCACAATCAAGTTGATTGAGATTTGATAAGTATTCTCAAGTTCAAATAAAAACTAGAGTTTATTTCAGCCAATAACATTCAACATTAAGAGGAAATACTTACTTAAATGATCCAAGTCTCGCAGTTGTGTATGTAGCTTGTCTTAGAAGGCCAGCAGACAACCCCTGTAGAAACAACAATCATTAGTATATGAGATATGGAGAAAAATAAAATTTATATTGAATAGATGATCATTGAGCTTAGGAGAAGCCACATAAATTCTTAATTGGATGGGGGCAACATAACATAATAGTAAAGGCATGATTGAATCTTAAAAGAGGTAACAATTTACAGAATCATTGAAACTTAACTACTACCATTAGTCTTAGTCAGTAGTTCCCTAAGCACAATAAAAAGAACAGTGTCATTTTATATGTCGTCATACAAAATAAAATGCTTTAGAGATAGTAAGATACAATGGTGCAAAACAAACCTTGTAGAAGGCACCAAGACCCTCATTTTTAAACATTGTCTTAGTCACATCCGCAGCTGATCCCTGACCCAGCTGTATTCTCACCTGCAATTAGGAATTATGCATCACACATCAAGATAACATTACTACATTATGATTCAGTTTCATATCACGTGGTTTTATTTTGATAATTGACAATAACAATTACATCTAAAATGACTCTCGTATATCAATCTTAACCAAAGAGTATTATTTAAAATAAAAGTTACTCCAACATCTTAAAAGGCACATTGTTTTGAAGAATTCAAGCAATCATAAATCTCCAAAACTACACAGATTTGCAAATAAGATCAATCCTTTTGGATCTAAAAAGGAAAACACATTTGATCTAATCTAAGATATAAGACATGACAAAAACCCAATTTTCAGCCAGAAATATCCCAGAAATTAATCACATAGAATTCCACGAAAAAAGACCTTGATCATGTCGACTGGTTGGATAACACATGTAGCAAGCATACCCGAAGCACCGCCATTAACGAATGGCTTTACTGTGGGCCAAACTCCAGCAGATTTCGGCTTCTCTTCTCCCATTTCTTTTATCGTTTTCCCTTCTTTTATGGATGAATTTCAAAAACAGAGGGGTCGAAAGAGAGAAAGACCAGAGAGAATGAGTGTTTTCAATGTGACGGTTTGAGTTTTAATAGCGGCTGCAGAAATAGAAAAAAAAAATGATGACTTTTTGTTTTTCAAAATTTTCATGAGCAGCCAAATGAGAGAATATATATCAATAAATGCACCCTTCTCCATAGTTGTAATTTGGGACTAGATTAGTTAATAACTTTAATATATTTACAAAATTGGCCTTTTTATGCATATTCTCTACTAAATTAGTTTTTTTTTGTTTCCCGAAATATAATTTTTTTTAGTCGCGTCAGACACATCACACTAGAATCCTTCAATAAAAATTCAAACATAAATTCACCATATTGTGGTAACTAATCTCTTCTACTAGATCAATCATATGTTTGTTTTACTTGTTATATCTCTTTAACCCCACACAAACCTAGAAAATTATAGTCCACATTATCATATGGAATAATAAATGCATTTTTATATGTATTTTATAACTGACCATCCTTGTTGAATGTGAACCCTTTTTTTATTTTTATATACAGTTCTTTGTGAATGACAATTTTCTTTATGTCAATAGAAAGTGTACCTCGACTTTGAAGTCAAGCTTCTAAAAGATAGCCCATTTCAAGTTTTTAAACTAAAGGTCAATACAAGCATTATGACTTATTCTTGCATAAAAGTAGTAGGAGCTAATATCAATTTACCCATTTAAATGTATACTATTTAATTTACCCTCCCATAATGATTTGAAGAAGAACATTTTATTTCCTTAAAATGTATAATGTTAAAAAATATTGCATAAAAGACATCTATATAACCATGATTATATGATTTATCGTATAATTGTTAATTAACCAAATAATTTTAAATTCACCAGTTTTGTAAGTAATTAAATTAATGATTCGTATGTAGCAACAACTTTATTTCTATTGGACTTTTCGAGGTCAAAATTTGTGCAAAATAAAATAATTTTATTTCCTGTTCAAAGTGTATATTTCAGTTTTCAAGCAATTACTTCAAGATTATACAAAAGTGTTAAGAATGCTATTGTTACATGAAAGTAACTAATTAAACAATTAATAAAAAGCAAAGAGCCAACAAGATAAATTACTTAATCGAAAGGGGCACGCCAGTAATCAGTTTCTTTAAGATTCAATTTTGGCGCGATATTCCAACCCACATTACACCAAGTGGCAATACTTCTTGAGAATCGAGGCTCCAAATATAAATAATAGCATCCAAACTCAATAGTCAATGCAAATGAAGTTTTAAGTTTTTCAAAGTCACAAATTTCAATATTCAAACTCAATTCAAGTTTCAAAAATTTCACCAAAACAATCCAAATCTTTTTTTGAAACCAAAACCTGCAAAACCAAGAAAAAGCAAAACATTTTTGATACCAAACTTTAGTCCAAAAAACACATTTGGTACCAAGCTTTTTCAAAAAACACATTACATACCATGATTCACACAATCTTGACACATTTAGTTTTGCCGTCAATTTTCAGACGAAATTTAGCACGTGTCGTTCATGTGTGGGTCTTTAAAACCCATGCATATTCTCCATCCCATTGTCAATTTAACGGGCACATGAGCGGCACGTGCTGAATTTCGTCCGAAAATTGACGGTAAAACTAAATGTGTCAAGATTTTGTGAATCATGGTATGAAATGTATTTTTTGAAAAAGCTTGGTACCAAATGTGTTTTTTGGTATCAAAAGTGTTTTCCCCTCCTTCTAAATAGACCCTGAATTTGATTTTCAGTCTTAGGTTTTTCAGTTTTTCTCTACTTATTGAGTCCAATTTTGCGTATTTTAGACCTAACTTTTAGTACGTGTATAATGCATATCCAACTTCATCCAAATATTTTAGTTATTATTATTATTATCTCAAAACACTAGGTCCTGTAATTACAAAACGGACAATAAATTTGAAGAAAAGGAACCGTCGTCAAAATTGAATTTGGGCTGGTGATTTATTGGGCCGGTTTGCTTGTTGGGCTGGAAAGACTCAGGCACATAACTAGATCCAATTGCGATTAAAGATATATATAAATCAGAACCTAATAAGACATTCCACAACCACTACACTCATCTGAAATTTAATCAGAATTAGCTAAGTTTGTAGTATCTACTGCAACAAGTATTGGATTCAATTAATTTGATTTTGGGTGTAAAGTTACACTAGCATTGCAATTTGAAAATATATGGATGCATGTAAAATCATATTTTTTCGTTGTTGAATCAAAACGGTTCAGGTAGATCATAATGTAGTGATTGTGTGAATATTCGGATGTCTATAGTTATAGTTTTTTATTTTGCTTGATCGACCCAATTTTGGCTCACTATTTTTTCTAAATTAAGGTCTAATTATAATTTTTATTAATCAAAATAATTAATTTATTTTATAGTTTGAATTTCAATGAGATTAACTTATACGTGTTGTGCTTCAAAATTTCACCAAAACTAACTTATATGTAGGGCTGTCAATGGGCCGGACTCGGACCGGATCAGAGCAGATCCGGATCCAAGTTCAATTTCCATTTCTTCTATCCGGATCTGGATTCAGATCCGCTCGAATCTTGAAAATTAGCAACTGGATCCAAATTCGCTGGATATCCCGGATCCAGATAAATTATCCGGATCCGTTTTGCATATTTAACAAGAATTTTTTTTTTTCATTTTCCCCCAAATCACATGTAGATTCCACCATCATGAATTAAAAATGCAATATTTTACTTATTTCATCAAAAGTATTGTAGAAGATGGAATATGGTGGACAAATATAAACAATAAAAATTAGAACAATGGAATAAACACAAATTTAAATTAAAAAAGATAGAAACCTGGACAAGAAGAAGAAAACCCAATATTGATAAATGGAAGAGAAAACAAAAATTGAAGGAAAAAGTAGAGGGAAGATGGCGGATTCTACATAAATGAATGGTTAGGGTTTTAACTTTTCTTATTAAATAGCATAAATTAATATGTTATAGGCCCAATTAGTTACCAGACCAGTCAAACATCACCTCTCGTGCATTTCTTTTTAAGATTTTTTTTAATATAGTAAAAGATTTTAGTGGAACATAGATAGTTTTATTTTTATTTTTATTTAAATACATAATATATAAATAACATATAATAATATATATCGGATACGGATCTGTAACGGGTCGGATCGGTCTAGATCCATATTTGCTCCATATAATTCGGATTACGGATCTTCTTAATCTGATTAGGTCCATCGGATCACTAATCGGACAATTATACTAATAAATCGGACCGAATTTGGATCGGATCCAGATTGAAATCCGCCCATTTACACCCCTAGTTATATGGTTTGGGCTTCATAAGGACATTCTCAACAAGCCCATTTGAGCGAAAGGTTTAATAAACAATATGGGCCATTTGGCCTGTTTGGAATGATTATGGCCCGCTGTCATTAGGAAAATACATTTCCCTCTAGAAGTTCTAGCCTAGTTTTGGGATCAGTTTCGCCCAAATTTGGCACGTCTCGAACTTCATTTTTATGGATTTTAACCCATTAAAACATCTAAAATTTGTGTTTACAGCCGGCCCGAACATCCTCAACTTTAAACCCATTTTTTTAAGCAACATCTAAATCATTATACATTATAAGGTTTTTTTTTTAGGGGTACTATAAGGGTGTTTTCAACGATTTAAGTAGGGGTGGACACGGGACGGATTTGGGGTTAGAGATATAGGTATAGTAAATTTCGGGATTGACACATTTCATCTTAAATCCGCCCCGTAATAATTCAGATACCCGGAAGCGGGTATCCGAATTATTGCGGGACGGGATTACGGGTCCCACATTTTTTTATATCGCCAATTCTTCATGATTCTAACAAAATTAAATTATAATATTTTATATAAAATTTTAAATGTAATGGATTAGTAATAGTATTAATTTAATGTAGAGAAAAAAACTTTGTATGCCGTGGCGTAGTTGAGAAGAAGTAGAAGTGGTAGAGCCGCAAAGACTATGAAAGTTTTTAGAACTGAGGCAAACGTAATGTATTAATATATTAATAACTAGTGTAAGATTTAAAATGAATATTAAGGTAAAGTAAAAAAGGTCTTTATTAGATGATGTTAATTAATTTATTAATTAATGTATAAGTAAAGTGTATAATTATATAATAGTAAGAAAAATATATAGACGGATTTGGGTATTCGGGGTTGGAGAGGCTAATCCCAAACCCGTCCAGTATTTCCGTAATAAAATACGGGTTTTCAAGTTCGGGTACCTAAACCCAAAAAATACTCATCCCGTTCGGGTATTTTAAAAACGGGACGGATCTGGTTTGGGTTACCTGAACCCAATGCCCACCCCTAGATTTAAGAAACTCACTTTTATACTATTTCAGCCCAAAAGCTCTTACATAGTTACATGTATGTTTGTAAAACTAACTTTTAAGTTACCTTTTTGTACAAAGATTCAAAATACAACCATGTGAGATTTCAAAGATTTTAGCGAAATCAAACCATCAAAATCAACTTTTGAAATCGAGACCCGTGAAATCAGATCAAAATCCTTTCAAATAGGGTCATATAGTCCTTAACATGCTATTTATCTGGTATCATATTTTTATTTCTTTATAATTTATGATTTATCAAAAATATATTTTATTTTATTATTACATAGTGCCTCCTTGACCCTTGTGGTGTCCTCCCTACGTCTGTTCTATTTGGATCTATAATTTCATTTCATTTCATTTAATCTGGTTTGCAAAGCATATTGAAACTGTTCTGTCGGCAGATGAATATTAAATGCCAAAATGTACTTTTCCGAGGGTTTCTATCAAACAACCAAATTAACCTTGACAATCCAACCTCTCGTGAGGATAAAGTGTACATTTATTACAAGAACAAAAGGAAAAAAGGTGTACAATTTAATTGATTGATGATTTGTATGACAAGGTTGCTATATAATTTTGTCAGTGTCTGAACATTAATTACTACCGAACATATTTAGCTATTGATACAACTTTGTCGTACATCTAATTTAGAAGACCTTCATTACAAATTAGTTCATAATGCCTTCGTTTTATTTGGAAATTTCTACATGTTGGATTTTAATGGTATTAACCCAATTGGTTTGAGTGAAATAAAATGAAGAAATTTTAGTTACTTATATAGTTCAAACTTGTAGTAAGGGTTGGACTCATTTGGGGTATTGAGTTTTTCAAGGGGAGATAACCTAGTTGATCATGAGTACACCACGTGTCGTCGACGTCCGTTCGTCTCGGCTTCAAAAGATATTAAATTTAATTAATGTTTGACCCAAAACTAAAAGTTTAATAATTAAATTCATACCAATAAGATCCACGTGGAATATCTGGTTTCACCGAAATGGGTCCGCTTGCGACCTAACTGATCGAACCATCCGAACAGGCATGCCCTCCAGCAACACCCTTTATGCTCCAATTCTCTCATCCCGTTTTCTAGCAATCAAAGCAAAATCCTATCTTCTATCTCTCTTTATTCTTCCGTTTACATTGTTGAATATTTTTGTTTGTTATAGTTCGTTGTGAACTTGTTCTTTTGTGCAAAGAAACAAGTATCCGACTCCGACTGTTGCATATTTGGAGACTACTGTGACGAACTGTTGCACTTTTGACAACCATAAATATTGTCTTAAGACATTGCATTAGCAAACCCAATCGATCATTTTCGTGTTCAGAATTACTTCAGTAAATGTGTTGTTATTAAATTATGATTAAAAGTGATATAATAATATTACTTGATTTTTTTTTGGAGAATAAAGTACACTAATATTATAATTAGATTTATTTATAAACAATTATTCCTTGAGAATAATTTATCCCAGGTTATTGAATTATAGTACTTAGTCATATAAAATATAATATTTTATACACACAAATTATTTTAAGCATAACAAAATTACAATAAATATACATTATTTCATTATTTTCACAATGATGATATATTACATTTTTTTGTATGAATTGGTTTGTCATCATATAGGTGCATTCAAACCTATTGGCTTTTTCAGTTTCAATAATATTTTCCAAATTTTATTTCAAAGTAAATCCCTTACATTTTGCTAAAAATTGAATGACATTAATTTGAGGTATTTTTGTACTTCAAGATGCCAAGAAATGATTGGTTTAAATGAGAGAGACATAAATTGTCTACATCAATAGATATTATTGTGTACAAGTAAGTTGCAATTACTAATTAATTCCAAGATTTCATGCATGAACACGGAGAAAAGAGAAAAGAAAAACGAAAGACAAAAAGATCACTCTCTATCTCGAACTATTTGTAAGTTGGTCGAAAATATTTCATCTCAAATATCTTGGATAAACACCAGTAATGGTCCTTCTTATCATTAACTTTTTACAGAGTGGTCCCTCTTGTATTTTTTTTCATGTTAGTCCCCATTATGAATTATTTGTTTCACTTTGATCATTTTCAGGTGGTCCAAAGTGAACTACAGAGCCAAAATAATTTTATAAGGGACTAATTTGATAAAGAAATAATTTTATGAGGGACTAAATTGATAAATAAACAGTTTATGAGGGACTAAATTGATACAAAATAATTTTATGAGGGACTAAAGTGTAACACTAAAAGTAAAAGACCACTTGTAAATGACCAAAATAAAACAAATAATTCATAGTGGTGACTAACATGGAAAAAAAACACAAGAAAGATCACTCTATTAAAAATTAATAATAAGGAGGACCATTACTGATATTTAGCCCAAATACCTTATTACTAAACTATACTAGCAAATTAGAAGCATATTGTGACTATTGAGTCAGTGTGAACATTAATTATGAAGCCACTTTCATAATCGACTGCTTCTAATATCCAACGCACCACACATCCAACTCAAGAGCCAAAACCCTATATGAATTTGTTCTCAATAACCACTGTTAATTATTATAATACTTTCATTGCAAATAAAATAAATAAGTCCAGGATGCAATGAGTCATATTTCTCTTTATCGAGAAATCGAAAAAAGTCATACAAGGATTTTCGAAAGTATGTTCTTGTGCTGCCTAACTAAGCCCATAGTTTCAAAATATCTATTCGAATCAAGATCAAGAAAATGAAGTTTTCCAATCAACGATTTAGCGAATTGGGCCAAAGTCATTCTAAATGAAATATGAGCATGAGTTTCGTGCAACTTAGATGTCAACTTATATATTCAAATCTAATAAATATCTAACTTATAAAAAATATTGATTTGATACATACTATATATTTTTTGTATGAATTATTCCATGTATTGCTTAATAGACAATTTAGCCTTCATGATATTTTCCATGGGCATTATATAAATGAAGATAATTTTGGTCACGAATATATAAGAATACTAGGAAAAAAATGAGCCATTTTTATTGAAACATAGAGGAGTATATTCATTTGAGTTATCGCATAAGAGGAAATTACATATGAAAAATAATACGATAGTTAATTTGCTATTAATTTCTTTTAACTCTTATTAAACTCGGTGATAAATAAAAAATATTGGAAGGTAAGGAATTTAATAGAGTACTTAATAAAGTTAACTCTAGAAATAATTCATCCAACAAAAATCCAAAATTGCCAACCACAAAATTCGGAATTACAAGTACAATTTTGCTCCATGAAAGCGCACATGGTACACCCTGGTCCAGACATAAAAAGAAATTTCCCCTCTTCACCAAAAGGTTGTTTTGCCGTTTGAGGGCATGGGCATTTATGTCATTCACGCAGGGGCCAACAAGGATATGACGAGAAGCGGTGCGGCCCCACACCAAAGCTGGCACCAAAAGCGGGCCCATTAGTTCGGACTCGAAACCCATTCATCCAATCCACTTTCTAATTCTTCATACGCCCACTTCCATAAAAAAATTACAATTTATTTATTTTCTCTTTTCCCTTTCTCTTTTTGCCAGTCAACAGTTACTACAAAGAGAGGGGGTGAGAGAAAATATCTCATTTCATTTTCATTTGAAACCGGCCTAGACCTAGAAGAAGAGAGAGAAAAGGATAAATAAGGGTTTAGGCTTGTGTTGAATTGGAAATCTAGATCGAAGGAGAAAAAAGTGAAAATGAGAGAAATAATAAGCATACACATAGGTCAAGCAGGGATTCAGGTGGGGAATTCGTGTTGGGAATTGTATTGCCTTGAACACGGAATTCAGCCCGATGGCACGATGCCAAGGTATTTTGTACATTAATCTATATGTTTATGTTTTTTTTCAATTATTAATTTTGGAATGTATTTGTGTTTCTGAAAAGTGAATCGCTGAAATTTTCGATTGTTATAAATCGATAGGATTCATTGTTATTTTTTGTACGAAATAAATCGTGTTTAATTAGGATTTGTGGTTGATCTTGTCATTTATGCGGAATTAAGTGATTGTGGGATTAGAAGGTGAGATATTATATGAAGTTCATGGTATTCTGATTTGTTAAACATTCTATGGATAGTTATTAATCAGATTAAATGTGTATTTGATCGTGGATGAACATGAAAAGCTCACGTAGATCATGGTTTAAAATGCAGTGATGAATCAATAGGTTCGGCGCATGATGCTTTCAACACATTCTTTAGCGAGACTGGATCAGGAAAGCATGTCCCCAGAGCTATATTTGTTGATCTTGAGCCCACAGTTATCGATGAAGTTAGGACAGGGACCTATCGCCAGCTTTTCCACCCTGAACAGCTAATCTCTGGAAAGGAAGATGCTGCAAACAATTTCGCCAGAGGACACTATACTGGTAAATAGAAAATTGTCTTATGTGCAGATTTCAAATTTTGTTTAGTGATTGGATTTCTTATTTTATTTATTGCTTATTTGCAGTGGGTAAAGAGATTGTTGATCTATGTCTGGACAGAGTGAGAAAGCTGGCTGATAACTGCACTGGTTTGCAAGGATTCTTGGTATTCAATGCTGTAGGTGGTGGTACTGGTTCTGGATTGGGTTCATTGCTCTTGGAGCGCTTGTCTGTGGACTATGGGAAAAAGTCAAAGCTTGGTTTCACCATCTATCCTTCTCCCCAGGTAATGCAACTGACAAAAATATTGCAATGTAGTTAGCGTGTATTTGCCGAAAGGTGTCCTTTCTTGCAATTATATAGATTTTCCATTGATAATTACTTTAGTAATGAGCTGTTAGTATGCCTCTGGGCTTCGATATATTCTCTAGTGTCCATGACACAGATAAGTTTCAATGACTTTTTATATGTGAACTCTCAGAAGCATGAGTAGAATGATTCATTTACATATTAGGGTTTTGTTTTTAATTTCAGGTATCAACTGCAGTTGTTGAGCCTTACAACAGTGTTTTGTCGACTCATGCCCTTCTTGAACACACAGATGTGTCTGTGTTGTTGGACAATGAAGCCATTTACGATATCTGCAGGAGGTCATTAGATATTGAGAGGCCTACATACACCAATTTGAACCGATTGATATCTCAAACCATATCGTCGTTGACTACTTCTCTACGTTTTGATGGAGCTATCAATGTTGATGTTACTGAGTTCCAGACCAACCTTGTACCATATCCTCGTATCCATTTCATGCTTTCATCATATGCCCCTGTGATCTCTGCTGAGAAAGCATACCACGAGCAGCTATCAGTTCCTGAGATTACAAATGCAGTATTTGAGCCCTCAAGTATGATGGCAAAATGTGATCCAAGACATGGGAAATACATGGCTTGTTGCTTGATGTACCGTGGAGATGTTGTCCCCAAGGATGTAAATGCTGCTGTGGCTACCATCAAGACAAAACGGACTGTTCAGTTTGTTGACTGGTAAGATTTTTTTTTTTTCAAAATGGCAAATACTCACTCATCAGAATTGCTTGAAATGGTTCATACTCATTCTAATAATCTCCCCATGATCAGGTGCCCAACCGGGTTTAAGTGTGGAATTAACTATCAACCCCCGACAGTGGTACCAGGGGGTGATCTTGCCAAGGTGCAGCGTGCTGTGTGCATGATCAGCAACAACACAGCAGTTGCTGAAGTGTTTTCACGTATTGACCACAAATTTGATCTTATGTATGCCAAGAGGGCATTTGTTCACTGGTATGTTGGTGAAGGAATGGAAGAAGGTGAGTTCAGTGAAGCTCGTGAAGATTTGGCTGCCCTTGAAAAGGACTATGAAGAAGTTGGTGCCGAGGGTGTTGACGATGAGGAAGATGATGGTGATGACTATTGATTACTAGGGTTGGTTACTAACCCACCCTATAATTGTGTATTAGTTTTTCCTTTGGTGTATTGCTTCTCTTTTTAACTTTTGTTGAAGAATTCTTGATTGTTTTGTTGATGCTTTAAATTTCTAAATATGATATCAAAAGTTTAATGTTCATATAGCTGATGGAGCTTTTGTGTGTTGTAAATTTGTATGAATGATATCAAAAGGTTCATTGTTCATTCATATTATAAGAGGCTCAAGCTCAATCATTATATATATATACATATATATATGTTCATGCCTTTCATGTGAGAAACCTCTTAAAACTCGAATTAGTATATGGTAGCCAAAAACAGGAAGCTTTATAGATTATTATATTCTATAGGCTTTATTAACCATAAATCATCACCTCTACAAGAAAGAAAAGATGTACAAAAATGCTGCCCTATCATTTGCATACTTACAAATCAACCTAACAAAAGCACTTCATCTACAACAAACAAACTAAACACTCAAATAGGAAGACCATCCTGGATATATATTCGAATCGATAATGGATCAGTTACCACGAAAACATTGATTTCCATATGCAGGATCCAACCTCTCAATGTCTCCTGAAGGCCAAAATATAAACATAAAGTCACTTATACAAAAATCAAAATAATCCTAAACTCCCACATTTGTCACCTCACCTACCGTAGTTGTTGGCATCTGTTGCTAGGAAAGGATGCCTACAATAACTCTCCAGCAAATCTGAAGGCCAAAAATAATGCAATAAGACATATACAGTTAACTGAAAAAAATTACACAAGAGGAAGAGGGGGAGGGGGAGAAAGCACAACAGACAACATACCAGTACTGCTAGGGAAGTCGGTAGACAACTCAGGAAGATCGAAATTTTGAGAAATTTGTGGCAAAAAGGCAAAGGACGAAGTATCAGCATCCAATAGTGTGTCGTTTAGATGTTGCTGTACATTAGAATCTACACTACTGAAAGAAGACACAGGCGCATCACCCATCAGAGGACTTGACTCCAGAAAATTTCTACGTTGTGGTTGATTGAAATTGAAATGTGAAGTACCAGCAGCAGCATAAGCATCACCTTCTGTTTTCACAAACTTCCCATTCATTGTCTGAGAAGGGAATCCCACATTTGGGTTTTGAGATAAGTACATGCTTGGTGAGACGTCAATGATTCTAACATGACCGGATCCATCATTAATAGTTGCTTGAAAACGTGGTTGAATTGATGAACCACAATTGTTGAACACATTTGGATGCTGCTGCTGCATATTCTCGACTGTAAGATTGACATACTAAGTAAGCTTCTTCTTTAGATAGAGGAGATTGTATTACAATTTGAGGTATAGATAGTATCATAGTAGTCTTACTTGGTGAAACGTGAGATCCATTTGTAGTGAGCACAGACGCCATTAATCCAGTTTGATGCATTAGTTGCACCTGTTCTGAAAGCAACCTGTTGAATTCCAATATTTGGTCCTTCACCAATAGTTTTAGATAATAAGCCTTGAAAAATTCTTGGTTTTCTTCTTCAAGCCTCTGCCAAACTGGAAAAATAAACAAGCAGCAAATTAAACTAGAGCCATTCTAAGAACCAAACCACCATCAAGAAAATTTAGCTTGAAAACAACTTCGCAACAACTTCATAGAAATATCTAACACATGTACTTATATTCTAGATTTCAAACAATGCATACCTAGTTCAGTAAAATGTGGTTCGATGTTGTTCTTAATAAAGAGAGTATTCATGACTTCTTTTTTGTTCATGTAATGCTTGAGGCACCCTTCTATACAATTTTGCACCTGAAATAAGAATATATATATCAAATGTGAATAATGGCAAATATATTTATTTTTGTTTTTATTAGTTTCGAAGTAGTATAATAAAAAAGGAAGTAGAAACAGACTTCTAGTTCACGCTATATAGCCTTTTTTCTAAGCAAGATTGAATCACCCTTCCCTAGTTCACATGCTCTTTACTAAATAGCTTTTATCCACAAGGAAAAGGGAAAGGATTAAGTGTGCAATAAAAACTTCTCCATGTGAAAACACTGCTGTTGCAATGCATTATTTGTGAAGCAAACTCCCAGAAGGTCTTCAACCCTTTTTCCTTTTATTATCCGAATTTTCATACAGCAAAACGACTTATATGTCTTCCTTTTGTTCGTGGTCATACCTTTTACAAGGTAGGCACATTTAGAGATTCCAAAATTACTCGAGCTAAAAAAAGCTTACCAGCTGTATATCTTGATTTGAGAGTTTTCTGCCCTCCCCACCAGACATCTCTGTGATCGCAAACTTTTTAATTCAGTCAGAATAAAGCACTTCTTTTTCCACCAGTTATCCAAAATGGGTAAGCATTGTTCAAGCACACCAGAAAACTACATATGGAAAAAGGAAGAAGAGTAAGTGAAAAGGAAATGAAATAAGTTCATGCAACTCAGGATGAATTGTAAAGCAACAAGCAAGTTCCACCAATAACTAGTAATAATTCATTCGAAATATTGCAAAAGAAACTGCTTCCATCAAGATTTAGCTACCCATATCCGCAAAAATAAAATATCTTGATCATTCCTGCATTAGGTACCTTCATTTCAGAAACAAACAAACAAAAAAGGGCCAAAAACCCATCTTTCCTTCTATTTTATTTCGGAGTTTGTCGGTTGCAATATGAACATTAAAAAATGAGAGCAAATACAAAAACAAGATTAAAAATTTCCTCAGAAATACTAGAAGCAGGGCCAAAAACCCATCTTTCCTTCTATTTTATTTCGGAGTTTGTCGGTTGCAATATGAACATTAAAAAATGAGAGCAATTACAAAAACAAGATTAAAAATTTCCTCAGAAATACTAGAAGCAGCTCAAAGCCATTTTTAATTGATTTAAACCTACACAATTGAAGACTGAATTTCATACCCTCCTTCTAATTATCTAGAAGTATTCCACCATACATAAAAATAAAATAAAAAATAAAAAAAAAGGGATTCAAAAGAGCACAAAATTAAAAACCCCTTTCACAATTGCAATTTCCCATAAAGAAAAAGAAAACACAAGGACACGAAACCTATTGAATGAAACTGGAAACCCACGAGTGAATATAAATGAAAAAGAAAAATAAAGTCACCGAATTTATGTGAGGAGGAAGGAGGAGGAGCAGCAGCAATTAATTAACACTGGACCAAGTAGTAAATGAATGAATGAAAACTGAACTGAAACAAAAAAAGTGAAAAGGGGAAGAAGTATAGTATAATGATAAGAGAGGAGGAGGAGAATTTCTTCATTCAAATGTTTCTTCTTTTTATTGTACAAGCAGTGACGTGGCTACTTCTTCATGCTTTTCTCTCGTGGAATTCCACTTTTCCTGTTTTTCCCCCATTTTCTTTCTTTCTTTCTTTCTTTTAGATTTTACACTTTTTGTTATTTTTTTTATTTTTCATAGTAATTATGATAATTATGAGATTTACTAAAATAAAAGAGACGAAGAATTTGTATAGATACAAATTCATTTTTTCGTCTTTAATATTTTTTACTAATGTCTTTTTTTATTTTCTATATCTATGTAATTAATGAATATTTGAATCTGAATGACAAGGAATAATAGATATATTCAACTTATTCTGCCAAAAATCTATTTTTTGGTTTTATCTTTTGGAAGTATGTTTTAGTTTTATTTGTGTTTGAATTATTTTAAACATCTAGGAAATATTTCACAGTTTCCTAGAAGATGACATTGACTGCTTATCTCCTTTTTTTTTTTTATAATTATATTATGATATTGATGATATATGTACTATTATTCCCATTTTCTTTTACATATTTGTGTTGTGGTTACGAGGAATATTTTTCAATTCTAAACTAAATTTGGAACACCATACATACAAGTTAGCTAGGAATAATATGTAAAATCACAAAATAATCAACAAAACTTTTCTTTAATTCTCAGTTGTTCTATGTAATTTTTGATCAATTTCTCAAACTACTACCTTGGTTAAAAAATTGAATATTGGCCATATTTCTCGAATTAAACAAAACTGAATGTGTAGAGTGTAGACAGAGCAATGGAACTTCTACTTCATGTCTAACTTGAAATAAATAGGTTTGTACCTTGTGCATGTAAAGTATCTCGTGGGCATACCTAGTAAAAACACGTTTTAATTGCTATATATACACAGATATTTCCTAGGAGTAACTTTTTTTCACTTCATAGTTTGATTTCATAGTGAGATGTTCTAATGTTTTTGTCTTTTTTTTATTTTGTCCTTAGGTTCAAAGGCTTGATTTTCTCATTCGGAACTTTAGGAAAATGTCAATAAGAAGTTCCACAAAACTTTACGAATAGTTCAAGGTTTGTTGTTTCATCTGGCATTTATGGCTTAATTTTCAATTATTAGATTGTAACTGAACTAGGTTTGATTTTTAAATAAATTGAGTTGGACAAACTTGAATATTTTGATATTTTTATTGTACCTTTCGATCTATCGAGTCGAGGTCGAACATAATTTCAAGAAAGAAGAAATTTTGTTTGAACTTTATAATTAATTACTGTATTTTATATAATGGAACTTTGAACCACTTATTACGAGTTTTGTATTGTATGTTTTAACTAACACAAAAAGAATGAGTGATAAGCCAACCTGAAAACTAATTAACAAATAAAATGTACAAAAGTCACATAAAATAATCGTACTATACATTGTTCATTTCAAATCAATCATCTAGGATTCATCTAGTCAATCATCTAGGATTCAAACCATAATACCTACAAATTAAAATGTCTATATTTGATGGATTTGTGTTATGCTTGGCTAGCTTTTGTCTGTATTTTTTTCCCAATTTAAAGTTTAATAATTATTATTGAGAACTCTAATTAAGTATTTCTAAATTTGCATCGTAATTGTTTGATTGTTGTGAAATAAGAAGCCTTTCGTCACATCTTAATGCGTGTATTTAATTTATTTAGAGTTTCGGCTGGTGAGTAGCACGGCTTCAATAGAACGGGTCTTACTAAAAAAAATGACTGAAATATAAAGAAGAAGAAAAACACATTTGGATAAAATAGTATCATAATTTAGTAACTTATACTTTAAAGATGAAGCAAGTACTTCATCTTTACAAATTTCTGATAAAATTTGAAGTTGTACTAAAAGAAAAATACTAAATGATCACATGCATGTTCCCTAATGTAATTCCCAATGATCATCTGCTTGCAAAAACAGTAGAAGTTTAACTTGGACAGAACATTTGGCATAGATTAGGAATATCCCAAAAAGGATCACTAAAATCATTGATGTTGTCCCAATATTCACTTATTCCATTCATTGCATAAAGTGATGCCGATATTTGTCGTTCGACTTTCATCCGTTCAAAATCTTGGAACTGCGGTTGAGCAAGAACTCCATATTGTTGAAGACCAAATTTGTCGTAATCCAATACATAATTTGAGTTTTGATCGTTCAAAAGAGGGGAGTACTTCTCGCATCCTTCTATGAAACGGCTAAAATCGGGCCTATACGCATCATCAAGTTTGACCATACGCGAGCCGCTGGCCAGAGAAGTATCGGTTTTGTTGTTAGCCTTGTCACTAGTTTCTTGATTTCCACACTTTTTGGTTAAGACCGGTCCTGGTCCTGGTCCAACCCAGCCCATAAACACGTCCGGGTTAACCGGTCCCAGGTCGGTCCGAACCGGCTCATTTAACACCTCTAGGTTGGCTTTATTTAGGCTTCTTTTTTGATTGAGAAGGTTTCGGATTTTCAAAGAGAGAGCCGGATTACAAGGCACGTTGTTTGTGAAGTTTGTGCGTGTGTTTGAGCCTCGGAGGAGATATGCTGCTTCGTCGTAGGCTTGAGCGGCTTCTTCGGCTGTGTCGAATGTGCCGAGCCACATTCTGATCTTTTGAGTAGTGTTCTTGATTTCGGCTACCCATTTTCCGGAAGGTCTTTGCCTTACACCAACAAATTTGTTTTTGTTAAGACCTCTGCTTCTTGATTTGTATGTAGTATGAAGTTCCATGAGGTTAATCTATGTTTTTGTGGGAATACTAGAAAGAGGAGCAAATATAAATTTTGACTTTCAAGAAATGGAGACGAGGGTGATTTTATACAACTGGTGGGCATGTCTTATGTAGTTGTCTGGTTTTAATTGAACCTTTGTTTTATGTAAGTGTTTGACTGATTTTTCAATGTTGGGTGGGGGATCGGGTCATGATCATGAGTTGTAAGCATGACTACTTACATGATAAATGTTAGTTTTTGTTTGTTTGTTTGTTTGTTCTACGTATTGCTTAACATGTTCTTTGCCTTACTTTAAATTGTTTTTTTAAAGAGAGTCTTGGCCAATCTTTTACATGGATGAATTGATTTTAGATTTATTTATTGGGGAGGATGAGTGAAGTTAAAATTCCTCTTCCTTATTTTTTCAGAAGGATTAGATTAACTAATCATTCAAAAGGATGATAAATTGTAAAAGTCGGATTGGGCTTCAAATGGGTTGGGTCCAATCCGGATCCTTGACGATCTTTGAATGTTACTAAGTATTCTATCTAATCTACTTGATCCGTTGTTAATCGTTTTTCACTCATCCTAGCAGAATTCAATAAACATTTAAAGATCAAGTCGGGTAGGGTCTGAGTTGGGGCCTGTCAAATCACACGACGACTTGTTGTCCATTTGTCTACATAAAATCATTCTTATGTAAATAAACTGCAGATTAAATGGTATGAGGTTCTATGATTAGTCCTGTCACAAATTGTAGGACCAAACATTTTCAAGTAAGAAAATTTCAATAAATGAATAATAGGACATGGGAGCCATTCATCCTTCACAATAATTTGCATGTTTGATAAACCAAAGTCAAATGTAGTCCAGATCAAGACAATCTATACCTTTTCTTTTCATCCGTGCTTCGTCAACTATAAAATTAAGCTCAGTTGCATTCACGAAGGCCTGCCTAATTTTATATTTTTATTTTTGTCAAAATTTGGTATCATGCCACTTGGAGTCACCTGCCCAGTTCTTGCTACAAGAACCGTAACTCGAACAAACATAAGTCAAATGAACTTGCTATACAATGTAGTTTTTTGTATTAGGTGGCTCTGAGAAAGATTCTAGAGAAACGCACGCTGCTTAAAGGAATCTCTACTTCCATAAGCTACCAAATTAGAAAAAGTTCCACAACAAACAACCTGTAGGTTGTTGAAACAGTTGTTGAACTTAATCCATACATTGGTTGCATTCCATCAACATTTCGGACATGCTTATGATTCTCAATTGGAACCCAAGTGAAAATTACTTTTACTTTAAAAAAACGAATCGAAGAAAATTTTGTTGTGTGTACAACATTGTTGCTAAGAAATTACAAAAAGAACAACTCAAGGTTATTGATGAATTTTAACCACCTAGAAAACCACAAGTTGAAGTGTAAATAAAAAACCTATCTTGTGAGTTGATGAGTAGTAAGACCAACCCCGTTTTGGACTAGAATAATTCATCCACAAACGGTAAAAAAATGGTCCATGAGAAAATTGGGGGATGTTTGTTTAACTTTTCTCAAAATTATTTTATGTTTGAGAATTTCAATTTTTGAAATTTCAATTTTCTCAAACTACTCTCCCAAAAAATCAACCAAACAACTTTTTTATCTCTAAAAAATACCATATACCTTGATTTGACATGAAATAACTCATCTTCTCACAAAACAAACACGACTTGACATAAAATCTTACATATTCTACATCTACAACCTAACTCTTAAAAAATAAATCACATACACAAACCACTCTTTCTTAAGTCAAACTCAAACACAACCTCCACTACTCTCCCAAACACCAAACAAATAAACTCTAGTTAATTCATATATTATTAGAATTATAAGATATAATAACTTTAATTACTGGGAAAAACATTTAGACACCAAAATAATCATCATCTCTCATATAAATGTAGTTGTGATTAAACCATAATTCCATACCCAAGACATGAATAAATAAAAGTAACAAAAGGAACAACCATGTATACCCAAATCTTTTTCCTATAACATTTTGTTCTGTAAAGAACGACATGGACCAAAACTGCAGCAGGAATTGCCTCCTTGACAACTCTCCTATGACAACCGACCAACAAAAATCTCACAAAATGACGATATGCCCCATGCCGGAGCTGCTTGTATTATACACACACTACCAAACAACCAACAGGTTGACGCACAAGCCATATATGCAAATGAATGCTCTCTTATCGGAAAGAATTGAGGATGAATTTATATGATTGGGAGACACGAGCACACACTTATGACGAAAGAATTGATTGCAATGCTAGCTGCTGCTGAGGCTGCAAGGATGACCATGTGGAGGCAAGCGTTGCCGGAGGTAGTGTCTGCTGTAACTGCCTCAACAAATTAACCATTCGACTAGCAGTTTGCTCTGTAGCTAGATCTTTGCCTGCACATAAAACCTGCAACACAAGATACAATGAAACATGAGTGAGCAGCGAATGTCAAATTTTCTTTCGCGGACTTCTTTTTTAAATGATGAAACGTCGTCAGATGAGATTAAGACAATGCAAACGTCAGATGAGTAGTGAATACTATATCCTAGTATCATTATGAGCACAATTTTAGGAAATAATTTTGCCTAGGTAATTTTTTTACTGAACTTGTTTATTGATAATGGTTAAAATGGCCAAATAACTAACCTCAGCAAACACAGAGACAATTTTGGGGAGATACTGATTGTTGGGACCCAAAAGTTCCCTATCAGACCTGACAGAGATAAACATGGTCAATATGTAATGTTGAGGGTAAAATGAAACAGAATTGAAGATAGAATTCAAAAAAGGAAATCATATAAAAGACACTAAATTAGAGTCAAGACCCCACCTCTCAACCATTGAGCAAAGCTGGTCATGTACAACTTTTGCTTCAACTAGATCACCCTTTATTGGCAAGCAACTCAACCAGGCAGGGACCACCTAGAAGCAACTTTAAGTTAGAATTCGACTAAATGTGCAAGGAGACAAGACAGTTTCAAGTCAAAATAATAGTAAAAATAATAAAATTACTACGAAGCAAAACTAATAGTTCATAATACCTGGGCTGAATCAATGCTGTCACGATAAAATTGGCATATCTTCCCTAGAGCAGAAACTGCATTATCATATGCCATCACATTCTCTGGCTGCTGAGCATTGGGATGCCTGATAACCACATTGAGCCTTGAAAGAGCCTCTGAACAAAGCAACATAAAATTAGTTCATTTTAAAAAATTCGAGCTGGAATCTCCATTCTTCAAGCACATTAGCAATCCCATCTTACCTCCAACAAGTGGTTTAAATACAGGACCACCAAATTCAGCACATACGCCAAGCCCATAAACAGCAGCCTGCGAATATAAAAAGACAGTAGTTCAGATATGCTCAAGTAGCATTGTGAAAGCATGTGATTAGACTACTCGTATGCGGTAAACTTCTTTCAAACCTGTCGGACATCTGGGTTTTCATCATTGCATGCCTCTAAGAGGAAAGGAAGATAAGTATCATAATACCTGGTTCATATGAAAGAGAACTGCATTAGAATTGAATGACTAAAACAAAATTAAAAATGAATAAATCGTTATGGTATTTGTACACACTTGAGAGCTCCTTCACGGCATTGCTCAGCTACATCATCAAAGATGCAGATAGCAATTCTTCTCTCTTCAGGTGTCTTATCCTTACCCTGCAAGAAAAACAACTCATGATGTGGTATAGAAAAATAGATAAATATCAACAGTTAGAAAGGATTTTAATTATATGGTTCATTTTTTTCCAACCATTCCTCCCCATCACAATGGTATTTCCTTTTGGGTGGGGGTGGGGGGAATGTGATAGAAATGAAAACTTACCCACATAGGCATCAGGTATGATGAAAGTTCCTCAAAGAAAGGTAAGAACGAAGCCTTGAATGTTTTGATCAAAGTTCCTAAAATTTCACCAACCTGAACCAGCAAACAGATAAAAATGCTTACGAACTCTCAATGTGAATTTAACAATTTTCTAGCAGCCAAGTGTGATAAAACTGACTTGGTCAAATACTTCTTCTTCTCGCTCATTTTCTTCTTTAAGCCATTCTCCATCCTCATCATCAAAATCTTCAGCTTTGGCTCTCTCAGCTCTCTCTCTTTTTCTACTTGAGCTAGCTGTGATCACCTGTTTTATCTCCTCCACTATGCTTCTAACCTGACTCTCATCTAAAAGCGCTCCAGAAATCTGAGGGTGAAGATTAGTTTGTTAAAGGTGTACCAACACCAGCAGAAGATGAAAACAAATCGAAACACATGTCAATACAAGCTACAAAACTAGTGCAATTTAAGATTGAACTTTCCAGACTCAAGTAGATGATGATATCTGCACAACCAGTTCTTGTTTATAATACTTCACAGTTTACCTCGTGTTTCATAACACAAATACACTAGCAGCCAAAATCTCACAATCGATTGGACGGGAGGAAATTGATGTTATAGCTTCTTAGAACAGATAGGTAGGAGTCAACTAATTGGGGTAAAAAAGGAAGTTCCAAGAATTACAGAAAACATCAATCCCATACAGGATTCCAGAGATATTGGCCAAAGTTCACATAATTACAGAAACCGTTGGTAAAATTAAAAACAATAATTCATACAGGATTCCACAGATAATAACCAAGTTCACAAAACATCACAGGGGTTCCTTCAAGACATCAAAAGTCTAAATGGCAAGAAAGATGCATAATTTAACATACTCACATATGGCAAGTAAAGAATTCCAGACTTTGTGAATTTTAAACATTTATATAAAATCAGACTGAGTAGCCGTGGTGCTCTTTGTGCCACTTGTTGATGGCACAAAATTAAATGCTCATTAAAACTGATCTGACATTAGGTAACTAATACGCAGAACACAAATTCTAGAATATAAATATATAAGGTATATATTTAATGTGTGTGTCCATATAAACAAGGAGGTCGAGATAAGTTAAATCTAAAAAATGTGATGTGAATACTTATCAGAGCCATTTTCTTGAATTATGTGAAATGCTTGTGTAACTTTAATTGAAATATCATATAATGCCTTAATGGTTCTCTGTAGTGGACACTTATGACAGCTATATTGTAGGGTCAAGTGATACCCTTGAGTGGCTTTTGTCCGAAAAATCTTGGAAAAACAGAATGTACAACAAAATAAGCTAAAGGCAAATTCACAAAATCGCTCTAAGAGCATGAACCAGAGCGTAGGTTAATGCTGACTTAGCGAATTTAGTAGATCTGACATGTATACAAAACAATTTAAAAGGTATAAAATCTGTTCACTTACATAACATGCAAGTAATATTTAAAAATACTGAATTTGACCCACCTGCACACATTCATTAAGGGCATCCAACATATCTGAACATATCTCAGTCTCCGGTTCCTGCAACACGTGAATATTTATACAATCACAACCCAGTTATTAACAACTACAACAATCAACACAATGGAGGAAAGTGGAGTATCTAATTTACTATAACCGCAACCTTGTGTAAAGCTTCCAGTAAAGCAGGAATTATGTAGTCAGACAACTGTTTCACATATGTCTCATTGCGGCCCTGGGCAATCCCTTTCTCCACAGCCAATTTTGCAGACCGCAATAGCTCCGGCATCGCTGGAGATAAACAATGAACATCACAGAACATGTATCAGCAACGTTGAGATTTTATACAAGAAAACTTTTCTAAGCGTAGTCGTTTCACCTGAAACCGCAGCCTTCCTAACTTCTTCATGGAAATAAAATTTCAAAAGCGGAACCAATGTAGGAGCAACCTAAAACATTCATAAACCACAAGAACTTTAAATTGAGATCAGTCATCAGAGATATCATTTATGTAGCAAAAACCAGTGCAGCTTTACTACCTGGTCAATCCATGGATAGAAACCTTCTTTCAACTCATCAGCATAGCAGCACAGCATATTGCATGCCGTAGCTTTCTCCTCTAGGACACTAGTCTTTATCCCTATTCTTTTATCACCAAGGGTGATGGTCTCCATGCTGCAACATGTAGAAATGTTACAAATATTGGGGAATAATTCTGTTTAAAAGATGAAAAATAAGCACCCATTTTTTGTCATTGATAGCATTGCAATTGATTCAAAAGTGGCATACAGCTTACTTGTTGATCATATATGACAAGAAAAAGGACACAATGATCATAGGGAAAAAATTATAGAGACAAGTGTTCTTCCATTTTTATACTAATCTATGTTGGACCGCATATCCAGGAAATGTTTGTATAGAAAAACTTTTAATTTTTCTCCTATATAATCTAGAGAATCGTGCGATTTTTCATAAAAATTGAAATGGGGGAATCAAATCAAATAGTACGCTCAGATGTTTCATGTTCAATATTTTTTCTGAGACCTGTTTCATGTTCAATATATCTGTGTAGATATAACAAAAGCTATATAGATGTATCAAGTATTATGAAAAGAAGTTGAAGCTAATCAGATAATATACAAATGAGAAAGATTTAACTAATCAAGGTATAGCAAGCAAAAACCTTCATAACAAAAGCGAGAACTCATTAATAATTGCTAATATGACCATATCACATTGACAATATATATGATTCTAACACGCAAGAATACAACTAATTACTTTAGTCAAAAAAGAAAATGCAAAAGCAAGCTGAAAACTAGTAGAAATGCTCTTTAAAGGAAATTGATAGGTTTGTGCAACTAAGATTAAAGAATACCTTTCGTCATCTGATTCATCAATTTCATTGTCTGAATCCGCAGATGTGATGGTAACATCAGGCTTTAGCTGAGCAGACTGAAGCAAAGGAGGCATAACCACACTCATGTATGGAAGGAAATCCTGCCCCAAGCACTTGCAAAGCCTGGCCCATGCCTAGAATGAAAAATGAAAAAAAAAAATAGAATCCAGAACTAGGATATGCAAACTTAAAAAAAAATAATTAAAAAGTGGAGTCAGCAGATTCCAAGCACGATGGTATACTTGTAGCATGTAACTGGTAGTGGGATCATCTGTCTCAATTTGAGATCCTTGCAATGACATGAGCACTTCCATGACCTAAAAAGAAAGGAGAGGAATTAAAAACATACTAACACACGTCAATTGATTGTTGTAACCAAATCCTCATCCCAGCTCAAAAGACCACAAGGAGCATTCCAAGTGAGCCCAACAAGGACAGAAAAAGCATTAATAAAGGTCAGCATTGGATGACTACAAATTACAGAAATATACATAAAAAGCAAAAGAGTCATTCACCCCCCCAAAAAAATATCAGTTATAATTTTATCTCTAGTTGCTTACCTGCTTAGCATCCTCCTTAAATTTATCCTTTCCAACTGCCATCCCAACTAAACTGATACACTCCATAGCTTTGGCACGAAGCATGCGGTTAGACTTGTCTGTTGCATTCACCAAGATAGCCTTCAAGTAAGGCATAACTGCATCATAATATTTCTGGAAGTGCTCCTGTCATAATAACAGCCCATTAATTCAGCATACATGCAAAGAAACAAAAATTATGAACTCACAGCAACATTGGCATACCTGAGATGAATCAGCAACGGAAGCTAAAGCTGTCAAGGCACCCTCCTGCACCATTTGCTTGGAGTTCTACAATTCACAAAACATAAGTTAGTTCAGAAGATAGGCATAGTATCCATTCATGACTTGTAGCTCTCTCGTCTGCAATTGTACCTGTAGAAGTAAAAGCAGCTTGTGCACTATCCCGTCTAAGTATGGTGTCAAAATTTCTGGGGTGCAATTTTCGCTGAAGTTTAGCACAGCTGAAGCAGCATGCGCCTGCAAAATATCAATTATTTATAATATATACAGAAGATTAACCCTACCCTAATTAAGACAGACTAAAGATGTGGTCAACATTTCAATAAATTAAAGCAGTCAAAGTACAGATCACAGATTAGACTATAGCAATAAAATAAAAACAAGCCTAACATCTACAAAAATCTACTAGCATGTCCCAATTCTCTTTTAATCGAAAACAATGAGCTTCAAATAAGCTAAGGATGAGCTCGCTCCAAATAGGGGTCTGAAGTAATTTGATTTCAACAATTCTACAATAGTGAGCATTCCTAATATCTTGACATAAGAAAAGAAAGAGAGCTTACATTAACTAGCCTTTGTGGCCAACAAATGGTAATTACAACGAAGAATGCTAATAACGTGAAATTTCGCTATCGGATGGAATAGATAGATATATTTATTAAATTAGACTATAGCTCGCTCCAGATAGAGGTCTATAGTAATTTGATTTCAACAATTCTACAATAGTGAGCATTCCTAATATCTTGACATAAGAAAAGAAAGAGAGCTAACATTAACTAGCCTTAGTGGCCAACAAATGGTAATTACAATGAAGAATGCTAATAACGTGAAATTTCGCTGTCGGATGGAATAGATAGATATATTTTTTAAATTCTGGTCTAAAGTGACTATAATTAGAAAATCTAACAGACAACCATTCCTAAGATCTCGACTTAAGCAATATAATGGACTAAAATAAATAAACTCATAGTAGCAACTAACAAAGAATAATGACAACAAAGAATGCGAGAGCATCATGTCTATCGACCATAGAGTATAACTTATTTACATTTTTGAACCAAAGATGGGAAATAATGACAATAGTAAACTCCCATCAAAATATGCAGAATCATTTATTTAAGTTATTAATGTTTGATCTACATATGTTCTGCAAACGTTAGGGCACAAACTAAAACACGTTATTTCCAAACAGCTGGTATTTGACTCGAAGGGAGAAAGGCGACATAAATGAGGATATGGCTCTCTGTACCACAAATCATGAAGCTCGGATTGATACGTGAAAAAGACAAAAGAGGTGTTAATAGTATAGAAAAGGCTGATTGGTCAACAGAATATACAAACCTGTACACGAGGATTTTGGAAATCATCCATAGCTGCAGCCAATGCCGGCAGCACACGTTGATGGTACTGAACTTGCAAATCTGGGCCCAAGTCAGTTGACAGCTGACCAATCGCATTAATAGCTGCCCATCTTACACGAGGATGAGGATGTTGGAAGGAATTCAAAACCATGTTGACCACTTGCTCCAAATTTTTAATCATAACCTATATATTAAATGAAACAATAAACAGGAGGAATTATGCCCACCGACAAAGGAGCTGCATCCCAAAGTGATCAGAAAGGATAATAGGCCATAGATTTAATGCCTTAGATAAAAGAAATCACATACCAAAATCACTAGAGTCCAAACATGTGAAATAATTCAAGAAACATCATCAAAATGACAATCACCATAAAGTACAGGGCAATCTGCCACATTGCAGCCAGATTTACAATTTTATATAACCAACAACTGAATAGGTAGGATAACTGAGATAAACGGAAACCATTGCAGTAAAGAAAGATGTTGCAAATTTGCAATGGCATTAAACTAACCACATTAATTTTGCCGTGTATTTTCCTATATGGACAAGTGATATTGCAATCTAAGTTGGAAATTTATCAAGTGTTTATTATTATTTAAATTACAATATCAAAAGCACAGAGATTAAAAACACAAACAAATTGGAATATATAATCTAAAAACACAGCAAGTTGGTATGTATATTAACAGAAATGAACAAGAAGAAAATTATCCATTAAGAGCTACATATTAAGTTTGAAAAATGCAAAATAATAGTTCTCATCTAAATTCGAGGAACATATGATAACACAAACAACAAATGAATTAACAAAAGCTACAGATATTAAATATGCCAGCCGATCATTTATCATGTACAACTTAAGCATATATGAACCAACGGATGATGCACAAGACAATATATTCATACAAAAGAGAACATTTACTAGAGCAATATGAATTCATAAAAAAGGATAACTACTTGCCAACAAAATCATAAACATTACTAAATAGGATGAGCTTTAAATTAGTTTTTATTATTAGTTATACCTTTGAACAACCCTCCGCAATTTGCGCAAGCGCAATGAGGGCCGAATGATGCTTCTGCCACTCAGGAGCAGACAGGTAAGCCGCCAACTGCTCAGATGCCACGGGAACAATAGTGTTCCCACCAAGTGCCATGGCAAGCCTATCCAGACACTCCTGCCCAACACTGTAATTACTTGTCTCTCCGGCGTCTTCATCCTTAGCTTCAGCACTGTGCCAAGCGGGATCATCCTCCACATCCAAAAGCATCTTCATCAAATTTGCAAAAAGCCTGCTAATGAACTGAGGCAACTTCCGCATCATCCCAGGAGCTCTTTCTCGTGCTTCCGCCAGAGTAATCACAAATTCTACAGCCAAATGTCGTGTGCCTTCCTCCAAACTATCAGCCTCGGCTATCTGCAACATGGACCCCACAACGTCCACAATCTGCCTACGCAAAAACCTCGGCTCATTCCCAGCCAACTCAATCAAAAGCTCCAAAGCCTCCTGGGCCGTCGCCTCCTGCCCCGAGTTGAGCGCCTCTGTCAACGTCTTCATCATCGAAGGCAGCAAATCCTGAAACCTATCCCGATCATTTGAACTCGTCAGGCACTGGATAAAATTAATTACCGCACTCAAAGCCGCAATTTTAACTTCCGCATTGGGAGAACTATTCAGCACGTTCAGAAACACGGTGTGCAAATCCGTGATGTATGGAGTCAACATCTCTCCAATGAATTGAGCCAATTGAGAGAACATCAAGAAGGCGGACTCCTGCAATTTAGGGGAAGTCGACGTCACGCATTGAAACATGAACGGCAGAATCTCCGGCCACTGATTCTCGGGAAGAAGCGAAGAGGCAAGCTCTGAAATCGTATCGCACAGCTTCTTGATGATAGATTTGGATTCCTCACCCTGGATTGCGGATAACAAAATATTTTTGACCGCTGAACGAGTCGACTCGGTGAGTTGAGGCCAAATAAATGCCTCGCCGCTGGTAAGCTGCTTGCGGAGGAGGATAGCGGCCATGGCGCGGGCTTCAAGGTGTGCGGAGGTGGAGAGGAGGTGAGCGAGTTTGAGCACGAGGGAGTTCGGGTCGTTCTGCTTCAGCAAATTGAAGATCGACTCGGCCTGAGACCTCTGCTCATTCGCCGCCGACATCAGATGAGATATTAGGGTTTCGAAAGGGGCCGGGTCGGGTCCAAGAATCGCCGCCATCTGTGCCTGCTGGAACTGAGTCGACTCGGCGTCCATTGTGCTGAGTCGGCAGCGGCGAGTTGCTAGGGTTTTTGATTTGTGTGTGTGTGTCTCTAGGGTCGGCGCTGTGTTATATGATTGATTATTCCTCTATCTCTTTATTTTCTCTCTCTAAAAAGAAGTATAAACTTTTGAGGACTATCTCTCACACACAGTGGAAGTGTATGTGTTTGTAATGCGTTATATAGAGAGCACAGCGGCGCAGAGTGTGAAATATTTCGCGGAAAGAAGTGAGGGGACAAATTTGTCTAATTGAAATTCTGGAAATTATGTAATGGGAATGTACAGGTACTTATAGCGCGATGTACGATGTGGGGAAGCGGGAAAACTGGACTGAAAATAAAGGATTATGATAATGGTGGGGCTAATTAGGGCAAAGTAGGATACAGGGTGGGATTTGATTGTTTTAGTAATTAGCTGTATTGTGGGTGGCAAAGAATTGTATTAAGTACACATAATAATAAATTATGAAATATCTATAGCATCAAACCCTGTTCACATCACAAATATAGTATATTTAGGACTCTCTGAATTATTACCATCAAATTCTCAAATTAATTCAAAAAAATCCGGTATTTGATTAATTAGAATATTAGTCAATTTTTTCCTAAGAAAGAAACCAGCGGAGTACGTTACGGTCTATTTGGAAGGATTTGGCTCGGTTTTTGCGAGTCTCGGATTCAAAAAAATGGTTCGGATAGTTTCGATGAAACCTTTGAAACCTCATTTGGTTAGGTTTTTTATGTTGAGTTTTGTGGTTTTGAAAACACTGAAACTCCACTTGGATTGAGTTTGGATGCTGGAGTTTTGGGAAAATAGTAGGTGGTAGATGTCAAATCAATGTCTGTTTTATAGAGTTTGAGATTGAAAAATAGGTGATATGTTTCATAGGTTTGACAAAAACTTATTTGGAGGGGTTTTGACCCGATCTCGCAAAACTCATGAGACCGGACAAAACCCAACCACATAGGCCCTACTTTTTACTACATTCTTGAGTTAGTTATTCACTAATTGTATTTTCTTTGATTTTTTAAATAATATAGTTATTACATCATTGCAATAACCAGTTTTTAATTTAACTCGATTTTAACATCTACCGAAAATAAATTAATTATTATGATCAATAAGTTTTGAAATTTGATTATAGACAACAATATATTTAATAGAAAGTTTATATAAATAAATGTTCGAATTTTGTTCGTATATGAATTAGTTAAAATAGGATGAACATGACATAAATCGAATTACATATATACTACATAAATTTGTATCTATGAAAAATCTATATTGCTTGCAAAACAAATAATTTAAGCTCAATTACATTTAAAAAGGAATGATATAGTTTAAGCTCAACATTACAAAATTCAATAAAACATATGTTTGTCGCATTGGATAAGTTGGGGGGGGGGGGGGGGGGGGGGGAGGAGGGGAGGGGACGGGAACATACATTCTTATAATTTGATGGGGTCACCATAAAATTATAGTATTGGTTGTAAGTACACGACCTGTTAGGTAAGTATTTTTCATATATTTATATCTAATAAATTTCAAATCCTTCAATTAATTTTAGTGCTCTCTATCAATATATTTTCATCTAAAAACCGTTAGCAAAAACTTTCAAACTTTCCTTTTTACCCCATTCAAGTATCCCCCCATTCAAGTATCCCTTAAATATGGGGCAAAAATAAAATTTTGTGGCGTTGTTTTAACGGGTTTTTTTTAGCAAATGATATAACGAGGCTAATGATTTGATACGGTTAGAACATACAAATTAGGCAAATCAAAAGTTGGCCTTTATTTATTACTAATGTGAAAAGTATTTTTTTAATTAATGTTTGTGTTTAAATATATATTAATTGTTTTCAACTCAATCGAATAAATTATTTGTTATATAATATTTTCAAAAGTTTAGTGTAAATCAACTAAAATGCGTCAAAGCTGTGGTATTGACCCGTTTTTCATTAAAAAGTTATTTTTGTACAAATGCAATTTCCGTCAAAGATAACAGAAGTTATAAACTTTAAAGTTAGTATCAAGGATAAATGAATGATTAATTTTTATAGGGGAGGTAAGGGTCTATCTGGATGGATTTTGGCTCGGTTTCACGGGTCTCTGTTTAAAAAAAATAGTTTGGGTGGTTTCGATGAAACATTTGAGACATTATTTGGATGGATTTTGGTTGCTGAGTTTTGTGGTTTGAATTTGAATAAGTTGAAACCACTTGGCTTGGGTTTGAATGTTGGGGTTTAGGGAAAAAAGTAGGTGGCATGTCTCAAATCAATGTCTTTTTAGTGAGATTTGGTGAAAAGGGTAGGTAGTAGGTGTTAAATCAACGCCTTTTTAGTTAGATTTGGGGAAAAAAGTAGCTGGTAGATGTCAAATCAATGTTTTATAGGTTTCAAGAGTTTAAGTGTGAGTTTCTGAAAATATTTTTTATGGTTTTATGGGTTTGGCGAAAACCCATTTGAAAGGGTTTTGGCTCGTTCTCACGAAATCCGTGAGATCGGGCTAAAACTCATCAACATACACCCTAAGGGTGGGTTCGGTTGGCCTCATAGTCAATTAGGCAAATTGCATAATTGGGCCCCTAATTTAATTGGATGTATAATATAATGTGTTGTTCGGCAAATAATAATCCGGTCAAATTTAATTGGGCTCATAAATTAATATTCAGTTTGGTTGGACTAATTAATGGACAAATGTGAAAATTGACAAAAATACCCTCAAAGACAGAAGGGCATTTTTGCATTTTTTTTTTCAATAATAACAATGTAGTTTTTTTTTTTTTTTGTACAAATAGACCTAAACACATAAGGGTATTTTTGCATTTTTTTCAATGCAAACATACTCCCACAAATTACCAACAATCAAATCATACAATTTATGGGCATAGTAATAATTAGTATAACCCAAACATCAATTGCAAAAATCTACACGTCTTTGGTACAAAATTAGAGCACACGTGTGTAAATAAAATACACCCCTAAGCATTACATTGATACAATCAACCAATATTCCAAAACACTTGAAAGTAAGTTCCAAACTAGTTATCACCAAAACATAGTCGATTCTAAGTTCCAAACTAGTTATCACCAAAACATAGTCGATTCCGTATCCAGTTAGCTCCAACCATTTATAAGCATCTTTTTCAAACAATGATCAATTATTGTTCTTCAAACGCATTGCAAGTTCTACGGGAACCCTGTGACTACCTTTGGGCTGGTGTATTGTCACCGTATCGTGGTATAGAAGTCTATGCACAAAGAGAAAAATTATATTATGTAAGTTCAACCGATAACACAAGCATGACCATATAGTGAATATAATAAAATTGATGAGAAATCATGAAGAAGTTTAAATTAAAGTAGTTCAAAATCGTATTGTGACTTTCAAAAGCAACAACTGAAGTTGTAAGCATCTCATAATTCATTATAAGAAGTATACATACTTCTCCCCCCATACCGAATGGCTTGGTTTCTAGCATGACGCGCAATAGCACGTAAGCAAATATAAAAACGCCCTTCCAAAAGAACTGATGAATCAGGGAAAGCAAGAGTTGTTTCCTTCGGGGATCCATTTGCAATGGGCTGTCATTTTAATGTTAAAAATAACTAATATAAAGAACGCCACTACACAAACAACAGTTTATTGTAATGTACAAAATTAAACCATCATTGTTTGCTTATTGATTCGAATAACAACTATTTAGAAATACATATTTTACACTTTCAAAAGGAACACTCACTTTCAAAACATGATCAAACAATGCTTAAACGGGTTGTAACAATACCATCACTAAACAACTTGAGTTTCTGGTTCAAACAAATCTTTCTAGTTCAAACAAGTCTTCAAAACAGATATACCAAACAAATTGTGTCATTTTACTACAACCTCAAACAAGTACTTATCCAAAAAATCCAGAAAAGTAAAACAAGAATAAATAAATTCATAAACTTAACTAAATAATGAAAGAATGATATTTGTTTTCAAGAGAAAAGGAAAGCCCAAATTTCAGAACGATGTAGGGAAAAAAACAAAGAAATCTGACTACGAATATGAACCTTCAACTATACGTAGGAGAAGTCTGAAGCTTGTGCTTAAAATACACAAATGAGAAGTCAAAATATACATGGAAGCTTGGAATTTTTTTTCCCATAACTAGGTTGGGTTTTTCCCCATAACTTTCAATTGTACATAGGAGAATGCAAATTTCGAAGCTTGGTAGAAAATTTCATACCTGGGCAGGGAACTTCGAGTTCGTCGTATCTCGTTGGTGTTGTTCAGTGCTTCAAATCTGAAAATTAACACAAATGGCGATGTTAGAGAGGAGATTTAATGACTACAACTAGAAAAATTGAAAGAAGAAAGGAGATTCAAGAGGGATTTGAGCCGATTCTAGGGTTCTTGGCTCACATTTGGAAAGAGAGGGAAAGCTTATCTTCCCAAATGTATTGTTTGGTTGTCGGGAAAGTGAGGGAAAGTGAAGGAAAGTCAGTTTTTTTTCTCCCACATGTTGTTTGGATAGCAGGAAAGGAAGTTATTATTTTCCTTCAACTTTCCTGCAGGAAAATTTTGTGAAGAAAAAATTTCCCCACCAATTTGATGGGGAAATCCTGGGAAAATATTGGGAAAATTTTACAGTAAATTGCGAAACACCCCTTATACTTTGTTTAACTATCAAAATCCCTCATTTGTGATTTTTTCTTACCGAAAGTCCCTTTGTGCTTATTTATTATTAGCAAAAAAAATACATTCTCAAGTCATATAACAATTATACCCCCAAAAAATGACGCAAAAGCACTTTTTTTACCTAAAAAAATTATCAATAACCCCCTGTTAACTTTAAAAATTGACAATAACCCCCTGTTAACTTTGAAGATTGATATAAATTCGGTGACTAAAATATATAAAATAGCATCAAATTAATTTATAATAAAGTTAATATAATGAAAACGTGATTATTCATACAATATTTTATCAACAAAGAAAACGTAATTCATAATCAAACAAAAATATTTATTAAAAATATTATGTTCCTAAAGTTTCTTAACAACCAAACAATTGCAAGAAAATAGTTTTCCTCACAACCAAACATGTAGAGGAAAATGACTTTCTTTTCCTTTTTCTTTCCTTTCCTTTCCTTTTCCTTTTCCAACAATTTTCCCTCACTTTCCTGACAACCAAACAAGCTAAAAGAGATTTTCAGAATTTTGTTAAACATCGTTGTTTTTGTGTGTAATTTTGAACAAATTGAAGGGCAAAATGGGATGTAAATTATTAGTTGGGCCGATAAATTCATAATTGGAGGGGGAGGTGCCCAATTATAATTAGTCCAATTAAGGGGGTGGCCCACATATCCACAAGATTAGGCCGGGCAGCCCGTAAATTAGTCACCCAAACCGAACACAAAAACTAGCCCACAATAAAATTAATCAGTTGTAATTGAGCCTTAATTGTGGCCTTATAAGGGCAACCGAACGTAACCTAAGTGAATAATTAAATTGTACAGATAAGGTAAATGAAGAATGTCCAATAGTGCAATGCAAGTATGTGAAATTAGCTCTTTGATAAACTAAATGCAAGTACGTGAAATTAGCTAAACTAATATATTCTAATAAGTATTTGGATCATAATTCATCTTACATTTTATCCATATAACAACACAACCCCTATTCAAATTGTATTTTTCAAACTCGAGTATTTTATTTTCCACTTTAACACCGGCTCAATTGAGTCTTTAAACCCTAAAAATAACTATAATTTGGCTACTTGCATTCCCAAAACCTATAGCTTAAATGACAAAATGTACCCATTATCAATTTCTCATGAGGTTTGCTATTCCAAGGTTTTTAAAAAATAACATGTAGAGTTGGAGATTAAGTTTTTTATTTTTTTTATTTTTATTTTTATGCTCCTCCAATTTATTTAGTTATTTTTTTTCTCACTTATCTCCTTCATTTAGAATTCTGTAACATATTCAACTTTATCAATAATATAATTATTCTTAACTGTTCTATAACGAGATTTTCCATGAAAAATAAATCATTCAAGAAATGTTTCTTTAATTGGTCTCCGTTAATTTATTTTTAAAAGAATTTACAACTGTCGATAGAATTATTTTGATAAAGATCAATTTGGTTTACTAGGTCTTTGTGTTCAACTTCAATCCGATCTTAGAGTCAATGTTCTCAATCTTTATATTCCTCTCTACTTATTTTATTTATTTTGTTGGGAGAAACTATTACATATTTTTCCTATATTAAATATTGAGATGATTGCAGTATCAAAATACCAGAAAAAAAAAAGAAGAGAGAAGTAATTAACTAATGAGACTAATATAAATCAATAATAACTTGGACCTGCAACTTGTTGAAACTTTAGCTTTGCCACGAGGACAATACCTCATTTTGGTGTGGGGCTCCGCCTGCAATTTTTGTGTAAGATTACAATCTTGTATTTTAAATTCTGATTGAAAGTTAAGAGTGTCATATTTTTTAGTGAAAAGTTTCATAAAAAATGATTGCAAGGTGCATTTTTTTTTTTTTTTTATAAAATTAAATTTCATAAATCCAACTAGAAGAAGGGTTTTACAAAATCAAAGATGGGGAAGCCCCCGGGGGCAGCTCCAGGATTTTTTGGTTAGGGGGCTGAACTTATAGAAGAAAAAAAATTCAATCAAACAGTTGAACTTAAAGCTTATATTATTCACGAGAAAATATATGACGCAATACAAAAACGGGGAGGTGGAGTTTGACAAAGATAAACCCCAGAAGATATTTTAATTACATATAATTCTTTGTTATAGTCCCAAAAGAACCCAAAATATCTACGTATTTACTTTAATAATTAACCACGACGATTTTTCATCTTTTGAAATCGGTCCATGATGTCATCGTTTGAAATACTACTAAATATGTCTCTCTCTATAAAAACAAGTACACTATCATTTGGTCATTGATCGCTCGGTTATGAAGTCGATTCTTTACTATCTTCATAGCCAAAAAACTTCTCTCCACTGATGCAGTTGCAACGGGTAGAATAAGCGTCGATGTCACAAGTTTGTAAACCATCGAAAAGGGCAATGTCTTTTAGTTGCAACCATCTTCTTAGCAAGATCACCAATCCCTTTCAAGCTAGAAAAATCATCACTTGATTGAACATCCCTAATTTAATATTCAAGTTGATTGGGAAGTCATTTGGATAAAGTTCGGTAAGACGGACAAGTTTTCTTTGTCAAAAGCCTCAAAGCGAAGAATTGGGTTTTTTTAATTTGGGCTTGAGAGTTGGGTAGAGTGATGTAATATTAGAGTGAGTTGTGTTGTTAATTGGACTAAAATTTTATTTGTGTTGAAAATTCTGAATTGGGCCAATTTATTGGGTTTTATTATGTAAAAAAAAAAATACTTCTATATTAAAAAAGAAAAAAACTGAGGGGGTCCTAGTTCCTTACTGCGTCCGCCCTTGGAAGCCTCCATCACAAAAAAACATAAACATGAAGAAAATTAAAAAGAATACATAACACTCCGATTAAAAAGCCCACGCCGCAAGGTTATGTGCATCGAAGTTTGTCGTTCTAGGCGAAAAACGAAACCTCCACTTTGGCCAAAATGCCCAAAACCTTCTGATTTCCTCGATCAGTCCCCGAACTTCCCAAGACGGATCTTTGTCCCTACAAATTATCTAAAAAATAGCTTGAAGACAGTCGCTCTCGAAAACGACTTCATGAATCTTCAAATGATGCAAACAAGAGCAAGCTTCACGAATTGCCCAAGTCCCAGCCGAAAACAGAACCATTGGAGTTCCGAATAAGAATAGCGATTGCGGCCATTCCATCTTTGAAGGCAACATCCAAATTAACTTTTAACGACCCAAGCCGCGGGGGCCTCCAAGTTGAGCAATGAAGCAGAAGATTGAGAAATCAAGTAGAGCCGAGATCGAGCACTTGAATGGTCACTGGTTAACCTTTCAATTGCCGAAGACACAAGTCCAGATTCACTGCAATCACGATGGAGTTCGTCTCTTTGGAAAAAATCACATTTGTTGTCCAACAAAAGATCAATAAGCTTTGAGACTGGTTCACTACTAAATGGATCAATATGGAACATCCATTTATATTTGAACCAAATCGTTCTCGCGAAAGTGCAACGAAGAACAAGATGATCAAAAGTCTTTTCTTCCCCACCACAAACCAGACAAATCAGATTATCCACATGAAAAAGAAATTTAAGTCTCATTTTTTATGGTAACAGATCGTGGATGATCTTCCACAATAAAATGTTAGAACAATTATGAATTTTAGCACGTCAAAATTTTTTAAACAAGAGCAACCGATGACTATTGGTTCCACCAAATCTACGATATTGGGACACACCATGAGCACTTTGGAAGCCAATAAAAATATATTTTATCATTTTTAATTAGAGTTGTAAATCGTTATATGATGTTATATTCAAGGGGTAAAACGCAATTGAGCCCTTAGAACTAAACTAGATTGGTTGTGCTATTTAAAGTAATTAAACTCTAGATTAATTTGGTTAGCCCGAAACTAGTTAATCGAACCGGACGTTTACTATTTCCCCCAAATTTTGTTTCCTAAACCCTAATTTTCTACTTTCTGCCCGATTCATTCACCACTCTCTCTCGGCTGAAAGCGTGCATCTCTCCGGCGTTTCTGCCCGTCTCTAGCTCTCTAGGTCAGTCTTTGGAGCATTTTCCTTCTTTTCGGACATGCTATAAAACATTGAGATGATTGGAATGGTTGATTTTACTGCTTAGTTCCACGAATCTTCATAATAGATCAAATGCAGCTCTTGTCATTTAACTATGTAGTATTAATTTTAATTTTGGACCTGAGTCTGTGTAAACTCACCTTTTTTCATTACATAAAAATTTGAAACAGGGCTTTATTATGAATGTAGGCATATGAGACCTCAGATAAAATGATCCGACTAGAATATTAAAGGCGAGTGACTTTCTCCACACCAACTTTGGTGTCGTAGAGAATCAAATCTCTTATATATCACAATGACTGATAAAACTTGGTAGAAGGGTTAGTGAACTCTCTTAATTTTCAATTATGTAGTTCTTCCTCCCAAAGTTCATCTCGACATTAGTTGCATAATGTAAGAGTAATTTTTACAAAGGAATTTGTGGCATTTTTTTGTCCGCCAGGTGGTTTTTATTATGTGCCACTGGAACCATTTTTATGCAGAATACATTGCTCACATATTATGGCACAGTTCTGAATCTTCTGATCTTAAAAAAAAAATGATTCGAGAAAAGACAATGTTGGTGCATGTACATCAGGCCTTTTCAAGTTAACACCATGAAGCTCCAATGCATGCACACACAATGCGGTACACAGTTGTGTTTACTGATCATTCCTTGTATGGGTTTGCTGATGTGGGATGTAGTATTAACATGAATAAAGTTCTGAGGTCTAGACTGCCACCTGAAAAGGTGTTTGTTATTCCAAATGTTGTGGACACGACTATGTTCAATCCTGTCGACTCAGTTGTTATTGTTGTGATAATTAGATCACAAGGGGGAAAAACTACTTGTTGAAGTCATCCCCAAAGTGTGTACTTTGGACCCTAATGTGAATTGTCTTTGGCATTTTTCCTATTTGTGAGCATTTTTAATGATAATGGTACTCCTCATCGTACATGATTTGTTACATTTACATTCTTGAAATGTAAAATTGACTTCCGACATTGTTTTGCTGTAACAGAACTTGACTCTTGCATTTTGAACTTTTTCTCATTCTTTTGCTATAACTGTCCAGATTGGGTATTGAAGTGATATTAAGCCCCCCCGCGGTAAAGGTTAAAATTGCTATGACAGGGATTTGTACCATGTCTATATTGGGCTCTTTTATACTGTTTATATTTCACGTTGTTGCATTTGTTAAGGTATGGTTTGTTATTGGTGGAGATGGATCTAAAAGAGTGAGGTTGGATAAAATGAGAGGAAAACACTCTTGAAGATCGAGTTGATATGTTGGGTGCTGTCCCACATGCTAGAGGAAAACCTATTTTGATAAAGGGCCATATTCTTAAACAGGTATATTACTTTCTTTTCTCTATAGTTTATTCAATTACGTCAATAAAAGTTTGTTTTTAACTTTTTCTATTATGTAGTGTGTTAACTACATATGAGTACTTTGATTATTTGGTAGTTAGTATTAATAAACTGGACTATGTCAGCTTAATAGATTATGCAATTTGCAAAAACAAGTAAAAGAAGAAAAAATATATTCCGTACTCGATCCAAAGTCCTCATAGTGGAGCAATCTTGAAGATGAAAAAGTCGTTCTCCTGTGACCCGTTATCATCAACTTTAAGCAGTTAAGCTATTATAGCGTGTAATATAACTTAACCTACTGAAGGCATGGCCAACGATATGCATATCCAATTTTGTTCATCTTTGACTCGAGCTAAAACTTTAAATGATCTGCTTTTTGGTGCTTGGGCAGGCAAACTATTTTGCTTGGTGATGATAATTGATTCTTTGTTTGGCATCTCTCGCAACTGTGGCAGGTACTCAGTCTCTTTTATTACACACTTTACTCGATTATTTTGGTAGCGTATTAATCTCTGTCAATATCTTAAAAGGCATGATACGGTCCCTGACAAATCCGGAATATGAAGAACATGGGGTTCAAGTGCAGATGGGAGAGAGTTTGACATAGTTTGAGTAAGATTTTTTTTAACTTGATTCTTGCCTCGCTTGTCTTTTGCTCTAGACAGGTTTGTCCTTGTGAGAATCTCCATTTCACGGTTCATCCATGTTCCACTGTACTGGCGTGCTTTCTATGTAACTAAGTTATCAAGTTTCTGATGTTTCTGTTTTGCTATTACATTGATTTTATTTGTTTTATGTTAGGAATACAACCTTGAGTTCATAATATATAAATTGAAGAGATGTATAGTGTACTTGGTTTCCCCCCCTTGTAAACCAAACATGCCTAGTGTATACTGATTAATTTTTATAAGCAGTGTTCCCTTATATTATATGTTTGAATGATGATTCTTCTAAATCCTCTCTAGAAAGGGAAAAGAAAACGAGTTTGTTTGTGGAAAATGTTAAAACACGTGTTGTAGAAATAAAAAAGTGCTACTTTTCTTTAAATAAAGAAAAGGAAAAAAGTAAAAAAAAAAAAGATGTGCTACTTAATTTGACCCACAATTTATTGGGCTAGTGAGTTGGACCGGTTGGTGCGGAGTTATTAAAAAGAAATTTGGGTTAGTTGAGTTGGATAAACAAAGACATTAAATAACATGTATACTATATTTATTTAGATATGTATCCCTACCGTATCGGTACTGGGTGGACCAGTCCTGAATCCGTCTCGGAGCTCCAACTCATCTCTCAATCCCGCCCAATTTCACTGGTGTTCTAAATTAAGGTTCCTGAAATCGAAAAACCAGCACCGTAAGACTGGTCCGTCTAGTCTCGAAAAATCCGTCCAATTTAACAGGTATCTTTATTTCGGGTACCCCAACCGAAAAAATAGCACCGCTCGTAGATAGGCGGGTTCGGGTTATCCATTCCATACATGATGTCTACTCCTAACTATGCCCTTCTATAATGGGTCCTATCCTAATAACAGGAACTTACAAAACATACTTAGCCTGGCCTGGCCCACCATCTGTCTACTACTGCTTAAATTAAGCAATCCAATGGAATAAACTTGGAAGCAGGTTATGAGCTGCTTATTCCGTTGGTGATATTTTTGTAATAAATAAGATACAGATTTGTGTAAGTTTGCTTATTCCGTTGGTGGCATTAAATCAAACACCACATTTTTTTTTTTTTTTTTTTTTTTTTTTTGAGAGGTAATCAAACACCACATTAAAGGTGCTTGTTTTGGAATGCCTTAATATGGAAAAAGCAAGAGCTGCTCCATTTGGTACTTTAACTCAACATTTTTATGAGAATTAATCATTCCTTATACATCTATTATACAAATTAAACTAATCCAAGTTTGGTTCGAGATCGATCGATAGAAGTTCATTTGTGTTTACATGACTAACAATGTTTGAACCGCAAATAACTTTTGGAACTTGGTTTATTCTCAATTTCATAAGCTAGAATATGAAAAAATATTTAACAAAGTATCATAACATTTTGGTTCTACTCATGATTAGTTCAAATTTGATTCATTTAAAACTCAAACTATATTTTATCACAAAGTTAAAGTAATTAAGAAATCGAGTCAAGCATAACAAATACTTCGTTGTTCGACTTACTCCTAGCTCCTTTACACCCCAACCACCAAGACAGATATTAATTTCTATATAAGGAAAATGAGTCTCAACCATATATGTTGGAGTATAAACAATATCTTCATCTCTCAATCATCACATTGATCCCTTCACCCCTTTGCCTTTTTGATGTGCTGTGATTTCCATATTCTTAAATACTACTGGTATTATACTTTTGTCTTATGAATTCATCTTGATCAGCTGCAGAAAATCATGATTATTCAACCACCCAAATAAAGCATGGAATATTTGTTGAATGAGATGGAACCCCAAAGCTAAAATGGTGGCCCCTGAATAATCATAGATCCAATGCATGCTTATAATTTAACTAAGTAATTGTATTGGATATGCACTGCCCTTTTTAATTCACATCATGACATATATAATATACTAGTACATTATTAGAAGGTAAGAATCCTTGTGCACTAATGTCAACAAATAGAAAATGCTATATTCAAAGATTTCTATGGCCCTGAGAATATCAACTTTCTGCACTCATGTACAGTTGATAACAAAGTGGATGATTGTTCTCAAAAAAAAAAAAAAAAAAAAAAAAAAAAAAAAAAAAAAATCAAGGTGGATGATTAAATATGAAGATGTATTTTCAGTAAAAGCGACTTTTGTAATTAAAATAGAACAATGACTGTTTATAATTGAAGAATAGATGAATCTATAGCTAAATCCCAAGAAGATAAATAGTCTTGATTTTGCATAAGATACACATAAGTTTTATTAAAAAAATACTAAAAATTAAAGAATGGGAGAGGAAAAGTGAGAATTTTCTTTGACTGAGAAAAACAATAGTGGATACTCTTCAAGTTAAGGCCCATAAATGGACCCTCAGGCTTTTCCCATGTCATGCATACAAATCAATCAAACAGTAGGAACACTCTTAATTTTTATGGGTAAAATATTGACTACTATTTATGAACCACCAATTCAGTGAACTTGCTGTGACAGAATGATCTGTAAGCTTTCTGGCCTACCAAAGTAGAGAAAAATAATGGTCAATTTCCAAAAGGTTTGTGTTTTCTGTGGAAGTAACTTGGGATATAGGAAGATATTCAGTGATGCTGCACTTCACCTTGGAGAAGAACTGGTACACATAATTCTTATCTATCTTTTTTTCTAAAACTATTCTCGTCTGGCGCGAATAATGAGATTTACATATAATTAGAAGTCTTGTAGGCTCAAAAATTGAAAAATTACAGGTGAAGAGGAAGATGGATCTTGTCTATGGAGGAGGTAGTATTGGACTTATGGGATTAGTTTCTCAAACCGTCTACAATGGTGGATGCAATGTTCTCGGGTAAAAACCACGATCCTATGAACTTCATAAACTCAAGTGAAATACTATAAGTTCTTGTACCATTGATTCTTACATACCCATCTTTCTTACATTGGCTAGTGTTATCCCAACAGCTCTTGTCCCTATCGAGGTACCTTCTCCAACTCTCTTTCTTTGATCTCTTCCTTTGTTTTTCTGAATTGTGGGTCAAGATTAGTAAACAATTTCCTTTATTTAACAATGATTTTGTTACAGATATCAGGCCAGGCAGTGGGAGAAGTACTTATTGTTTCTGATATGCATGAAAGGAAGGCTGAAATGGCTCGTAGAGCCGATGCTTTCATTGCACTTCCTGGTAAGTTCGTATATATCTTTATGATAGTTCCCATCTTATTTCCTACAATATCAGACAACATAAGTTTGGTTCATATAATTAGACTAAACAAGAATATTCCCTGCACTAATGTATTGTGATTTCTTTTTTTTGTTTGTTAATAATTTAAGGGGGTTATGGAACTATGGAAGAGTTACTTGAGATGATTACATGGTCACAGCTAGGAATTCACAACAAACCAGTGAGTTCTGTTTCTTTTTCCTTGTTTTTTAGTGTCTTTCTTTAAGAAATTCACAATCTTTTACAACAGCCTTCATTATTTGATGTGGTCTTTTTGACTGCCTTCCAAACTTGTTAAGGATTCATGACATAGACCCTTCAACAAATTCGGACCCGGGACTCAATTATTCCGTATGTAGTGAAAGTGAAGTCAAATCAAAGAAAAGGCCCCAAAGTTAGACTAAAAAGTATAATTCTAATCAAGAAAATCATAAACAATTAGCTGGAGATAATATATACATGTACATATGAATTTTTAAAAATGGATACAGAAATTCTTAATCAAATTTTACGGACAATTCTTATGTTTACCTCAAACAGGTAGGCCTCTTGAACATCGATGGATACTACGACAGCTTGCTTGGACTATTCGACAAAGGAGTGGAAGAAGGATTTATCAAACTTTCAGCTAGAAATATTGTTATATCAGCAAACACAGCATCAGAGCTGATAATGAAGATGGAGGTATTGAACATTATTTTATGCTAACAAAAGATTCAGAGTTGTAGTTCATAACAGTAAAACTCCCACCAAAATCAAGCAGTAGAAACAAAGCATTTCAATGTGATTGATTGTCATACAAATAAACTTACCAATAGAACAAGCTTTCTGGATCGAGTCGAACTGTGGTCTGACCAGCATTTACATCTTATGCAGGCTTACGCACCATTGCACAATCAAGTGGCACCAAGTAGAAACTGGAACATCGAAGACCCCGAAATGGCAAATTGTTAGCTATTTCCGTATGCATCATTTCAGAATTTTCCATTGTATGATACAACTTTTTTCTGGTTGTGGAACAAATATTGCATGTGAAAGAAGACGTGGAAACATAAATTTGTTGGTCGATTTTGTCAATGGAGTGGAACTTAATCAGAATTCAGTCCAAATCATTGTGATCTTGATCTGATAGATCTAATCCGATTAGTCAAATTATAGTGAATTTGGTTCAAGGTTGATTTGATGCCGTTAAAGATCGAAATTCAACAATTATTAAAATAAATTATATTTTACATAATATTGGAGTAAATTATGAATACCTCCCCGAGGTAAGGACTAATTATGAAAATCCCCCTCACGTATTGGGTATTACGAAAATTTCCCTGAGTTTTGTCACCATCTTACAATTAACTCCTTACTACTGAAAAATTTCAACTTTGCCCCTAGGGATTATTTATAATGTTTATAATATCTTAAAAAAGTTAAAACTTTGGGGGTAATTATATATCTCATAAATTATAAAATTGATAACTATATATTTACCACCAAAAAATGTATAATTGCATATAAATTTCCAATAATACTAAAAAAATATTATTTTTACATATTTATTAACAATTTAATTTTTATAAAATAGTTAAACAGTTTCATTAATAATATTTTATAAATAAAAGAAATTTATTACACATTTAATTAAATTAATTATTTTTATACTGTATTAATAAATTTAATATTTTAAAAAATAAATAAGAAAATTTAAAAATACAATATAATTTTTTAGTTTACTTTTTATGTTCATAATAATAATATTTATTAAATTATTATTATAAACATAAAAAATAATGTATTCAATTAAATGTGTAAATAAATTTCTTATATTTATTAAATATAATTAATAAAATTTTGTTTATTTTTTGTTGTAAAAAATAAATTGTTAATAAATATGTAAAAAAAATTAATGATTTTAAATTTAGGGGAAATAATACAATTTTATCAATTTTTGGTGGTAAATATATAATTATTAATTTTATAATTTATGAGATATTACAATTAGTACCCAAGTTTTTTTTTTTTTTTAAGATATTACAAATAACCCCTAGGACAAAGTTGAAACTTTTCAGGGGTAAGGGGTCTTAGTCAATTGTAAGACGATGACAAACCACATGGGGATTTTCGTAATACCCAATACGTGAGGGGAATTTTCGTAATTAGATCTTACCTCAGAGAGTATTCGTAATTTACCGTAATATTAAAGTAACATTAACAATGTCATTTTTATCTTAATATAGCTGACATGATATTTGAATACAAATACAATAGAGAATATATGAATATGGATCCTCCGACTAGAATCTGATTCATTAACAACCTTATCTGCAATAACAATTTACTTCTCAAGCCACTAACTAAGAGCAACTCCATTCAAATGTGCAACAAATAGTTGAATGAATTTAAATACAATTAATAAGATATGGAAACTTCACAGACCTGAAACAATTCTTCAAAATGAGAGTGTATTTAATACCGTAAACATGAAACAATGAAATATATTTAAACCTTTTTAGCATGTATTGATTCCATCCTTGCAATCTTTGGTCAAGTTGTAGAACGTCTCTACTCGTGTCTTCGATCTATAAAGAACCTCAGTATCCACTTCAACTCTCATATAACCATCAAACTCAACCGGTCGACCACCATTCAGCATCCTCGTTTCATTGTACCATTCACTCGTATTTCCCCACAAATACTTATAATCATCGAGCAAATGAACCTTGTAGTGAGATCTAAGCCTATCAAAGTAATTATAAAAAGGTTCATTGGTAGCAACATATAAATTTCTCCAAGGTTCAATTGTGCCCTGCAGTTTAGCAACTATAGCCTCAGGAGACGTATCAGAATCCAAATGAGGCCATAGTGCCTTATTCTGCGCTTTCTCCCCTCGAACTACGTGAACCGCATCAAAATCCCAGTCCATACTCCCACTAATCGCGGAAACTATATTCATCAATCTCTTTGATTTCCAAAGAGCTTGCCATGGTCTTTCAATATATTTAGCAGCAGGGCCTTCACATACTCTATACCAATAGTTTTCAGGCTCGGGTAAATCGAACTGTCTCCATATAATCGTGCTTTTATCTTTCCTTAGTTGCATTGGTGTCACCTTATAGCTTGAGACCTTTTTAACAGGAGTTTTTGTCTTATGACTCTTATCCCATCTCTTCCAATCCTTGAGAAACTCACCTTCTTCGATAATCGAAGACACTTCTTTCAAATGTTCAAAATCGAAATAGAATCTAAAGTCTTTTCCTTCCTCGTCTTTATTATTCTGTGTGTAAGTAGAAGCCAAACAAATGCTCAAATCCATCACAAATGTTCGGTTCAAATACTGAGCCTCACCAAGAGCACACAAGAAGCTCCATATAAAGTGATTCATCCCTTTACAATAATCTCCTCTCCTTGAATAATACAAGTATTTTCTCTTCTTGAAAGCTGAATCAGATCCCGAAACAGGAATCGTATCATTGATCTCATCATCTCGGACGCCCGGAGTGATTTTACCGTTCTGCCCTTTCCCAGTGGTATTAAATGGAGTTCTTACACGACGAGCATTTAAACCTGAATGCCAACGCCCCGGACGGACCACCTTGTAACTACAATCATCCTTAAAACCTATTTTAAACCTCCGGAAATCTCTATACTTCCTCCAAGACTTCTCTTTCTTATTCCTAAACCTCCAAGAAACATCACACTCGTCCGGTTTCGATCCATTGACCGGAGATTGATAATCCAAAAAAGAAATTGCCTTAAATGCCCTCAAGTTGAACCTCTGGATGGCGATTAAAACTCTAGGATCCGAGCAATTGACATCCTGGCAACCCGATTTGAAGGTGACATTGTTTTCTAGCCTCTCTTCGGATTTTTCAATCGAGGCCTCGGTGATAGGCACTAGTGACCCCACAGGGGATGCCACTGGACCAAAGGCAATGTCCTCACCAGTTTTGAGTACAGAAGAGTCGGTCTTAAAGGTGGCATTTTCGACTCGTGTGAAGACATTAGTTAGGGCTCTTGAGGATTCCCATGGGTCAGGAGGTTGGTATGTGATTGCAATTACAGTAAGTACGAGGACTGAGAATACAAATACTGAGAAACACACATTGCTTATTAGCTTGATTATGTTTTGCCCAATGGGATCTGTTGGATTCAATTCTTTCATTTCAACAGATCCCCAATATAATCAAACGGAGTTCATAAATAAGTTAATATGAGCAGCAATTGGAAGAAATGAATTGAATTGAATTGAATTGAATTGAATGGTAGATAAAGCAAAGGACTGACCGGTGATGTGATGAATTAACAAGTAAGAATGAGATCTTTGAACTTGATTGAGCGAAAGAGACGTCCGAAATTGAATAGTGAATTTGAAGATAAGGAGAGTGATTAAAAAGTTAAGCTCTGAGCACCTAATTATTTGACTTAAAGCAGCAGCAAAGCAAACCAGAATGTCAAAATATTTTTGTATAAATTAATCTGTCTTCACTTTGAAGCTAGGGGTGAGCCTGATTCGGTAAACCGACCGAACCGCCGAAACCGAAGTTTCGGTGCGGACCGATTACCGAACCGAATTTTCGGTTCGGTAATCGGTTTCAGGCCCAGAATCGAAGCATATATGCTTTCGGTTTTCGGTAAACCCGGTTCAGTTCGGTGGTCGGTTTACCGATTGTTTTTTTTTTTTTTTTTTAATTTTTTATTTTGACTTAATCAATTTCCCTGCCTTCATTTTTCAATCGATTTGGACCATTTGGTGATAAAAAAAACCCTAACTTTCCTTTTCCTTTCCTGCCTCCGACCTCCATCAACTGCCGTCCGTCACTTCCTTCCTCCGCTACCGTCCGGCCGCTGCCATCCTCCACAGCCATCCGTCGCCGCTGTAAAACTTTTCTCCAGGTACTTTTAGTTATGGTAGTTTATATATAATATTCTTGAATTAAAAAGTTTGATTCATGTGTGTTTGAAGTTTGAAACTTTTGATTCATGGAGGATTAAATAGTGCTGGATATGCCTCTGTTTTTTTCCCTGTCAATTTCTTTTGCCTTGAACTGAGTCCATATTTACTATTTAGTGGTCAAGTTTCATTCCCTCTTGCAATATTAATATATAAGGCTATATATTAGAATTAATTGCTACTAACCGGAACCGAACCGAACCGAACCGAACCGAACCGTACTAAAAATTTCGTTTCGACAAACAGTCCGCGGTCTGAAAAGTACTGAACCGAAAAAATACCGAACTTCGGTCCGATTCGGTTCGATTTTTACCGAATGCTCTGCCCTAGTTTTTTCTTAATTATTATTATTGTAGTAACAACCATCTTTCATCATATGGCCCGGCCGAACCTTACCTGTTTTTATTTTTAATTATCCATTGCTCAATATTGGCCCGTCCATCAACTTAAATATAAGCCCATCAATGCTTATATAAACATAACAACAATTTCCGAGTTCAACATAACATAAAATTTTGCATATCCTACTTCTAATACTTGAACCTCACACAAAAGAACACTTGTCAAACTACTGTATGAAGCAAACAAACATATTTGTAATAAATGAAAAAGCAAATACTAGACCTCATATTGTGGCAAACTCAGTTTCGAATTCCCACCTAAACTGTCCCCATATAATATGTCCGACATTACTCAAAAGAAATTAAATCAGGTCTAAGATCTGAATACATCCAGGAAACAAAAATAAAAATGAAAAAAAATTCAAAGCAAACAACTGGATCAATGAACAAGGTAGCAATCATTGTCTCATTGCTTCTCAAGAAATAAAGAATCATTCTCTTTGAATTGACAGGGTTTCTTAGCCCACAATATTTTACAATGTTCACCCTGTTCTGATCAGAATGAGAAGAACAAAAAAGAAAAAATGTTTACAATGACAAAATAGAATAAAAGAATATCAATGAATTTCTATAGTCTACCATCATTTTTCTATTCACAAAAGAAGTAAATAAAAAATGGAATTAATCAAAGAATCAATTCTACTTCCCTACAATTCAGAAGATCATGAGTATATACCCTTTACAAATTTAGATCTAGAGCGTAAACCGGCTGACTGCTCGTACGAGAAAGACTACTGCTATTTGGCGTCAATGAACGAGAAGGAAAGTCAAACCTCAACCGGCGTTGACTTCTTGGCGACAAATTTACTTGCTCCAATGCATGAGATTGTAGCCCTGACGGGTAATCTCTTAAGCAGCCGATTCTTGGTCCAGCTCCAGTGCTCCATTTACAAGATAATTGTTTCCCAAGTTGGAAAGACTTCATTCCTTTATGTGAATTTATTCTTCGTAAAATGGATTCCTCCGGAATAGTCTCCTCTTTAGTTTCATCATGTTCTTCGAACGTCAAAGAATCTTCCACCGTTTGATATTTACCGAAAGGCGATTCTAGAGGAAAAGTACTAGTTTCCGTTTCGCTCTTCAACCTCTCAAATAAGTCATCTTTACTCGGTATTTGAAGAGTAGTCATTTTTAAAGGTGTTGTTGAGTTGGGGATCTCGATTGAATTAACAGAGTTTTCGATCTCAAAGTGATCGTTTTCGGTAAAGTCGTCTTCCGAGGAGTGAGTTCTCAAGTGTAAACTTCCGTTCTTTGCAATGGATTCTTCATCATCATCAACGGAATCAAGCTGAACATAATGATATAAAAGAATATTCAGCATTTAGTTCCGAAATCCCACATTGGAAAAGAATGAAAGGAACAAGAAATCAAGACTTTATACAGTATATACCTCAACATTAGTGAGATCCACATTCTTCTCCTTTATAAATGATATGAAGTCCTGAAAATTTTCGGGTGTTGGCCGATAATGACCACTGTGAGGCCACACTGCCTATTGAGATAAAAAACAAGAATTTGTCATTAATTAAGTTAATTTAATAATAAATGACAAAGTGTTATTAAAAATGTAAATTTGTAAGAGCTATACCTTTAGGACGCCATTTTCAGCAACAATTCTACCGGCAGCCATTGTAGCACCTCCGGCCAAAAAACTCGAGTGCTGAAACGATCCTTTCTTTTTCTTCCCTACGTATAAAGTTCTAGAAGTGCTGAGAACAAAGATCCACTTACAACCCTTTGGTTCATCAGTGGTATTCAGAAACTCTCCCGTTTGTTTGTACAAGAGCTTCCCATCCTCGACTGCAATTTCATAAGCCTCCCTCTCCATCTGTGGCAAAAAAATCGAGATAAAATCAATAAAAAAATAAAATAAAATAAATTTATTCTTTAAAGATGAAGTTAAGGATGAGGGATAGAAGGACTCACTGGACCAAGATACTTGATGCACTGTTGCTGAAGCTTTGAACGAGGGCACTTCTCTATAAGATTAACCTCCTTTCCTTCTCCTATGTCTAACCTGTATAAATTTGAAAACTTCTAGTTAGCACAATGCACAAAACATAAGAGTTTTTGGAGCAAGATTAAATACTCTAGAGATTATTATTACCAGTAAAAGAATGGTTCTTTGCTTTGAGAGTGCAACCATTTCACATAATAGAAATGTAGATTGTGTCCATATCGATGTCGAGGATCAATCTGCATCACCAAATCTAATTAAAAATCAGTACTTTTCTTTTTTCCTGATTACAAAGAGAAACTCAAAGGAAATGAGCAGATTTACTTACAGCTTCAAGCCAATGTTGTAAAGCAAGTTTCTGAGCCATGCCATTCTTCGATAAGCCTTTTCCCACCTTAGCAGCCCTTGTTCTTGCTCTCGACCAACGGGAAATGGCAGTCTCGTGTTTCTCAAGATCGAAGAAAGAAATAGAACTATGCTTGAGTTCCGCGAAATCTAACAATTTCCACCAACTCTGCTCAATAAGAACGGCACAATCGGCTAGCTTTCTTCTAGTTCGGAAGCTCTTGTAAACCTTTTGCAACTTTATAGCAGCTTCGTGTTTGGGGCTACTTGGATATAGAATCGGAGAATTTGAACTTCTCCCCATTGATCTAGGAAACGGACTAAGCGGTTCTTGGCACATGTATTTATCTTCAGATGCAACTTCTGTGAGTCTCATGGTTTGAGCTTTTCTTGCTCTGAATCTCATGGATCCTTCTAACAAAGACTTTCCGGAACCTGATGATTGTAATACTTTGGGTTCGGAATCATCTTTGTCCTTGAAGCTAATAGATCGAATAAGAGTCTTATGTTCGTCATCATCTCCCCCTAGGTTGATGGAATTTACAACCTCGGATTCAAATTTGTTCTCTAAATCGAAATAAGCAGCGAGCGGGCACGAACAAGATACCCCCATGCAAGTTTGGAATCCTGTAAAGAGAATCAAATTTTATTACTAAATGATACCTTATAACATATTCATCACTCATGTACTAAATTTAATCAAGAATCAATATCAAACATAACATAACATAAATAAATTACAAACAATCGATTCTTTCTAGGTAAGAAAACATGTCTAAGCTGTATAGACTGTAAAAAGAAGATGAGAATCTGCAAAATTACTCATTAGAAGCAAATTTATTTGGAAAAAATGCCATTTTTCTTACACCCATCAAAACAAAGAATTAAAAGACTTTAAAAAAACCCAATTAACTCATTATTTTTCAAATACTATATAAACACATTGCATTGAACACTTAGCTTATGAATAAAAATACAAATGCCACCGAAATAACATCCCCAATTGGATACATAAGATTAAAGGTGAAATAATGAAGACATAATCAAAAGTAAATTAGGTTGGATAAAAAAAGTGGGGGGGGGGGGGGGGGGGGGGGGGAATCTTTAAAAATGCGAAAAAGAGAAAAGGTGAAAACTTTTTACCTGAATGTGGAAAAAGAGGAATCTTGAGATTGGACTTTGAATTGGTAAATAATGAGAGAGATGATTTGAGAATGAGAAGAATGATTCAACAAAGATGAAAGGCTTTTTCTTTCTTAATTGTGGACTCTGTTTGATGTTTTATAAAATGTAAATGTTGTTAATGTTTCGTTTCTTCTCCGTTAATGGCTTCTGCGTGTGTGTATATATACATAGAGGAGGCACAGCGGTGTGTGTGTTTATTGGGGAGAGAGAAAAGCACGTGGAATTGACTTTTTGACGAACGAGGTACTTTTGTTTTGATGTTTTGAACGAAAACTATTACTAATAATACTCCATTTTTTAATAAAGATCTTTCCATAATTTTGCTATTTAAGATATTTCATTTTTCTCCATCTCTTTTTATCATTTTCTTGACTTTATGGAGTATAACAAATCAAATGGAAAAATAAAAAATAAATTAGTGATATTACATTTTGCTATACAAAACACATAATAATTGATATAGATTAAATTGTGTGCTTCACTTTACAATTTTAACAATTTGAATATGATAATAGAGAGTACAAATAAAAACATAAAAACAAGCTATAACAACATGTGATTGATCTAGCTAGTGGAATAGACTAGACTCTACAATATGACGAACACACATTTAAAATCCCTAATAAAAAATGAGTAAATCATGTCTAGAACCTAAATACACTTGGGAGACTAAACAAAAAACACAAGCTATCTACAGTGAGTACATAATAAAAACCATTGAGGTATAAGAAAATTAATGCAATTCATAATTGGTAATCAGAAGACAAATCTAATGTTTCATGGAGGAGAAAGTAATGGTCGGCATGAGATATTTTTTAAATTCTTACTCAAATCGGGTTCGATCGAATCCAAAATAAATTAAATAATTAGACCATCTTGAATGGGCCATTTATAACTCAAATTATAAGTATTTTACAAAAATGGTGCTCCAAGAGAGCTTTTAAAAAGTAAGAGTGGTCAAAAAATTTAGGTTTGGACTCTTAAATATGAGAGTCCAAAGTGAAATGTAAAAATATGCTTTTGCAGGGAAAAATACAAAAAACAGTATACTTTTTTTGTACAAAATTAAATGTGTGTATTTCTATATATATATAATGGCTGAAACATTTTTCAAACATTCAGTTTTAAACAAAAAAAAATCTTTTGTTTGGAACTTCTTTTAATAAAAAAAAAGAAAATTTAAGGTCGCGTTTCTATTTTTGCAATATCCTGAAATCTGATTTTCAGGTTAAGGTAAAACATTGGTCAAACGCGGTTGCGTTTGGTTGAACCATCTTTTGCATTATTCATTTTTTAACTGGTTGCGTTTAGTGGGATAGTAAAATTGCTAGACATAATTTTATTTGGTTTCTCAAGGATATTTAAGTCTTGAGTTTGACTTATTCATTTTCGAGGCGTTTGGATGGGAACATCTTCCATCAACAAGAAAAATAAGAAATCATCTCCCAACAAAGAGTTGAACCTGAATTCCCCACATTATCATACACGTTAGTATTTGTTGATAGAAACATGTTGGTATTGATAGATAAATTATTTGTGTTACTAGTTTTTTGAAAGTGACCAACAAAAACCAACACATTAAAATGTATGTAATACAAAGTATAAATATAGTTGAAAAATTCAATTCTTGGGTGGAAAGAAGAGGCCCCAAGTCAATACATTAATCCGTTCCTATTTGTGAAAATATATATTGACCTTGGGAGCAATCGCCATCGCTTATACTAGTATAACTTTTTTCTTCCGATCCGTTACTTATCTTGCAAGCTTGTAATTAATCCTTAATCAAGATTAATTAAACTGAATTATGTGACACCAAATTACATTGACTTTGGCTTGATGATGTATTTGCTTGTGTTAGGTACTATAGATAGGAGATATGTATGTGAGTTGGTGAACCTTTAATTTCAATTAATTACTCTAATTGAATTATAATTAAAATATAGACACATAAATAGCTTCCAAAACTATTGAAACTTCCATGCATTTCTTAAGGGGTGACCCACAGTTGACCAAACCAGATATGCAATAATAATAATTCTATTACAATAAAGAGTTTGATGAGGTAATAACAACAAAAAGCTCTTATTCTAATCCAAGGTGTCTCATATCTTTTAATGTTAGTGTTAGCTATGAATCATTAATTGGTTTATAGTTGATTAACCAGAATTTAATTAATCCTTCAAAGTTAAGCAAAATAGAGTTGAAACAAACAAAACTCTATGAAATTATGCTTGTGTTAATCTAACAAAAGTTGGTCAATTTCAACTCAATTCGATATATATATATCAAATTTATAAATTTAATCAAATTATGTTCGATTCTAATAATTTTTTTAAAATCGACTTGAATAAAACTTAAAGAAGATGAAAAAAAGATATGAAAAAATATCAGACTCTCAAAATTGTCATGTTTGACTTTACTTATTTAACGATAAAATGAAACTTAAATAAAATTCAATATGCGTCGATTAAAAAATTCAAATCAAACTTAAATAATATGCGCCCAACCAGACTCTACCATATATATTCATCTACCGTACTAGTAACCAAATTACAGGCAAGTTGGGCAGTTATATACACTTGTCAAATTAATAAAAATATCAAGTGTTCCTCATGTTTTAATCTTTCATCAAGTGTCACTTCATGGGTCTTCATCTATGAAACATTTAACGATAAAATTTCGTAATTACGCATGAAATATGAATGGAAATTGTCGTGATGAAGCTCTATTTCTTGTAGTGAATTTCAGTCTTGATAAGAAATTTATATTAAGCTATTATATTGTTAAGACTCGTGTACCCTGCTAAATTAATTAAAGTCGGGTTAGGTCATTACACTTGTCAAATTAATAAATAAATAAAAAAAGATATCAAGTATACCTCATATTTTAATCATCTATTCAGTACAATACTCAAGGCTTATGTGTGTGGTACTTTGATACACGTATTCCTACCTGTATTTTTCTCAGAAGATATATATTGATTTAATTAGTCTGTCAAAAGTGACTATCTCCGAGTTTCTTAATTTGTGTGGTTGCCAGCTTTTATTAATTATAAAACTAATTAACAATTCAATATATTATTATTTATACCCCCAAACCCAACATAGTGTCTTGAAAATCTACTTTATGTTTGTTTTGTTAATTTTAGTTGGAGATGTGTACAATCTTGAAATAACTAATTAAAGCCACATAATTTCAATCCTAAGATCGATCAAATGCTACCACATTTGTAAATTCATAGATTGTCTTGGTTTGATTGCTACATTTCTAGCTAGTCAACTGAAATTTTAAGTATTCTTACATTTTCCTTGTAAAAACTAAAATGTATTGATTTGGTAATAATAATGACATACCACTATTATATTACATTAGCTAATATACACAGCGCGTGAGCGTGTGGTTTTTGATTAAAATATTGTTGTAGATTAAATTGGTTATGTGTGAACAGAGACTTTGCTCGTTTAGTTTGCCTTTACACTAGACATGCACATGGTATGCAACATGCACATTAATTACTACCCACAATATATATATATATATATATATATATATATATATATATATATATATAATATTACTGTTAATTATCAATGCTAATATATATCATATGCTTCAGATATATAAAGTATATAGTTTTGTTAAGTGTAAAGAGCTGATTAACGCGTAACTCAAAATAAAATTAAGAGAATACAATTTGCAATAAGATCCTTATTTAATTAACAGAACGTTGTTAAGGCTTTATTAATTACTATGGTGTAAAAAAGTGGATTTTTTTATATCATGACTTCAATATATATGTTTAATCATCTCATCAATGTGGTACCGTTGAACCAATCAATTATCAAATTTGATAGCTTTAATTAAGTTGTATTATTAAATTCGACTTTAGACTGATACATATCAAAAATAAAAAATAAACACCAAGAGGTGAAATTGATCTAATGGAAGAGAGACTATGACCATATATTATTATTAATAGGACATTTACTACTTTACTTGGCCCAAATATTTGAAAAATGACTTATTTAGTAATAATAAAATTTATAATATTTCAAAAACTATTTTTTATATTAACTCATCGTGCATTTCTAGTGTAGTACTAGGAGTACGTAATACAACACGAGTACTTGAGAAATTCTAAGTTTACCAAAAAAGGATATATATCATATATATGCTGTAGCCTGTAGTATACATATATAGTACATTGATACAAATAATTTAGTTTCAGACAGAGCGATAAACTTACTAATTATTAATTATTTAAAGCTAAAATTAAAGCTGTCTAAATATTCGTTGATAATTATAATGTTTTGTCGAAACTGGTAGACGCGTTGCCGAAAAGACCAACCAACCCAACAAAAACTGGTGGAAATTTAAATTAAGCTCACAAATTCACTCAATGATGATGAAGTGTTTGTGCGTGTGTCGGATACCGCTATATTCTTACAAACCACACACAAAATCACAACACCATTAGTCAAACACACTTTACTAGCTTGGACACTACCGACAATATGTAAATGACTACTATAAAATCGAGTTGGAAATTTGTTATATTCATAAAATCATTATCTATACTATTTAAAATATAAACCAATATTAACTTTTTCTTTCTCATCTATAATAATAAATATTTATACATTTTGTTTAAATTTTACTTTTACAGACAAATTTAAATATTCAAAATTGAAACTAATTATATTACATCTTTTTATTTAAAATATGATGTTATTAAATCTTACACAAAATTTATAAATAAATTTTTCTATTTCTAGTTAACTGTTTTGAAAAAAAATCATATTATTTTATCTTATTAATTAAAGAAATTTTAAAAAATAAATATATATATATATATATACAACAGCAGGTGATACCACCGATTAATCTGGATTGTCCTAAAACAAGGATGCTCCAAGGCCCCCATCGGGCGATAAGCCCGTCCACCCCACGGTCGGCTGGAGTTGTCCGTTTCGTTCCCCCCGGGACATTTGCCACCCACCAATTATGCACAGATAATCATTCTACAAATGATATGTGTAAAGTTTGTGAAATACCATTAGCGAACTTGAATTACTCATTTATACTTTATCTTTATAATTAAAAATTGGAAATACAATAAAGATTTATAATATTATAAAATTCCCAAATTATATGATCATTTATTGTAACATCGTCACATCCATCTGTCCGGTTGATTTTCAGATCTCCATGTTAGTATATTAGATGAGGTACGCTGTGCCGTACAGTCATCCTTTCCAATAATAAGACTACACGTTTTGTTACCAGATTGAGCCATGTGGTCTTGCCTACAAAATATGATATGTATGCATATACATAAATACCATAATTAATGCTGATAAAAAAAATGCCCTAATTAATGCTGATAAAATCTGAAAAAAAAATAAAAAAAATGTTGGAAGCAAACAAAGACAACTCCAATGTGAATATATTCACGTTGTGTGTGCCTCAACACATAATATTTTGTATGGTTACATTCTAATGATCTTCACTTCTTGATTTCTTAAAAATCATCTTCAATTCTTGATTTCTTTCATTGTTTACTCCAATTCTCTATCAATCCTGCAATTTAGCATGTGCAATATCAATGAAAGTTTTAGATCTTGCATATTATTTTGCTGATTATTTTTGTAGTTTATAATATATGTGGTTGGTTGACATATGATATAACAATTCTGGATTTTCAATTTGTCTTCTTCTTTGAGCCTATGAAAAGAAGAGGCTATATTAATAAATTAGTAAAACATTAAAATACAATAGAGACCGAAACTATGGAAAAGAGGAAAATTTCTAATTTAGACTGGGCTTGGTCAAATCCATACAACATAAAATAAGTTCAGTACACTTGTTTTTCTTATTGATTGTAGGTTCTTCAATCACAAAACAAGCATATTGCACTTGTTATGTGAATGTTGTGGATTCAGCCAAAACCCAATTTAGACAGGAATTATCCCTCAAAAAGATGTCTCGAAAATGGATAAATTCGTACATTATTATTATTATTATTATTATTGAGAATGAACTGTTTTGTATTTAATCACAAATCTTTGGATAATACAATCACAAAAACATCGGAGGAAGATCAAAAGTAAAGTTATAGTCAAGAGAAGCTAATCTAGCCAATGAATGGGCCTCTATATTGTTTTCCCGAATAACATGACGAGCACCAAAAGAAGTAAAGATCGACCAATGACTTATTTGAGAAATTTATCTACAGTTAGAAAAGTGATTATACGCCATTTGAACTGATAGATTTTGACTTAAATACTTCACAATAATATTAGTAAAACAATAGTTCGCTTAATATGATTTCAATTTTTTTAAATATTGGGGTTTTATCATAGTTTAATACTAGTGTTTGGTTATTGATTTTCTTTATAATTTGATTGTAATTTAATAGGTTTATGATTAAGTGATAATGTAATAATTGTTTCTCTAAAAAAAATCCTTTTTTCCTGAAATATTAGATTTAATATTCAATCAATATTGAATTAATTTGAAATTATTTATCCAAATTCATCTTCAAATACAAATGAAAGCGTTACATTTTGTGGGAGCGGTGGGCTGTGGAACTTGAGTGTCACCGGCAGGTGTGTGCATTGTGCAGCTGGAGAGCACAAGGACGCATTAATTAGAATTAGCAACTACTGCAATGCATGCGATAGTTATTCTAAATTTAGATGACACCAAAACACGCTTTCCATAAGAATCAGAGTAATGCTGCGCCGACGGAGTAGTACTACACACTTTTGACGTACACCAAGGTCATGTCCTGCAAAACACAATCTTTAGCATTGACCTCTGTAGATTTCCTAAAGCTTATTTGGTCTATATACTCTATAGTACCAGATTTTCGAGTTTCAAAAGGAAATAATTTAGATTATTATGCATATAGGGTTAATTTGGATGGATTTTGGTTCGATTTTACGGATCTCGGTTTAAAAAAATTATTTGAATGGGTTTTGGCTCGGTTTCACGGGTCTTGGTTTAAAAAAATGGTTTGGGTGGTTTCGATGAAACATTTAAGACCTCATTTGGATGGATTTTAGGGGGGGAAATAGGTGGTAGGTGTCAAATCAATATTTTATTGGTTTAAAGAATTTAAATGTGAGTTTTTAAATAGATTTTTTATGATTTTATGAATTTGACGAAAACTCGTTTGAAAGGATTTTTGTTCGATCTCGCAAAACCAGTGAAACCGGGCCAAAACTCATCCACATACACCCATAAGTTTTTCTTGCCTAGTTTATTATGGAATTCCAAATTTATCAATACAAAAGAAAAGGACCTTTGGTTTAACTTTTACAGAGACTATAATAGAAATATGAACAAATAAGAATGAAATATCGGTCTTTACCACAAGTGCATATATAGCAGACAGTTTTTCTCTGAAGTTGAATGAGATTGGTCCAATGTCAAAACTGATTTTTCATCGGATTGACCAAATTGTGGCCTTCTAATTTAGTTACACGATAAAGCTATTTTTTAGCCAGTAAATTCAACTTGCTCCTGCAGTATACCGACTAGAAAGAATACTAATTTTCTCTTCCATATGTCCCAAATTATTTATCGTTTTACATGTTTTCACACATATTAAGATACTTACTAAATAGCCTCAACTTTAGGGAAAAAATAAATTATACACCTAAAATATCCTTATTTTTTATTTATCTCACTATTAACTATTTACATGTTATTCAAGTTTTACACTCTCTCATTTATTTTTTCTCTTACATACCTAAAATATGTAATTAATAGTATATTAAAATTCTAAAGTGACAAATAATTTGAGACAATTTTTTTTCTCTAAAACGACAGATAATTTGGGACAGAGAGAGTGTTTTACAATAACATTATTTACTGCTGCTTCATTAATTTCTTCTTGAAGGGGCTAAAAAACCCAAGCTTAATTTGAGAATCAAAATCAAGCTATTTAAGATTCACGTAGATTTTAACAAATAGAGAATTATTTGAGTTATGTATCAAATTTATCGGTTTTAGCTTTTGAAGAATCACCTCAATAAAAACATAACAAAATAAATTTCAAAATATATATCATTTTACTAGAAGAAGACTCGTTAGACTCAATCAAAACTCGTCAAAACTAACTGAAACACAAAATGAAAGTCATTGATAAAATTAACATAAATTTTTTTATCTACTCAACTATATATTTACAGCTCAAATCGGAGAGTGCTTTGGGTACATGACCTCCCCAGTTTGGTGACCCTGTAAGATTCAAACTTGAGATTCGCTCTAGAGATCGCAAGTCGCTACCACTTGATCCAACCATCTTGATTATAAATTAAAATAAATTTGAACAATGTATTATTTGACTACACTCGACTCGGAGAGTGCTTTGGGTACATGACCTCCCCAGTTTGGTGACCCTGTAAGATTCAAACTTGAGATTCGCTCTAGAGGTCGCAAGTCGCTACCACTTGACCCAACCATCTTGATTATAAATTAAAATAAATTTGAACAATGTATTATTTGACTACACTCGACTCATTTAATGTTCTAACAAACATAAAAGTAAAAGTAGTAGGATTTTTGGTAACATTGACCTGCAAGAAAAATTGACACGAAGCAAGGATGTGGGAACCAAGTCATAGTCCTCCGTCAAAACAATCAGAATCAGTCAATGAATGTACCTGGATGAATTCAAGTTTCTCGAACAAGATAGAATGATCGGTACATAAACATCTTCGGCAGTATTTCATTGATAATGATGTTTATTACACAGAGGAAACGAAATGAAAGAAGGAAAATATTAAATACTAAATGTTTATAAACTTGTAAAGCAAGTTCGTTTACTCAAAGACCAAAGACCAAAGACCTTGTCAAGCAAGTTTAAGCCTCAAGTGTCAAACAAATAAAGACAAACCTCTCAAATGTTTGCTATTCACTTACTCAGGTCAGATTTCTAATCTCATTTTTCATTTAGGCCCAAACATTTCTTCAAGGTGTACCTAGAGATAAAAATCAAACCAAATTATAGGAATTTTGACTTGAGATACATCGATAAAATTCATTTAAGCCCAATTATTATACCTTCTAAAACTCGATTCAATAGTAAAAGTGTCTACATATGTAACAATATAGACCTACTTGACTTGGACTCGTGTTCGACTTAATTAAAATTTGTAAAAAAAAAAAAAACATCTCTAATCTAACTAAACTAAAATATAATCTAAATTCCAATATAAGAAAATCTAAATAGAATATTCAACTCAGTTCGTTTACAATCTCCAGTGTATGGGGTAAAGGGGGAGATTAGGATGCTACTAACCTAGTTCAAAAAGAGGTAAAGGATCGAGAGCACCATATGATGTCAAACATTAAAGCTTAAATTAGTCTAGGCAGACAACCTTTTTTTGGCCTCATTGCAGGCTCCATGTAGTATTAAAAGTAAATCCTCAAGAAGCTATATTATGTAGTACTTGCTAATCTCCAGTCAAAACCAATTCATTTCCTCACGTGAACCCATAAGTTTTTCAGACACAACTCACAATGATCAAGTTGCAATACAAAATTCCCATATTCCCTTTCCAGCAAAATCAGTTGACTTTTGCTTCTTGGTACAAAATTTCTCGACATTTAGCAGACCTTTTCGAGGTCTTGGTTACATAAATTTCCGTCAAAGTATTAAAATTCGAAGTCCAAGTCAATTTAGTATTGCGTTCCCATCAAACTTCAAGACTTTCACAAGGATGAGAACAAATAATAGACTCGTTCGGTTCCCCGAATATCTGAGAACTAGGGTGATAAATAAGAAACTCTAAAAGCTAGAGAAAACGGTGTATTTCAATTATATTGAGCCAATTACTAAAATAAGCTATTATAACCCAAATTACTAAAACGGTGTATTTCAATCATATTGAGCCACATTACTAAAAATAAGCTTTTCTTCTATATCATAAGAGAAAGAAGGGGGAAAAGAAGAAAAAGAATCACCAGTAAGAAAGTAAATTATAGTTCTGGATATACACAGCCAAACCAGTAAGAAAATTAACCAGAATCCAGAAAAAGCTCACAGCCACATATTTCGATACCATCAATCTACTGCTGGTACATGCGTTCATCTAATTCTAATAATTGTACAAATGAAACTTTAAACAGAAGCACCATTTGACTGTTTATGCCACCACTAATTTGAGGACATGGAAATATAATAGAAGATATAACACATGCTAAAAATAACATATGATGACAAGTATGATTTGGTTACGGAAGTGGAAGGTCAATAAAAGAATCAAACAAGACACAGACCATACCTACTAACTAAGCTGGCAGCTTTGGGGCACCACTACAATTTCTCATAGGATTCCACATCAGTACTTTGACTATGCAGTGTATGGTATCAGCTGCTGCAAGTTAGACACAAATAATGAACAAAAATTAGACCAAATCAAGCTACCTAAATCCGACGGTCTACGTACCAAGCAAATTCACAGGTTCTGCGAAGACTACTCCTAGATGGGCTCTAAAACAGTAAGATAGATTACAAACAACAATTTATAGCAGCAATGGGGGCATGCAGCCAATAAAATCCGAGCAAACAAGGCTCAGATTTGACATAAGAAAAACTCGTCAAAGGAACGCCAAATAGTAGGCTGACATAGATCAAAAAGTCTCCACGTCAAAAAAAATAAAAGAAGAAGCAAATATATATTCTATAATAAGCTTGAGAGCCCTGTAAAACTACCTGCTTCAAGAACCATAACAATATACAATACCAATCCATCTGTAATTTCCATCATCACTTACCTGAAATGATCAAATATTAGGTAATCTGAAATTTATGAGAGCTTTTCTTTGGTAAAACTACAGCAAACAAACAATAACAGTGCATGCAACAAAACAACTGTTTTCATTCAGCAATTTTTTTTTTTTTTGCGACAATATTGAGTCAAAGAGGAAACAGAGAACACCAAACACAGCTCCTTATGCATATTACAAAAAAATGAAGGGAAAAAAAAGAAGATATTCTGTACTTGACATCAAAAGCAAGTTTGATGTACTTCTCTATTTAATCAAAGCATATTAAGCACTCATAAACACTCAGATGGAAGAATCCACTTCGCCGCATCAAAAGTGAACAACAAAGATTTATGAGTATATATTTTCATTCAACTTGAAAAGACATGTTGAATAATGTTAACATGATTCCAAAAATTGAACCTCAAGAGGTTAAAGATGAGAGGAAAAAATTAAGGATGATAATGACACTTGACTAAGTCTAGATATTTGAGGCATATGTACTTCAATAACCACTTCCTACAATCACTGTGCTTAAGCCATGAATGAAGCACTTGCTAAATTTGGAGTGCACGTATAGGAGAAAAACATATTTTTAATCGCATGTTTCAATTGACAAAAGATTTGAGAAAAAGGCATCCCAAACATTACATGAATTCAGTTAAGGATGAACAAGTCATAAATAGAATCCCAAATATTAATATCAACCCAAAATTTAAATAAAGCAGTACATAAAGGAGGTAATGAAATAAGGACAACTTACAAACAAGAGGCAAACCAAATACATAGCAGAAAATAGGAACAAACACATTTCTCCTAAGTCCCAAAGCATATGATAATAGCAACTCCAGTATTACTTTCACTAGTACCTTTTTCCAAAAATAAACACAATCATGTGATCAGTCCAATTCTTTACTTTGCAATTGTAGCACTTACATACCAAAACAAGCTAGAAAATCAAAGCAACACTGTGGAGAAAAAGATCGAGTTCTTTGCATCTTTTGAAGACACTTTGGAAAAATCACCTAGATGCCAATATCTAGTTTGCGTAACTAAATGATGCTGATTTATCTTAAAGAGCTCCAAAGTTTCATTATTCGGGGCTTTTCTTCAGCACACTGAAACAAAAGGGTAGAGAAACACAAGTCTACCGATTGAGAACAATAAATCGATAACTTCACGTAGTTTCTATATCTAGTTAACTTAACCCAAAAAATTCCATGTTAACTGCAGCAATTGCAAGTCTATAATTGATAAGCACGCCACTGTAACATAGTTAGAGCCAACATGAAAGTACAAATGTCATATGCCATGTAGTACTCCCATCATCCTTTCAGAATATCATCTCTATCACTTGATATTGGATCAGACACATAAAACAAACCTTAAAAAAATTAAAGAAAAACTTGGAAAGAGTAATCCATTTTACTTAAAAAGAGGGGGGGATATTCTGTGAATTTACCAGAAAATGACAAATCCAGGGCCTTGTCTTCTGAAGAAGAAGAAGGGTTTCGTTTAAGAGCCGCCCTATTCTTTCGGCAACAGCTGGTGGCACTCTAAGTATAAATTGTTCCTCCATACCCCTTCCTTTGTTCCTCTCATCAACTTAATTCCGTTTTTCAAAACAATTACTCTGAATAGAAAACGAAATTATGAAACTTACACAAAACAGAAACAAATAGGAATTGTATAAGGAATATATATGCACAATCCTGTCAAGACCCATAAAGGCAGTTGGATTCATTCCTTGATCCTCTCTCAGCTGATGAGTATTTCACACTATGTATGTGGTAATTAGTTTGGGAATTGTAGGGCACAATATATCAAGCTTGTTCGCTCAAATAGCACACGTTTTGTCTACTGTGTAATTGTTTTTCTTCTCCATTTCCAGAGTTTCTATAATTTGAATAGTTATATTTTCTACAGTCATGCTTTTCTTCATGTAATGCCCAATTCGTTCAATTTCAGTATTCTTATTCTTCACGGCATTTCATTAATGCAGTTTGTAAGTCCCTTCATTCGAAAGAGTAGGTTCTCCATGTAGCTAGTTTTCAGAAACCAAATGGATTTATATTCAACTAGTGGATCCTTCTTTTCATACCAGAGTATCCGGACCACCTTCCCCGCACCTCAACAAATGGTTGGGATAATTTAGTAATGGTAGGTAGGTGCCCAAATCCCAATGATTTTAACTAGCGGGACTTACAATTAGTCCTTGAGGGTGAATAATTACGATTAAACTGGTTTTATTAAGTGCAAAGTCTATGACATAATCCAGTGCTTAAGTTCCACTAAAATCAGGCTTCGTACTGATAATATAGAGACCCTAATTCTATTATATCAACGTATGAACTGTTAATTTGGGATAATCGTAAGAAAAATTCACCTGAATAGAAAGATATTATAGCTGCATATCGCACGCCCTTAGGCACGACGAAGAGAGAAAGTGTGACGGAGGAGGGAGCAGAGAGTAAGGACTGCTTGGCGTTTGCGTCAAAATGGAGTCAATTTATTTTTATTTTATTTTGAGAATGAGTCAATTTAACTTGGTAGTGAAAAAGGATTATCCTAATCCGCAGGCAAATTCCGAAAAACATCTCCCCCTAAACTTTAAGGGCATGTTCTCTCCAATTATTTGAGTGATTTTCACAAATGCCACATTCAAAAACACAATTTACACAAATGCCAAAGCCTTTCTTTTCTCTTTATTTTTAATATAAAAAATAAATAAATAACCAAAACCCAACTCTAAAACTCTCACTTACACAATTCCTAAATTCAAATTCAAACTCTCTCATCTCTCTCAACTTCTCTATTCCAAAATTTTCCCAAGAATTTCACAAATTAGAGATGGCACATGCAATCAGAGATGATGGGGGATAGGAGGAACGAAGGAGAATGATCATTCGTTTGGTGTAAGTTTCGCCGCTTCTTTTCTTCTCCAATCTGATTTCTGTATTTTTACGCGTTTTTGGCATTTGGCATTTAGGGTTTCCAAATGCCAAACGCCATGAAGATATTCATGGCATTTGGCGGCATTTGGAAATCCCAAACGCCAAATGCCATGAACATCTTCATGGCATTTGGCGTTTGGGATCTCCAAATGCCAAATGCCATGAAGATGTTCATGGCGTTTGGCATTTGGAAACCCCAAACGCCAAATGCCAATTCACTGATTTTGACATTTGGCATTTGGCAAATGTCAAACGCCAAATGTCAAATTGACATTCGGCGTTTGACATTTGCCAAATGCCAAATGTCAAAATCAGTGAATAAATCTTTTTCTTTTTTTAAATAATGGCTTTTTTGAAATTTTTAAGTTTTTAATGGCCTTTTTGTAAATTAAACTTTCAAATATGGCATTTTTAAAAATTACCCCCAATTATTTGGTATAATTGTTTCATGAATGAAGTAGTGCAATAAATATTTGAGATTTGATCAAACTAATGTCTGCATATCGATAAATGTTAGGGATGGGATCATAGAGCTAACTTTCCCTTGAATTTAGGAACTGAATTTAATCTTCTCCTTATGTTGTATCACGTCATTCATGCAACGTATGGATCAAATAATTGTTTGTTCTCTTCTAGCCTATCACTTTTAAAAATAATTTTTTAGAAGATTTCTATAAGATTAAATTCTTATAGAATTGAGATTAGGTTCTTTTATGATTTTTTTATAAAGTAATATATATGTTGTAACCACCGTCCCCATTTTTTGCGTTTTGAAGAACAATTTAAGATGAAAATCAAGCAAAATGAATATTGAATTGTACATTGTCGTTTGACGAAAAAAATACATATGTTGATTTTTCGACTAGATCCTGAATTCAGGCGAAATCGAAGAAATTTGAGATTTTAATAATATGATTAGTGAATATAAAAAAGAAATAAGGAAAGTCTATAATTATTGTCTTAAATTAAATAAGTACAATTACTTTCATTTTTGTATGTTTTCTCTAAATTTTCCAGATTTTTTTAAAAAACACATCTTGTGGTGTTTTCATAAAATGAGTAAAGTATCTCTAATTTCTCTGAGATTTTTCCAAAGATGTTTGCCAAATAATTTTATTTTGAGTGATTTTAACTCTTAAACTACATTTTTGGAGAGTGAGAAGCCAAAAGAACAAACCTTAAATTTCTGCCAACCCCATGAGTCATGACCCATCTCGACAAGAGCATTTACAATTGAGTTTGCGCTCCACCTGACATTATGAAAACGAATTGTCCAAGATCTTCTCAAAAGTCTCAGACAGTCGTCAAGTATGTAGTCCAAAGGATGATCCATTTTGTCCACCTTTTGAATCAGCTTTCATTTACCTCTAAGTCAACCTCTACCTCGAGATTCTTAAACTTTCTTTCACAGCACAATTCATCTTTAGAGCGAGCAACTCCACTTGAGTCATGGAGCAAGAGCCCACTCCACCAGGGTCGATCCTAGACATTCAGGGGGGCCTAGGTGAATTCTAAAATTTGGGCCCTAAATTATAAAAAAAATATACTCAATTTCTTTTTCAGTGCAAAAATATTAATTAAATATTGATATGTCTTTTTAACATATTATTTTTCAGATACATAATTAAATGACAAATCCAATTTTGACATAATTAATCGTTAGTGTATTTTAAATTTTGAAAATTTTCTTTTAGCGGAAACAAATTTTACAAGTATACGTATTGAATATAGTTCCATAACAAGTTATACGTTATATTTGAAATTAAAAAGAGAATACACATACATATATAAACATGGGCGGAGCTAGACCATATTGAGGGGAGGGGAAATAATTTTGTGCAATGTATTGAGTACATAAAATAATAAGCAGAAAGCCTATTATAAGGAAAATAAAAAAAATCGTTATTTTTTAGTTATCAAAATAGAAAATTTAAAAGAACACTTATTAAGACTTTTTTTTTTTTTTTAAGAATAAGAAAGAAAAAAAAAAGTAAATACTACAAAACAAAAAAAATGGGGAACAATTATATTAAGAAACAAAAAGTTAAAAAAACATAGATAAATTAAAATATAATAGAGAACTCAATGTTGGGTTTCGAAACTCAAACCTCCCATTCATATTGAGAGATGCTATCCAAGTGAGGTAAGGCATCTATTGTGTGATTGAATTAATAAAATGCTAATTTTTAATTTACAATTATTTTTTGGGGATCTACACATAAAATTTTGGGGGCCTCCATGTCATGGGTCATTGGCGTAGGCCCAAGTTGCCTATCACTTTGTGTTGGCACTGCACTCCACGACAGAACCCAAACACCGACTTTTCTGCATCATTCCTCAGCACCCCTCCAATCACGGCTGATATCATGCTCGAAGTTCAACTTCCATCGTATTCAATTTATACCAACCTGTCTCTCGACACCTCCAACGTATGGACAATGTCGACCTGCATGCTTCACCTCGGAAAAATTCTTCCTGAGGTTCTAAGCAAGTTGTTTCACCTTAGCAATAGTGGTCGGAGCGTCTTCCACAACGTCTTTAAAGACCCAAAAGTCCAAATATTCCACGTAGTAGTACTTAGAAACATCCGTGACCACTGATCCCTTATCAATATGGAGTTTTGTCAATTTTACAATTTTGTTTTTTCTAGTTACAATACATTTTTATTTTAGAATAAACTTTTAGGTTTGAAGTTGGTATGCCTAATTTATAATTTCGTTATGCGTTTATAATAATATTTATAAGTAACACAGGAAAAAAAGTTGGGGTAGATTTAATAATACATAATAGATATTTTAATAACATTATCGTCTCTGAAAAAACCTATTTAATACTTTTTCAATAGTAAGTAAATATATTGCATTTTTTTTCTAAAAAACTTGACGGATAATTATGTGACATTTAAGAAATTGGGAATTAAACACTTTTTTTTTTTGCAGTATGGAATTAAACACGTTAGTGGTCTTAAGAAGTAATTTTATGGGCAAAATACAGATCACCCCTTAGTCTACGGGGTAGTAACACTTACGCCATAATATATAGAATGTGACAGTTATCCCTAATGTATGAAAATTAACGGTCATCATCGCTGCCATTAGTCCATGATTAACAATTTAACATTGTTAACTTTTTTCATATAAAATACAAAAGAGCATAATATGTTTAATGATATTTTATTTTTAACCTTATAGACCACATATTTTACATTATACGTATAATATTTTCATATGAAGGGAAATTGCAGCCTCCAGTGACAAAACTTCCACTTTCAGACTTTCAATGATTGATAACAAAAAGTACTTATGTAAAAATATTTCAAAATGATTTTTGACTTTTTTTTTTCCTCCTTCAGTTGATATATGATTGCTTACAAAAATACAATATTTTGGTATATATCATGAAGTTGCTTACAAAGTGCAATTTTCTAATAGCATAATTTTTTCAGGAGAAAATTACGTATTTGGTACCATACAATAGACAATCTGCAATTAATCTCGATATTACTGAATAAGTAAATGTATATTTAGTACGTAACACAATTTAAGTATTGGTCGTAATGTCATACCACCGTCAAATATTTGGACGACATTGAACACGTGGTCATTATCTCGTCATTTGAAGTGAAATTTATCACGTGATGGAAACATTATTATTTTTCCTCCAAAATATGTTCTTAAAGTGACAATGTTTTGTTTTTAAGGCATGTAGGAATAGTTTTAGTGTTAATGTCATCTTAAAAAATATAATTAATTTATATAAGTGTATATATGGATGGATCATTTACTTAAAAATAATTCGATTTGGGAAAAAATTGCCCACACAAGCACACCATAAGGTGCTTTGGTCCAAAAATTGTTCTAGCTAAGGTCATCACCAGTGACTCCAGACTCCTCTTCACCTTCAGACTCCTCTTTTCATAGTCATCTTCAATAACTCAATCTTCCCATTCCAATTCTCATTATTCCTCGCTCTCACTTAATAAAAATGATAATAATAATAATTATATAATATTATTATTAATAATAATAATTATATAATGCAATAATAATAAAAATAATAATAATTAATCATTATAATATATAATTGTTAGGATTATATTGTTTCTAATAGTTGATCGTATTTAAATTATGTAATATATAATTGTTTTTAATCCATAAATCGTATTTAATTTCAGTGTATTTAATTTTCATAAATTATTTTTTAGTTAATTCCAATGCTCATGTATTCCACTATCACTTAATAAAAATAATAAATAATAGTGCTAAATAATAATAATAAAAGTTACAATATTACAAGTAATAAAATAAAATAATGTTAAGTTTATTAAGTAAAAGTACAAATTATACAAGTAATAAAATAAAATTAATGTTAATATTTTTTAATTTTTTAAAAAAGTATTTTTTTTATAATTTTCGGTATTAAATAAAAAAATGAAAAAAAGAAAGAAAGCAGGGGGTTGGGTGCATGCGCTCGCCCCAACCCTCAAAGACTGAGGTGGGTGGAGCGGTCCAGCCACCCACCGCCCACTCCCCCTCATTTTTTTTTTCATTTTTCATCTCCTTCACCCATGATCCCTCTCCCACCCCATCAATGGAGATGCCCTAAAGTTATAAACTACTCCATGAGCTTTGTTTATTGGTATAAGAAAAATGTACCATGAGCCATTGTAGGTATACATAGAGGTAGGATAACTTCGTGAACCATTAGATTATATAACGTGCTTACGAAGAAAACTATATGGAGTAGAACGTAAGTTATTAATTTATCGATGTATTGAAAGAGATGTAACTCTGAGAACAAATTTTTAATTTATCGATATATTGAAAGAGATGTAACTCTGAGAACAAATTTTAAAAAATTACTTTTACCACATGTATGCTTTTAGAATCAATACTAAAGTATATTACTCCCTTTGTCCCATTATATTTACTGCATTAGCTACAATATCTGGTCAAATTTGTGGTGTATTAAACATTTTAAATATTAATATATATGATGTCATATGATATTATCAACTTATTAGTGAAATATATTAATTAAATTATTTATTATAAATTTTATAAATTTAATCAAGTTGACTGATCAATAATACCAAGGAATAAAGATAATTGGGACGAATGAAGTATTTCTTTGTATGAGTTGAGTCCATTCTCAAAATAGAAGGAAACATAAGAAAATAACTAGTTTTAATAACGTAAGCATAAAATAATTATAATATGGTCAATAAATAAAAATACTTATAAATTAGAACGTTTGATATTTTTGAAGAAATCGTAGGTTGCCACGAGCACGTTATATCCATAGTTTGCTACGAGCACGTTATATCCAAAATCGCATATAAATTACGTTAACCCTAGCCAACATTAGACAGTAGTTGGGTCTCTATTTATTCCGCCGTCTCTCTATCTCTTTTTTCCCCGCTCTCTCTGTGAAAAAATCGAAGTCCCCTTGTGTTTTCAGGTACACATCTCGGTTGCTTCAGTCTTAAAAAGATTCTTACATACATTTGTACACATATGTTTCAATTAAGGTTTTCGTTAAACTATGTATCGTACGAACAATTAGGGTTTGTACACTTATGGTGCAATTAGGGTTTTCACTCAATTAAGATCGAACAGGGTTTTCGCCCTTATATGTATGTTTCAGTTTATGGGTCAGTTAGAGTTTTCACATCCGTGTTGTTCAGTTAGGTTTTTTCGCACACGTATGGTTCAAATCAGATTTTCATAAACATGTGGGTTTAAGGTTCTTACTGTTTTAAATATTGGATCTGTATTGTTATTTTAGTATATGCTGGTTCTTCTCTTATTTGTCTGGAGTTGTAGTTCTTCCGTTCCCTCTAAGTGTTGATTTGATGTTTTGTCGGTGGTAAAGAAGGATATGATGATTAATCAAATGGTTTGATGGCTGAAATGATGGCTATTTATTATGTATTAGCTCTAGCTGATCTTTCTATTTTTACCCACCCACAAACTTCTTTATTATTTACAGAAATTTATATATTTTTATAGATTTTTGTGCTTAAATTATCAGTTGAAAATAGCAATATTCCTCTGGATGAGGTGATGAGAGATGAATATAGTGATTGCTGGCATGATAGCAATAACATTGTATTAGCTCTAGCTGATCATTCTTATTTTTACCTTTTCTTCTTTTTAACATGGTTTCTTCTCAGTATTCTTAACAAGTTGGCAGTGTTTTATTTTTTATACTGGGTTATCTTTGCAGGCTTATATATTCAAATTTTTATGCATTATCTTGAGCAATTGCATTTATCAATTTTTATATTACTGATTTCTGAGTACTTGCATTGAGCAGGATTGTTTAACTTGTTGAAATGAGGGGAAGAAGCTACACCCCTTCACCTCCAAGAGGCTATGGTAGAAGAGGTAGGAGCCCTCCCCCCAGAGGACGCTCTGGTGGTAGGGGAGATGCTCCAACTAGTCTCTTAGTTCGCAATCTTCGCCATGACTGTAGGTAAGTATTTGATCAACACATTCTTTATTTCACTTTTTTCTATTTACGGGGCTCTTTTGTTGAATGGTATTCTCTCCTTATGCGACTTTAAAGTGTAATAATGAAAGATATCACCTGATATTTCAAGGTATACAGTTTTAGAATTTGGGGTCCCGGTAACCCATTGGATTGCATAATTCACTTGTTATTCCAGAATGTCTTGGTCATTCTTTGCTTTGGGCTTTCGGTGGTTATTTTGTTTGTATTAGTGCATGGGTTGTTGTATGTTTTGCATTTATAAGCTCTTGTATTAAAATATATACCCACTTTGGAGCTTATCAACTTTTTGATCAAGTTGGAATGGATGTATATTTTGTGCATTTGCTATTTGTCTCCCCCCCCTTCCCCCACTCTAGAGAAAGAAACAAGAAATTTTTCTCCTACTAATCATTTGATTCACTGCAAACAGGCCGGAAGACTTGAGGAGGCCTTTTGGTCAGTTTGGCCCTATAAAAGACGTCTATCTGCCAAGGGATTATTACACTGGGTGAGCTTGTGTTGAATATTGGTCTTTTCTGTCCTCTATTTTCATCCTACATGAAATTATTACTTCCATTGGTTTTGCTTGATTGTTCAGTTGTTTTGTGGTTTTGCTTTTATCTTCATAAGTTGAATTCATTAAGGCTTTTGAGATTTAGCAGTGAAGTAAGAGTTATGAAGACTTCAATCAAGTAGTAAGAGTTATGAAGACTTCATTCAATCAAGTAGTAAGAGTTCTGTTGACTCATTCTAGTAGTAAGAGTTCTTGACGTTGATCAAGTAGTAATGATAATGAAGATTGGAAGGGAATCTGGTTTGATTACAGTGTCAAGATTCCAAGTTTTCAAGTCTTGAAGAACTTCAAGTCATCTTAAATTATTGCTCAAAAGGTCAGCTGTGAGTGCTTACTTATGCGCCTATCATGGCATTCCATATTCTTGGAATTATTTGAGCTATTCAATTCATTAGGGCCTTTTTTTTTGAAAATTTTAGAGGGGTTTTAAGGTAGCTTACCGTGATGGATTTATATTTTACTCCTATGATGAAGCTGACCCCCCATAATTGTCTTTCAACTTCCTCCGTGGCTTTGTTTTCTGGAAAAAAAGATTAATTCAAGACACTATTTTTTTCCTGCAATTTATGCTGTTTCTGACCAGTATTTGCTCCGGAGTTCAGTCCTTTGGATGGTCAATATGGACCTCAGTATTCTTATCGCTTGAGCTAACGTCTATTAGCCGAAATGGTATGGGATAACTGTGCTACACTGTCTTTCTTTACCTGTCAAACTGTTCTGTCATGCAGTGATCCGCGAGGCTTTGGATTTGTCCAGTATGTGGACCCAGCTGATGCTGCTGAAGCTAAATATCAGATGGATGGTCAGGTTATGCAAGGTCGGGAGCTCACTGTTGTTTTCGCTGAGGAGAATAGGAAGAAGCCAACTGAAATGAGAGTCAGGGAACGAGGAGGAGGAAGGTATGTTCTGCTTTTATGTATGATGAATGTGCTTGCACTCTTCTCTTTTCATTTTGAAAGTTGGAGCTAAAAGTTCTCTGCATATATGATTTGACCAATAAGGACCTATTTGCTAGGGGCACCCTTTATATGAGTTTTATTTTTCGTAATTCTCTGGAGGCTGGATTCAGATGTTCTTGATTTTTTTTCTTCTGTTAAGCTAATATTGATTGGACATGGATGAATCCAAAGTAGATGATTCTGCTTACCAGTATTATTTTTGAACTTTGATGTGATATATATGTATAATTTGCAATTTGAACTTATTCAGTATCTTTAATGAAGGAAGCAGATTGAAGAGAGTAGATGCCTTGATGGAAGATAAAGATAGAATGATGTTCTAATTATCCTTTAGTTTTTCAACCTCTGTGCCTTGATGCCTTTTTTTGTATAAATAACCAAGAATGAAAGTTAGTAGAGTGAATGTGTGCCAGGCAAAAATTGACGATCAACATAGGCTGTATGATTGGCAATAGAGTCTAAGTATAGAGACCTATCGGTACCTTGGAATGTCGTAAGGTCTTTCTGGCAAAAAATATCTTATGGACCCAAGTAAACACCAGTCAAGCCCCTGGACCATGATAATGTATAATTATACAAGTGTGTATTTAAATTAATTGAACTTTGTCCTTTTGAAGAATGAAATGTAGATTTTGCTTTCTTGTTCTGTGCAGAGGGGGTCGTGTATATGATCGAAGGCGATCTCCCCCACCTCGCTATTCTCGTTCTCCCCGCTATTCTCGATCTCCACCTCCGCGCTATGGAGGGTCTCAATCTCGTGGCCGTGACTACCACTCTCCTCCAAAGAGAAGATACTCAAGGTATGCCATCATCTTTGTTTTAGTATTTGAGTTGACTGTTCCACCTATCATGTGCATCATCAGAACTTGAAGCCAAAATGTATACAACACCCTATTCTTCTAATCTTCTCCATACTTGAGGATGATTGTGAAATTCTGGTATGTATTTTACCCACGTTTATGCGATGGGATTATTTGCAGGTCGATATCTCCTCCCCGTGAGAAACGGTATAGTAGGGAGAGGTCGTACTCGCATTCCCCACTACGTGAACAGTCTCCTCCCTTAAATGGGCCAAGGAACCGCAATGTTTCTCCAGTGAGAGAACGTTCACCATATGGTTCAAGAAGCCGCAGTCAAAGTCCAGGTAGGGGACACCCACCTCCAACGAGGGCTCGGAGCCTGAGTCGCAGCAGAAGCAGGAGCCCTTATCCTGCTGAGTATTCAAGGGAACCCGGAAGGGATAGGTCTCCTAGCCCCTGAGCTCGTGGATAAATGTTCTGGTTCTGTGTAATAATATCTTATGACTTGAAGTAACTGTGGATGTTTGTATTTCGTTCTAGGATGAATTTTATCTGATGGTCTAAAGTATGTTGTTTCATGTTTTTGACTTTTTCAACTGTCATTTCATGTTCACTACTTCCTTCAACTATTTGATCAGTGCTTTTGGATTTGGCCTATATTGTTTTTTTCCTGATGTTTTATTAGCATTATTTTCCTAGAAATTTGTTTTTCAGTCTTGTTCCTTCAGGCAAATTTTGTTTACTTGCTGGGGCTGATAACCATGAAATATGAAGTGGTCTTATTAAAACAGTTTTTCCAATGTTGGAGTATTGAGTTGAACAACCTAGTCTCGCATCTTGATAGCCTATTTTTACTGAATATCCTAATTATATGCCAAACAATTTCCTCTAGTTTGTAGGAATTGTGACCTTGTTGTCTACGATAAAATTTTATACAACGGTTTTCTTTCTTTTTTTATACATATAACCCTCATCTCAAATGTCGTAAAACAAGCTTCCTTGAGATCGTAAAACAAGCTTCCTTGAGATCTTGCAAAAGATCCAGAAGCAAGCAAGCAAAGAAGTCACATGAGACGCAAGGATTGTATAAAAAGTCGAACTAAAATTTTCTCATTGAGAAATGGGACACAAACTATAATACTACGTGGACATAAATTGGACACATCAACATGATGATGAAACAACTACTACTGTCTAAAAGTAGCAAAAATAACGGGAAAATAAATAACAGTGGGACAGAACTTAATGTAAGTTTTATAACCGTAAATGTCAACTATATGTTGAAAATTAACCAAATAACAATAGATATTCATCCTTATACATAAATAAAGTATAATCTCAAGAACAACTACATATGAATATCTATAATAGGATCACATGTTATTGCTTGAATATGATATATAAAATTGTAATTAAATAAGGAATCTAACCTGATTCCATAGATGTCATGGTTGGAAGAACACCAAGAGACAAGATGCTTAGTCTTCTAAGAAGATGGCTCAATACATTCAATTTCTCTAGATGGGGAAGAGAAAATAATCTGATGTGTTTTATAGCCACTTCTTAGGGACCATAGCAATTCCATCTTAATTGTCTAATACGTAACTGACCCATCAATAATTACATATTAGATTAGTGGGCATCTACACATTAAATCCATATTATTATAAATTAATAGTATATCAAGAACCCTTCATATTTTATCAGATCACTTAAGTGGGTTTTTGACCTTAATTAAATAGCTGGTTCATATGTTATAATAACACATGTTAGCCCACAAATAGAAAATTGCTAACACTATATAAATATACATACCACAAGAATCTTGTCAATCATTGTCATGTCTCTCAACTAATATATTTCAACTTTAATCCGACTAAATAAAGGGATGCATAAATATATTTCTTATACAAATACTGATGAAAAATAAAAAAATTATACCACTAGTATATCTTAAATATTAAATTACTTCAACTAAATCGACTAGAATTTTGATTTAGACAGTCACATTAATGTGATAGAGACATCTACCCATAAAGGTAGACTTATGAGTAAAACGCAAAACCAACTCCTATGACATGTTTTTTCCTCATTTTATCATGTAATCATTTTCTCTTTAAAAGATAAGATAACGATAATGTGGGGTGCACGTGAATATTGCTACTAAAACTTAAATTCTAGTATTAAATATGTTTTTACGTATCAAATAGTACCTATATTATAAAGTATTCTATTATATGATATCAAATATGCAAATTTCTCTTTTTCTTTTGAAATAAAATGCCAAGAGGTCATTGTTCACGTAAACATAATTGACGAGAACTCCATCCTCCCATAAAAAATGAAATAATTCTCTTGCGGTCAACTAGTAACTGCCAAGGTGATCGAACTAAAAAAATGTTTGACAAATTACACGAGAGTTTTGTCAATTAGTTAAAGTATAGGGGGTGTCTGCGCAATTAACTCACTACTATATAGAGTATGAGGAAGGAAAGAAACAGAAAGAAAAGACTTAGTGAGAGCAGTAAATATTCATCCGAGTGAGAAACATGGGGAAGAGCATTACTGAAGTTGGTGTAGAAGATTTGGTGAGAGCAGGACTTCCAGTTGAAGAAGCCAAACATTTCGAAACACAGCTCAAAAGTGCAATTACCTATGGCGGCGGCTCTATGGTGGAGGTATGGCGTGAGATCACAGCTCGAAACCTCTTAAAACCATGGTACCCACACACTTTGCATCAGCTCATCTACTACTCGGTCTACGATAACTACAATGAGTCAGTCCATGGTCCCCCTCTCTATTGGTTCCCTTCCCCGTAAGTTCAATCACTTCATCTTCCATTTGTGGAACTTCAATTTTGCTTCGCAATCAGCCAATCATAATGTTAATTTGCTAATTGATTTTCAGATACGAGTCTAGGTATACAAACCTAGGGCGTATCATGGAATCGTATGGTCCAAGGCTTTTAGGTGCATCTTATAAGGATCCTGTATCGAGTTTTAGGCAATTTCATCAATTCTCTGTGCAGAATCCTGAGGTTAGACTGAAAGCCTAGATGTACAATTGCATGCGCCTTATTATACAAATCAGTATTTTGATGTGATTTTCAGATATATTGGCCAATTATACTGAACGAACTTTCAATTCAATTTTCGGTGCCACCAAAATGCGTTGTGGATACCTCAAACAAATCCAAACACGGAGGAACGTGGTTGCCTGATTCAGTACTGAATATTGCTGATTGTTGTCTTCAACCAAGTAGTTATATGAAGAAGCATGATGATAGCATAGCAATTGTGTGGAGGGACGAAGGCTCAGATGATCATGATGTTGAACATATGACATTGAAGGAGCTCCGGGAACAAGTAATGTATGCTTGGAATCATCTTGCTTTATCATCCACTTACGTTGGTTGAAAATAACAAGCTATTCTCATTCAAAGTCTAAAATTGGTGAATTGAAGTGTACTAATTTTGTGAAAAATGGGAAGTTATTTGATGCACGTTGCCCCATAATAAGCAGCATCCCATTATATATTATGAATTTATTCTTCCCTTTCTTATTCCCATGTAATTAATCATTCTACTTTGGAAGGTTGGTAGCAAATGCACTGGATGCAAAATTCTGCAGGGGAGACGCAATTGCAATTGACATGCCAATGACAACCACTGCAGTTGTTATATACTTGGCCATTATACTTGCTGGATTTGTAGTTGTATCAATCGCTGACAGCTTTGCACCAAAGGAAATTGCCACTCGCCTACGCATATCAGAGGCAAAGGCAATTTTCACTCAGGTAATCTTAAGAATCATTTCTATATCCATACACCTCCAGTTGATAGATGACACCGTATATGGAATTTTGCTACTTTCTCTTTAATTATGGTTGTGGGATAAACCCTATGTTCTTGTTATATTTGGTGTTTAGGAATTTGTTCGGATGGATTAAAGGCGTAGTTGTTGGAAAACTCTCACATATGTCAATCAATTTGAGTTTTCTTTCATTATAATTGATTTAGTGTGATACAGCTATATAAGAAGACTCGAGTTATATTAGTATAATGGTATGTAAATGGCATTCTGAAAAATAATCAAATATCTTCATTGCTTGAGTAAAATACTCAGTGTACGTCCAGTCTTCGCCCCTTGTTCTCAACATGCACACTTAATAACTAGAATATTACTCCTTCGAGCTTTATTTCTAGCATATGCTTTTTCTTATTTGGGAAAATGTTCTAACTTCCACCAAATTCAGGATTTTATAGTACGAGGAGGACGAAGATTTCCTTTATACAGGTAATGCTTGTATTTGTAATGAATAGTTATAGTCCTAGTAAATCTATAAAATTTGAGTAAACATGCAATTGCTTAATTCATGTTTCTTGTGGAAACTGCTAATATCCATTCTTGATTATTTATTTTTCCACACCCAAAGCAATAACTGGGTTGTCTACTATTTCATATCATCTGATCTGAATGATGATTGTGCATTGTTTTTTTCTCTTTCTGAATGAATGTAGATATATATGTCCACATTTTAAAGATTTTAAGGTTATAAGTCCATTTTAAAATGGTCAAATATACTCTTATCTGTCTGTGCAGTCGTGTAGTAGAAGCTGCACCAAATAAGGTTATAGTCATTCCTACAACTGAAAAAACTCTTCAATTAAGAGACCAAGACATATCGTGGGAAGCTTTTCTTGCGAGTGTTCTTCATCTGCCAAAGTAATTGTCGAATTTACTTTGAATGAGTACTCAATTGATTTATTATTTACATAAATTGCGTTTCTAAGAAAACCTTTCTTTTTTGCAGACCAAATTATTATTCACCATTTTACCAATCCATAGACTCTGTGACCAATATCCTATTTTCATCTGGTACCACTGGTAGGTAACTGACCTCATTGCAATAAGGGATGCTTCTTCTGTGACAATTGTGTTATATTTTAAATGTCTTTTCTACCTTTAACAGGAGATCCAAAAGCTATACCATGGACTCAACTTTCTCCTATTCGTTGTGCTGCTGATTCTTGGACTCATTTTGATGTTGGACCTAGAGATGTCTTTTGTTGGCCAACAAATTTAGGATGGGTTATGGGGCCAATATTACTCTATTCATGTTTCTTAACGGGTGCAACTCTAGCTCTCTATCACGGTTCTCCTCTAGGCCGTGATTTTGGAAAATTTGTCCGGGTAATTTTCTCCGACACTTTTAAGCTAGCATTTTTTATTTCTCATTCTATTTCATGGTTCATGCTTCACTTCTGCATACCTTCTAAATCATCAACTATGAGAGCAAAAGCCTTTCTGAATCAAAATAACAATACTTATTCTATCTTATAAATTTTTCGTCTTTTTAGAACTTTTTAGTGTTTAGAATTACATATTTGCGTCCCCCCTCGTAGCTTTAATTAAAACTACACCCTTAATAAAGAAGGGTATTTAAAATCTTGGTTCGATAAAATTATCAATTTTAACATTGGCTAGGTGTAAAATTGGGGTTTTTATGACAACGTCAGCCCCCCTGCCCTTACTTCGAATAACGGCAACAATATTTGTATGTTGAAACTTAAAATAGGCGAAATTTTGGTAATTATTGAAACTTAAGGAGCGGACCTGAATTTCACTTTACCTCAGAAGAGTAACGATAATTATCCCTACAAAAATTGGGCACTATGTATAGGCCATAGTGTAAATCCATGCATCAATAGTCTGTTCTGACCAAATTTTCCTTGGCATTTAACATACCTCCAGGATGCAGGAGTCACTATTTTAGGAACTGTTCCTAGCTTAGTAAAGACATGGAAGAGTACATGTTGTATGGAAGGCCTGGAGTGGACAAAGATAAGGTAATGTTTGATCAGTACTTCTAATGTCTTTTGTTTACTCATTTTTTCTGAAGGAACGACTATAATCATACACACCTGCAGGTTATTTGCTTCTACTGGAGAAGCCTCCAGTGTTGATGATGACCTATGGCTCTCCTCAAGGTCTTTTTACAAGCCAGTAATGGAATGTTGTGGAGGCACAGAGCTTGCGTCTTCCTACATTTTGGGAAACCTTTTGCAACCTCAGGCCTTAGGAGCATTTAGCTCTGCCTCGATGGGCACAGGCTTTGTCATTTTTGATGAAAGTGGGATTCCTTATGTAAGAATTTTCATATTTCTTGCTTAAATGCCAGCTATTTTCCAATTACAATTATTACATATAATTATTGGTTCTTTTATTTATTAGGAAAAAATGGGGAAATTGCATATTTGGTAGTACTCTGCAACCTTGGTATCACTGAATACGAAGATGCACATTTAGTACTACAACTTAAGTATTGGTTGCAATGTTCATACCACCGTCAAATAATGTGATAGAGATGTACGAAATTTAACACGTGCACCGCACGTGGCCTTTATCTCGTCATTTGGAGGGAAAATTATCACGTGATAACGTGACAACATGAGGGAAACATTATCAAATTTCCTCCAAAAGTGAGGGAAACCTGATAATTTTCCCTCCAAGAGTGAGAAAAACGTCATAATTTTTCCTCCCAAATGACATATGAACATTGCAACCAATTTCGTCAATTTTCGTCCAACTATTTGACAATAGTATGAACATTGCAACCAATTTTTAAATTGTGGTACTAAATGTGCATTTATGTATCCAGTGATACCAAGATTGTGAAGTACTCTTTTGTAAGATACCACATATGCAAGTCTCCCAGAAAAAAAATTATATGCTTACGTCAACGTATTTCATATTCCTATTTGGATCTTGTAGGCCAAAATGGTTCTCAGATTATTTTTTCCTATGTGACAGCCAGATGATCAACCTTGTGTTGGAGAAGTGGGCCTCTTTTCTCTTTACATGGGAGCGACTGATAGATTGTTGAATGCTGATCATGAGGAGGTTTACTTCAAGGGTATGCCGATGTACAAAGGAAGGGTATGCTGTTTATAGTTTTTCAAAATGTTGCTCTACTTTATCTACTACAGGTTTGATACATTGAACTAAGGGAAAATCGCAAACTGCCCCTTACTTTTTAGCCGTTTTGCACTTAATCCCACAACCTTTTGCATGTGCACTTTTTCTCAACCTTTCAAATTGTTGTAGTTCACTGCCCCACAGTGGGTATATGTCCTTGTGATAATTGAATATTAACGGTCTTGTGAATAAGCTTTTAATACTCCTAATCCCTAACCTTTTGACTGCATGGCACTTCACTCCCAAAATTGTGATAGTTTAGCACTTGAACTCTTTAACAGCCACCGCCGAACAGCTAAAGACTGTAAAATGCAAAAATTTGAAAAGGAGCAAGTGCAAAGCCATTATGGTTAAGGATTAAGTGCAAAATAGCTTGAATGAGGGGACAAAATGCAATTTCTCCTTTTAAGAAACTTCTAAGACATAATTCCATAATTCCATGTGTTCATCTAGGATTCTACTTTTCATCTATAAGATTGAGCAGTTGAGTAGCCACTGGAATATGTTTTTTCCCTTTTGTTTCTCAGCTACTTAGGAGACACGGGGACATAATAAGAAGATCTACCGGTGGATATTTGGTGGTGCAAGGAAGAGCTGATGACACTATGAACCTCGGAGGAATTAAGGTATCTCTCTGGCAAACTTTCACTTCTTCGATTCACGATGAATTTACATTAAGCGTTTGTTTATATGCAGACGAGCTCCGTTGAAATTGAGCGCGTGTGCAACACTGCTGATGAAAGTGTCTTGGAAACCGCTGCGATCAGCGTTGCACCACCAAACGGTGGTCCTGAACAGTTGTCCATATTTGTGGTACTGAAGAAAGGATTCAGCATTAAACCAGACGTGCTAAAGCTGAAATTCTCAAGAGCCATTCAGGCCAACCTTAACCCTTTGTTCAAGGTTTGGATCCCATTTCTTTATTTCCATTTTGTGATTAGGAGATTTTTTGGTATACTCAAATAGACAAATTTCATTAGCACACATTAAAATAAAGATATCAACTGAGATAGTGTGTACAAATTGTAAGTGTGAGACAGCAAATTGATTTTTCGCATTTTGTTTTACTGAGCAGGTTAGCTTTGTAAAAATTGTGCCGGAGTTTCCTCGAACAGCATCAAATAAGCTATTGAGGAGAGTGTTGAGGGATCAATTGAAGGAGCTTCAGATACAGAGTAAAATTTAAGTCCCACCTACTCTTCATATGTTGATTTTCAGATTTTTATTATATAATACTATTGTATGAAAATTGTCATAAAAATAATGGAATTTCATATTATTATTGTATTGATATGTGAGAGATCCTTGTTTGGTATTAACTTTTAAATCAGGTTGAAATCATACCAGAGAAATCGATATAAACTCACATTTAACAAATCAAGTTTGAATGTCTATTTTTCTAAACAAAACATTTGTGTGCTAAAACTGATACCGCAAAAATGATGGATGCTAAGTCTCCTTTAAATGAACTGGCTTCCAAATTTGCCAGTAATGAAGAAGTGTATAGATACTAATTAACACCTTATGCCAATCCTATGTCTGTTTGCTAATTGAACCACCAAGTTAGACAGTATTTTACAACATTTTCAAGTTTTCCCAAGTGCCACTTCTTGCAGTCCCTAAACTAGACTTACACAGGTACTCGTCTTCCACGATACCGATCAAAAAACTGCAGAACAAAAGATTCAAACATAAGATGTCATATATAGTAGCATAAACATGCACACAGACCATCCATTGCCAAGGACTGAAAATATAATGAAGATACTGGGTTGCTTCATCATAATATAGCTATTATTTTACTCTCAGTTCAAAGAAGGTTGGTATAAAAGATTTCTAGCCACATAAAAAGAACCCTCTGCTAGGAAATGGATCAGACACTTATCACATAGCATCGAGCTCTCAAGATCCTGTTTCAACATTCCCTCAACTTGGTTTAAACAGTAAATATAGGCTTTGGGCATTTGTAACACATCAATTGCATCAGCGCATTTGACTTGAAATGGGGTCGTTAACCACTTCTTCAATAAGCATACCAGATGTTGATGAAATAAAGGTTCAAATCATGAATCAAGTGACCAAGGAGAATTGACAAGAATACTGAACTTGAAAGAAGAATCAACGTAGTTTGCATAAGAACATCTATAAGGCACATGCCGCATAACAGTGTGTATTTCCTTGGATCCTCTTCAGAGTTGTATCAAGCTGATTCTATCTAGATTAATATGTTCATTTATGTGGTGAAACATAGAATACCTTTGGCCTGACACTCTAAACAAAACTTTCACATATAACTTATATATTTGTACATATTACTTCATGGCTCTACCAAAAATTTATAAGAAACATATAGGACAAATTCTACATCAAAAAGCTAAGCACAAAGCCACCGGAAGCATATTTGACCAAAACTGAAACTAGTATAATGAATCATTGCTCCCTGCTAACCAGAAACATAATACAAGATGTCATAAGCAACATACCGATCTGATAAAAGGTTGTTGGAACAGCCAACCAAGAACAGGTATCTTCTGCAGAAAAACAGCCACTGTAGGCCAGAAGCCACTGAAAATAACAAATAAAGAGTTAAGTACCTCTTCCGAGTTAAAGAAGTTGAAAATAAGGCATACTTGAAAACTCAAAGGTTATCTTATAAAACCTGAAAAGTACTACAAATCCATATGCTTCAACGATCATTCCAAGTATAGGCCATCCGATTATGACCAAGAAGAAGCCAATACCAAATGAAATAGTCCCCTGTAACCAATATGCAAAAACCAACAAAAAAAAAATCTTTTAAGAGTGTTCAAGAAGAATTGGCGCAGAAAATAACAGACATATTGAATCTCAACAACCAAAAGAAACCTTGAAATTAGAACGTTTCATAAAGAACTGTGCAGATGACTTGAGTCCAATGGTTAATGTTACTCCTGAGACGAAGAGGATCTGTTTCAGCAAATTCAGAAAATTTAGGACTATCAGAGATGAAAATGATAAATCCGAAACAATTAATAGCTGATTAGAGCATTATACTTACATTTCCCATTGCAATTAATCCTTTATCAAAGAAGAAAATGATCCCCAAAAACGAAAAGAAAACTCCAAAACCCGTCAAACCAAGTCCAATCTCTGTTTCACAACACCATAAATTACACATACAGCAATAAGAAAATGAATCATAATTGATGACAATTAATCAATTTCAAGCATTCCTCATCCATTACATACAATCAGAAATGGAATGAACTTACTTTTGCGATCATTCATCTCTAGGGACATCATTTTGGCAGATTCAGATTCAATCACAATATGCCAGGTGAAACCCTATCTAACACAATATAAATCAACGGCAACAAAGATCCAGTGAAATAAGTCGTTCCTGAAGTTGATGATTTAGAAAATACTGCGGAATATATATATAGAGAGTATATATATATAAGTTTGTTTCAACTTCGAAGGGAAGCAACCAATAGCAATTAGCGCGATGACGTGATCTCAACTGAAATGATAAAAATCAATTTTACTCAACTTCGTTTAACGCGGGCGAGTTGACTCGGCACTAAAATGGGCCGCAATTATTGGGTCTTTATATTAAGCAGGGCTAACAAAAAAGACTTTTTGGCCCGTTTAGATATATATTCTTTTTTTTTTTTTCGAGGGGTATAAGTGTATATTCATATCTCAAGACATTCAGCTCTATTTTAGTAAAGTTGAACTTGAAGTATAAATTAAAATATGTAAAATTATGTTCACTTCATTTCAATATTTATGATTTTTCTTTTTATCAATTTAGCCATATTAATTAAATTGCGGAATTTCACTAAAAATCAGATTATAAAGTATTGGTATTTTAAGAATTAAGCGAGTACTTTTGGAAACCCGAAAAAGCTAAGTACGATATAATTTGTGGCTTATTATACGTTTAGTGTAACGCCCCAACTCCGTGGGCCGTTAGATATCACTCGATCAAACGATTAATTTATGAAAATATTTAAGATACGATTTTTGACAATAATTATAGAATCAAATTCAATGACAAAATCTTCACCGGGAAATAATTAATCAGAATCGTGTCAAAAGATTTTTCATGAAACAACATTTTGAGAAAGGTAAAAATAATAATTTATAAAACGCTTGAGGTCCAACTGAATTAAACCAGTTAATGACAAACGATTCGTAAGGGAAAAGATTCAAAATAATTAGACTTATAATTTTAAAACCAATCTCAATAAAAGACTCATCAATTTATATAATTGCAAAATTGATCACTTTTAATCGAATTATTATAAAACACTTCAAATGTACAAAAGATTTGAAATGACAATTCTATGAGAGTTGAAGAAACGAAAAATGTTATATAACCAACGTTAAAATACATATGCTTTTTGAAACTAGGGTGGGACCGCAACCAGGACGACCTACCGCAACCAGAACTATCAAATCCCAACACCTGTAGCTGAAAAAGATTGAAACACGGAGCGCATAAGTTGAATAAATCAACTTAGTGAGGCCGGTGCATGTGTGCACGTGATGCGTGAATCAAGCATATACAAATGATGCATATCAATTACAATACTCATGCAGATAACAAAAATATTTACAAAATGAAACAGATAATCAGACAGTTCAGTGCACAAAACTCGTAACTACATGGGGCTAGTGGGATTCAGATGCCGACCAATTACTCAACATATAAGACAAAATTAAAAGAATTCCAATAAACAGAAAGAAACAGACAACGTAAAAGACAAACACATAATACAGATACCAGATGTGGTTGATGCCGTCTTCTCTTACCCTCCATACAGATAATCAAACACACCAGTAAGGAGCGACCTTACACAGACAGATGCATCGACATGTCTTTGCCAGAAGCGGAAGTTTGAGATCACTCCCCAAGCATACCTCCATACTTGGTTAGTGAGTCAGGTCAATGGTAAGGTCGAGGCAACTTTATAGCCATCTACTATCAAAGTTGCCACGGACCCACCATCCACCGAAAATTGGACGCCCTAAAACAGAACAAATATGAACAGAACAAGCAGAACAGGACATGACAGATCAAACAGAATAGTAACACCACATTAATAAATCGCCAACAATAACAATGATATGATAAAGTTCATAGACAAACAATAATCAAACCTTAATATCGAAATGTGAACATCTAATCATCAAACATGTCATTATTACACAAAAGATAAAACTTCTATGGATTTCAATTAAGCATGCAGTGTATTGATACATTCAACAAACCTCATGTCATATATTTAATCAAGGCAAACACTTACAAATCAAATAAGCATAACTTGATACATAGTATACCATGTAAGCATGCTAACAACAAGCCTCAAGCATGTATTCATCTAAATGAAACATACAATCATATATTAGCATTAAAAGGACTTCATGTGATCATATGTCCATGTCATTAATATATACGGATTATTTTCTAATGAAATTCAAGTAGCATGCTCATATGTAATGAAGTGCCCAACAAACTAGACCATGTACTTAACCAAATTAATCAAGGCAAAACAAATATAAGTCATATTATACGAGTAACCTTATCATTTCATACTATCAAGTGCGATTAATTACAGCGAACATCGCAAACGCACAATTCCAAATGTTCTACTATAATATTCAAGCATACACATTGCAACATGCTCATACAATAAGTCAACACATAATCACAAACAAGATACGGCTCTCACCTATTACGGATTGAAGAGATGGTTGTTTACCGCCTTCACCTGTCACGCAATTCGATTCGATTAGAATCTCTAACCAAAGAAACTAAACGCGTCAAAATCTAAATTCCTAAACGAAGCTTCTACTTAACCCAAAAGTATACGAATGAATTTCAATTCGATTTGGACTAAGCGCAAGACACTCAATAATATGAATATCAATTATCCACCTAAAACGATGACAGCATTTTTAACGATCCAATTTCATCATATAACACATTAAGTCCATCAAAATTCATTATCATGTTATGTTTTACTATTTCAAGTTTCCACTTTCATTACTTCACCATCCCTATAACTAATATCGAGCTAATCGAGATACATGCATAACATAATACGAACTCAAACTCATGCTTAAACTTAATTCTAAAGCCAAATAATTAACCACAATCTAAATAATACACAATAACCTTTAGGCTCAAAGATTTACCTAAACGAACTCAAATCATAAAATGGACACCGGATACGGAAAACTCGAGTCGAGATGAAGCCGCTGTTTGGACCAGCCAGAGTTGACCATCGATGACCGCCGTTGACCACCATAGACCGCCACCGGAAAATGAGCCAAAATTACCATTCGACTCTCCTCTTTGCCTACAACACCGTGGTGAAGCCCGATTGTCGAAGACATGACCGAAAAAGGGGCATGCAAAGAAACCCACTTAAAACCGCAACTTCCACCTCCAATTTTCGCAGGAAAACACCTTCTATTCCTTAAATAACCACCACCATTGTGTTCCTCTCGTCGAGTAGATCAATTTGGACTACTTATTCGCTTGATTTGGTTAAGAAATGAGGAAGTTATTAACAAAATAAGCAAAGGGGGTTTTGTGTGTGAAAACACACGTTTCAGTGTGTGTAAATGGTGGAAGAAGAAGAGAATGAGGTAATGGGCTGATTTTTCTTTATATTTAATAGGTACTTTGCAATTTACACCCTCAAGAACTGGGTAGTCACATTTTAGTTCTCAAAGTCTTCGGGCAATACATCATGTCCCCTTTTTTATTTTATTTTTTCATTTAAATCCTCAAAATAACACAAGAGTGAGTCATTTATAATACAAAATTTGTAAACCAATAATAATTCAAGTGGTTAAAAATTTATTATATTAAAACTCTTTGAATTAAAAAAATTCTCACTCATTGAATTTTAACAACATAGATAAGAATATGAGTTTCAATTATTAAACCCACAATTAAAAATTATCAATTTCAAGTAAATTAAAATTATAGTAAAGAAAATTCATAACTGAATTTTCGAGATTTTACATTTAGTGGAAGAATTTCCTTAATTAAAATAGCAAAATGATTATAGTTATTTAATTTTCAGCAATTCTTATTGAATTAAATTAAATTAAATGTCCTTTTTGCTAATTAACTCCTCCTAATTTCCCACCAACCCAACCTGAGGTGAAAGCATGATCCACGTCACCTCCCCAACCGGAAAATTCACAATTAAAATCAGCATTTCCGCCACCCCAACACCCATTCCTCCACAAAATGCAAGTCATAATCCAACAAACCGCCGTCGTCCGCCCCAACAAACCACCGTTCGATCACGATCATGTCCTCTCTCTCTCCCACATAGACACAGACAGCAACCTCCACGTCACCCTCCGTTACCTTCGAGTTTACGCCCCCAACCATCACCAACAACAAACAGACCCTTACTACGTCATCACCTCCGCTCTCTCCGCCGCCCTCCTCCACTACTACCCCTTCGCCGGGACTCTCCTCCGCCGCCACTCCGACGGCCGCCTCGAGCTGCATTGCCACGTCGACGACGGCGTTCCTGTAGTTAGCGCTTCAGTAAACTCTGATTTAAGCCTCGTCGACTACCTCGATCCCGAAATAGACGATAAACTCGTAGAGCAGTTGGTACCCGAACTTGATCCGAATTCGGATCCGATCCGAGCGATTACACTACAGGTGACGAAGTTCAGGTGTGGCGGGTTTGTTCTCGGAGCAGCCGTACACCATGCGATATGTGATGGGCTTGGAGCGACTTTATTTTTCAATGCTATGGCTGAGTTGGCACGCGGGGCGGGTGGGATTACGGTTAAACCGGTTTGGGATCGTTCTACTTTGCTTGGACCTAGGAACCCGGTTCGTGTGCAGTACCCGATTCATGAATATTTGAGCTTGGACAAGGATTTCTACCCTTATTTGGGCTCGGGTAAGCGAGTTGTAAAGGGGTGTTTAAATGTAAAAGAGGAGTGGTTGGATCGGTTCAAGGGGTTTTTACTTGAGAAATCCGGGTTAAAATTTACCTCTTTTGAAGCCTTGGGTGCTTTTATATGGCGAGCAAGGTAATAATGAACACATAAAACTTAAATTTTGTTTGTATTTTATAATATAAATATTGAAATACTACTATTTTAGTCAAGATTCCAATTTTAGTCACTTGAAACAGGACTAAAGCATATGGTGTCCGTGGAGATGAAAAGGTCACATTTGCATACTCAATTAACATCAGAAAGCTAATAACTCCGCCACTGCCCGATGGCTACTGGGGCAACGGCTGCGTCCCAATGTACGTCCACCTCCCGGCTAGCGAGCTTGTGAATCAGCCCATATGGAAAACCATTGAGCTAATAAAAAAAAGCAAGTTCAATGCCACCGATGAGTATGTTCGTTCTTTCATCGACTTTCAAGAGTTGCATTACTCACAAGGCATCTCAGCGGGCCCAAGAGTGAGTGGATTCACCGACTGGCGACACTTGGGCCATTCCACGATGGATTTTGGGTGGGGTGGCCCTATCGCGGTGGTACCACTGTCGAGGCACTTGTTGGGGAGCATCGAGCCGTGTTTTTTCTTGCCGGGTAAAGAGGGGATGATTAGGGTTTTGGTTCATTTGGAGGAAGATAAAATGGGGGCTTTTAGACAAGAAATGGATAATTTAAGAAACCATGAAAATGGATTTCAGGCAGCTCTGTAATTTTGACTGTTTTTAATGTGTTTTTATTGAATTTTGAGACCTTCTGGAGCTCTTTGATGTAACTTGAAAATAGTTTTGGTTTTCCAATCATAATCTTCAAGAAAAGAATTGAAGAATGTAGTCTGATAAAATAACAAACAAAAAAAATGATAGCACAAACAAATGGAAAAAGAGAACACCAAATTACTTACAAAACAAAGAATTTCATGTACAAACCACTTGCTAAAAGAAGAAAAACATCAAAATTCTAGAACAAATCAATCTAAGGTAAAACTGCATCATCTTTCTCCACATAACTATGAAACTCAATCCACTTTTTTGATCTACAAAGCTTCATCAAGAAATACCAAACAATCCCAAGTAGAGTCAACAAAGCACACACCAAATAGACAATCTTATTAGCCACAGCCATTACATACACCAGAAAACCAGAAGGAACCAAGCACATAATCACCAGCCCTGGCCAAGGCAAAGGCACTTTATACGGCCTATTCAACTCCGGCATTTTCCTTCTCAACCACAAAAAAGAAGCAAACTCCAATAACATCCCCGAACTATACAAAAAGTTCACCGAAGATATAATATCTACAAAGCTAAGGTAAGAAACCGCCAATGCCACTAAAGTCGACAGCAGAATCCCAAACCAAGGTGTATTAAACCACTTAGACCGTCCACCAAAGAACTGTGGCACAACTCCTATATCAGCCATGCCAAGAATCTGATAAGCACAGCTGCTCAATTGAGCCTCATACAATCCCATAACCGATAAAACTGCACCAATCTCAATCCAAATTTTTAACCATTTCCCAGCAATAACCACAGCTAAATCAGCAAAATAACCATCAACCCATTTTTCTTGATCTAAAGGAGTAGCCCCAGTGGCAGCCAAAAGTGGAATCAAGTACCCCAAACATGTTAAAATTCCAGCTGAAAACAGTGCTTTAGGATACGTTTTCTGAGGCTTATCTACTTCACCAGCTAAAGTACTTGCATTATCCCAAAAATTCAAGTTCCAAAAAAGGGTATTAAAGAACAATCTCCAATCTTTCTCAACTCCCTTTGGGCCTAAACTAATCCATCTTTTAGGATCAATCTTGGGTATTGAAACTAAGGATAATACAACAAATGGTGAAAGTGAAACAATGCCCAAACAAACAGCTGTATAACCAACTACAGTCAAACCAGTATAATTCAAGAAAGATAAAAACAAAGTGGAAACAAAGATTGCAATATATCTAGGCAAACCAGATGCAAAAATAGGAAAAGCAAGTTTAAGGTAATCAATGCAAAGAACTGGATATGAAGCCAAATTTATGACTCCACTAAGTAGTTTCCAAGAACCCATTAAAGAACCCCAAAAAGGGCCAAATGCTTTATGTGCCCATATAACAAATCCGCCGTTTCCTGGGAAAGTGGTGGCGAGCTCCGCCGTGATAAGGGCTTCAGGGATGCTCCAAATAAATGGGAAAATTAAAAAACCAAGAATTGCATATAAAGGGCCTGCTGCACCCACAGCAGATTCTTCACCATATGGACCACCAGCTACTTCAAAGTATATGAGGAAGACTAGAGGGATTAAAGCAAGTTTCTTTGAGTTTTTATTTGTAGACTGTTTTGTACTAGTGTTATTATTATCCTCCTCCAATGATTTTTTATGGGACGATGCTTGGTTTTCTATAGTCATTATTGATGCCACTTGAATGATTCAAAGATGAGAAAGAAATAACTTCTTTTTTCACCATGTGATAAAAATATATGTTGAATAAGAGTGAATATTATGAATGTTAGGGAAATATTGATCTGATTTTCAGGGATCTAATCTCCAGATTAGTTTGAAAAGTTCTTTATCAATTGTTGTTTTATGACTTATCAAGATTGTTATTATAAGAATAAGTGGTTACTTAGATGCTATTTTTACTGCACTGATAGACTCATATAACACGTGTTGATAAGTATCATAATTAAATATAAGTTTTCTAAAAATAAAACAGGACCTTAATTTATTTAAAACATATGAGACCGTAAGTTTTTTGTAACCGAGGAATTTCTGGACTTCAGAAAAAGATGGGCTTTTTTGGAGCATGATCATGCAAACTTCCATTGCTTCATGTGGAATTTAGTGCAAAACAGGTACCAATACAAATACTCCCTCAACAACATGTTCAGCAATTCCACAACAAATAGTTAGCTTGCAAAAGGGCAATTTTAACATGCTCAAGTTTCAACTTGTACCTTGCCAATTCAAAACAGAAATCAACATTTCTCATTCCAAAAATGATTAAGCAATCATTGAACACATTTTCATACATGGTTCTCCTGCATGTGCCTCCCCAACCCATTTTAATCATCTGGTTCATCCAAAGGGCTACTAGCTTTCTTCTTGCCAATGCCTGATTTAGGTGATTCAATTTCCATGCGGCCATCATCAACTAGTTCCATTTCCCCTTCTTCCACCATTTCAAAATCATTGTTCGGAGATTGCTCTTTCGTTGCCTGGTGATGCCCATCTCCAGCCTCGTCTCCATCGACGTGATCAGAGTTCTTTAGTTCTGGCCCATCAAAAGATTTATTTTCATTAGGCAATTGAACATCCTCAAGTTCTCTTTCAAGCTCATCTACTGGGTCCATTTTACGAGTTATGTCTCCACGTGCCTTTCTCCGTTCAAATGCTGCTTTAAGCTTTTCTTTATCGATCTTTTTTGTAGCAGCATCTTGAGGCGACCGGCCAACTGTGTTATCCACGTGGGACAAATGTCTACCATGATATTTATCCTTCTGTTCAACTGTATCCCCTGTTTCAATTTGCTCAACATTCCCTTCTTGATCATCTTTAGGAGGCAAGGCATTATCTCCCTTGGGATCCACAATGCTTTTTGTTTCAGAGTTTGCATTGTCATTAGCTTGTGATTGAGCAACTCTAGATGGTGCCGACTTTGACGGTAAGGCCTTTGAAATACCTCCACTATGGGAAGAACCTTTAGAAGGAGGTGGCTGACTGCCTGCAGCACTCACTTCTGCCTCATTGGCTTGAGATGGCGGCAGTCTATTTTGTTCATACAATTCTAACATCTGATTGCTAACCTCTGAAAGGAACAAGACATCCGGTAAAAAAAAAGGTAGTTTAATGCCTCAGAAAACACGGTGTAATCAATTGCATCATTCTTGACCCTCCATGTTTCTTTTCATCTATTTATAACAAAGTAAATCCTATTAAAAGAACCATATTTTCAATTATTTTCCGTGTTCTAGTATGGTGAGATCAAGTCCATGAATTCAATATACAATTAACGGAAAGAAGGGAAAACACCTACCCTCCAATTGGCGTGGGGTAACATCAAATTCCTGCCACCAAACCTTATCACCATCAGATGGGAGCTTTACTTTCAAGAACTTGGCAGCAAGGAAGATAGCACCTGCTGCAATATGGTGGGGCTTAAACTGCAAGCATAGAGATGTCCGAAGCCTGCATTCCACTTTCTCGGGTCAGAAATTGAAGACGAAGAATCACCATGGTGACAATATATTGATCTATGATAAGGTAAACATCATACCCATCATTTACAAAATTCCATGCAACTTGAGCTAAGGCATTCTGATCAACTTTGAATTTCTTAATTGCCTCAACAAGGGGTTTATATGGGTGATGTACATTGAAATCAAAGCCAAGAGTTGCAAGGACAACCCTTTCTCCAAGCAGAATAAGTTCTTTTTGTTGTTCATATACGTCCTATACAAAAGGTTAAACTACATCAAATAAGTCACAGTACTGCCGAGATCGATGTAAAGTTTTTCAACAAAGTATTTAGATTAAAAGTAAAACTCAGACGTAAAAGAGAACATTAAATAAATCAGCAGAAAGTCAATGGAAGTGCGAACTTAATCACCTTCTGCTTGATCCTTTGCACGGCTGCAGCATCCTTTTTATGAATAATCTCATAGGATACAAGTATCACATCCTTCAGAGGACGAGGAGTTTCTTCAACCTTACCCGCGAGAAACATACATACTGTGGCAATAGTCTGCAAGAAGGATGAAAAAAAGTCGGGCATAAAAATTTCAATATTTTTAAGCAACTGAATTTGTTGCCTTGACTCATTTCTCCTCATGGTAGAGAAATTATTTTATTGGTTTTGTTTCCTAATTGATTTGGATCACCGAAATGATTTACGATTGATGATATTTTTCTTTTTATGTAGTCAATGAGTGAAAAACATAAAAGAAGATTTCAACAAGCCCAGTTAACTGAACAAAAAATAACTCACCCTCCTATCATTTTTGGCATGGGATTGACGGAGGAAGAAACGATGACAGAATATCATTGCAGTTGCAATGGTTACCTGAGGCCTACATCATAAAGCAGTAAATATTGGTCTGAAAAGTTGGAATACAGGATGACGAATCTAAAACTCGGTGTAAATTGCGCAATTATAAAGTAATATGGCAGGGTGGATCAAATGATGTTCACATACTTCTTTACAATAGCTATACACCATAAATTTTTATATGTTGCTTATACATTATTTTCCCTTCAGGGAAAACAGCGCTGAACTCACAACAGCGTCCAATAATTTCCCCTTCCCCCAAACCCCTCTTGAGAGAATCAAATCTGAATCTCAACGACTAGGCAACATATATTTAAACATGTCCAATCATTATGTCTAAATAAACAATCCATATAACAAATTTCAGCATTAATATAATAATATGTATGGATATACCACAAGTTATATGACGCAACTAACGAGAGTTATATAGCCATTAGCAATAAGTCTATAATACAAAGTTGTTGTTTGATAATAACCATTGCAACATGAATCTGAGAAGTGGACCATATGCTTCTTAGATGTAAGAAATGAGGAGCTAACTCGCATAACCAAAAGAATTCAGCTTAAGAATATGAAGGATCAACTAGAACAGATTATCACCAAAGGAAACTTTAAGCATCAGAAAGGAATGAATCGTATGAAAGTAAAACTTTGTGTCAGGGAAAGAAACCTTACACTTTCAGCCTCATGCCTAAATCTTGTAAAAATGTACAGTATGATTTGCGAAGGTAATTTTCTTTCTTCAAATCGATCCCATCTTGTCTTGAAGGTGAATCTTCTGCAATTTCCTTCCTAGAGAAATACCAACGCCTACCGCCTTCTTCTGGATTTTCACGATTATTCCTGACATGAGATCCAGGATGAGAGGGCTCACCACCATGTACTAAGTAGGCCATTTGCAACTTCTTTTCTTCACCAAATTTTCCAAGGAATGCTGGAAGGCGTATTCCGAGTTAACTAGATATGTTCAGAACACCATTCATTCATCAACATCCACTTGAAAGCTAAACAGCAAATTAAAGAGGGGGGGGGGGGGGGGGGGTGCGGACACTAGAACAATTGTACTCGGAAAGAAAAAATATAATTATCTACTTCATAACTTCTCTATGAATGTCATAATTTTCCTAAAATGAATAGTAACAATTGATAACTCAATGCCCTATATAATTACACCTATGATATTCATGATCTCTATCTTGACATTCAGGAATATATCATTGGTCACATAATAGGAAATGCCAACTTTATTTCGGAATTAAACTTGAAGAACAAAGCAAGAACCTTAAAATAGTAGCACTTTGCTCCCTCCTCGAATACATGAGATCCAAAAAGTAACCTAATCAATTGTGAACTCTAAAAGACAAATTTTCATGGTTGGGAAGTCCAAGAAAATGTATAAATTAGAAAGATCAAGTTTTAAAGATTCCCCTACAAGGAGACTAAGATTCAAGAGTAAGCCCTCAAGATTCATACGTTCACCTCTTTCTCAACCTTTGAGTTTCAACCCTCATTAATCAAATCCACTACTCCCAAAACCTGATTTTTTTTTTCAAGGCCCATTACTAATATTGCTGCATTTCAACTAATAAACCCATTTTCAATGTCCTAATCCGCGACTGCTACGCTACAGTTGACACAGGACTTTTATCGAACAGTTGGTGTCTACCACATCAATACATCCCTTTCAGCTTGCAATAACACTATAAAAACATACTCTACATTAATTAGGATCAACAATTTCCAAATGCACATCAAGAAAACTCCTAAAACACGCGACAGCATTAAATCTAACTAAAGAAAAGAAAGAGAAATGCGAAGGTTTTTAAACTCTGAATTAGGAGTAATGCTACTGAAGAAACTTACACTAGAAAATATTCTGCGGCGGAATTTCCTCCGAACACCTTAAGGGCACCATTGCCCCGCACTAAAATTGAAAGACTGTCGACGGCGACGACGGGGAAGGTGAAAGATACACGTTCTTTCTATAGTGCAGCTAAGATGCTAACTGACTCGAGGGTAATTATGGTATATCGTTGCACCTCCTTATTTTCGATGAGGGTAGGTTTGTCATTTCCCAATAAAATCATTGTTTGATAAGTCATACGGTAAAACCGTACAAGTTCGAGAATCAAAAATAGAATCTAGATACTTGAGAATTTGTATATCTAAATTAAAAAGAAAAACTAATTTATTGATATAATTATATACTCTCTACGTTTCATATTAATTGACACATTTTTTGTTTTCATACAGATTAAGAAATCTTATCATTATATATTTTTTATGGTAAAATGTCTAAAATACCCTTTGTAATGATGACTACTTTTTAATTTTTTATTAATGAGTGATGACCATTGAGTTTCCCAACTTAAGTATGAGAAAGTGGCAAAATTGAAAAAAAAATATTTTGAAAACTCAAACATATCAATTAATTTGAAACATAAAATTTGACAAATGTGTCAATTAATATGAAACGGAATGAGTACTTTGTATACCCCTTATTTTTGTTCCTTTTAATTTTGGCGCGAAGTTTTAAATAAAAAAAAAAAGTGAACTTCTTTTAAATAATTTTGTCTGAATAACCTAAAAAGTAGTGATTTGAAATCAAAGATGCCAAATCATTCTTCCATAAGTAAATGAGTACGTCTGAGAAAAATTCTATAAAAAAATAATTTTTATGGGAAATCCCGAAAAAAAATAAACGAAAAAATTTAGGTGTGGAAGTACATTATACATTTGAAGAAGTATTGTATTAAATATTTATTTAAACGGCCATAATTAATGTTTAACAAATATATTGATGTATTTTTCATATAAAAAATGGAAAAGTAAATGTTATTTAATTAAACAATTAAATTCAAGTCATCATGCTCTAACATATACTATATGCCAACACTAAAAAACTTTCAACATACATATCCTTGGCCTGTTGAAGTATGAGGTTTCATTCTTTGCAAAGGATTTTTTATTCATATGCACGTAAATACAAGATCCATTTAAATCATCAAAAATAATTTACATTATTATTTTTTTATGTAAATAATGTAAATTATTTGTAATAAACATCTATGGAAAAGAATAATTAAAAAACATCTATGGAAAAGAATAATTAAAATAAAGAAAATTAGTACTTGTGATGGATTGATTGCATCAGAATATGAGTGGGCTATGTAATCATTGGCAAAGGTCATTGCTGACCAAAAATCCTGAGTCAAATTGGTGTGCTAATTTTGATATACCTGCTGTAGTGAAAAAATTCGTCAAAAAGTAGAACTGCGTCTGCCGGGAGTCGAACCCGGGTCTATTGCTTGGAAGGCAATTATCCTAACCGTTGGACTACAAACGCTGCTTGGTGCTCCCTTTTATCCTTATTGAAATATACTTGCTTATTTTTAAATTAAGAATCAGCTGTATTACTTAGGTAATATTTTTCTGAATGGAGATTATATGTTATCATATTTGTTATGAAATTTACCTCATGTTCATTCTGTACGGATACTATTTATTGTAACACGTAGTACTCATATATCTAGCTCTAAAAACATATGAAATCCAAAAGGAAATTTGAGAAGTTAAAAACAAGAAAAATTGAGCATAGTACGTATTTTTTATGCTGAAATTACAATTACGACTTAAGTTGCAGCCATAATATATAATTTTAGGGGCATTCATTAATATGTATATTGGTGTAGCATTATATCAAAGTCATTATTTGATAGTAGTAAATATAGTTTTATCTTAATTAAGAAAAACACCGATAACGATGTATATTTATTTCATTTTCTTCTTCTTAGAAATTAATACTTTTCGCATTGGAAAACAAGTGGAAAAACAATTTGTTGTATTTTATGTTAATGACAAAATATCAAATAAAAGGTATCTTCCAGTTCTATATAGCATAACATCCGATAAATACAAAGGGGTGTGATAGAATTAACAACAAGAGAAAAACGTAAAGGGCAAAATACGAAAGAAAACAAAATGGACTACAACGTTGTAACATAACTAATTACATATAAATACTATTTTAATCTCAATTTATGTATCTTAATTTGTTGGCCTCCACGTGTCACTAACTTAAAGACTTGAGATAATATAGCTAGGCATGAAATGCGGCCAAGATCCTAGGCAAGTGGCATAAGATGACATCTTACAAACAACATATATGTTTCTTTTTGGCAAAACTCATGCATCATTCAAGTGCAAGACAAATTGGCATCTTAAATTGGCATCTTTATTAATTGACATTCGAATCATATATCCTTGTAGTATTCTTTTTCTTTCATGTTATGGGAGCAAGTGAAAGCTAGATTAATCATGTAACGTATTAATTGTCATCGCTTATAAAATCATTTTTCTACATTTTAATTTTTAACGACGGCTATAATGGAGCAAAATGCACCTAAAACATTTTTATATCTTGAAAAAACTTTTTATTTTATGAAATACTCTCATATTATTAGATTCCTACACACGTCATTAATAATGTTAGTTTTTTATATATCTATTTTACCATTGATATTAAACGGTAATTTTAGGTGAGTTTGGTGAATGTTTTTCATAACATTTTGTTAATGTCATTTATGATTAAGAAATGAGATGAAATTGAAGGTTGAAGAACAGTGTTATCTAATTTCTACAAAAAAATGAAAATAAAAATTCCAGAGTGAAGTTTGATTAAAGTTTTTTCATAACAAATATTTTAGCCCCTTATAATGAAAATTCAATGAAATATTATCAAACTCTATCGATTTTACTGCTTAATTAGAACTTAAATGAATAAGTCGAGCTCCCGATTTAATAGGTCGCATAGGCACATTATGTGAGACCTCTCCCAACAAAAATTCGAACATGGATTTGCCATATTGTGCTAAACACCCGTTGGTAGATATTACGTACTACTCATTATTGTATTATTGATGATTAAATAGTGTCAAACCTCATCTAATAAAACCCACCAAAGCACAAACGGCAGACCACAAACTATTCTCTTTTGATTTTCAAGAAAAATATTTAGCTATCAGCTACTATTTCTGAGACATTCCTTTAAAAGAATTCCAATTTTTTTTGCCAAAAATGAATGCATCACTTTCTTATGCTGCTATACCTTACACCAAATCAAGCAATATTAATATGTTGGTATCAAAAAAGTACATGGAAACAAATGTAAGATCCGAAGTCACCATAGCTATTCCAAATAGAAGAAAAGATTGTTCTAAATTAATACTTGATGTATCAATCAATGGAATTCCATGCACTGAAAAGTTTGTGCACGAAATAGTCCAAAGACAGTCGAAACAGAAACTCGACTCATCTTCATTCAATGTTAGTCGAAAACCAAATTTCCATCCAATGTTTCTTCAAGAATCATATGAAAGATGCAGAGACATTTGTGCTGAATATGCAAAGACATTCTACTTAGGTAATATCATATCCTATTTATTTTAATTGTTAATTAGGTACAAAATAATTTATAATTTGATCATGATATATACAGGAACACTGCTGATGACCGAGGAAAGACAAAAGGCTATATGGGCTATCTATGGTGACTGAATAAAAGACCATGTTTGCTTATACTAATTTTCCCTGTTTTGCAACTGAAGAATTTCTTATGTTTTTTATTTTTTTTAATTCAGTTTGGTGCAGGAGGACTGATGAATTGGTTGATGGCCCAAACGCGATCCATATTACGTCTGCTGCCCTTGATCGATGGGAAGAAAGACTAGACGATCTTTTTAATGGACGCCCTTACGATATGCTTGATGCTGCACTTACTGATACAGTTCATAGGTTCCCTTTAGACATTAAGGTACTAATTAAACAAAATTTCTTTTTTCTGAGTAAAAGATTTGGTCTGCACACAATTACAAACGGTTTCAATAATTGAATTTCCAAAATTGTATACTCATCACTAATTTGGTTTGTAGCCATTCAAGGACATGATAGAAGGAATGAGAATGGACACGAGAAAGAATCGATATGCAAACTTTCAAGAACTTTACTTGTATTGTTATTATGTGGCTGGAACTGTTGGCCTAATGAGTGTCCCTGTAATGGGAATTGCACCAGAATCATCATTTTCAGCTCAGAATGTATATAATGCAGCACTTTACTTGGGAATTGGAAATCAACTAACGAACATCCTAAGAGACGTTGGAGAAGAGTAAGAGTTCATAATTCATTCCACATTTCCTCGAGTAGGTATCTTATATGCGCGTTTTTGTGTTACATCAGTGCATCTAGAGGGAGAGTTTATTTGCCTCAAGACGAGCTCACGAAATTTGGATTATGCGATGAGGATGTATTGTCGAGGAAAGTGACATATGAGTGGAAAGAGTTCATGAAAGAGCAGATTGCAAGGGCAAGATTGTACTTTGACAAAGCTGAAGAGGGAGCTTCCCAGCTTCATAAGGCTAGCCGTTGGCCGGTAATTTGATCTATATAACGTTCTTTATTAGTATTTGTTGGTTTCAAAGTTTGAATTTCTTCTGCTGCAGGTTTGGTCTTCGTTGATGTTGTACCGTATGATCTTGGATTCAATTGAAAACAACGATTATGATAACTTGACAAAACGAGCTTATGTGGGGAGGACTAAGAAAATGATGACATTGCCTGTAGCATACACTAGAGCTTTGAGAAATCCAAGTGTTACGGTGTAATACTGAATGATGAGGGTGAAATGGTTGATAATGATGCCCATTATTGTATATTTGACTCATTTGAAAATGGTTCTTTATCATCTTAAACCACATTAATCTTTTCATGTCTTTAGCTCGATTCAGAATTGACTCAATAAACTAAGAAATAGTACGTCCAATAATAATAATTATATCAAACTGGGCTTTAGTCTCTTCAAACTCCCTTAATTGACTCAATCATAGTTGTACCTCGTTAAAGCAGGTATCTGAACCTCTTTAAACGAATTTTGGATCTACTAGAATTATTCTCCAAGTCAAAAGTACCTCAATCTCTACCACTACCATAAAATTTAAACCAAATATACTCTGGATAATAATGATAATATTGCACTATTTACCGAGAGATGCGCTAACATAAGTTCAGATATAGTAATTTAAAAACATCTCAACTACAATCATCTGAATGTTGAAGGGAAGTATGAATATCATATCATAAATGAACATGAATTTACTCCTTTTAACTCAACACCAGCCAAGCCAATATCAGAAAAAATATATAAGAGCAGTCCACTTACTAAAATTTTACTAAATTCCGTTCTCTTACAAATCATTGAATATTTCCTACAAGTGTATAAAGTTTAGGAGGAAATGACTACTTAACAACAAAGGGAAAAGATCGAAAATTGAGAAATAAAATGCGTATATGTGCAGCGACAGCACCACCACTTGCTCTACTACTGTCTGCCCCTTTTGCAATATAACCATTAGTTTCAGAAGAGAAAGCACCAAATGCCTCTTCCACATGCTCTCTACTATCTCCAATCAAATCATAAAGCAGCTAGCAGACGTTTGCCAGTGGGTATAAAGCAACTCTTGACAGCTACATCAGAGAAAGTAATCTGGTGTTCTTCGAGTTACATCTGGCTCACCACGCCTAGGAGCCGGCTCAAACTGCAAGTAAAAATGGCATAAAATCAATATGCACAACAACCTACCTATAGTCAAGCAGGTGCATACATGAAAGCACAAAAAGATGTGCAGAGAGAGAGGGAGAGAAAGACCTGAATGAAAGTATGCCCATTGCAGTCATCAACTTCGAGAATAGATGCCATATTTCCACAGCGATAGCAATAATTTGGTGCACTAAAGATTGTAACAACCTTTTGGTCCTGGAACAAGCAATGCACAGTTATTAATCTGCTCTTACTATTAAAGAACCATCATTTATAAAAAGTTTGTTGAATTACATGAGCCCAGTTAAATCCCTCCATAACCAACTGGTGTGCTCTTGCAATAAGCTTCAGACCATTTGAGTGGTTAAACTGCTCTGATATGTCCTGTTCATTTCACATTAATAACGCATACAGCTTAGTTCTTCAGGACAATAAAATTACAATAAGAGCGTAGAGTTGGGAAATACTTGGCCAAAAGTATATCCAGCGCCCCTGGGAGAGATACCCCAACCACATCGATCATCAGGGTCAGACCATAACAAATCGCACATGGGCCCTTCATGAGGAACTTCTTGAACACGGTCAAAATTACGAATATTATCTAGAGTTTCAATGGATGGCGACAATCCACCATGAAGACAAAAGATTTCTGACTCAACCTATAGAAGTTGAAAAAACAAAATATGAATTTAACATTGTGATATCCATGGGAGCACAAACTAGAACAACACTGCAGTCTTCTACCCTGCATGCGTGTGCGTGCGCTAAACAGAATCCGTCCATTATTGGGTGAAAATAGAAAGTGGCAATAATAGGCTGAAACATTGATGCATAAAGCAAGGTTGAATCCCAAAAGATGGTATAATTTCTACTCTTATCCATTGCTATAGCTAATGAAGCATATACAAGAAACTTTCAAACTATGTTATGTGAGAAAATATTGACAATTGACAAAGGACTTGGAAAGCAATGTTACTTTGTATAACGCACAATACCATTAACAGGAATCATATGCCTTACTATTGATTTTCATTTATTAGACAATATTAAAAAACATAGGAGTATAATCTTTAATCATTAAAACAATATACTAACCAATGCAGTCAGAGGAAAATAGTCAAATAAATCCGTAAAGATCTTCCACACATTGGCACTGCCATACCTGCACAATGCAACAAAATGCAGGATAAAATGCCATTATTATCAAGTGCAAGAAAACTAAAGGGAAGTCATGGAAACAATAGAGCATGCTACAGCTTGATCCTATATCACCCATGGAATTCTGGTAATAAAGGAATGCAAATAACTCACTTTCTTAGGCATTCATCATAAAACCCATAAACCTGAGTAATCTGCAAGAAATAGAAATACTTTTTTTTAGAACTAGATATCGAAACCATGAAAAGCAAAATCCAAAATATAAAGATGAAACATTAAGAAATTTGGGTAGTTAAATAAATAATAAAGAAATGAATAGCATAGAATAGTGAGAACAGAATATTCCTCAAAGAAAACCCAATACAGCCAATTACAGCACTACCATTCAATTTTGAATTTTCCGTGGAAGTAAATAAACCCATCAGAAACAAACTTTTGGGGCCAAGGAAGCATCCATATCAGTTTACCTGACGACTTTCATGATTTCCTCGTAGAATGGTAATCCGTTGAGGATACCGCACTTTAAGAGCCACCAAGAGCTGAACAACATTAAACACTCGTGAGAAACATAGAGGGGAACACAAATCATACCATAGAAAAGCAAGCAACATGCTTGTGTTCGTATGTGCATTCTGAATGGATAACAATTCCACAAGGTCTAACAATTAAGAGATATTGGGTTCATTGAATCTTTTAAAATCCCGAGTCTTAATCTCCCGATGAAAGGGCAATGAGGTGTACAAGAAAAAGTTTTATATTAGAGTCACCATTTTTGAAACAAAACTAATGACTAAGTTTGGGGGAAGGAAAGAGACTCACATGCATATACATAGTGGCTTCTCTACCTTGTATGCAAAAGTAATCCACCATAAAACATTAGCTATAGACTGACAACACTACCTCAATATTTCGTTACAGTTCCACATTCTAAAATGTTCAGCAGAAGCATCTAATTGTAGAGCTTTTTTTTTTTTTTTTTTTTTTGAGAGAAACGATCATTACATCAATACCATTGAATCAATAATCTATTGAATTACAATCAAATTACAAAGAAAATCAAACTAGGAGAAAACCCACATTTGTGGGAATTGAACCCAGGACCTCTTGGTTTTAGGGCCGCAGCCTTACCAATGGGCTATGGCCTCATTGGCACATCTTATTGTAGAACTTGTTAATTTTACAACCATGTGTCTGATGCACACCTGATGTTTTTTGTATATCCTTAATCTGTTGGTGTAGCTAACTCCTTAAAAAATAAACAATACAAAGATTTTCCTCACTTTCGAAAAGCAAAAACTCCCACCCAAAAGGCATAATAAACAAGTATGACTTGACAGGTGAGTCATAAATATTAAATGTCCCATGGAAGTTGGAAAATAGGATATTGAAACATAAAAATTAGAACTTACAGTTACTGTCTCGACAGAGTAGTATCCTCGATCAACATAATCTCCCATGAACAAATAATTTGTATCTGGACACTGCCAAAGCATATAAAAACTTTGATATAACACACATGATTTTACTGAAGTTGCCAACTTCTTGATCTTGACTTAGCAGAATCAAAATGCAAAACAATAGAACCCATTAGCCACAAAAAAGCAGTTAAGCATATATACCTTCCCACCAATCCGAAAAAGCTCCGCAAGATCATGGAACTGCCCGTGGATGTCACCACATATGGTCACAGGGCTTTTCACAGGCTGCAATAGCAAAACAAGAGACTACCTGAGTTTTTAATCAACATCAAATGTAGCCAAGAACTGTAAAGAAACCTGATTACAGAGCCAATACACGATGATCACCAGGGTAGGAATTTTGAAACATTATAAAGAAAAAAGTAACTAAGGTCATGTACATGAAGAAAGTGAATAGGGCAAAGAAAGTATCTTCTGTTCAGCATCATCCCGCAAGGCACATAGAGCAGAAAAAGGACACAATTTATCATCAAAGACCTGTTAGTCCTGATTTTGGTTCAAACTCGCAAGAAGCATTTTAACTGACAGTAACACAAGAGAACCCTGAAGTCGGAGATTTATATTCTGTGTACAAAGAAGGATAGGTTTCATCCCAGTGACTACTTGGGATACCTATCAGGCCACCAGTCGGTGTGAAAGACAAGGAGATTACAACAGCAGTTCTCTTCAAAAGAATACAAAATGAAAAAACTCTAACCAAGTCACAATAGTTAAAGTCTGAAGTAACAGCAAAACAGAGGTAAATGGACAGACCTGCACATTGCTCTCTCCCATTAGAATCTCCTTGGCCTTATCACATAGAACTTTTACCTACACTCATATACAGAATATCACTGATATATATTAAAAAACAAAATAACAAAAAAAAAGAGGAAAAATAAAACTCAATGAAATTAGGAGAAATGTGTACAAATAATAACAAGTAACTTAACTCAAGTAAGACTCGAAAGAGGATTTACAACGTAAAATTTCAGAAGTCCCGAACCCAAAAGGCATAATAGAAGAACTTGGAGCTGACAGAACCCCAAGATATTCCAAAGTTCTTCATTCAAAGAATGTATGGAAAATAATTTCTCACAAGGAACTCCAAGTATACATCAGATTTGACAGGGAGAAGCAAAAGGTTCATAGTTGTGAGTTGGATATTATTTTATTTTATTTTTAACAAAAAGGCAAAACGAGTGAGAAGACCACAGATGTGTTCAGAATAAAAGTTTAACTTGTAACTAATAGAGAGTAAGAAAACTCTCGAGTTGATAAATAGCTGGTGTTTATATTGGTTACAAATTTCAAATAACACCACAAAAGAAAGGAAGACGTATGAACATATCGGATCCTCGTAGAAGAAGCAAACTTCATACAAAGTAAAACAGTACCGTACCAAAAAAAATATTCTTTCTCTATTGGTGGATTATAATAATGAGGATTCAAAATATACTTAAGAGCAGAAACGTTCTCTGACAAGCCAAAAAAATCATGTTTCCGTATCTCTTCTTGATATACACCAACATGTGATTGGTTTAGTGGAAGGGGCTAGTCACCACTGTGTGGCAAACTCAGGTTCGAATCCCTGATAGATTCCCACTTAATGTGTCTGACGAGCCCCGAAAGGGATTAAGTCGGGTCTAAAACTTGAATAACCTTGGGAAACCCAAAAAAAAAAAGTAAAACATGATATACACTCTGGAATTCAATTCCTCCAACTTTCTTAGGAAACACTGAATTCTGTGGCACAAAGTAGTGATCTTTCACTAGCGTACTTCCATTTTCAGGAAAAGAGTTTCCGAATAATCAAATAAACAGCTCAAACTAACTAAGAAAACGGAATATTAGCAATGGATCTGACATTGAAATCTCTAGATCAAATTCATCACTCCTAACTCAACCACACCCTAGCTAACCTGAAGATCACTAATCTTAAAGTCAAAACAAAAGCAATAGAGAAATCGTATGATGTGGTTTTATCCGAAATTGTAATACTTTAAGAAGGAAACCTCTTGTTCCGATAAGGGTTTGCATTGAATGAGTTGAGCGATTTGCTCGTCGAGGTTTCCATTAGCTCCGCCGCCACCTGTAGATATCACCGTAGCATCCATCAGATATGGAAGAAACCCTAGGTCTTAGGATTCCCCGGTGCGATTGTTTCTTCTCGCACGACGTCGTATTCTTCTTGCCTTCTTTACAGAAGCAGACAGGTGGAATGTAGAAAATAGATTGGTGAGTAAATCAAAGAGGAAGTGGGGGAGAATGACTGAAAAACCCTCCCTTTCTTAGTTTAATTTAATAATAACTTCATATATTGTAGTGCCATTAATCTAATATACGGAGTATTAGTTATGCCAAGTATAGAACAAATAAAACTTCAACATCCATTAATTAACCGCCTTTATCCATGGAAATTAGATATATATTTTCATTTTTCAATAAGATTATACTGAATTTGAAAATTCATATAACAGACAATCCTAGAACTTGTACAAAAAAACCCAAACGTTGAAACAATTCTCTTATATATCATAAATGTGTATAATCTAGTTCGTTTAACTTTTACTCTATCAAATATAAGTTTAAAAATTTAGTTCCAGAAAATCTTCAATTGTAAAGTATATATAAATATTTTTGGTAGTTGGTGGAGGCACATTGAGTTTCAATATCAATTTAACATCATAAAGTATTTCAATAAAGTGTTTCAGTAAATTATTGTGTAGATATAAAAATTTAATACAATAAATTACTATATTGACAAGGAATAACACTTCAACATGGTAATAATAATCCACCAATACATAGTGTGAAAGGGATACATTCAAGTGAGAATTAATTCAAGTTTTATTGCCGACGAGGCATAAGTCTGAGAGATTATTTATTACCGATGCACTACGTCGTCAAATATATGTGGTGCAGTTCACCAATGCACTTGTGACATGTGGATTGATAATCCACATCAACCAATATTCAGGGTTATTTTTCAAAAAAATACAATTTTAAAAAATGTGTTCACATTGCAAGAACATGGGGTGATGTAGATTATCACTCACATGTCATAAGTACATTGGTGGGTTTCACCACATGTACTTGATGGCGTGATGCAACGATTGCACTACATAATTTATCCAGTAGTCTGCCTAAAGCTGAGGTTCCAGGAGTAATAGATCATGGATTAAACTCCCATCAGTGTGGGTAATTATCCAGTTTAATACTAGTCTTCGTAATTAGTTTATCTTTACCGTCTTAAAAAAAATCAAGTTTTGTTATTAAGTTGCTTGATTTTTCAAACAATCAAATATAAGAAAAATAATCATTAACATTTTTCAGTTTAGCTAGCTAAACAACTCAAAGAATTGCTACACAAACATATCAAATTATTTAATTTACAACATAATTTCATTTTATTTCATGAAATATATTAAATTCATTTAAAGTGTACAAAAATCATAGGGCCTGTTTTGGCGTTTGGGAAAGTAGTTTGGGAGAGTAGTGGATGTTTGTGAAATAATCTCGATTTGCGTAATGTTGTTTGTTTGGGTTTTGAGAGAGTGGTTTGAGAAATAAAGTAGGTATAGGTTTTTTTGGAAGAGTTGGGTTGTAGGTGTAAGATGTGTAAGACTTTATGCCAAATCATGTTTGTTATATGAGATAAATTGTGTAAGAGATATGTTACTTTATGTTAAATCAAAGTAGAGTTTGTATAGGTTTTATTTAGAGATAAGAAAATTGTTGCTTGTTTGGCTTTTGAGAGAGTAGTTTGAGAAAATTAATGGATGAAAAATTTATTTCTGAAAGTAGAAAACATGCTTGTTTGGCATTTTCCAAACACAAAAAAAATATGGGAAATGCCAAACAAACAGGCCCATAAATTTTGAGACGAAAAAAATCATGTGACTCATAATAAGAACACATGAAATAAAGTTATATTTTTTTGCACCAACAAAACAGTTTTTAAATGAACGTTTTAAGCCGAAAAGTAAGGGCCTGTTTGTTTGGCGTTTCTCAGAATTTTTTTGTGTTTGGGAAATGCCAAACAAACATGTTTTTTATTTTTCGAAATAAATTTTTCATTCATTAATTTTCTCAAACTACTCTCTCAAAAGCCAAACAAACAACAATTTTCTTATCTCTAAACAAAACGTATACAAACTCTACTTTGATTTGACATAAAGTAACATATCTCTTACACAATTTATCTCACATAACAAACATGATTTGACATAAAGTCTTACACATCTTACACCTACAACCCAACTCTTCCAAAAAAACCTACACTTACTTTATTTCTCAAACCACTCTCTCAAAACCCAAACAAACAACATTACGCAAATCGAGATTATTTCACAAACCTCCACTACTCTCCCAAACTACTTTCCCAAACGCCAAACAAACAGGCCCTAAGTTTTTGTTACCACTTTATTTTTCGACTAATAATAATTTGGTACATATATTATCTTTGTAGTCAAACATAATTTGACTCAACCAAATCATTAATGCATAAGTGTTTCTTAATTGAAGTCTAATTATTTCCCTTTGTTGAGAATATCTAAAAATAACCTGAAAATAAATTCCTGGCAGCCGCAATTTTTACCTTTAAACGTACGGAGCCCCTAAAAGATATTTGGTCCCATCATTTATATATTTACTATAAATATACACGGAGAGAGAAAATGCTTAGACTCATTTAGAGTAGAGAGAGAGAAAAATAGAATCAACAACGAAAACACACGCACACACACAAGATATTTCTACGCACTTCACCTACGATCGCACATCTTCCGCCCAAAATAAGGGTTTCTTTCTCATCTCTCTTCCATTACACGTAAGTTTTCGTTAACTTTCATCTTCTGTGAATCTGTATATACATCTCTATTTTAGTTTCGATGTAATTCTGTGAATTCTACTTGTTTTGTTGTTTTGTGTTGCATTTTTCTTTTTGCGTATAATGCATTTGTGTCTTTTATCCGTTTATGGAGTGGGTAAGGTCTGGTTGGAATTGGATTTTTATGTTTGTGTTTTCTAATAGGTCTGATAACGACGATAAAGTTTGATTTTTTTGTTGGATTTTCAGTGGCGAGGAGTTTGTTTGTTGGCTTTGAGGGTACTTTTTGATTGAGAGGGATTGAGGGACTTTTAGTTGGGAAGGTGATAGGGTGGATTTTGTGTTTATTTCAGTATGCCGATCTATGGGTCTGATTCATATGAGAAGGCTCCTGCTGGTGGTGGTGGTATGGGGGCTAATTATCGAGGCTCTCGGTCATCTTATGTTCCACCGCATATAAGGAATAGGCCCCAGTCAGTGGACCCTCCTGCAGTTCCGAATTCTTATGCTGGTGCTGCTTTGGGAAATGATCGTCAGGGATATGGTGCAACTGGAGGTGGATTTCATAATGTTGGTCCTAGGAACGATAGAAGTTTTGGTGGTGGCGGTCGCGGTGGTGGTGGATGGAATAACACTAACAGAAACAATGGTTGGGATCGTGGGAGGGAAAGAGAGGCTAATCCTTTTCAAGATGACGATGTAGATGTAGAACCGGTAATTGGGTCACATGAGAATACCGGGATCAATTTTGATGCTTATGAGGATATTCCAGTGGAGACAAGTGGGAAGAATGTTCCCCCTCCAGTGAATACGTTTGCAGATATTGATTTGGGTGATGCTTTAAATTTAAATATTAAGAGGTGCAAGTATGTGAGACCCACACCTGTGCAGCGGTATACCATACCAATATCGATCGCTGGCCGGGATTTGATGGCATGTGCCCAGACTGGTTCTGGAAAGACAGCTGCGTTTTGCTTCCCAATAATTAGTGGAATCTTGAAAAGCAGCGAATATGCTCAGAGACAACGTGTGCCGCGCATGGCTTTTCCGCTTGCTCTTATCCTTTCTCCCACCAGGGAGCTTTCGATCCAAGTGAGTTGTGTTTATCTGTTTCGATATACTCTTTGCTTTTATACTATTAAGATTAGATATGCTCTAGTGGTTATCCAACAGTAAGTTCTGTTTTGCAGATTCACGAAGAAGCTAAGAAATTTGCATATCAAACTGGTGTAAGAGTAGTAGTTGCTTACGGTGGTGCCCCGATAAATCTACAGGTCTCTCCTCCATGAGTTCTGGTTCTATGAGTTTATTGCTGCTTACTCCTATACACGTGACACTTTCTTTAAATGATACTAGTCATCTACCTTCTCGAAACAATGCAGACATACCATTTTTATTAGTGAGCTTGCCTCTTTTGACTTTTGTAATTTGGTTTGACAGTAAATACGGAGCTGTACTTAGTGATAGTTCATATAAGAAGTATATGAAATGTATCAGGATTCAAAAGGTTATTAATAAGAGATATGGCACAAAATTAAATCTGTAATGGTTCTATTCTAAAATATTAAGACCTTAGTGTGTTGATGGAAAATTTAGAATGTGCAGCTTGTTTCCTTGATTTCTTACTACACTTGCGTTGATTGTTTTGTGAACAAACTACATATTTATTTGAGAGGGCTGGTAAACTGGTATGACCTTGTAAAAATTACCAGAGATTCAACACTAAACAGAATTTTCTTAACAAAAAAACCTGAACTTTTTCATGATCCAAGGCTCACAAGTACATGGCGTTAGGGATTATCCTTGCCTCCAAAGAGTTCCAAAGTTTCCAAAGGGGGATGTTATTAAACTTATATGTAACTCCGTCTGAACTACAAACTATTTATGCTATTTTTCTCTATGAATTTATCCTTGTGTACTATACAAGTGTGTAGAATTTTAAGTCAATTGTCCTTGTCTCCTTTAATCTTTGTTTTTCCAAGTTCCCCTAGTATCCTCTTGATATACAAACCATTAACTGGATTATTGATGCAGCTAGTGATATCTGCTTCAGTTGTGACTTTCATTGCATGTTTTCCTTGTGGATTTCAAAGATTCTTAATTGAATTTCAAAACGTGCTAGATCTTGAAAGACTACTTCATTCATATTTTATTTAAGCTGTATTGCTCCCATAGTCTGTGTTTTAGACTGTAATAATGATTGTTCGCACGTTCTTTTCTTCTAGTTTTAACCTTATGGTTGATGATTTTTTAACAGCTTCGAGATCTTGAAAGAGGTGTGGACATACTTGTTGCAACTCCTGGACGGTTGGTGGATTTGTTGGAAAGAGCAAGAGTCTCATTGCAAATGATCAAGTATTTAGCCCTAGATGAGGCAGATAGAATGTTGGACATGGGTTTTGAACCTCAGATAAGAAGAATTGTGGAACAAATGGACATGCCTCCTCCCGGTGTAAGACAAACAATGTTGTTTAGTGCCACTTTCCCAAAAGAGATTCAGGTCCATATTCTATTTCCAAAGGCTTCACTTCTCGCTAATTAAATATGGTTTGCCTGAGCACAATGACTAAATTTCATGTGAATTAGCAATATTTCCTTTTGCACAGAAATGGGAGCACACACCAATGATTTATATTAAAACACAAACATCAATTAATGAGGCCACTTTTCCTTTACCAAGTCGAGTTAGATACCAATGGTGTTATAAGCAATTGACTTCAAATAACAAATTATTGGGGGCAAAAAAATTCTTAATTATAAATGTTGTTAAATAGTATCAAGTTTGCATGTTTTTTCATGTAGAAATTTTCTCTTTCTGACTATATCATTCTGTCAGGAATTTAAGCATTATTAATTCTCAAGTATATTAAATCATGCTTCGTTTTCCTTTTTGGATTTAAGAGCCTTTACGTGTTTCATCCTGCAGAAATCGAAGGACATACCTCTTGTTAAATTACATATGTTAATTTCATGATGCTTGTGTCTCACTTTTATATTGTTCCTACTTTTATAACCAAAAATGGACACCGAATTTTAAATATCTTCCCACATTGACTATATTATTTAACACAATTGATCAAATGATTCATTTTACTGTTTCTTTCTATTATAACTTTCTGATATTTTGCAACTCTTACATGCAGAGATTGGCTGCAGATTTTCTCTCGGATTACGTGTTTCTTGCGGTCGGAAGAGTTGGATCAAGTACTGATTTGATTGTCCAAAGAGTGGAATATGTGCTCGAGACTGACAAAAGAAGTCATCTGATGGACCTCCTTCATGCACAGATAGCAAACGGTGTAAATGACAAGGTAATATATTTCAACAATAATATTTGTTGCTTAGACTTTCCATGTAGAGTAGAGGTAGCTTTCTTTTTTATCAATGTTGCTCTATATTAGCCTATTTTATTTTGTTTTTATTTTTTTATAATTATGTGGGTAGGTTGAGTTCTATGAGGATTTTCATAGCAATTTCGAGTTAATTTATGATGAAGCTTTCAAAATGGATTTTAGTTATCTCTACCCCTCTCCATATATGTATGGAATATGGATATTTTAATATATGTATGTAAAACACGAACATAATTGATGAAGAAGTATTCATGAATGATCGATAGCATCCAGAATATTAGTATAAGTTGTAGTTGGGTAAATGGTAGTATGGTACATTTTGGGATTGATTGTTGCCAACTCTATGCATATTCTTTTGGAAGAGTAGATCCTTGCACTAACCGTAGCTCTTTATCTTCTCTAGACGTTAAATTTTGGAAATTGTTGTTAAAGTGGCCTTAGAAGGCTAGTTCTTATTGTTTCATCTCAAGATATAATTAGGTTGCTGCTAGTCTATGTTAGAGCTATTTGTGGAAGCACTAATAGAAATAACATGCCCTGAAATTTTGTTAGTTAATTTTTTCTTAATTAATAACTCTAGTGTGCCGTCGTCTCTTTCGTAGTAATTTATTCTTTTAATTTGAAGCAAATTGTACTGATCTTTAAAATTTGGTGCTTCTGATTTGCAGCATACCCTTACACTTGTGTTTGTAGAGACCAAGAAGGGAGCTGATTCTCTTGAACATTGGCTTTGTGTAAATGGTTTTCCTGCCACTGCAATTCATGGAGACCGAACACAACAGGTTTGTTCAACTCTTGGATATGTTGGCAGTAGGCTTTGCTGATTTCTTGATGTTGAAGTATGGCTTTTTCCTGCATATGCCACTTTATTATTTAGTTTAAAACTTTCAAGTTATACCTGAGTATAATTAACTTTATTTCTAACTGGAAGAGCACTAATTATTGGAATTTCTCTCGAGTCGGCATAGCTGTGCTTGTATTTGAAACTTTTTTTTCAACATACGGAGGACTAAGAGTTATATCTTGGAGTGTTGAGATGAAATTTAACTGAATATGATTAAAAATATTTATGTCAAGCATCTAAATGTTTCTTCTTTAAACACCCTATAGTATGATATTTTTTGGACCTTATTGTGTTTGCTCCTTAGTAACTATGTTAATATCACATAGAGTTCAATGTTAGAAATTTAGAACATATGTTGTCTCATGTCTGTCTTGAAAGTGTGGTCACAATACAAGTGCTTAATAATTATTATTATTATTATTATTATTATTATTATTATATTATTCATATGATTATATCATGTGGTATGAGCTCTCAAAGATAGACTTGAGGAAAAGGCAAAGACAAGAGGAAAGAAAGATTCCATGAGAATCCACCCCCATTCCCACCCCTTTGCACTTTTTCCATAGTCTAACAAACTAAATACGTCCCATCCCCCGCCATTGAAGCATATGGATTTTGTGGACTGTGCTTCATTTCAATGTACACATTCATGATTTTTATTTTTTTGAACTGGCTGCAGGAGCGAGAGTACGCTTTGAGATCCTTCAAAAGTGGCATAACCCCAATATTGGTTGCAACTGATGTGGCAGCACGTGGTCTGGATATCCCTCATGTTGCACATGTTGTCAACTTTGATCTTCCAAATGATATTGATGATTACGTCCACCGCATTGGTCGTACTGGGCGTGCAGGTAAATCAGGTTTAGCAACTGCCTTCTTTAATGAGAATAACTCCTCTTTAGCAAGGCCATTGGCTGATTTGATGCAAGAAGCAAATCAAGAGGTTCCTGCTTGGCTTTCCCGTTTTGCTGCCCGATCTTTCCATGGGAAAAACCGTCGTGGGGGTAGCTCCGGAGGAAAATTTGGTGGCCGTGATTTTAGAAGAGATGCTTCTTTTAATAATAGAGGTGGAACAGACTTCTATGGTGGGGTACAGATCAATAATGGTTACGGCTCATCTGGTGGATATGGTGGAGGTTATGGTTCTAATGTTACTAGTGCATGGGACTAACAACTTAATATGCTTTCTACTTTGAAATTGCAAATATTAATTTGAAGGTTATGTTAGCAAACGTGTATTTAGAGTACATATTTAGTATTGAAGTCCTTCTGGTTTACTAGTATGTCGTTTTTGTTTGAGGGAGTGGCTGTGGTATGACTATGTATATGATCTGATATGTGGTAATGTTGGCTGGCAAGTTAGGATTTATGGTATTGGTATGCTCTATTAATTTCGCGCTTACAGGTTGTGTTAGGGCTTCATTCTTTTGCAAATCCCCATCAAACAACCTTTGAAATAGTGTTAAGAATTTTGGTGATGTATTATTATTATTATTCTGATAAGTTTTAGGTTTCATACTATAATAGTCAAGTTCAATTACTTTTATTTATTTATTTAGTTTGTTTTCTAACTTGTACCTTTTTTTTGGATTTCTCTTTCTAGTTTCGAGTAAAAAAAGTTAGGTGGGTGAAGGGTGAAAAGATAAAAGGTTAGTTGGTTGATTTACATGGAGTTTGTCAAATTTTACTTGGAGATTTCCCTTTTGTAGGCCATTTCCTTGGTACAATTCTTACATGCTGGTGGATTAGTTGTCGAATATTTGTCCATTGGTCTGTGTCAGTGTGAATCATTTGATGTAAATGGGTAGAATTTCATTTATAAGCAAAGCAATAGTTTGTGAGGAATTTTTTTAGTAAGCTAGACTGATCGAACTTAAGATACTCGTATAAAAAATATGTCAATATTTGTTATGTGATTGAATAATTCGTAATGAATAAACTAATTAAGTTAATTTGAATTAATTTCCAATTTTGACAATACATACTATACTAACGAGAAGTGAAGTAGTGATAATAAATAATAGTAGAAAGTATTATCGAATTCTACTAATTGCATGGAATGGAACTTTTGACGTATAAGATGATCTTAAATAAAGAGAAGTGAAGAATGAGACAAATGAAACAGTCTTATGCAGTATTGCCAAACAATTAAATGTGGAGTGGTTTGAAAGCGTAATGTATTATTGTTTGTCTGTGTTAGGGAGAGAGAAAGAAAGCTGCCTAATTAGAAATAGTGGCCATTCCCATTATATATAATCACCTTCCAAAATAAATGGCAAGTGTATTTTTGGTTATTGGTCGCTATCTAATTTATTATTCATTTACACTTTATTTTTCCCAAATCGTTATCATTAATTATTTAAAATTAAAAAAAAAAGAACCAACAATGTACGGGTCATTAATGAATAAATTTAAGTTTCCTTTGATTAATTTTCTCCTCCTTTTGTATCAGATATCACAATAAATTTGAGCAGCATACACAATGAAGAAATTCTCTCCAATAATTTTGATTAAAAATGAAGGAGCCATATAACTTAGTTTATGTCAACTGGATTGGCGGAGAAAATGTAATTAGGCAGGCTCAACAAATTATTGTGATGATTAGTAGGAAACCTATCCTTGTGCATTTAGGTAAAGACATTTATGGCTAGTCTCTATCAAATTAATTATGTTATCTTTACAATGGGATCTTGTAGACCTTTAAAAGGGATTTTCTATATTAGATCTAGAGAATAATATTTAATTAGTTCACTCAAATCTCCTTTAATTATTTCAGATTTAGGTTTTTTATATGTGAGCAAGTCTATGTTACATATTACAAGTCACATTTTTAAGGATGAAAAACAACTCAAATTGCTATAAAAATTGCTTCACTAGAAGGAAGTAAGATATATAGTTGATGAAATAGATCATAATCATCTTGAATTTCGAATTGTTTAGGAACTTTTGAAATTTTTATCTTATAATAAAATTCTTCAATAATAAGAACAAAACCACAAGTTCACAACACCTCTAGATCTTACTTGAAACTTGTAAACTACTCCACAAAGTAGATGGAATGCTAATCAATCCTTGACTTTATACATATAACAAAAATATTGGTTGTGACTTAGTCATAATTCGTTATACAGAAGTATTTTTTAACAATGTTATTTACAAATATTCTTCGTAGGTCATATCTACAATATTGATACCAAGTACCAACCCATTTAATTCCCACTCCCAGTCCCAGTCCCAGTCCCTTTTTTTTTTTCTACACCAAAAATTCTAATTCAGATTCAATCTGAACCAATAATTACACATCAAATATTTTTAACCAAAGTAATAATATATAGTAACTTGATAAGAGTATTACTTTTATTTATGAAGAAAGTGTGTATTAATCATAATCATGATTGTTAATTGATCAATGAACACATTGTAAAGTGTGGAAACTTAATAACATTCCTGTCTTCCATCTAAATTTTCATATTACATTATTATAGCATCTTCAACAATAGGAGACACAGCTAAATTTCTCTCTCGAACTTTTGATTTAGCTACTTAAATCCCCAAAAAAAAAATTGCCCATTGAACAAATTTGGGTCTATTCGTTATTTTAAGTAGAAGAAAGGATGAAACTAAAGTTGTTATTTAACCAAATATGAACGTATTCGTTAAATCTGAATATGATCGTGAATATATTCGATAAATTTTCACATAATCGTTAAATTTGGATAAAATCGTGAAATTGGAATTTAAGTTTATAATAATTTAATTTCATATAGTAAAAAATAGAAAATAGTTATTATTCTAAGATATTTTTAGAAGAATTAATTCATTATTTACCTGTTGTATATTTAAAAAGATGTAATAAAGTATTTTTCATAATTAAATATTTGAAAATAAAGTATTAATAGATATATATATAGATAGATAGAAGGGTACGTTGAAGAGAGTAGTTGCAACTAGAAACCGGATAATCATAACATTGTAGATTGGTTTAATTTAACTTAAGCTCCTCAATTTTGACCGATGATCTAATTATGTGGTAATATAATGTACTAATAATAATCATTTGGGCAAAGTAAATTCGATCCTATTTGGAAGAATCCTGATCAGGAAATTGATCTATAAATCTTTCAAATGAAATTTGTCAAAACCTATGAAACTCAAATTAAACACATATTCATGAATTCACACCAAACTCTTAAAACTTAATAAAACATTGATTTGACATCTATCACTTACTTTTTTTTCCCTAAACTCTATTAAAAAATATTGATGCTATTTTTTTCACCAAACTCCAACTTCCAAACTCAATTCAAATGTGATTTCAATTTTTTAAACCACAACAAACATTTAAACTCAATTCAAATAAAATTTTAAATGTTTTACCGAAATTATTTTTTTTTAAACCAAAACCCGGGAGACCGAACGAAAATTCTTCCAGGTAGATCCTTCAAGTTTGTTGACAATCCTTCAAGTTTGTTGACAATAAAGACAATGGGACCAACTCTAATACTATTCAATTAACTTTCCAAGTCTACTCAGTCTTTCTGTATGTGTAGTCAGTATGTTAGTGTGTATTTTTTGTATATATATAGAGAGAGAGAGAGAGAGAAAACTGACAAATAGATGCCCTTCACGTTTTTGAAGCAGCTGCAGTCCTGATTCTCAAGCATCAAATTTTGCTGTTCTGTTTTCTTGTTTGCATTTGCAGACCTACAACAAAAGGGTCCCCCAAAAGTCTTTTTTTTATTTTTTATAATCAGTTACTTATTTATTCAGATTTTATTATTTACCCTTCACGAGTTCTAGATCGGAGTTTGTGAAGAAAAGGGTGCGATTATATGAGAAGACTCCATTTCTTTTCATATTTATGGAGCAAACAGTTGAGAGGTCTCCAAATGCAAATAGGGGTTTCCGAATTCAAGCTCCATTGGTGAGTCCAACATTTTTTTTTATTTTTTATTTGTCTTAATCTCTCGAATTCGTTTGTTTCTGATGTTGCCCAGATGCGATTTCTGGTAAATGTGTGTAAAATTTATTGGTATTTGAGGAGAATCTGTTGTGGGTTTTCCATTTTGAATTTTGTATTCTTGTTATCTCTATTTTCTAGATATTTTGAAAGCTAAATTTATTTTAATACTTAGATTTTGAATTATTTTAGCTTGAGCCAGGATTAATTTTGTCTGTGGAGTTCTGTTTTCTGGAGATGCACCACAAGTAGATGGTATATTTCTGCAGAAATGACCCATTTGTTTTCAACTTTTTATGTGAAAGATTGATAAACATAATATTGTAACTCATTCACCATAGGCAAATAATATTGATTCAATTAGCTTAATTGAGAGAAATAAGAAATTTTGTGGGTTGGAAAACCATGTACCTTGAAAATCTGTATCATTCAGTATTACTTCACTGATTTTTGTATGTATAATTAATGTTACAGGTCGATTCAGTATCATGCTATTGCAAAGTTGACTCCGGTTTGAAAACCGTAGTCGGGGCAAGAAAATTCGTCCCCGGATCTAAACTTTGTATTCAACCTGATATCAATCCTCGTGCCCACAAGACAAAAAACTCCCGTCGGGAAAGGACTCGTGTGCAACCACCACTTCTACCCGGACTCCCAGATGACCTAGCAATTGCTTGTCTAATCCGAGTCCCACGTATAGAACACAATAAACTCCGTCTAGTTTGCAAAAGATGGTACAAACTCCTAGCCGGAAATTTCTTTTACTCTCTTAGAAAAACTCTAGGCATGGCAGAAGAATGGGTATACGTAATAAAACGAGATAAAGAAGGGCGAATTTCATGGCACGCTTTTGACCCCACCCACCAATTATGGCAGCCTCTTCCACCGGTTCCAGGGGATTATAACTCGGCTCTTGGGTTCGGCTCCGCAGTCCTTAGTGGTTGTCACTTATACTTATTTGGAGGAAAAGACCCTTTAAAGGGATCTATGAGACGAGTGATATTTTATAGTGCTCGGACTAATAAATGGCATAGGGCACCCGATATGCTTCGTAAGAGGCACTTTTTCGGTTCTTGTGTTATTAACAATTGTCTTTATGTTGCCGGAGGTGAATGTGAAGGGATTCAGAGGACCTTAAGGTCGGTTGAGGTTTACGATCCAAATAGAAACCGGTGGAGTTTTATTGCGGATATGAGTACGGCTATGGTGCCGTTTATTGGAGTAGTTTATGAAGGAAAGTGGTTTTTGAAAGGACTTGGAGCCCATAGGGAGGTTTTGAGTGAAGCTTATGAACCGGAAACGAATACGTGGAGTCCAATAAACGATGGGATGGTTTCCGGTTGGCGGAATCCGAGTATTTCAATGAACCAGAAGCTTTACGCTTTGGATTGTCGAGATGGATGTAAGCTTAGGGTGTATGATGAGGGGACCGACTCTTGGAACCGGTTTATTGATAGCAAGGTCCATCTTGGAAACTCGAGGGCGCTAGAGGCTGCGGCTCTTGTTCCGGTTAATGGAAAACTTTGTATAATTCGACATAATATGAGCATTAGTATGGTCGATGTGTTGAATCCGGATAAACGGGTCGAGAGCAATCCTCGCGTTTGGGAAAATATTGCATGTAAAGGGCATTTTCGGAGTCGGTTTACTAATTTTTGGTCGAGTTTTGCTGGAAGAAGTGGGTTGAAGAGCCACATTGTGCACTGTCAAGTACTTCAAGCATGAGTTAGGCTTCAATATATTGTCTGCTTATTGCAGTTACGATTGGCGAGAGGGAAGTTTCCGACTTTTCTTACCCGAAATCGAGTATGGTGTAGGTGATTATAGATATTTCAGGTGTGATAACAGAGCAGATAGCTTTCAGGATATGTGTACATTTTAGTCATTTTACTTATTGGGTATCTGTTTCTGGTCTAATGGGATATCTTTAGCTAGTAAGCTTAGACACTTCTTGCGAATGTAAGTGTTTCAAGTAAGAATTTGAGAACATTATACAACATTGTTCGTGCATATAGAATACTTAGCTTGGTTCATTAAAACTCATTCGGGTTCGATTCTTTGAAGAAAAAACCAAGTTTAAATACAATTTTGTGATTGAAAAAAGAGTTAATCGCACTTTTCGTCCTCCTTATGAGCAAACTTTTGCACGTTTGTGCCCTCTTAAATATTTCATAGCAGATTCGTCCCTCTTATTAATGTAGCGTAAAACTGAACTCCAATGAGCTTCTATCAAACAAAATTGAGTCGAGCATTAAGTAGTTTGACATTTTTACATATATTTTGTCAATTTTTAATTTGTCGAGTTCGAATCGAGCTTCAAAAGATATAAAACTAAAAATATTATACAAACTTATTTGATATGTAAATAACAAATCAAAGACAGATGAACTTTTATCGAATGAGTTTAAGTTAAGTATCGATAGACTTAATTTGATTTTGGTTTTATTTACACCAATGTACAAAATAATGAGTAATAGATTAACAACTAAGACATGCAATTTATATTAAAATTGATAATTAATTAAACGCCATCTCAAAATGTTAATTACGTTACACGCTTCCAAATATTAGAATATTATAGAATAATGAGTTATTCAGGTGATATTATCATATAATAAAAATTACTAATTTAAAATGTTCTATTACTATTGTCTAATGTCTATTAGACAATATCTGATTTTAAAAACATATGAGCTAGAAAACAATTGTTAGAAATTTAAATAAACTATTTATGAGTTTAACTCACTAATGAAAATTCTCAAAATTATGTGTAGAACTTAAACCAATTTCGAACTATTCAAATAAAATGCATAATGTCCAAATATATAAGCTTTTAAGTAACGGCAATATATAAATTTTAAAGAACTTTTAATCACTAATTCATTCTTTGTCTAAGAATCATTCCTCTAGCTCTAGGGTTTTATCTAAAAAGTCTAAAACCCAATACTCGGCCCGCCATTGTAACTTCATTCCTTGTGTCAGGTGCTCAGACACAAGTGATCTTTTCAACTGCATCACCCTTTACGGAACCCCAATCTCCGAAATGGTAAACGGTTTTTTTTTTTTTTTTTCCCATATGCACGTATGTATTGAGTACTTATATTGTATGTCTTTGTTTTTCGAATTGATTTGAGATTTCTTATTAGTTTTATGGCCAGAAGTTAGTTTGCGGTGTTAATTGTGAAATTCAATTTACTTGCGATGTATGGGCTTTAGTTTCTGATCGAGACATGATGTTGTTGGTTGAATTGCATTTACAACAAAAATTACAGGTTCTTTTTTGTTCCCGGGAAATTGATTATTAAATCCATAATAGGTCAGTGTATTTCGACATGCTTTGTGATTTACTTTTTTTGGCTTTAACCAATCACATATATCAAGTGTATTGCAATTATCTTATGACTAAGACCAACTAAGAGCTGGTCGGCTGGGCTGTATTTCCATTTGTTGACTTACTTCAAGGTACTGGAAATTATGGTACATTATTACCAATAGGGTTTTATAATAGGCTTATTTACTTGTCCGTAAATCCAGAGTCAGTTTATCTGACTTTCAAGAGTTTAGGAACTAAAATGTTCATTCCGATGTGGCTGTGACATGTGGGTGCTATCTTGTAACTTGTGCCTACTTTCTGAAAATGTGTTTATATGGTTCTATCTATTCTAAATAAAAGGATGGTATCATGAACATGTTCTTGCTAATAAGTGGCTTCTTTATTAGTGTCGATGCTTCCTATGGCTCAATGCTTTTTATGTTGGGTGTTATCAGAAAATGAATTCAGTCAATTTGGATTTAATTCCATAATTTGACACCATTGTCTTTGAATGCAATGTTATATGTTTATTCTGACATTACTTGTTGTGATGATGGTGACAATGTTTCAGGCTTCTTCAAAGCCAAGGCCACAGGCAAGGAAATCTGCTGCTGCAGAAGATGAAGGCATGGATCCAACGGTAGGTCTAATATATTGTATATACTAAATTTTGGCTATTTTGTACTTCTTTCTTCTAATTAGTGTAATTTTCAGAGTATTGTGTTCCTTACGGGAGATTGCTTATATTTTGATGTTGAATGATTTTGCCTGCAGCAATATTTTGAAAATAGGCTGAATGCTCTTGCTGCTCAGAAGGCATTGGGGAATAATCCATATCCCCACAAATTTGAAGCTAATTTGTCTATTCCCGAATACGTCAAAAAATATGAAAGTTTGAATAGTGGTGATCATCTTGAGGATGTCGAAGAAAGAATAGCTGGTATGGAATATCTACTTGTGTTATATGCATTGGAGACTATAAATGTGATTATGCAGTGTTTTATGGACAGAATCATACACTTGGTTAATGGTGTGTTGTTCTTTTGTGAAGGTCGGCTCATGAACAAACGATCATCATCATCAAAGCTATTCTTTTATGATGTACATGGCGGTGGTGCTAAAGTTCAAGTTATGGCTGATGCAAGGTAATGTCAATATTATGGTTTATGCAACAGGAAGTTTAAAAAAAATTATTCTCGTGGCAATGCTTTCTGTTTTGTATTTTTAAAGGTTTTTAACTGTATTACTTTGACGATTTTTCTTATTTAGTTAACCCATTTATTCGTGTCAACTTTTTTGGGTTGTAAAGCCTTCTGTAATGCTCAATCTTTAAGCCGTTAAGGTATAGTTCTGACTTCTGATAGATGTATAGTTTATAGATTTCACATGAACTGTTTTGGACATAATAACATGTCTGGTGCAACAAACTCAAACGTGTCTTGAATGGTAATGATATCTTATTAAGCAAGCTGGGCATAACTAATGAGCTCGAATATCTTAGGCAATTCTACAGCCTGTGAGTAATTGAAAATGTTGTGAACTTAGGAACTCAACCACTTCATTTCCTCACTTACATAAGTGTAATAATATGTAAATAATCATCTTTTCAAAGCATTATTCTAGTTAGTTTATTTAATCAAAAGTTAAGGATCATGATGAAAATACCTCTTGAAATGCATACATGAGTCCATATTATTTGGTGTAAAATGTAACAATTTATTTTCCAGATTCTGCATTCCCATTCTTTGACATAAAAGTATCTCAAGAAGTACAAAAAGAGAGAGTAAATATAGTTGTTTACCTCTGTCCCTTTTTCCATCAAAAGTTGGTCGAACTTCAGATACGTTTTCGTTCACTGGGGTTGAGGGATATCCATTTGGAGAATAATTATTTAAGTATTGTTTTTTCTTTTGCTTGAAATTGAATAACTCAATGCTCCTTTCTCCATTGCTTCATTCTTGATATTATGTTTTGGTTGGACGCTTGTGTAGGAAATCCGATCTGGAAGAAGAAGAGTTCACTAAGTTTCATTCTTCGGTCAAGAGAGGAGATATTGTTGGAATCGTTGGGTTTCCAGGTTTGTGACTTTTATTTAATCTGTCACAATTCTTAATAGGGAGCAAAACAATATTTCATAACCATCCATGATGAATTCCATTTCTTCATATCTGACCTCTATTCGGATAAGAATCTGGAATCTTGTTTAGGAACTATTTTTTTTTTTCCTGAAAATTTTACTTGGTGTGTGTGCAATTGATTTAAGATTATCAAAGTGGCTCCATTTTGTAAGGTACATACCTTGTCATACTCAGTAGTACAGGATACATAGTTGTTTCAAAACTGCAGGTTACATATGTAGGTTTGCACCACATATGCTCACTAATCTATGTATTGTAGGACATTTAGTACGTAACCAAGGCATAATTTTTCTTAATTATAATATGTCTGATGTAATTGTTAACAAGTGATTCACATTAATGCCTATAATTAGTTCCAACTTAAGTTCTTGTAGCTCTCTTGTTTTTTCTCATAAGTTTCCCTTATTATAAAACCGTCTCTTATTGTATTAAAATATTTAGGTAAAAGTAAGAGGGGAGAGCTGAGTATCTTCCCCAAAACATTTATCGTGCTTTCTCATTGTCTTCACATGATGCCACGACAAAAAATTGGTCCTGGTTCAGACAATACTAAGGTGAGACTGTCTTTTTTGTTTTTACACTTATTGACATTGACACTGCTTGGCTTCTTTATTAACATTTAATTCTCTCGACAGATTGCTGATGTTTGGGTCCCAGGAAGTGGCAGAAATCCCGAGTCTTACATATTGAAGGATCAGGTACTATATACCTCTCCTTCAGTTACCTAATATCCTCATCTTGGGATGAAGTGTTAGTATTAGCAGCAGGCATATCTGTCTGTGGCTGCGTCTTCCTTGTGTTTGTGTTTTAGCTCTGGAAAACATGATTTTTGTCTGTTTACCTGTCTAGCCATCTATTGTCTCGTATAGAGAGTGTTTGCCCGCTAGTCTCTCGTGTGATAAAGTGCATATTTGTGTATGTAATAATTTGTTTAATATATTGTCATTTTATATTTCATTCTAGGAAACACGGTACAGGCAGCGATATTTGGATTTAATGCTGAACATGGAAGTTCGGGAAATATTCAAGACCAGGTCAAAAATTATTTCTTTCATCAGAAGATTCCTTGACGAACGAGATTTTTTAGAAGTGAGTGAGAGTCCAATAATGTATTTACTGTTGAATCATTGCTTATGAGTAGCTCATTACCAGCTCGATTTCCGTTTTTTGTTTGTTTGGTTTTCTGATTGTTTGATGCTCCTTGTTCTAAGGTTGAAACGCCCATGATGAACATGATTGCTGGGGGAGCTGCTGCCCGACCATTTGTGACACATCACAATGACCTCAATATGAGACTTTTCATGCGTATTGCACCAGAACTATATCTCAAGGAACTAGTTGTGGGTGGCTTAGACCGCGTGTACGAAATTGGAAAACAATTTAGGAATGAGGGAATTGACTTAACACACAATCCGGAGTTTACTACTTGTGAGTTCTACATGGCTTTTGCCGATTACAATGACCTGATGAAGTTAACTGAAGATATGATCAGCGGTAAGTACTGAAACTGTGTTTTAATCAGATGAAAGAAAATGTTTATCTTAGTTGGAATTTTCTAAGAGATTCTTTGTCAACAGGTATGGTTAAGGAGCTTACAGGTGGCTATATAATTAAATATCATGCCAATGGGTTGAATGAGGACCCTATTGAGATAGACTTTACTCCTCCATTCAGGTTATTGGACTCGTGTATCAATTTAATTAACCCCTTCACTTGTATGATAATGACAATAGGAAGTTACATCTCCTTTTACTTGTGCAGGCGCATTGACATGATAGAAGGGTTAGAGAAGATTGCAAACCTGAACATACCCAAGGATCTCTCTAGTGAGGAAGCTAATAAATATTTGGTGGATGCATGCTTGAAGTTCGATATCAAATGCCCCCCTCCTCAAACAACAACTAGATTATTAGACAAAGTAAGATAGTGTGTTTCTTAAATTTATCTGATTATACATTGTGATTGCTGTAAATGCATTGTCAATTGCAATCCCATGTATGCTGGTTGGTTTTTATTTGCATCCTTAGTACGCATCTATAATATTCCTCAGCAGTCAGCACTTAACTATAATGAATGATTATTAGCCTATCTACCTCATTTTCCTTTTGATTAGGTTGGTTATCTATTCTAGAACCCAAAAGTATTGCATCTTTTTCTGTTTCGCCTTTTTCCTCACTATTTCAAGTTATGATTTTGTTCTGAATACAGCTTGTTGGACACTTTCTTGAGGAGACATGCACAAACCCTACTTTTATCATCAACCATCCAGAGATCATGAGTCCACTAGCGAAGTGGCATAGGTCAAAACCAGGCCTAACTGAACGATTTGAATTATTCATTAACAAGCACGAGGTATGTGATTCCATTTTCCATTTTCCGTTTTTAAGTTTTAATTTATTTTCACTCTCTCTGGCGTTTTGCTCTCTCTTGACATCATCGTCATAATATTTGTTTCTCTGACTTCCCAGCTTTGCAACGCATACACTGAGTTGAATGATCCAGTCGTGCAACGACAGCGTTTTGCCGACCAACTCAAGGTATTCGTAATCACAAAGTGGATCCTTATGGTGTCTGAATAAGTGTGTAAAATGGTAGATAATGGTTTTCTGAATGCAACTTATTTATATGAACTTTTTGTACTGATAAAAGGACCGCCAATCGGGTGATGATGAGGCAATGGCATTGGACGAAACATTTTGTATGGCACTTGAATATGGATTACCTCCAACAGGTGGTTGGGGATTGGGTATCGATCGATTCACTATGTTGTTAACCGACTCACAGAACATAAAGGTTAGCGATTATACTTGTTTTGGTCTATATTCCCTACTTTGCATATATTAAAGTCATATAGACTATTGTCTGCACCCTGTACGTACGCATACACACCATGTTGAATCCTTTTAATATATATATTATATCTATTTTGTGAACAGGAAGTTTTGCTTTTCCCAGCAATGAAACCACAAGATGAACCTTCTACAAAAGATAGGTACAAATTGTCTCTTTATACTTTCTAGTGGCATTTTTGTCTCCAATTTTGTTTTAGATAATGATATATAGGAAGTTAACTAACACTGATGACCCATCACTAAGCTGGCTGATTAAATTAGCTCGAAAATGTACTAGTGAATCACTCTGGTTTGTTTTTGTGCATAAGAATGAACGAGGATATGAATAGACCTGGAATTGGCATGTGAATACAGGGATGGAATGAAAATATTAATCAATGTTCCGAATTGGACATATATACAATATTTCCTCATATAATATTTTTCAACTTTATCATCACATTGATTTTGGTCCTATCCTCTCTGCCCTGCAAGTATGATTACCTAGTTTCTGCCCATCATTGCTGTAAAGAGCTACTAGGTTTGAGTATTTTTACATAAAAGAAATGTCTCTCTGCATGTTATCCACTTAAAAGTATTCTCATAAATCATCACTTATTTTAACTTTCTGCAATTGCTCTCTACCAGCAACAAAAAAACCCAAGATCAACCTCCCTCTGAAGGTATGTGCAATGTTTGTATATTACTTTAAATTTGTTACTGAAAACATAGCATGCTATTTCATTACAGCTTGTGAATATTGAGTGAAGAATTCACTGATTGATTTAGTACACCTGTTTTATTCTACGTATGCAGAGCTTGCAAAAATCGTTTCATTATCTTGACAACGCTGAGATAAGCTCCGATTTTGGGTAAAAGAGATCTCTCCCCTAAATTATATTCCTATTTTGGTATTTGGACAAGCATTATTAAGTCCATACTCAGCTTTTTTGGCAATTTGATTTCTCTGTTACATGTTTCCCGTGCATGTAGGGAAGTTTGCATGCACGGATATGGATGCATGTGCAGTTAACATTTGTATTTCTCCGAAGATGTAACATTTCTATCCTCAATCTGTGCACACTTTGATGAGATGACCTATAATGATTCAAGATATCTCATTACTTTCTAATTACATTGTTAAAGAGGTTCCCTTGAAAAACTCAATCGAGAAATACTCCGATGACCACTTGTATAGAAGTGATGAAAAACGACTAAGAAATCAATAGTTTATATATAATAAAAAGAACATCAAAAGGCAATGAACATGATTAAATGTCCAACATACATATGATTATGTTGAACACAATAGGTAAAAAGTTGTAAGTATGTTTCCTGTCCATAGCAATAAATTTTGGCGATTATTTGTTGATGCACAAACTGGCAATTTAGATATCTCGTGCCATAGCTTCACGATAACGTTTAAGAGACTCTTCACGCTGAAACTGAAGCTGCTTTCTGAAATTCATGATAAAATCATCAGCCTTTTTGTTCACATCTTTAACAAGAGGTTTGTCGTTTGCCATTCTTTTATTCCCCTCAGCTTTATCTTTTCCGATGCTATCCTTTGAACAATCATCTTTTGAATGATCCATTAGTTCTGTGTCTTTCGTTGTCGAGCTGAAGCAATTATTTCAATCTGAAAAGGTTGTATGAAGCAAGAGAATTGAAAACTTTTTAAAGAGAGAGAAGGGCCTATCTGCAACATCGCATATTTATAACTGCAAGAAGATTACTTAGCCCTCTAAGCTTAATTCTTACCGCGTTGAGGTAAGCAGAAAGTAAGAGGAAATTAGTCGGGAAAAGTTTCCAAAGGAGAAATGGATTTTGATGAGTAAAAGCTTATGTGGCGTACGAAGAAAGCAAAACGAAACAGGCTTTCTTGTTTTAGTACAATCATTTATTTTGTCTTGTGGGCTGAAACAATTTAGCTTAACAAATGTTTGGATAATATTGGCGTAGAAGAAAATGATTAGCCAATTTTACGCGTCTAACCAAAAAATTAGTTATTTATGTGTAAGTGCGTGTTTGCCAACAGATAAAGCTGGAGATTGTGAGTTAAGTTCACTATAAGAGGAAACACCTCAAAAGAAACTTACAACTTATGAACTTCAAATAACTTAATTTGAAAAAAGCTGAAACTATTTTTTTAAACATCAAATTATTGCGTTCAAGATAAAACAAAACTCATAAATTATTTGCAAACACACCCTAACTAAGACAATTATATGTTTAGGTTTTCTCATTCATTCTTGTGGGTCCTTCTCCTCTATCATTCTTTCTACTATCTAATATTTAGGAGTATTCTTTAATTTTGGAATGAAAAAAAAAATTAAGCATAATTTGGATGAAAATTGATGTGTAGGAATTTCTTAAATATGTACAGTTTGTAGTTTTGAAAAATGTATTTGATGTATTTCCAATATTATGTTTTTGAGACACATGTGGGGTGTCACTTGAGTTTTAAAGTTTGGACAAAATGAATATATATGCATTAAAAGAGAGAAAAATCATTGTTCATAGATGTGAATTGAGCCAGCAACCCAAATTAGGCTCTATAATCTGGTTCCTAAAATTGATAAGCTGATGAAGGGAATTTTCGTCAGAGTGACTGGTTCACGTCCAATGTGCCACGTAATGATGTTTTTCTCTCCTCAGTGTGGAATCCTAAGCCGGTCAGATCGAGCTGGACTCCACTTCAAGGTTCCTAACCCTGTGCTCAAAGAAACTCGTCAGGTTGTGCCGGTGGTTGACCCGGCGCTGACCCTCCGATGCCTAAGTCAGATCAATTCAAAGCATAGCAGAATATAGCAGAAAAGTAGTAGCTAATTTGACCAGAACGTACCTTAAAAATGTAACAAATGCGGAGTATTTATAGGAGTGGAAAGCGGATCTTTCGGATCGGTCAGGTCTTTCGGGTCGGGTCGGATCTTCATTAGTTCGATCAAATTGAGATCTCAAGGTCGAATAAGAGTAGTTTGGTCTTGGTCGAAGAAGACTAGTTTGGTCTTGGTCGAAGAAGAGTAGTTTTCAGTCTTAGTTTGACTTTATTCTGACGTGTAACTTGCCATGTCATTGATTGAATATTTGGTATATCAATAGTCCCCTAAGTTCAAGTGTTTCGATTTTGAAGATCAAAGCCTTGAATTTTGTAATTTGAATTTTCGAATTCTTAGCATATCAATCAATTTTACAGTGTTTTTGGTCGATTCTTTTTAAAGCTATTCGACCTAAATTTTTCTGGTCGATGCTTTGAAAGCTATTCGACCTAAATCTTTCTAGTTGATGCTTTGATGTCTACCAGATTCTTCATTAACACTTTTATAGTGTTTTTGGTCGATGCTTTAAAGCTATTCGACCTAAATTTTTCTGGTCGATGCTTTGAAGCGTTTCGACCTAAATTTTTCTAGTCGATGCTTTGAAAGCTATTCGACCTAAATCTTTCTGGTCGATGCTTTGAAAGCTATTCGACCTAAATCTTTCTGGTCGATGCTTTGATGTCGACCGGATTCTTCATTAACACTTTTACAGTGTTTTTACCTCGATGCCTCTTCGACTATCGAGTTCTTCGTTGACAGCTTTTATAGCTTTTACCTCGATGCCTCTTCAGCTATCGAGTTCTTCGTTTGACGTAGCTTTTATAGCTTTTATCTCGATGCCTCTTCAGCTATCGAGTTCTTCGTTGACTTAGCTTTTATAGCTTTTACCTCGATGCCTCTTCAACTATCGAGTTCTTCGTTTGACTTAGCTTTTATAGCTTTTACCTCGATGCCTCTTCAGCTATCGAGTTCTTCGTTGACTTAGCTTTTATAGCTTTTACCTCGATGCCTCTTCAGCTATCGAGTTCTTCGTTTGACAGCTTTTATAGCTTTTACCTCGATGCCTCTTCAGCTATCGAGTTCTTCGTTGACTTAGCTTTTATAGCTTTTACCTCGATGCCTCTTCAGCTATCGAGTTCTTCGTTGACCAACACTTCATTCGATAATGTCCAACAACACTTCTTTCGCTGATGTCGAAGAAAATGATATTTTGCTCTTCTTTATTGATTTTGTTTGAAGAACAAGAGATTTTTACTCCTCTTCTTTGATATGTCGAAGAAAATGAGATTTTGCTCCACTCTTCATTGAATTTATCATCGATGAGGCTTTGAAGATGCTTGTGACATTCTGCTCTGCTCTTCATTGATTTGATCATCGACGAAGTCGAATAAGACATTTTTCGTCGAACAAAGCCTTTTTCATCGAACAAAGCATTTACGTCGAACAAGGCCTTTTGCTTCCTTCATCATCAAGCTTGTCATTGATTTGATCATCGATGACGTTTGAACAAGGCTTTTACGTCGAACAAAGCCTTTTTCATCGAACAAAGCATTTACGTCGAACAAGGCATTTTACGTCGAACAAGCAACTTGTTCTCTTCTTTTTCGTCGAACAAGCAACTTGCTCTCTTCCTTTTCGGCGAACAACTTGTTCTTCTTTTACGTCGAACAACTTGTTCTTCTTTTACGTTGAACAAGCAACTTGCTCTCTTCTTTTTCGTCGAACAAGCAACTTGCTCTCTTCTTTTTCGTCGAACAACTTGTTCTTCTTTTACGTCGAACAACTTGTTCTTCTTTTACGTTGAACAAGCAACTTGCTCTCTTCTTTTTCGTCGAACAAGCAACTTGCTCTCTTCTTTTTCGTCGAACAAGCAACTTGTGCTTTTCTTTTACGTCGAAGAAGCAAATTTGTGCTTTTTACTTTTTACGTCGAACAAGCAACTTGCTCTCTTCTTTTTGTCGAACAACTTGTTCTTCTTTTACGTCGAAAGAGCAACTTGCTCTCTTCTTTTACGTCGAACAACTTGTTCTTCTTTTACGTTGAACAAGCAACTTGCTCTCTTCATTATCAAGCTTGTCATTGATTTGATCATCGATGACGTTGAACAAGGCTTTTACGTCGAACAAAGCCTTTTTCATCGAACAAAGCATTTACGTCGAACAAGGCATTTTACGTCGAACAAGCAACTTGTTCTCTTCTTTTTCGTCGAACAAGCAACTTGCTCTCTTCTTTTTCGGCGAACAACTTGTTCTTCTTTTACGTCGAACAACTTGTTCTTCTTTTACGTTGAACAAGCAACTTGCTCTCTTCTTTTTCGTCGAACAAGCAACTTGCTCTCTTCTTTTTCGTCGAACAACTTGTTCTTCTTTTACGTCGAACAACTTGTTCTTCTTTTACGTTGAACAAGCAACTTGCTCTCTTCTTTTTCGTCGAACAAGCAACTTGCTCTCTTCTTTTTCGTCGAACAAGCAACTTGTGCTTTTATTTTACGTCGAAGAAGCAAATTTGTGCTTTTTACTTTTTACGTCGAACAAGCAACTTGCTCTCTTCTTTTTGTCGAACAACTTGTTCTTCTTTTACGTCGAAAGAGCAACTTGCTCTCTTCTTTTACGTCGAACAACTTGTTCTTCTTTTACGTTGAACAAGCAACTTGCTCTCTTCATTATCAAGCTTGTCATTGATTTGATCAACGATGACGTTGAACAAGGCTTTTACGTCGAACAAAGCCTTTTTCATCGAACAAAGCATTTACGTCGAACAAGGCATTTTACGTCGAACAAGCAACTTGTTCTCTTCTTTTTCGTCGAACAAGCAACTTGCACTCTTCTTTTTCGTCGAACAACTTGTTCTTCTTTTACGTCGAACAACTTGTTCTTCTTTTACATTGAACAAGCAACTTGCTCTCTTCTTTTTCGTCGAACAAGCAATTTGCTCTCTTCTTTTTCGTCGAACAACTTGTTCTTCTTTTACGTCGAACAACTTGTTCTTCTTTTACGTCGAAAGAGCAAATTTGTGCTTTTTACTTTTTACGTCGAACAAGCAACTTGCTCTCTTCTTTTTGTCGAACAACTTGTTCTTCTTTTACGTCGAAAGAGCAACTTGCTCTCTTCTTTTACGTCAAACAACTTGTTCTTCTTTTACGTTGAACAAGCAACTTGCTCTCTTCATCATCAAGCTTGTCATTGATTTGATCATCGATGACGTTGAACAAGACTTTTACGTCGAACAAAGCCTTTTTCATCGAACAAAGCATTTACGTCGAACAAGGCCTTTTGCTTCCTTCATCATCAAGCTTGTCATTGATTTGATCATCGACGAAGTCGAATAAGACATTTTTCGTCGAACAAAGCCTTTTTCATCGAACAAAGCATTTACGTCGAACAAGGCCTTTTGCTTCCTTCATCATCAAGCTTGTCATTGATTTGATCATCGATGACGTTGAACAAGGCTTTTTGCTTCCTTCATCATCAAGCTTGTCATTGATTTGATCATCGATGACGTTGAACAAGGCTTTTACGTCGAACAACACATTTATGTCGAAGAAGACCTTCTTGGCTTTCCTCATCAAATTTGCCTGTTCATCGATGTGGTAGTTCAAGACCTTTATGGTTGATTCATCACCTTTTGCTTTCATATTCATCAATCATACATAAGTGTCATCGATGAGTTCCTTCAATTCTGGTCGAGTAACTTGACAAAACCTCGTTCTGGTACTTCATCCTTCATCGAATATGCTTATTCGATCAACTTATATGTTGTCTCCAATCTGATCATACTCTAGCGTTGCTGTTACCATCCTTGATCTGATCGTTGTTCTTGTTCGAGCATTGGTTAGAGGTTCCCACAGACGGCGCCAACTGATGAAGGGAATTTTCGTCAGAGTGACTGGTTCACGTCCAATGTGCCACGTAATGATGTTTTCCTCTCCTCAGTGTGGAATCCTAAGCCGGTCAGATCGAGCTGGACTCCACTTCAAGGTTCCTAACCCTGTGCTCAAAGAAACTCGTCAGGTTGTGCCGGTGGTTGACCCGGCGCTGACCATCCGATGCCTAAGTCAGATCAATTCAAAGCATAGCAGAATATAGCAGAAAAGTAGTAGCTAATTCGACCAGAACGTACCTTAAAAATGTAACAAATGCGGAGTATTTATAGGAGTGGAAAGCGGATCTTTCGGATCGGTCAGGTCTTTCGGGTCGGGTCGGATCTTCATTAGTTCGATCAAATTGAGATCTCAAGGTCGAATAAGAGTAGTTTGGTCTTGGTCGAATAAGAGTAGTTTGGTCTTGGTCGAAGAAGACTAGTTTGGTCTTGGTCGAAGAAGAGTAGGTTTGGTCTTGGTCGAAGAAGAGTAGGTTTGGTCTTGGTCGAAGAAGACTAGTTTGGTCTTGGTCGAAGAAGACTAGTTTTCAGTCTTAGTTTGACTTTATTCTGACGTGTAACTTGCCATGTCATTGATTGAATATTTGGTATATCAAAGATCTAAATTTTCTCTATAAGTTTTATTTAGATTACATAGATGTGAATTGAGCAAGCACCCCAAATTAGGCTTAAAAATCTTGTTCCTATATTTGATAAGGTTTTATTGTTCCCTGTAAGTCTTGTTTTGAATACAGGAAGTTGGATTTTGTAAAATTACATATTTGACCCAAAAATTACTTATTTGATTTAGTAGGACTTATGGCTCCAAGCCTACCTTACTTTTTCAAAAAGTCTTACCGAAAATAGGAAGGGAAAAAATATCGGGATTTTTTTTAAAAATAAACTCCAAGTAAAATTGTATTTGGATATGTTTTGACTCAATGTTGGATTCTTCTCAAAAGAAAAAAGAAAAGGAAAAAAAAAAACTCAACTTTGGATGACCAGAGTTACCATTTATTTTTCATTGGCTCAACCGTTGGAACTAAATGAGAAAAACGGGGTAAATGCAAAATACTCCCATGTATTATGCTGAACTTGCAAGAAACTACCATGCAAAATTTTTATTGCGTCAAACTTTCTTGTGTTTTCAAAAACCCTGCAAAAAACATCCAATTTGTAAAAAATAGGTCTTTTTGGATTGACATATTTCAAGAAATCATTTTTAAAAAACTTCAAATTGATCCTTACAACTTCACGTGAAATATTTTTAAAATTATTTCTTGAAATATGTCGATAAAAAAGACCTATTTTTTACAAATTGGATGTTTTTTGTAGGGTTTTTGAAACACACAAAAGTTTGACGCAATAAAAATTTCACAGAGTAGTTTCTTGCAGGTTTAACATAACACAGGGGAGTATCTTGCATTTTCCACGAGAAAAACCTAACATATTTTTATTACATATGACTAAATATATCTCAAACCCCTATAATAATTATAAATTTCGAACAAATATGATTTGACATATATTTCTATATCTTAGTTTAATTTAATATAGCATGTAAACTATACCCAAACTAAACTAAAATTGTTAACTTTTCTTTAACACTATATATTTTACATTCTAAAAAATTCGGCCTTGAAGTTATGTTTCATATATTTTTGTTAAGTGAGTGTTGGCATCTCAACATTGTAGTGAAGTAGATCCCTAACATACACGAGTAATCAATTTCGTTACAACACAAATATTCGAAGTGACAAGCAAGGATTATGTTGGGAGTCATGGAGAGCACTAGATCCTTCTTATATCCAACCATTTTTAGTTCATGGAGAGCACTAGATATTACGCCTGTGATTAGTTCTTGGATTTTTTATTACTAGTTGAAATCGAAGAAACCATAAGCTAACTTACTAACACTAGGTATTATTACAAGGAAATGTTTGCTTGCGATTCTAATTTAGGTAATGATTGAACTAACTTCGATTAATGACTCCACAGGTATAGTTCTTGGCACCTTTCAGAGGTATACTATATTGTGCCAATATATATGCCTTATTTTTTGGTGGATCAATCTCGGAGCTCCTACGCTCAATTACAAACACCACATATTTAGACTAATAGCAATAAATACCTAATCAACCTATTATAAATGATTAAGACATTGACATAGGAAAATTCTAGACCATCAAAATCTCAAATTAGTCCCAACATTTTTTTCAATTCAAATATTACCAGTTCTATTCTAAATCTCTTACACTTCTTTGAAAGACTAAATCTTATTGACCTGAAAACTAGAATGAAAGCTCATCTAACCATTCACAATATCTCTGCCAAAAACCAATCTTTTTGCATCCCAGTAAAATCCAACAATAATCATATACACAATCACTCTCATCAATCAATAGATCTAATAGTAAAACAAAGTCAACCAACAATTAATGAACACATCACAATTCAAAGATCCAAAGTTTACCTCAAATTAAAGCTTCCAAAAAAGAAAAGGTCGAATCTTCTTCCAATCCTTTACTCTTACAAGTTTTAATAGTCTCAAAATCTTTAGCCGGCAATTCTTGAGATAAAGCACCCACATGAAAATCAATCATACCATTGTTTTCATTAACATCAATCCCAGAAACAGAGACCCAGATGAAAAATTTATTGGCTTGAATTCCAGAAACACCAGAAACTTTCCCATAACTCAATTTCCCCTTAATGATTCGGTCAAAATAAACAGTTTGACCATCGAATTTGACATAACATGGGTGTGTGCTGAGTTCAACTATGAATGAACCGTCTGTGTTGGATAAAGAATATGACTTTATGTTGCTCGGGAGAATACCCTTTGGAAGATTGTACTGTGGGAGAAGGTCATGTATATCTGTTACTGAAAAAGAATTGTGGGTTAAGGAGATTAAGGTCACAAAGATTAGTGCTGCTGCGTGTGGTACGTTTGGAAGAAAAGCCATTGATCACAGTTTAGAGAGATGGTGTTTAAGAGGAGTTGTACCTTTGAAGTTCTATAGTTAGATGAGTTTTTTCATCTTCTTTTTTTTCTTTATATAAGTAGGGATTGGTTAGATGAGCTGAGTTTTCATTATTCCTTATTATAACTTTTCTTTTTTCTTCTCATAATTATCCGTTTCTATGACTTCATTCCCATGATTTGCTGTTTTTTCGTTCCAAACTAAGATTTGAAGTTTTAAAGTTAGGTTTATTTTGAAAAAACTAATAATAAATCATTTTAATTAACAATGATACCAATTTATCAATACAAAGTATGTAAAGTATGTATAAATATATATATAATAAAATATGTGTATAAATATATTTACGTTAAGATTGGTGTGTGCTCAAAGTAAGGCTTAATTTTATTGAGATTGAATCAGATCTTATGTGTATCTAGTCTGATTCAAAGCTAATAAAAGTATAAATCATAGTATAATACATCAATTTGACACTTATTTAATTTTCACCCATTTTTTTTTTTAATAAAAGTCACTGATTTTGATTATTTTTTTACCTATTTTTATTCCATAAATGTTTATGAAACCAACAAAATCAACGTCCAAACTCAATCTCAAAACTTTCCATAAAACCATCCAAATCAGTTTTTCAAAATCAACATCAAGCGAATGCCATGTCATCACCAACCCCATGTGAACCTTCTAAATTACCAAAATTATTTTACACGGCAACAAATGAAATGTTTATGTTAATTTAAATATATTAAAAATATTGAAACCGAGAGAGTATCAATTACCATAAAATATCTGATTGGATTAAAGTAGTAGTTAGGAAAAGGGTCCAATCAAGTAGAGAACAACTATTAGCCAGTAGGTATTTGATTAGAAAATAACACCTACTAGAATAATACCAAAAGAGACGTAAAAAATCATTTAAATCTAGGTAATGGATAACTGTTAGAACAATATACTCGATATTAACGATAAAATACAGAATAGTAGCTTCTAAGAGTCGGACGAACGAGTTTAGGATAATAAAACAAAATGTAATAATTGAACTCGAAACGAATTTCGACAAACTGATTTAATTTCAGTCAAATTTCCTAAGTACCAATAGTAATTTAATTTTCACGTTAGCACTAGCACTAATTTTATTTGATTGATTCTAAATCATTCATAAGGAGAAAAAGAGGTAAAATACGAAAGGTTCATAGAGTTGTACAAACGTTCACATCTCATATTTTCCTTTATAAAAGACACTACTACATTACCATAAAGCAAGTTCCAAGAGCTTGAGTTGAGCTATACATATCCTTACATATTAGATTGCGGCTTTTGAATATATTTTGCCTGGGGAGGGAGAAGCACTCTATTATTACGAGCTTCTTTTGTTCGACTCACGTAGTTGCTGCAAGCTACTCGGTTACAAGCAAAGGTATATCATCCACTGGAATCGGAAGCTGCATTCAACAAAACGTTGGCCAAATTAGTTACATGCTTTGTGGATTTCGATTACTTTGTAAAATGTTACAAAAATAAGGTCAGTCTAACATAAACCATGAATAAGATAAGTCTTATATTTTGCTCATTGAAATGTGATATTTGAACAGAAACACAACTTATCACAAAGCCACTCATTTGAAGTTAAAATGTCAAAAACTTCCATTCATGGATATACGAAGTCACAAATCAATGATAGCTCAATTTTTTCACGAACGAAGGGCAAATACATAACCAATACTTGTTAGAATGATAAATGTAAAATGACAACACCAAAGGTTCATCTAAAATATTGCATCAATAGTTAAGCCCAGTTTCTGAAAGGAAATATCATAAAAGTTAAAGCTCATTCTGCCAAGATTCTATGTATATTCTTAGGCATAAAAGGACAATCATAAAATCATTTCTAAATCAAAATTAGGCATAGTAAATCCAACATCAAGATTTACCCCATTACTTAAAAGCATATCCAAACCATTAACAACAAGTTTCACTAAAGATAAACCCATAAGTTATGAAATAAATTTTCTATATAAACATACACACAACAAGAAACCTTAAATCACAATTCAATATCCTCATTCCCTTTTCAGAACATCCATTTTTTGGGTCAAACTTAAACCATACTCCCTCAATATCCCAAATTTAATCTTCTTGCACATGATGCTCAATACATATATGGTGCAATACATAATTAACTTTCTTGCCACACAAAAAGGAACTCAAAATTCTCAAGAACTATGAACTTCCATAAACTCCTCCCATCAAATCAAACTACAACAGGGGATAGATCTACTTAAACAATCAACTGCTAAAATATCAAACTAGTAATCCCACATAAGAATAAACATGTTAAATTGGTCAAAATTGAGACTGATCATTCAAAGAGAAGCATGTTATATTTACCTGAACAACCTGTTGCCGCAAAGTCAAAGCCTTATCTTTACAAGAACGAACAGTGGAAAACTGATCAACATCAAGCTTCTTGTTAATAATCCCAACAGTGAAATAAATACTATTGGAAGGAGGTAAATCAACCCTAATCTCATCAACGTCGAACCACAAAAAGAAGAATCTTTGAACCTGAATACCCTTCAAGTTAGTAATCGAACCTATATTCAACTTCCCAGTAATTTTTTTCTCGTAATAAACCTCGTAATCGAACTCAATGTAACAGGGCTTTTGTAAAAAGACCTCAAAATTGCCGTCTTCGGTTAGGGTATAGTTAGTGACCGAGTCGGGTAAGAGTCCACTTGGGAGACCGAATTTTGGGAGAATTTCGTAAACTGTTGGGGTATCAGATGATGATGAGCAGACGATTAGGAAAGTGAAAAGAAGGAGACTACAACAGTACAAGGGTTTGGGATTGAAAGCCATGTTTTGATTTTCTCGATTTTTGTTTTCTGAGTCTTGGAAGATGAATATTGTGATTATATAGTCGTGTGGAGAAATGGGGCATACTTTGACAAAGAACAGGGCGGTGCCGGTGTAGTTATGAATTGGAGGGGGTTAAATACAATTTGCCCCCCTAAGTATGGGGCTGTATCAATTTTCATCCTAAAATATTACTCCCTCCGTTTCATATTAATTGACACAGTTATCAAACCTTTTTTTTTTCAAATTAATTGACATGTTTGGATTTTCAAAGCGATTTTTTCCAATTTTACCCCTTTCTCTCATAGAGTTGAGAAACTCAATGGTCATCATTCACTAATAAAAAATTAAAAAGTAACTAATCATCATTATAAAAGGTATTTGAGACATTTTACCATAAAAAATATATAATGATGATGTTTCTTAATCTGTGTGAAAACAAGCCAATTAATATGAAAAGAAGGGAGTACTTTTAATACTTTTTAATTGGATAATATTCATCGAATCTCTAATCACATTAAAATTCTAATAAATCGAACCTGATTAAGATTGAATTCAAATTGAAATCTAACCCAATTGACAGCGCCAGATGCATGATCGAGGTTTAACAGTATAGTACTAATATACTAGACAATCTTTGTTTATCTTCTAATAAATTTATCTAAGATTAGTATAATTTTAATTTTTTTTTGTTTTAATCTAAGATAAAAATCACCTCAATTTTCAAGTATATCCCTGGCCATCAAATTTATTTCTTTTGTACTCATCTTAACTAATTTTACCTTCAAGTGATAAAACATTAAATAATGGGCTTATAATCATGCCCAGAAGAAGTGTAGACAAGACTTTGTGTGAGATTTTTGGGACAGGAGGAAACTTCTTGGAAGTTGGGGGTTTTGGAAAATTTGGTGAAATGTGATGTTTTTCTGTCTTTACGGGCGACGTTCTGTCTGGATAACATTGGGTGCTATGTGGATGGGTTTTGGTCCGGTCTCGCGGGTTTTACGAGATCAAGTCAAAACCCTTTCAAATGAGTTTTCGTCAAATTCATAAAATCATAAAAAACCTATTCAAAAGCTAACATTCGAACTTTTCAAACCTATAAAATATTGATTTGACACCTACCACCTACTTTTTTCCTAAAATTTCACTAAAAAAACATGATTTCACACTTACCACTTATTTTTTCCCCTAAACCCCAACATCCAAACTCAATCCAAGTGGAGTTTCAACATATTCAAACTACAAAACCCAACAGCCAAAACTCATCCAAATGAAGTCTCAAATGTTTCATCGAAACCACCAAAACTATATTTTTTAAACCGAGACCAGCGAAACGGAACCAAAATCCATCCAAATAGACCCATAGTTTTTTGTTAGAAAAATAGTGTTTTTTTTATATTACCATTTATTTGGAAGAAAATTAAAATGTTTAAGGGGAACGAAAGCTGCTTCAAATTTTTCACTTTGCTTATATATAAGCAAATTCATTTGTGCAATGTCACTCAAAAAAGATTAGCTGTAGAATTATTGCTTTACTTACAGTTTCAAACCTTAAAAATTCAAATCATGTATCAAGTTTTACTCTCTTTTTTTTTTCCCCCCCGAGAATAAGGTTGACATCATAAATGAAGGTGAAAGCACATTGAATATTATGAATAAATGTATACCTGAAACGGGAAAGAGGAAGTTAGCTGATTATTTATTGGGTCGATTGAGAGGAATGGATCTCAATTTTGGAGGAAAGAGTTTATTAGGGTTATTGGGCCTTGGCCTGCTAGCCCTTTACTCCGTCTAGGCCCAATTGTTATAATTTTTGTATAGTCGTATACTCGTATAGTATATTTGTCCATTTAATATGGTATATTTTCCCCCTGAAAAAATGAAAATACGGTGTATATATTCATCTCTTAAGATAATTGCACTTTTTCAGAATAACCTTAAGTTGTGCTGTCATGGGTAAATTGGTAATGTGTCCATTTTATTTGTGGAAGACAAAATCTTTTACTCATTTCTGGAAAATGTTAAAAATAAGTATGCACTCTATCAAATCTAACATGTGAAAACACTCGTCCACTCCATATTGAGAAGTCTATGTTTATTAGTATAAACCACGTAAGCATAATTTGTTTGATTGTTAATGACAAAAAATGGTTAAAAGATAAAGTATAATTATTTATGAGGCATATGTCGTTTAATACAAAGTAAGTCCCTATTTTATCTCAACGTATCCACGGGGCTTCTAGGGTGCGGGCAAGGTAATTCGCCCTCACATACGGGACGGCCCTGAAATCATGCCATGTGGCGCACGTAACTAATATGTAACTCAGCGAGTTGACTCGGTCTGTAAATAGACCATTTTACCCTTTTTTTTAATTTTAAATAAAAGTTGAGATAATCTTCAATTAATAAAAGACATTTATAACCTTTAAATATTCAATTAATAAAAGACTGCTTTACCCCCAATTTTGATAATAATTGACTTTGATAATTTTGCAAATTGACCCCTATATTTTACGATTTTACGAATTGAATTATTTTGCTTCTAAAAAAATATAAAAAAACCGCCTGTCATATAAAAAGACCGCTTTACACCCAATTTTGATAATAATTGACTTTGACAATTTTGCAAATTGACCCCTATGTTTTTCGATTTTACGAATTGAATTATTTTGCTTCTAAAAAAATATAAAAAAAACGCATGTCATATAAAAAGACCGCTTTACCCCCAATTTTGATAATAATTGACTTTGACAATTTTGCAAATTGACCACTATATTTTGCGATTTTACGAATTGAATTATTTTGCTTCTAAAAAAATATAAAAAAATCATCTGTCATATAAAAAGACCGCTTTACCCCCAATTTTGATAATAATTGACTTTGACAATTTTGCAAATTGACCCCTATGTTTTGCGATTTTACGAATTGAATTATTTTGCTTCTAAAAAAATATAAAAAAATCGTCTGTCATATAAAAAGACCGCTTTACCCCCAATTTTGATAATAATTGACTTTCACAATTTTGAAAATTGACCCCTATGTTTTGCGATTTTACGAATTGAATTATTTTGCTTCTAAAAAAATATAAAAAAACCGTCTTTATATGACATGCGGTTTTTTTATATTTTTTTAGAAGCACAATAATTCAATTCGTAAAATCGCAAAATATAGGAATAAAATAAAATAAACCTCTTTTGATCAATTATGAAAATAAAATAAACCTCTTTTGTCCAAATAAAATAAAATCGCAAATAAGCCTGCATTACAATTTGCACCCCCCACATATATATTAGAAATCATTCATTATGAAAAAGGAATAAAATAAAATAAATATTTCAAATGTAGGGCTCAATTATGCAAATTAACCTCTTTTGTCCAATTAGTTCTATAGACAATCCAAAAGAGCAGTAAAGTTTGCACAACTGTTCCCGCTACCATTCCGTACCATATTCCCTAAAAATGAATCAACGCGTACGTACCGACCAATATTTGTAATTAATTAAGTTAAATGATTTCAACTAATTAGAAACTTAATTTTTTTTAATTGTACTTACTTGTACTCCTAAAAATATAAAAAAACCGTCTTTATATGACATGCGGTTTTTTTATATTTTTTTAGAAGCAAAATAATTCAATTCGTAAAATCGCAAAATATAGGGGTCAATTTGCAAAATTGTCAAAGTCAATTATTAACAAAATTGGGGGTAAAGTGGTCTTTTTATATGACAGGCGGTTTTTTTATATTTTTTTAGAAGCAAAATAATTCAATTCGTAAAATCACAAAATATAGGGGTCAATTTGCAAAATTTTCAAAGTCAATTATGATCAAAATTGGGGGTAAAGCGGTCTTTTTATATGACAGACGGTGTTTTTAAATTTTTTTAGAAGCAAAATAATTCAATTCGTAAAATCGCAAAATATAGGGGTCAATTTGCAAAATTATCAAAGTCAATTATTATCAAAATTGGGGGTAAAGCGGTCTTTTTATATGACAGGCGGTTTTTTTATATTTTTTTAGAAGTAAAATAATTCTTCATAAAATCGCAAAACATAGGGGTTAATTTGCAAAATTGTCAAAGTAAATTATTATCAAAATTGGGGGTAAAGTGGTCTTTTTATATGACAGACGGTTTTTTTATATTTTTTTAGAAGCAAAATAATTCAATTCGTAAAATCGCAAAATATAGGGGTCAATTTGCAAAATTGTCAAAGTCAATTATTATCAAAATTGGGGGTAAAGCGGTCTTTTTATATGACAGGCGGTTTTTTTATATTTTTTTAAAAGCAAAATAATTCTTCGTAAAATCGCAAAACATAGGGGTCAATTTGCAAAATTGTCAAAGTCAATTATTATCAAAATTGGGGGTATAGCGGTCTTTTTATACGACAGGCGATTTTTTTATATTTTTTTAGAAGCAAAATAATTCTTCGTAAAATCGCAAAATATAGGGGTCAATTTGCAAAATTGTCAAAGTCAATTATTATCAAAATTGGGGTTAAAGTGGTCTTTTTATATGACAGACGGTTTTTTTATATTTTTTTAGAAGCAAAATAATTCAATTCGTAAAATCGCAAAATATAGGGGTCAATTTGCAAAATTGTCAAAGTCAATTATTATCAAAATGGGGGTAAAGCGGTCTTTTTATATGACATGCGGTTTTTTTATATTTTTTTAGAAGCAAAATAATTCACTTCGTAAAATCGCAAAATATAGAGGTCAATTTGCAAAATTGTCAAAGTCAATTATTATCTAAATTGGGGGTAAAGCGGTCTTTTTATATGACATGCGGTTTTTTTATATTTTTTAGAAGCAAAATAATTCAATTCGTAAAATCGCGGAACATAGGGGTCAATTTGCTAAATTGTCAAAGTCAATTATTATCAAAATTGGGTGTAAAGCGGTCTTTTTATATGACAGACGGTTTTTTTTTATATTTTTTTAGAAGCAAAATAATTTAATTCGTAAAATCGCAAAACATAGGGGTCAATTTGCAAAATTGTAAAAATTAATTATTATCTAAATTGAGGTTAAAGCGGTCTTTGTATATCATAGCCGGTGTTTTTTTTATTTTTAGAAGCAAAATAATTTAATTCGTAAAATCGCGGAACATAGGGGTCAATTTGCAAAATTGTCAAAGTCAATTATCAAAATTGGGGGTAAAGTGGTCTTTTTATATCATAGCCGATTTTTTTTTATTTTTTTAGAGGAAAAATAAGTTAAAGGGTAATTTAGGTATATTGTAATTTAATTAAAGTCAATAGTTACAAATTCATTTTGACCAAGTTACCTAATCAACGATCCAGATCAATCTGAGCCAAATGAACGGCATGATGAGGCTTCCCGCATGTGAGGGCGTAACTCACATGCCCGCACCCTAGAAAAATCCACGTATCCAAACCAGAGGGTGATTCTTACAAATAAATACCCGTGCGTGCTTAGGATTAACTTTTAATTACATTCCTGAAATAAGTTTAATATTAAATTTTAACTCTATATCATACGAATTGAAATAGGCACATAATTCCCATGTGAAAACGTCAATCGATATTCACCCAAAACAGATACACAAATAAAAATTTCTAGCACATAGTTTAATTGGACATGTAGTACACACCTACGCATAATATAATAATACATGTGGTAAACTGTTTCACATAACATAACCCATAGGATAAACCGGCTTGTTACATATGTAATAACATAGACGGAAACATGTTTAATTCTTCATAAAGTTGAACAATTGGGGGTATTGAAGATATACATATGAAGGGCCTTCTATGTTTTTTCAGAGACCTGATAACTTAACAAAGAAAATGTAATTTAATTTACTCCCTCCATTTCAAAGTACATGTTGTTTAAGATTGTTACACAAGAATTAAAGAAATCATTAATTATCTAAATTTTAGTAGAATAAAAGTCTTATAGTACAAATCTGCAACTTCCCATATCCATCATTGAGAAAGGGTAAAATTATCAAAAAAAAATTTAAGTCTTTAATGGAATTCTTAATCGACATGTATTTTGAAATATTTTATTTTTACTAAAATAACATGTATTTTGAAATGGAGAGAGTAATAAATACATGTGAATAATTTGCTTATTAAATTTTTAGAGATGAGTAAATTGAATGTCATTGACGGATAATTCTTGTCCAAACCTAGCTTGTTCAAATTATTCAACCACAAATCAAGTGTATTGCTTTTGTTTTGTGATTGGTCTCTCTCCTAGGAGTTACATCCAATCCCAAACAAGTATATTACACTTTCCATATAGTTACTTTTGGTGCGGCCAAAAACCGATATGAGAAATAATTTCTCGCCATGACTCCATGTGTGTATGATCAACATTAAATCACAATTGAACCAAAGAAGTTAAAGAGAGGGGTCCAATGGACATAAATCACACAATTCATGAATTCAAGAAATGATGTAAATGCAGCTTATCAACCATGCACTCTAGACTTTCTTAACAAAAAATATCTTTATATTCTGGTTCAATTATTTATAAGATAAATATAATAAACATGACTTGTAAAATCAAGTAACACTTCTAGAATTTCAATTCAAATTATGGACTGGAGTTTATCAATAATATTTGTAATACTTAGAAGATGCAATTAATTAAGAAAAATAAACAAACAATTGTCTCCTCAACAAAGGCAAAATAATTTTAATTTGAACATCAAAGATAGGACAAGTAGTGAACCGCCACCAAAGTGAGTAAGAGCCCCGAGAACATCTCAAATCCGTTTTTCCCACCATCGCTCATCTGATTAGCAGTTGTTGTAGCATTTGTTGATTTTGCTGCAATAATAAAAAAAAATAAAAAATAAAAAGGAAATCTAAATATCCACCAAAACTTATAACAAAATAAGTTAAGCTCCGGTGACTAAATTAATTATAAATGTGTGTGACCGAAATTAAAGATAAAGAATGATCAAATTGTATATATATATGTGTTACCAGCGGCAGGTGGAGTTGCAGTTGCATTAGTACTTGTATTGGCACTGTTTGCAAAATCCTGAAACACCTTTGCATCTGGTGAATTTGGTGACAGGTGCAAGAGAGCTGCAAGCACATATTGAAGCACAAATTATTATGAAACATGTATATATATATATATATATGTTAAGTAATTAAGTAATTATTTTATTACCAAGGCAATCATTGACAGTAATAGGTGCATTGCAACGAGTAGGAAGGCTAAGTGCACGCGTGGCGTTAATTTGAAGGCCGAGAGTTGGATCATTCCTGTCCTTGACAAGCAAGCATATGCATTCTCGGCTAGTCTGCAGCACTTGTTTCAGCCCACTACAACAATCAGTTGGAGGTGCATTTGATTCTCCACTTACATATGGGAGACATGTTGCTAATCCAATTAGTACATTACCACATTTCTCTTTATCTTTGTCTATGTCACATATTGCAATACCAAACAAGGATATCATTAGTAGACACAAGGACAAGTATTGTTTACCGTAGCAGTAGTAGTACTTCATAATTAATTAATTAATTTCACTTTTTTTGAGGAAGTGATCGATGTTGAGAGAGATATTAATTAAGAGCCGCGCGGGTGTGCATGATGGAAAGAGAGAAAGAGTTTCCTTGTGCATTATAAATGTGAATGTGTGGTGGGACTTTGGGAAGTTGGAAATTTATTAAATTGTTATGGTTACTACTACTAGTTACGTCACATATATATATAGTATATACTTTTATTTCGAAAAAATATGAAAGATATGATTTTTAAATTATATATTATTACAATCTTAATTAATTTGGGAAAGACGATGTACAAAGGACAATGCATTGTTTGGATTTACACTCTCAGATTACGTACTAGTCTCTTTTTTCTTCTTCTTATAAATATGTGATTATTGAAATTTATTATCCAATTAAAGAAGGCCGGTGGAGAGGGAAAGTAGAAGAATCTTTCTAGTGTACGTAGTACAAATGGACGGTCACACAAAGTTTGGATTTGGAGGCGTCATAATTAATGAGAAATCAATCCACTCCCAGCTGGTCACGTTCTATTGGAGTAATAAAGATAGGCTGAAAGGGTTTTATCTTTATTTCTAATAATAATAGATGTTAATTATTGGTTACATTTATTGGATATAGACCCATCACACAGTCCATACTTAATTGGTCTAGATCTAGATAATATATTAAACATTAAACACAAGTAGTTGTGTAAAAAGAGAATTACTACTACTACTACTATGTCTATGTGTTTTTCCTTTTTCAAGAAAAAAACATTGGTGTCTCAGGCCATCTTTCCGCATCTTGATAAGTTTCGTCGCTCCAGAAATTTGATTTTCTTTTTCATAAATAAACTCATGAAGTTATATATATATAGATCTAGGGAAACATATTTAGATTCAAACATATCAAATTGAAGAAGCTTTGATGTAAATTAATGCGACTCAAACTCAAATGGCATGAGATATGTTTAAATTCATTTTTGCTCATCCACTCAAATTCAAGAAGAGGTATTTAAAATGCTTGTGGTAATAACTGACAAAATTGAGGTCCCAAGACCTTCAATTTCTATATGAGTTTTCCTTTAGTTTAATACTAGTGTTTGATAGCGATTTATTATTTGTAATTCTTTGTATTTATTGAAATGAATTATATATGATGTAATTATTGATGATAAATGTATTCTGATATTGATATAATAAACAAAGAAAGAGGTATTTAGAACTTTAAGAAATAAATTTTATTTAAACATGATATGTAATATGCAATAAATTGAGTATAAATAGCCTTTTTTATAAATCAAACTTAAATTAAATTTCATATAATGTCATTTGATTTTAAAAATAACGAGCAACTCGTACATGTTAATCATACATGGCACTAGGCAAGTTAAATAAAGGGTGAAATATGCAAGTTGTTCTTACTTGACCATTAATATCAGTAAAATTGGTCCAAAATATTTAAAATTTGATATAGTTTTGTCCTATATATATACAATCATTGGGTGATTCACTGGTTCGGGCATTTGCTCGTATAATCTCACTGAGGAGCCATTTACATTTTTCTCGCCGAAAATTTGAGTTAAAATAAATTTGTTTGAAACTTACATTGAGTTGAATTATAAAATTTTAATAAGGAAGTGCATTGGTTTTGTAAGCGTAGTAGAACTAAAAGTACACTTTTGTCCCCCCTCTCACCAAACTATATATTGGGAGGATAACACTTCATCTCCTCGAACAATTTAATATTATGAATCCTTTCAAACTATGTAATAAATCACTATTAGTTTTTCAACCGTTAAAAATCGTGAATTCATTTGAAATTTTATTTACCAAAGTATCCTTACTGAAAGTTACACTCTATAATTTTTAACTACATGGAAGATCAATAACATTTCACCCCTTTCAAATTAGAATAACATACTATGAACCCTTTTTCAACCGTTACGAACACCGTGAAACTCTCGATTTTCATGTCATTCAAGTCAGTACATCAAATATATCTAGAATGTGTTATGGACTTAAACAAGCAGGTCCAATTGAAACAAAAAGGGTATTTGATAACCCGCAAATAATATTTATCGTGTAGCAACTAAAATGTAACTAATTATTACTTTAAGAACAATTTATTTGGTATGAATATCCTTGCCTCCCAAATTATTGAATTTTAATTAGAAAAAACATCGTGGGAGTGGTTCATTTGTTTGATTGGATTAAACTAAAACTAGAAATATTTGGGGACCATAAAATGAAAAGAAGACGTTGATTTTTTTTTTAGGAAAATAATAATGCAAATGATTGCACAATTATTTTAATGGTTGATTTTAAATTATGATAACTGTTAGAGGGTGTTTAATTACCATTAAATAGTTGGAGGGATAAACTATATTACCCACCCAATAATTGAAGGGTATCAAGTGTATTTTACCCAAAAAAGAGGGAAAAGGATAAGGGTTTGCATGCAAAGGTGACAAAGACCTAAAAGTCTATATCCAATAATAATATTCCACTTTACCCTCAATACACTTGAAACTTTTTCTTCAATATATATTCTTCCCATTCTACGATAATGTTTTCCATGGTCGGTTTACTGGCTGCCATACAACTGGGAAATTGGGAATTCAACTTTGGGAAAAGAAAAATACTCCCAATTTTGGATTCATTCAAATGAAGAGAATTGCACTTTTGATATCGTATTTTAGGTCAATTTTAATTTATGGTACATATTTTTATTTGACTAGTACATTTAGTACCACATTTCAACAAATTGTGACACATTTGATACTGCCGTTAAATAAATTGTATTTCCCAAACAGAACAATAGTATCACTATGTTGTTGTAAAATCTCTATTTATCTTAATATCTGAAAATAATAGAAAAAATAACAATTCTATTATTACTTATTCAATTAATAGATAATCAATTTAGAGATGCATTAAAAGTTCAGATGTCAAACAAAAATGAAACATACTACTACTCGGAACACAAAAAACCTTTCGAGTGTTGTGTAACCTTAATCTCGTCATTCGTCATAAACCTTTCCATGCTCTTGGTTCTAATTTTTTTTTTTTAAAATTTATAGGAAAGCAAGACATCTCAAAACATTTGGAATGAAAAACTATAATTATATTTCCTCTCCCATACAATTTGACTTCAACTACACCTTTATGTGCTAATACTCAAAACCATGTATGTGAAAGTAACATTGACCAACATCGAACCTAAGTTTCTTAAATACTAGTCCGCTTGCTCTATTGATTACCTCTACAAATGAGACATATAACGTGTAAAATTTTAAAATTAATAACAAAACAAACTTGTTAATTTATTCAATTTATAAGACATATCATTTCAATACACAATGCAAATACCATGATTCTGCCCTTAACTTTTGCTTTTCCCATTAAAGCAACTAGTTGATTCCAAAATACTTCCAATACTTTAATCTCTTAAACAAATCTCCTATCCTATATAACAGTCACCCTTTGTTCATCTCACTCCTCAAAACCAAATTCAATCAATATTTCACAACATGGCTAGATACTACAACTCTTCATACCATGATTACCTTCAATATTTTTCACTACCAATCCCTTTCTTCTTCTTTCTAGCTATACTCTTCCTTTTCTTGATTCTCACTTGGTTCATAAACTACGAGTACATGTTTGAAGACGTGATCGATCATTTCAAGCTCTGTCTCATGGTGTTTCCAGTGATTTTGCTCCTTTTCCTGCACTGGTTTTCGAATGATGGTCGAGAACGGGTCCCATTTTCTCTTTCAAAACCGGAGAAGGATTCACTTTATAGGGTCGGAGGGTCTCCTCTTGGAGTGGCAATTCTTTTAGTGTTTTTAATGTTCATGATCTCTCATCACAGCTCCCTGCATGAAAGATGGTATCCCTTGTTTAGTAAACGAAGACTACGATAACATGTGAGAAATATAGAGATTTCTTTGCTTTGTAGTTTGTTGTGTTTATGGTCCAAAATAACAAGTATTTCTATTACTTGGTTTTCGTGTTTCATTGTAGATTTTCACTTTTTATAGCTAATGGGATATAATGTACGCGCAGGGACTTCTAAGATTACTTACAACACAGAGTGGAAGTTTGATTTTCACCGGCTCATGTCATATTTTAATTTGAATTCTCGACACAAACATATGGCCTGGAGTAGTACTTAAGAAGGAACAAATTTAAGAGATCAGTTTACTAGAACTGCTCTTTCGGTTCTTGACCATGTTCCAATTATACATTGTGGCACAGTGCAAGACATCATACTGTAATTGCAGATGCAAAATTAAGTAAATGTGCCTCTTATATATTTCCCAAGTATATATATTGTGAAGAAACAAGTTTTAGGTCTTCAGTAAATTAAGTCCCTAATTAAGTGTTTTACTATTGCTGTTACAGTTAAAATGCTAGCAAGAGTTACTAGGACCTAGCCAAACGTTATTTTAACCAAAAAAATCAAAGGAGCTATCAATTAACCCATGTCTGCAGGTAATGAACAAGTTAGTATAAAGTGCAAAAACAAGAATAGATGAACTCCAAATAGAGATCAAGAGAAGTGCTATAACGAATTAACAGGACAGACTTAGAGCACAGAATTTCTGAGATACACGAAGACCTTCTCTAGTTAAATCTTCTTTTTTTTCCTGGATAAGTAAACATACCTCTAAGGCTCTAATAAGCCAAGTCATTTTTTTGTCTGCTTCCCAAAGAAACCATTTTCATCAACATGAGTTGACAGTGTGGGGCGGAACCTGCTAACAACTAAGCTTAAATAACAAATGATAGTTATGAATGAGTTGATTTTCAAATCTCCATTGTAATCTTGGGGCTTTTGAGGTTTCAATCGAATCAGATCCCTGAGAAATGATATGGAAAACGTGTCCGTAAGACCTACTTTTATCCAAAGTGGTCCTTAATTCAGAATCTTAATTAACACTGGAAATTAAGTAGCCAGTAGCATGCAGAGGTTTCGTTATCTGGTAGCCTTGTAATCAGTTGTTCATAATATCAACCATAATGTAATACTTTACGTTCATCGGAACCTATCATCTGTCTGTTCCTTGACTTAGCAACGTTTTTATATCTCAATTGACCCTTTTTTCCATTGTGGCCGAAAAAAGGTCCACTAACTCCAAGAGATGATCATATAACCTCCTCACCAATGCCCTTCAGATCACTACACCATGTGGCGGTACCCAACTGTAACCAGGAATCTTCTTCAACCCTTTGACTTTCATGTCATTTCTCATGCTACAAAGTACATAGTTTGCTCCAATATCAGGCTCTATTTTGAGTAGAAGTTGCATTAAATGTTTATCAGCAAAAAGAACACGTCCATGGTTTTTACAAGCACTTAAGTAACTCCTTAATATGACAGAATTAGGCTCCATTGGCATCATCATAATAATCTGATAAGCTTCTTCAATCTTTCCAGCCCTTCCAAATAAGTCAACCATGCATCCATAATGCTCCATTCTTGGCATTATTTCGTAGACATTCACCATCTTCTCGAAAAGCTCTTGTCCTTCTAGAACAAGACCTTTGTGACTACAAGCAGAAAGTACTGCTGAAAATGACACACTGTCTGGCCTTAAACCAGCTTCTTTCATTTTAGTAAAGAAAGATATCGCTTCTTCTCCGTGGCCATAGTCTGCAAGACATGAAATCATGACCGTCCAAGATTGCAGATTTTTCTCGTTTATGGAATTAAAAATGTGGAATGCTTCCTTTAGGTAACCAGATTTGGCATACATCTTTAGAAGGGCTGTCCCCAAACCAACATGTAGTTCAACACCATTAATGAGAATATATGAGTGGATAGATTTTCCTAGCTTGATATTGAGGAGGTTTGTACAAGCGGAAAGTAAACTAACCAAAATTACCAAGTTTGGCTTCTCGTTTACCATTTTCATATCATTGAACACTCTCAGAGCATCCACATCAAGGTTACTGTAAGTGTTCAAAGGTGAATCAGAAGTTAGTCCAAATCTTAAAGCATTAAAGCAAATAGAATGAAAGATCAACAATATACATGCCAAAAAGGAAAAATGACAAAAGCAGGACAATCAATGTTCATTAAAGTCAGAAATTACCAACATTATATTTAGCCCATTTCTTTCTAATTTGTTGACATTAAAAATGCAAAATTTTCATGGATGCGTTTGAAGATGTGTTGTATGCTCGACTAGAACGAAAACTTAAGAAAATAAATAGAAATAAAACAAGATTCCATATTAACAGCAGAACAAAACATAAAAAATTCATACCAATCCACATAAGCTGCAATCATCGAACTCCAAGACACCACATTTCTCTCACACATTTCATCAAACACCTTTCTCGAAAACTCAATAAAACAAAATTTACCATACATCGTCAAGAGGGTATTACTAACATGTGAATCCGAACCAAAACCCGCCTTCAGAACCATCGAATGCACCGACCCACCTACACCCAGCATTGAACAACGCCCACAAGCCTTAATAACGAAAGGATAAGTAAATTTGTCAGCTTTGAGTTCACCAGATGTTCGAAGTAATTGCACAAAGAATTTGATCGAATCAAATGGGGTAGAAGAGTTATTGGCGTATGCTCTGATCAATGTGTTCCAAGAAAAGAGTGGCGGCGGAGTAATGGGTGATTTGTCGAAGAGTTTTCGAGCGTGGTGGAGAGACGCTGAAGAGGTGGAGAGTATGAGCTGAGAGAAGAAGTATTCATGGTGGACAAGGGAGGTTTTGAGGAGATAACAATGGAGTTGGAGGATTTCTGTAGAGGTTTTTGATTGCCGGAACAGAGTTTGAATGTGGCGGGAAATCATTGCTAATTTGCCAATAAATTTTATCTACAAAGTTAAGAGACTTGAGTAGTTTTTTTTCAAAGATTCTTCCTCGGAAGAAAAAGAAAATAAAGATTCATTTAGTCAATTTGGATTTAAAATATTAGTAATCCAAAATAAATTGATTAACTTTGATTGATCCAATTAGCAAAAATCTAAATTTAGTGATTAAATATATGTATATATATATATATATATATATATGTATATATAAATGTTTATTTATATAAATATCATTAATAATTCATCACCACATTTCGTCCACATTTAGCAACATAACTTGTTTTTAATATATTATAATTTCTCACAAAATTTAATAAAAACTAAGAGAAACATTTGTAATTATTGAAACCTCCATAATTCCACCTATCCTCAGGAGAGATGAATGGAAATGTGTGTTAAATGAGGATTAGTCTTCTTCTTCTTTCTTTTCTTTTTTTTTTATTTTTTATTTTTTATTTTGGTGCTCAATGTCTAAATAATTTGTTGTAACAAAAATAATAATGGAAATATTGAAGTAAAGATTAACTTTTATTTAAATTTCAGTCAAAATTCGTTTATTCGGTGGACATATAGTCAGTTTTCTTTTCTTTTTTTCCCCAAAAAAAATATATAGTCAGATATTTTAAAAATCTAACCGGATCTAAATCCAGAACCAATTAAAATTAAAATAGATGGACAAGAAGGTCTAATCCAGATATCTATTAAATTTATTACACAAGGAAAACATAATAAAAAGTCAAATTATAATTATAAGAACAACATTTCCTAATACCTAATCCCTAGCTTCTACTCTGAGTTTTGATCAGATGGCCATTGACCAATAGATTATTTAACTCAGTTTTTTTCTTGGCTAATTGATTACTTTCTTTAGCTTCTGAAAATAGCTAGAATGTCATCAACATCCTCTGCTTATACCTGTTCAATAACTAGAGCACAATCATCGACAGAATCTAACGGCGACGCCATTAAAGATTCAAGATTGGATGCTTTTGTTGAGTCTGACGAATCTGAATCTTCATCGACAGTCGAGTTTGATGATGCCAAAAGAGATGGTTTTTCCAAGTTGATGATCTTCTTTTTCTTCGCTGTTTGGTCCTTTTTGTTCCTAGCTCGATCAGCTTTGGAGACGATTTCTGAAACTGTAAAACCAGCAACTTCAAACTTGTGTGATCTTTGAGGAAGCAAAGCATTTCTAGCAATTAAATCGATTCCTTCATAAGTCCAAACGCCTAAACGAGCCTCTCCCTTGAGCCCAATCGCAAACCAACCAAGACCAGAGGCGGCAATATCCACAGAACTCGAATCCCACCAGTTGCCACTAACACGAAATTCCTTTTTTACCCATTTCCCAAGCTCCTCGACTCTCCCCTCTCCAATTGGAGGCTGAAACAAAGAAATTTACAGAATAATTCAATTATATCAGCACCAGTAAAAAGGTAAAAACTCGTTTAAACTACCACTCTCTCAAGGAATGAATGAAAAGAATATACTAGTACTATACTTGCAACTGACGGCCAAAATGTTCTTCAACCATCATACAAGTGTTCTCTGTCTTTCCCATGTGCAAAGGAAGAAGAGGAGAAGCCCATACAGTAACATAAATAGAATCTACAGATGATTCTTCTACGTCCAACCTCAACAGTCCGCCAATATGAACAGTATTTCCTGCCTGCCAACATCACATATTATAAGATGGTTCAAAATATATGTTGCAAAAAAATGATCAAGCAAAAGTAACACAAATAAAGAGCAGAATTTTGAAAATGAACTGTTGTTTCATCAAGCAAGTAAAGTTGTGATTTTGTCAAATGGGATTTAAGGAAATGCATAAAAGATTGAGAAATTTAAGTCCGTAATAAGCAAAGGCAATCAATCAATACAACATTCATCATAAGCTACTTTATATACATAATTTAAGAGTCTAAGATATATCAGAAGCAATCAACAAGGGAGCATTAAACTAAAGACAAACTTTAATCCTATAAGTCCGTGGCTTCAACTCCTTCCCGATATGAATTAGCTTATGCTCTTCCCTAGTCAACCTAGTCGAGATCTGATGAGGATTCAATAGCCCCGGAGTATCAAACAACTTGACTTTCCAAGGAAGCACTCCCTCCACCCTCACAATTCCCAATGTGGTACCGAAAACCGGTGCCTCTGTTAAATGAGTCGCCTTAGTGCCAACACACTTCCCTATTGCATTAATCAGTGTACTCTTTCCAGCATTCTGAGCCCCCACTGCCCACACGTTTCCTCTCTGACCCGCAAACTTAACCACATCGTCCACTAAGTTCTTCACTCCCCATTCCTTTATAGCGCTAACCAAGTGCACACTAGTTAACTTCCCTGCCCCACCTTCCCTTGCCCTTGTCCGAACCCAATGCTCAAGCCCAGTTGGTGAAATATCGCTTGGCAAAAGATCAATCTTGGTCACTACTAACAGTATTCTAGGTACATTCCCCGATTTTCCTTCCTTCCACGACCGTGCATTTTCATCTATTGTTTTCGACACTAAATTCGCTACCTTCTTAGGAAATGAACCGTCAAAATCCGTAGCATCTACCACTAATAAAACCACAGTTCTTGCTCCACTTATTGACATCAATTTCTTCCCAACAGTGTGATCAAAATCAAAATCCGGCAGCAAGTTTTCGACACTCGGGTCAGTCACCTTAGCATAGTGCCTCAAATTGTGACACCTTGAACAGACAATGGGCTTCTCAATGCCCTTTTTCCAATCAGGGCGGCTTCCAATATTTTCTACTCTGTGAGACGTTTTATCGAACACCTTATCTACTATTTCAAGATTTCCAAGTTTTTCAGCATCTATCATTTCATTCACAATGCCTCTTTTTAGGGAATCTGAGATTTCAGATTCATCTAAGATGGGAGTCATTTTCTTCAATTTCTTGTAGTTAGGGTCTTTTTTTGAGGGTTTAACAAAAAACCCAGGTTGCTTAGGGTCAAAATCTTGCATGGAGATGCCACAGCCTGGGCATATGGGAAAACATCGGTCACTAGATTCATCGTAATTTCCATCCCTGTTTAGTGGCAAAATGGATAAAGATTGATTCTTTATTGGTTGTGAAGAAAAAGATTTGGTGAAAAAGAGAAATGGTAGGGTTTTCGTAGGGTTTTGCGGGAAGGATGAAATGGGTGAAATTAAGGATTGGAGAGAGCTGGATACAGCTTCTTTTGTGTATGTAAAGGTAGTGATATAAAATGGGGAGAGAAGCCTTTTGAGCTTTGATCGTGAGAGAGTTCTCACTACCATTTTCTTTTCTTTTCACTGTTTTTCTGCTTCAGATTTATTTCAAGTATCAGCTTTGGAACTTTTCATATAAGATTGGAATGTGCTGCTGAACCCAAATATTAGACTCAAACAACAAATTTTAATTACCTAAAATATTATTTGTTTATATATAGATTTCTATAAATAAATAAAATTCTCAATCCCTAAAACTTAAACTCTAGCTATGTAAAAAGAATGAATTCCCATTTTAACAAATCCCTACATATTTTAATTCAAATTTTCTTTTGAACTTCTTTTCCTAAACAATCTTAATTTATTTTTCTGATCATAAAATAATTTTTTGAGCCAACAACTTTGTACTAAATCCTATGATAATTGCTTGGTCAAACTTTCATGATATATTATTATTTTATAAAAATAGAATGTTAACTAATACCTTTGTAATTAGCGTTTTACACTAAGGGTGAGTTTGGCCTAGCGATTCGAAAATCAATTATAGGAGAATTAATTTTACTAAAACGAATTTTGGCAATAATTGATTATGATAAAATTCAATTATAAAATAATTGTTTTTGAATAATAGCTTTTGCAAAAGTAACAATTTAGTAGCTTCTGAAATAAGTTGATTTTTAGCTTCTGAAGATCCCAAAAGTGATTATGATATTAGGGGCCAAACACCATTAAAATCACGATTGACTAAAAACAATTTCAATAATTGGGGCCAAACACTTCAAAAATCATAAGAAGTGCTTTTAAGAGCTCCCACCGCTGGGCCAAACTCACCCTAATACACAATTAAGTTGTGAAACAAGTATTTTGTTCCAGAGATTGTTGAAACTTGAAACTACACTCTATTTAGCTTGCACCACAACGATTACATAGTGTAACTGACTGACTCATTGAATTCACAAGTCTTATTTTGCGTCTCCATAAAGTTGTATGGCAAATTTGTCCTCGTGAATAGTAGGTACGACTCAAATCGGACATTTCACACCAGTTGTTGCATTTGCAACAATTACGACGACAGTAAACCTAAACCAACTTAAAATATGAATAGATACATCGGAGAACGCATGATACATTAACAAATACCATGTCTTAACACTTATAATGCGAAAGGAAAATTATAAGCATGCAGAATCTGGGCAAAAATGAACTCTTGGCCTCTTACTCATTTGGTGACAGAATATGGTCAAAACTCAAAAGAAGCATCTTTCTTATAGCACACAGGAAATCAATCATCCAAAGCAATTCTACCACCAAATTTTAAGGTTAATTAGTCGTTTGTGTAGCTAGACCGGTTTACGATTAGCCGGCCCATACATAATTATGTAATTCATTTACAAAATAGAAACGCGAGAGCTTTCAGTAAATACTTTTCCTATGCTTGTTCTTTCCATATACGTCCAGCCACTTTGAGCTTAAGCTCCTGCCTGTTACCACCAGAGAAGAACATAGCCAAGTTTCTCTGAATAATTAGACCATCCATGCTGTCTCTAACTTTCAGATGACTATCGCGAATGCTCCTCGGAACTCCTTGCCACGTCATCTTTCTCCCGTTTGCACCGACTTCTAAGGTGTAACTGAACTTTCTAGCATCTTGGTCGTCCCCCATGAAACGAATGAATGCCATGTAAACTGGTGCCGTACCTATATTGAAAGCCTCAAAGTGCAAGCAGAATTGGTAACCATAGCAATTGAAAACCTGCAACCAGATTTGAAAGATTACGAGCAAAACACATGAATTGTTTTAGTAGCACCTTATCTTTCATATATTATAGCACACTTCCCCGCATGTTTGGTAACCTTTAATAAAATGACTTTTCTACCCTTTGCCCTACACACATCATTTGATAGTATAAATATACCACGATGTATACAAATGTTATGACGCAAGAATCTGATGTGAGTTTAGTAGAGGGCAAACAATTAAATTGTCGAAAAAATGTGTTTATTATTCAAAACATGTGAATATATAGGATGAATATGAATATTTCAGCCACAATAGATGGTAATTAATAAATTCACTTTACAGTAAAGATCTTATAATCACTTACAAAATTGACTACACGATCTAGACGGAGGGGCTTGTTTTGTGTTTTTCAAGGAACAAGAAGGAATAGTTGCCAATTAAAATAACATATGGGGTTCTTTCACAGATTAGAAAGAACACAAGATGCATATTGCAAATATAACCTTTAATTTATGACTACCTTACGAATTTACATTAATTACATACACCCCAAGAAACGGTCTCTCATGCAAATCAAGTTGCTTGTATTGTTGACTGTTAGGTATCCTATGTTCATGTACCCTTTCGATCATATATGATACAATCATCAAATCAACAAGGAAAATAGAAAACCCAAGTTTAAACTGAAAGTAATATTACCAAAGGAATATAGACGAGAGCACTTACAGTCAGCATCCATGTAGCATTTTCGACATCTTGAGTATTAGACTTGACATATCTGTGATTAAAAGTGCAACCATCATGCATATCAACCTTGTGATCACTCTTGAGATGTGCCACGAGAAACGGAATATCACCAGTCATAGGGCACTCAGCCCCAGCGTATGGGCAATTATATGGTCGGAACCTGCAACTCTGTTCATGCCTCAGCCTTATGTTATAGGGAAATATGTCTTGACAGCCTAGATTCTGATAACGGCATGGCAGCTCAAGTGATTCTGCAACTCGCTCCAATGCCAAGCACCGTATATTCCCAAGCTCGTGTCTACAAATTGGGCAACAGCGTATCTTTGACTGGCACTTTGAGCATAAAGTATGGCCATTTGGGCACTACAATAGGAACAAAAGAAAAAAGATATGATAGAGTTAATGTTAGCTTAACTTTGTGTTTTTTTAATATCTATGCTAAAATAAAGAATATAGATCATAGCCCATATATTCTTTTTTGGCACCATGATAGTGTAAATGCAATAATATTTTTTTATTTTTTTATTTACTATAGTAAGCCAATAAAAATTACTCAACTATGTTCAAGAAGGGTAAGGGGAAAGGGGAGGGGGCCGGAAACCAAATTACTAGATATTCAGTTGGATTTTAATCAATATACGCTCCTTTGAGCTTGGTTGATATACCCATCAAATTAAATTTGAATAACATTGTTTGTTAGCTTTCGAGAATAAGCTAAAAAATGACAAAATACATGTAAAAATACCAAATTACTCGAGTTCGACTCGTGTTTCGCTTGGCTCATAAAAAAGTCAAACCATGTTCAAACACAAACCAAGCTTGAACAATTTCCGGTGCGACCACTCGAATCGGTGAAGGGAAGAGAGAAGAAGACAACTGTCTCTTTATTTGGTAGTATTTTGGAGAAGAAGTAAAGGCCCTCAAATTTAGTGGCACTGCACTTTAAATGGATACATGTTGGAGAGATTCACAAGTAATATTGTTTTTCCAGTGTAATTAGTTAAAATAAAATATAAAAGCTCAACTTGGATGTATTCCCATCAAAACAAGTCCGCATCCCGTACTTTTAAACTAAAAAACAACCACAATCAAAGAAATAAGTTGATAGAAGTTAAAGCTGAAAATAATAAAGTCACGTAGGTGATTTTGTGGCATATCTCTTAAATATTCACAAACCTACAGGTTCTCATGATAATTGCTAGACGACAAGTCATGAATAAATTGCAAAATGACCCTTCAAAAAGCTGAAATAATAAATCCTATCTATTGAACCAATCAGTGCTGCAATCTTAATATTGTCCTAGCATAGTGAAACATAGGAAGCAACATGTAATATTTTTACTCACACATGAAGACTATAAACTCTTTAAATGCCATATGGTAGCAATACTACTAGACTAGCACCAAAAAAAAATACTCCTATTAACAATCTGCATTAGTCTCTGCTTGATTTATAGATTTTGGTACCACAATCTAAACAAGTTAAAATGTAGCCAGAGTTCTGAGTGGCTACATTAAGTTAAAATTGGAAAATTTTGAAAGGAATAACACAATTTAAATCATTAATTTGTAATTCATGAAACCAAAATTAGTCATACACTAAAATAATAATGATGCGACGCCGCTACTTTTGATGGAAAGAAATGCAATTTCAACTCTCATCTTGAACTTCATAACGAACCAAAATGGATATTTATCTTTGGATGCAAGAAGTATAAAAATCTTCATTGATTTAATCAATTATGCATTTAGTTTAATTTATTTAACATTTATAAAATAAAAAAATACACAAAATCTAAAAATTTGACACCCTAAAAGTGTCGTACCACTTCCGGAGGGGTTTTAATAATATGGCCACAGATTTTTAATTTCTTGAAAGCAAAAACAAGAATCACTATAATTGCTCAGGATGCAGATATAGGAGTAGAAAATCTATGTAAACGACATAAACTGAATAAGAAGAGAATATACCTGGTGAATGGGAGGATACATTTCATTCAGACAAATAGGGCATTCAAGTAGTTCATGCACAGCACTATTCGCAGCTACACCACGATTCACACCATTAAGAGCCGAAATCTTTCTATAAGGAGAGGCTCTGGTTTCAATGCTTTCAGGTGCAATGTCATAATCAGCATTGTCATTGTGGGACCCAATAATGCCCTCATAGGTGCCACCTCCAGGTGTCATGATTATCTTCGAAAACGGTAATATGTCAAACTCCTGTAAACATAGCTAATGTGCTAAAAGTTAATTGAGCAAAACTTTACTTAGATGCATGATTGAAAGTCTCCCAATTACATAAGATTTGTCGGTAGTTATTGTAGTAGATAACGTAAGGAAAAATTTGGTACCAAAAAGTACCGAATGAAACAAACAATTTTATTATCATATATAATAGAACCAAATTCACTTTTACTTCGAAATATGATCGAGTTACACGTGGCTAATTATTCAAAAGACCAACAACAACTATAAGAATTCCGTTGTTAAAAGAACTCGGAATTTTAATTACTTTATGCATCAAAAAGGAAAAATGAAATGCACGAGATCAAGAGCTGGTTATTAGAAAATATCGTAGCAAATAGGAAAATAGTATTAATCGTATGAAATTGGTGTATCAAAAGGCTATGGTGTATCTAGAAATAACTTCAAGATTAAAGAAATTTCAGAGGTTTCAAGTGGACAGCGATGGTGTCAAAAGGCTATTTAAAAGAATATAGTTACTTCGAATGGAATAATTTTATACAACCAAGAAAGGGGTCATTATAAGAATCTGAAATAGCCAGGAAAGGAGATTATAGGTTATAATTAAAAGTGAAGAAAAGTTTTCAACATACTTGATACCTTGACCTAAATAAATTTTCCATAATAGAATTCTGAATAAGATGTTTCAAGTACCTTTATGGCTCTATATATCACTCGGCAACAACCATTCAACTTTACAATAACCAAGTGCAATTGGGTACTAGGTTTTTGAGGCATTGTTCCTGTCATACGACCCAGGGACCCACGTAACCTTTTATATGATCAGATGCCAGAGGTATTAACTACTGGACACCAAATTAGCATTGAGGTCATCATACAAACTAGGGCACACGATAAATAGACACGGACAGAGTATTTATACATCTATGCCAAGAAAAGAGACACTACCTTGTATATACTTAAGATATAATATTTTGTATACCCGATTATTTCGAAAAACAAGTCCAAAGGGGGATGAATTAGATAGGAAATCTCACTTCCTAAACAAGTAGATACATTGCCATTTTCAGGGCAATGAATTAACATTTTCAGTAAAGAATCCACCACAAAAGACTTTTACACAGAGTCCAGAATAGAGAATGTGTACATAAACACTTGAGTCACATCAAAGTAGAATCTTTCTAGTAAGGCACTAATTTTAAGTACATTGACCACAAAAAAAGCAAATCATAGGCACCATTTATAAATTTATAACAAGGCTTCTCGAACACCATTGGTAAAATTAAAGAATCATAATCAAAAGCCACAACATATGACAATAATTTGTACAAAAATTCTCACATTCTCTCATACAATTCTTATAAACAGTCCAAATATAGAAATTCAGACCCAACTAGTGATCCTCACAAAATCAAAGAATAAAGCAATTGAATTTCTTTCTCCCATCACTTCATTGAGTAACTCAGCTTTTCAGTAAACACAAAAATTCTTGCACTTTTTCTCCAAATAAACAAAAACCCACAAGATGTAATTAAAAAAAACCAACAAAAAGGGAAAATCAAAAGGGAAAGATTAGAAAACTCACGAAGAAAAGCAAAACCTAGAAGAGGAATTTGAAGGCGAGGGCAAAGTCAAAGAAACTCTTGAAATTGTAATCAACCCATATATACTCGAGTAATAAATAATTGGATTCTTTCTGAGAATGCACAATTACTCCAAAAAGACAAATAATGTTGATCTGGAGCTCAATTCTTAGTACCCGTTTTCTTTCCTACAAATTACGTGTCGAACTTGGACTTATTTGCGACGAGTGCGTCTCCAAAACATTAAGCAACTCTGTATTTTATACTGTTAGAAAAATTACCCTCTGTTGCTGTTTAAAGTTGATTGCTTCAGTCAAAGATTTAGGTGGTCGCTCTCCAAATATCAATTTTGGATGAGAAATTCAAATTGACTGTTTTTTTTTTTTTTTATAAATTTCAAAGTGACTGTTTTGTGTGTTAGATAATATGCAACTTATGTTCTTTTTCTATTACTCCTTTTCTTTTTACTACTCCATGTATTTACTATTAATAATACTTTTTTCATCTCCATTCTCCATCCTTTTTTTAAAAAAAATTATCCTCGTTTGCATAAATTTTAAATGTTAGAAAGTCAAATTTTCATTTTATTTTCTATATTTAGAGAAATGGAAAATTATCAGTGAAATATCATCACTATGTGTAATAACTTTTTTAAAAAGTCAACACTAAAAAAATTAATCTAATAAAAATAATTTCATAAGTTTGAGGCTAATTTTCCAAAAGGTTAGGATTATTTCTCTTTCTAAACTGTGGATTAGTTAAGACGTTTCCACACCTATCAATTTTGTATCCGTTGATACCAAACACTCCCTTGAAGTTGCTACGTGTGATATACTGAGTACTTGCCTGAAAATGAATTTGTATATGTATTTAAATTGTTTAAAGGTTACCTTTGAGCATAAATTTAATGGTTTTATTTTCTTACTTTCTTCGTAGAATAATTTGAATTTTATGTGAACTATGTGGTGTTTTCTTGTGCCATATGTTGGCATTGTGCACACCCACTTTAAATTAAATAATGTATTAAACTAAATAATTGAAATTATCCTTTTTGGGCCGATCAAGGGCAACATCTCAGGCCCTATTTGGTAAAATGTTGGCCCTATCTTGCGAAAATTTGTCAAAATTCTTTCAAATAAAGTTTGATAAAATCCATAAAACTGAACTCAAACTTATTTATAAATTTACACTTAAACTCTTGAAATCTATCATCACTTTATTTATAAAAGAACATTTATTTGATACTTACCGTCTATTTTTTCCCCTAAACCCCAACATCCAATCCCAACAACCAAGGGCGGACCTACATAGGGGCTAGTGGGGTCTATAGCCCCCACTCAGATTTATAATATATATTTCTTAGTAGTATTAACATAATGACTATATTTTCTTACTGGATAGGGTGTTCAAACTTCTGGATGAGGTCCGGGGTTCGACACTTGGATGCTTACTTCCTTGCAATTTTTTTGTTTTTTTCCTTTTCAAAGAAGTATTGTTGAAATAAATTTATATTAGTTTTAGTTACATAAAAAATGCATTTGCTCATTGGTTTGGTTATATCAACATTGTTCCGAGTTCAAATATCAGGATTGTCATTTCCTTTATAGTCTGTTTTGTTTCTTAGCAATTATTCTTTTAATCTATTTTATTTTCTCAACAATTGTTCTTTTAATTTCGTTTTCTTTCTCAACAATTGTTCCTTTAGCTTCTTTTTCTTTCTGAATAATTGTTCTTTGATTTTTGTTATTTCTTAATATTTTTTTTAATTTTATTTCCTTTTTAATAATAATAATCAAGAGAATTTGATTTTTTAATTATACGTTTTATTTAATACATTACTACATAAACCCCCTCCCCCCAAAAAAAATATTGATCTAGCTCTGCCCTGGCTATTATGTACAGATTTCAGAAAATTAAAAATCGGTGCGATTAGTTGTGAATATAATCGGTGTCATCTGAAATTGTATTTGGATTATTTAATTTATCCTAGAACCTTATAGCCCCATGTATTAAAGTTTCATTTTGTACGTATGTTTCGGTCAGTTGTATATTAGAAACTAAAATTTTCGAGAAATCTTAGAAAGAATTGTAAATAAAAAGAAAATATGTTAAAGTAGAAACTACTCTATATTCTCGTTTTGGTTAACTCAAATACAAAAACTTTTTGGTGTTTTCGAGGGAAACTTATCAAAAATTTGATCTATGCTTAGCCCCCACTGGCCCGTATTCCTGGATCCGCCCCTGCCAACAACCAAATTTAATCCAAATAGAGTTTCAAAGGTTTCACCGAAATCAGCCTAACCATTTTTTTGGAACCGAAACCCATGAAATTGAACCAAAACTCTTCCAAAGAGACCCTCAATGTTTATTTCTCTATTAATTTTTGGTTAATGGTGATATTAAGTAAGTTCTTTTTTTATTTTAAAATTAGCAAATAACTTTTACAAAATGCAAAAATAACAATATTGATGTGTTTTGGTTATATGTTTATTAGAGTGTGAAGTGAAGGTTATATTGTTGTTACCTCTGGTGTTATTGTGCTCAAAATAAGGCTTTTATGTTTTTTAATTTTATTTTATCTCTAAGTCGTGAACTTTTCTCATTCTATTTGAGATGAAAAGGTCTTCCTACAATTGAATTGAATTGAGGAGGAGTCTCCAAGTGAGATTGAGTTGTCTTTAAATATCAAAATTCGGCCGAACAATTTCTAAGTGCTCATATGAACTACAATTTAACTTACCTAGGCCTGTCAAATACTCAAGTTACCTTTTATTACATTTTTTTCCCTATAAATAAAAAAGTGTCTAGATTTTATTGTAATCTTACTATTACGAATTTTATTTAAGTGTTCTTTTAATTTGCAGGTTACCTTGGATGATATATATGCTTATTGTAACTTTTCATAATCTTAGCCTTTCCACGACAAAATTAATTTACAACCATTACAACTTTGCATACGTTCATGTGATCAAACTTGCAAGCAACCAGAACATCTTGACTGAACACTCATCTCCGGCGAGCACCTCCGCATATCTGGAATCATCACGACCGGACATACAAAAGTAACCTTAAGGTTCATCTTCTTCCGAACACCATCAGGCCTTCTCAAGCAAGACTTCGGCCTAATTACATGTTCCCTATGTGGCGAAACGCTATAGCTAAAATACGGTCTTCCGCTATTAATAGGTGATGAATCAATTAACCCTGAATGATAATTTTGATCTTCCTGTGGCTGGTGAAGATTTTTTCGCATTTTATTCCAAGATTTGTAAAATTCCTGTTTGTATAGATCCCAATTATCAGAATTATCTCGTTCCTGCATTAAATAATTTTGGTGTTTTGGAGTAAAACCCGTCATTGAATTTTGAACTGAAGGACGAGTTTTGTTCTTTAGAAGCTTGTCAAGTGTTCTGTAAGGCATAAGATAGAACACGTTCCCTGACAGAACGGATTCAGGGCTGACAACAATCCAGGGAAATTGAAAAACATCAGGCCTGGAAATACAGTGTCGGGGGTACTTTCTCATGATCTCGTTGGCAGTGATTGGTTGCCGGAAAATCTCAACATAACGGCCTGGATGCACCAATTTTAGCACTTGATTATTTTCCTTGGTTGATATTCCCATTTTTTTTTAAATTTTTTGTTCTTGTATTTTGAAATATGTGGAAAGAACCAAGGGAAGGGAGGCATCAAACACTACAACTATTCTTCTTATAGAAAAAAATTGTGACATGTTGTGACAAAATTTGGCGTGGAATTTGAGGGAAAATCTTTGGAATCCGTGGTGAATTTTGATTTTTTTAGTGATCATGTTCATGAATTGATATGGTGGACGAATCATTTGCTTTGGATAGGTTTGATTTTGGAATTGAACTTTGGAAATGGTAAAAGTTATAGTATGCTAAGGCTATTGTTTTTATCTTTCTATGGGATTCACATAAATACATAAACTAGTTTTGTCTATTCACATACATAACACAAGCAATCACTTACTTATTTGGTACTTGTAAGGATATGAATACGACGATACGAACGAATACGATATGGATACGGTGATATGAATTTTCAAAATTTATAGAATTCAATACGACTAGAATACGTGTGTATATTTAACTATTATATCGCTTTTATGCAGGAATTAGCTATTGAAACAACACAATATATAATTCTTTATTTTATCAAGAAAATAACCCCCCCTTTTTTTGGTACTTGCAAAGGTGTGTAAGAATAATTTGACCATTTGACCCATATTAAAAGCACTATAAGCCTACATGTATATGCTACGAACACTTATTTCCTAAAAAATGACGAAAACTTACTTGCATTATTGTGAATTGACATAAACCACATATTCAAGGGAAATTACAAAAACTACATATGAGGTTTAGTGTATTTACACAGAACCTCATACGGATAGGTATTTGAATCATTGCAATAAACCCCTTCGCGTCTAACATTTAAATTAAGACATTTTCATAGTATTGCACTAAGACTTGGTTGCAATAACAATAAGAGGATTTTTTCTTCCATTTGTAATTCCAGGTTGTTCAATCACATCCAAGCTCTCTCCTTTGGCTCCATCAGGCAATGCCCAATTAAACTTATGCACAAGGTTTGCCAACACAAGCTCAATAACTTCATTTGCAAAAGAGATACCGGGGCATATCCTTCGTCCAGCTCCGAACGGAATGTAATGGAAATCGAATCCCTTGAAGTCTATGGAAGAATTCAAGAACCTCTCTGGCAAAAAAACTTCGGGCTCATCCCAATAGGCAGAGTCTCGACCAATGGCCCACATATTAATTATGACCCCCGTCTTCTTTACAATGTTGTATCCCATTACATTGACATCTTCTCTGCACTCGCGAAGATTCATTGCGATTGGAGGGTGGTAACGAAGAGTTTCCTTTATAACTGCTTTCAAGTAGTGCATTTTCTCCAAGTCCTTCTCATTTATGTCCCTTTTTCCTTTCAAAACTTGTTTTATTTCATCTTGCAATTTCTTCAAGATCGTCGGGTATCTTATGAGTTCTGTCATCGCCCATTCTAGAGTTGTTGATGCAGTTTCAGCCCCAGCTACCAAAACATTCTGATGTATAAAAGAACATACAATAAAAATTAGCTATACATATATTTATATAATTAATGAATCAATTAATATTGTCCTCACCAGGATTAAGGCTTTAACAGATTCTAAATCAATAGAGACACCAGGAGTACCGCCCCTATATATGCCAACCAAGGTATCGATTAAAAACTCTTCATTTTTGTCGTCCTTAGCAAACAACTCTCTACTAGAATTATTAGAAGCAGCTTCCATATCATCTAAATACTCCTGGATAAATGTGTCTAGAATCTCATTCCTTGTTTTAAGAACCCTCTCCATTGCAGCATCAAAACCATTTAACTTGTTTATCCAAGCAAGCCAAGGAATGAATTCCCCAATACTGAAATTAACAATCAAGCCCACACCTTCATTTATCATGTCGGCTACTTTCTTACCGTGTTCTATTTCGCCCATCTTCTTCCCAAATGTTGATCGGTAGATTATGTTGATTCCTAGCGACTCAAACATGTTTGTCAAGTTAACAGGACTACTAGACGAGGAGCATGATAGTAATTTTTCCACTAGAAGAGTTGTCTCTTCCTCTATGATTGAGTTAAAAGACTTCACCTTTTTGGTGTTGAGAAGTTGGTGTACAATTATGCTTCTTGACTTCCTCCATTGTTCTCCGTAAGGCGAGATGATCACATCCTTAGGGTGGTAAAAAGCTCGCTTAACAGTATCTAGCTCGGGCCTGTCGGCAAAGGAGACATCGTGAATTTTCAAGACTTCCTTAGCTACCTCTGCAGACGAAACTACTAGCATCGGTCTCGAGCCGAGTTGAAGAAGCATGAGTGGCCCGTGTTTCTTGGATAAATCCCAAAGCGAACGGTGAGGCAAGTAGCCGAGATAATGTAGATGGCCTAAAATGGGGAGCTTTGGTGGTGAGGGTATGGGTAGATTAATATTAATCTTGCTAATTGTGTTTGAGTAGAGCCATTTGATCATGGGGAATAATTTAGAGTTCAAGTATAAGAGTACTAATAAAGTGAACAAAGCAACAAAGAATTGATAATATTCATCCATGTTGTTGGCTCCTTTTGTATGTAAGAATGTATCTACCCTAACCTTTATATAGATATCTATGGAGATAATTTGATTTTTGGTATCACAAGTAACCCTATTTTACGGTTACGGTACCACAACTTTAAAAAATATACATATTTGATACCACATGTTAGCTGTCCTCGACACATTTGGTACTTCCATCAATTTTTGTACGGAAAATTCAATTTTAGATGGAAAATTTACAGAATTGATCCTATAGTAATAGACTGTTGCCAAACTTTGCCCCACATATTTTATGGCCGACAAATTTACCCACGATTCACAAATTTTGAAGCATTTCAGTCTCAATTGCAAATATAATTAATTATAAATCCTATTTATAAATTTTATATATTATAATTATTAAATCTCTTACACTAATTAGATTATATATATAATATTTATAAAATAAATAATATTTTATATAAAATCCAAAAAAAAAATCAATTAAATTTATTGGATTTTTTAAATTTCAAAATAAATCTTTTAAACTAATTCCATTTTACATATAACACATATAAATTAAATAATATTTTTTATAAAATTTGAAAAATAAATATCAATTAAACTTATTAAATTGAAAAAAAAAATCTTTTAAAATAATTAGATAATAATATACAAAAGTAATTATTCCATAATTAATTTTTGTTATAATCAATTATTGTCAAAATCTATTTTAGCAAAATTAATTCTCCTAGAATGGCTTTTCGAACCTCTAGGCCAAACTCACCTTAAAACTTGTTTGAACTAGGTACAATTTGGACACAACATGAAAACTTCATGTGAAAATCCTATTAAACTTATATATGTTGAAACACTCAAATTAAATCAACTTGTTTTTACACATGTAACTGATTATAATTCATATATAACAACCGAAATTTAAAAATGTAGTGTTCATAAAGGGTATAACTAGTAAATACGGTCGAACATAAACAATCATGACTGCATTAGCTAGTTTGAGAGAAGTTAAATGTACCCCGGCCCATTCCGAGAATATATATGGAACATGAACAATGACGTCTATTTCATTTTCAGAAAAGTTAAAGTGTACCCATTCCAAATATATATAGAAAGGAAACACATGCATGTGTATGTAATTAATGAAATGTATTCGGCCCATCGAAGAGTACTTTTAATTTAAATAAGACTGTGCGGTATATTATATAATAATGCAGTTTAATTAAATTGTTGTACGTGGTTCAAATAACCAAATAATTAACAACTACTCATCACATGTAATTATATGACAATTTAGGAAAAAACCAACATCTCTTGATGGTTTTTATAGACTTGAAAATAACCTAGCTACCTATTATATGGAGTATAAATCCATTCAGGACAACAGTAATAGTAATTGTACTGATGGGAAGATGCACGTGTACGTATTTAATATTAAGTACCTAATATAACACATTTAATCGGGAACATGGGTTTGATGATACTTTGGATCATGTCAGTCCTACAGTGGATCGGAGCTACTAGACTTCATCATTAATTACTGTTAACGGATAATCAAATTAAATTTCTACTTTTTTTTTATAACTCAAGTGTTAAGCTTACACCAGACTAATCATGGATCATCAGAACCCTTGCCCTATAACCCTGAAAAATGTAAATCGCGGGATGTGTCTCCACACCAAGTTGATATTCATCAAAACTAGACTCCTAAGTCCTTACTATTTAATCAAATTCTTGGTGATTTTGATCTAATATCAAATAATCCTCGTGGGTTATTTTGAGAAATTTATTTACTTCCAAGCGGCAAGTAAAATATATAGTTATATACCCCCTCCGTTTTCATAAAAAGGGTTCAATGTCACCCTCCTATATAGTACATAAATATCACATGGGATAAGATGTTCATTATGAACACCACAGTAGGGTAATAATGACAAACGGGAGGATTTGAAGACGGGTCCAGGCCAGTCAAAACGGTTTGGGTAGAAAACGGGTCGGGTCAAAATAAGTTTGGTCGAGTCGGATTTACATGTTCTATATCTGTTATTGTTGCATGTGTTATTTTACTAAATCAAAATTGAAAGAAGAAAAATCATACTTTTTTGTTCATATTATTCAAATATAACTAGATGAGATTAGATTACTATTAGATTATTTAAATTATTAGAATTAAGTTACACCCATCATACTTAAGATTTGATTATTTATTCTATATTTTTAAAAGCAATAGTTAATGTTATTATATTTATTTTGAAAATCAAATATATTTAATAATTTAATATTGTAATTTAAGTTTTGATGAACTTATGAGAAAAAAATAAAAATAAAAGTTTCGAGTTAAATTAGGTTATTAACTATTTAGCTAGTTAAATGTGCGTTTTTTTACTTGATCAGACTCTTATCCGTTTATGAACTCATTTTTATCATATATATGTTTACTAAACCCAACCCATCATCAATAGAAAAAATATGGGTTGAATTGGGTTGGGTTGCGCAGGTTACGGGCCAACACATGAGTCATGACCCATTTTGTCACATTTACAATTGATAATTATAGTGTCTGTTAGACAATATCACAGGAGGGTAAAGTGTTAATGAGGCATATCATACGGGAGTAAAAGTGAATGGACCATGTGTTATTAATGAAGAGTTAAATTTATCATTTTTCACATTATATATGCCCATATTTATATTATAGGGAGTTAAATTATCCAATAGATATTTTGGAGGGGGTAAACTGCAAAAGAAGACCTACTGAATTTGGTCCAAAGTCAGTTTCCTTTTATCAGTCCGAAAGAGAATTTAACTAGCCCACCCATTCGAGTTTTAATATCTTCTTTAAACCAGCCCATATAATGAAGGCCCAATTATTCTTTTTTTCCCAAAGTAATCAAATGGGGCTCAACATAAATGAAGATATAGGAAATAAAAACACACTGGCCGGCTTTGCAGATTATCTCCAAAGTCATGAATGATGGAATATTTCACTCACATAACAAAATTCCAAACCCGTTCTCGAAAAGAAAAAAAAAAAAAAGAAGGAGAATACATTTTAATACCCAATATTATTTTTATGTTAAAATCTAATGACAAATATATTATTCGCCAAAAATTTAAATTAATTGTTTATAACTGCACACAAGAAAATCAAGAAACTGATCTTTAGATTAAAGTAAACTGGCCACCTTAAATCTTTTACTTTGAGAAAAGAAAGTCTATATATAAGGTAAAAGATACCCAATTAATACTATGTTCACTAATTGTAGGACCTGCAGATTAATCATATTACAAAATACTATGTAATTGGAGGAATTAATTCAAGCAAATGAAATACTATAATTTACTACTTGACTAATCCATTCAGTCTTATTTTTTTATGGTATAACATATGAATCTTAATTATGCATTCATTAAGGGCGCGGGCGCTTAGTTGCAAGAAGATTAAGAGGATTTTTCCTCCCAATGGTAAGACCCGGTTTTTGGGTCACGTCCAAGTTGTCTCCTTTTTCTCCATTAGGCAATGCCCAGTCGAACTTATGCACGACATTCGCCAACACAAGCTCGATAACATCAATTGCAAAAGAGATACCGGGGCAGATCCTCCGTCCAGCTCCAAACGGTATGAATTGAAAATCGAACCCCTTAAAGTCAATGGAAGAATTGTTCATGAACCTCTCAGGCAAAAACTTGTCAGGCTCATCCCAATAGTCGGGATCTCGACAAATGGACCATGTGTTAATTAATACCCCTGTCTTCGCTGCAATGGCGTATCCCATCAGATTGACTTCTTCTCTACACTCGTGGAGATTCACCGCAATAGGAGGGTGGTAACGAAGTGTTTCCTTTACAACTGCTTTCAAATAATGCATTTTTGTCAAATCATTCCCATTAATTAGTATGTCATGTTTTCCGTTCATAATATGTTTTACTTCGTCTTGTAGTTTCTTCATCACGGTTGGATGTCTTACGAGCTCTGTCATCGCCCACCCTAGAGCTGTCGACGAAGTTTCAGTTCCAGCTGCCACAACATCCTGATCATACATACAATACAACAAATTACATTATACAATACAATGATGCATGAATGAATATAATTAATGAAGTAGGGGTGCGCGCATGCACCAATATTAATGCTTTGACAGATTCTATATCAATGGATGACGTCTCATCTTTATATATATCAAGCAAAGTGTCGATTAAGTATTCCCTACAGCTTTCATCCTTGGTCGCATCTAAATGCTCTTGAATCACTGCATCCAAAATCTCATCCCTTGTTTTAACTACTCTATTCACCGCAACATCAAAACCATTCAACTTATTCGTCCAACCAAGCCATGGGATGAATGCCCCAATGTTGAAATTGACAACCAAGCTCACACCTTCATTTATCGTGTCTACGGCTCTCTTAGCGTGTTTGATCTCTATTTCAATATGCTTCTTCCCAAATGTTGATCGATAGATTGTATCGATTGCTACTGACTCAAACATTTCGGTTAAGTTAACCGCAGAATTACAAGATTGCATCAAAATGATCTTTTCCACTAGTAGAGAAGTTTCCTCTACAATGATTGGATTAAATGACTTGACCCTTTTGCTATTTAGGAGTTGATGGACAATTATGCTTCTCAACTTTCTCCAGTGTTCTCCATATGGTGTAAATAGCAAATCTTTCGGGTAATAGAAAACTCGCTTAGACGTGTCTAGTACGAGCCTGTCGGCAAATGAGAGATCATGAGTTTTCAAAATCTCTTTAGCTATCTCTGCTGAAGAAACTACCAACACCGGTTTTGAGCCGAGTTGAAGAAGCATGAGCGGCCCGTGTTTCTTCGATAAAGAATGGAGAGAGCGGTGCGGCAATCGGCCAATAAGATGGAGATGGCCTAGAATGGGGAGCTTTGGTGGTGAGGGTGGTAGGTTTTTGTTGCCATTTCTGGCGGAAAAAAACAATGTAAAGTACAAGTACAACTGTACAAGTATAAGAGTACTACTAAAGTGAACAAAGCAACAAAGAATTGATAATATTCATCCATATTTTGTATTTTATTCCTTTTGTATTTTGGCTTATGGGAATGTATCTGTTTTGACCTTTATATTGTTGTGGGACTGAACTATTAGCTGAAACTAAACAATTAATTAATCTACAGTGGCAAATGGGCGGATTCGATCGGGTAAAAAATGGGCCGGATCGTTAACGGATTTTATGTGGGTCATAAACGGGTCAAGTTTTTAGTGGGTCGGATCGTTTAATTGTGACAATAGTGTGTATTTTACTAAATTAAAATTAAATAATTACATCATAGTTACAAGTAAATATCAATATAATATTCAATTATAACTAAATGAGATTAAATTAATATGACATTAATTAAATATTTTTTTCTATTTTTTTAAAGCTATTTAATATTTTGTATTTATTTGAAACTTAAATATATTTAAAAATTTAATATTGTAACTAAAATTTTCATGAATCTAGGATAGAACAACAAAATAATATTGTTGAGTCAAAATTAAGTTATTAAATGTTAATTAATTTAGCTAAATGTGTATTTTTTTCATTAAACTTATTAAAGACCCGTTTATGAACCCATTAAAAATCATATAAAAGTTTACAAAATTCAACTCAATCCAGCCCATTAACAATAAGAAATATATTAGTTGGGTCGAATTGAATCGGGTTGATAAAGTGTCACCCAATGAATCTTGACCCTCTTTGCCACCCTATCTACTCAAAGGTGTATTTCGAGTTTGATTAATACATATTCATTTGAGCTTGATTTAGTTATACATAACAAATAAGATATAATTAGTGAATTTGTTTGTAACTTTTCACAACTCGGCTGGACGCTTGGACATGACCCCATAAACTTGTGGTAGACTTCGTAACCAAAAAAAAAAATGCCCAGACCCAATTACAAATTTTATATGAAAATCAAAGTAATTTGTTTTACACATGTTACTGATCTAATGACATTCCACCATTAATGAATTTAATAATATATAATGTGTTGTTAGGAGCATAATTAGTCAAATACGGAATAACCACCATGCGATTTGTATAGTGGAAGAAATTAGTTTCCACAGTGTGACAAAGCTAGGTTTAAATTCGTGCTAAAAGAAATTCTCATGTAATGTGTTTGACGCTGCTCGAAAGAAATTTAATCAGATCTAAAATCTAAATACCCTTGAAAAAACAAAAAAAAATACGGAACATGAACAACTTAACACTTGATATAACACCTTTTTAGAATATTGCGTATAAGCTCGTTCTAAAAATTTGTAAAAAGAATTTCTGAAGGATGCAACAAAAAGCAAAGCTTATTTATTAATATCAAAAAAATTTTTTTGGTGAGAATATCATTTTTATTATGGTAGCAAATACTTTCATGTGTAATTGTAATTACTAGTTGAGAAAATCATTGATCGAAAACTCTGATTACATGTACGTATGTGAAAACTAAGCCTTAAAAATAATAGCATAGTAAACCCCGATCACATGTTGCATATTTATTTGTTATGGTTGGGAGGATAGCTTGACAATTAACAAAGTAGTTTTCAACTATCCGATCACATGTTTATATGACAAATTGCAACAAACAACATTAATTTACAGTACTGATTGTATTTGTTATCAACCTATTTTAACCATTCGGGACCAAGTTTTATTGCTCATTAAATGTGTTTTTTTTTTATCCACTAGACTGTTTATATACAGCTTGGACCGAAGAGTGCAAAGGGTATAGGTCCTTTCGTGGTGTCTCCAGTAGGATTCGAACTTGAGTCTCGCCTCGCCTCTGAGGGTCGCAAGTCACTACCAGTTGGCCCAACCACCTTGAGTATTAGATGTGTATTTATCATCAACCTAATATAACAAATTTGGGAACATGGAATTGTTGATAATTAATTATGTATATTTAATATCAATTTAATCTAACTCAATTAGAACCAATAAATTTATTATTTTAAAGGTTATATGAATATATCTTAATTAAGTTCTCTTAGGATGCGTTTTGTGCCGTTTCAAATCTAATGTAATCACTGCGAACTGCGAAGATTATATAAAATTGTTAGATTACAAAGCTGATTTTGTAGCCATTACAAATACTCTTATGCTTACTTTAAAAACAAAAAAACAAAAAAAAACACAAATAGTCTTTAACTTCGAAAGATATGTCATAATTGCCCTTACAAACTAATTCCCATAAAAGATCGGTAAGGTAGAAATGTAATATTACGAAAGTGAGAGGAACCTATAGTCATTAACATATTGTACAAGAATTATAATATTATCTCTGTTCCAAGGTAAAGATAATTATAAATCTTTATAATGTAAATTGTGGCTGCTAGAAAGTTTGTTCCAGACATAAGGCCATCTCCATTGGAGATGCCCGGGCTGGGGGCGGGGCCGGGCTGCGAACGAGGAGCCATCTCCAACGGTGCAGGGACGCGGGGCCGGGCAGCCATCGGGGGGGAACGGGCTCGTGAGGAAAAGGGCTGGGAATTGGGGGCGCGTGCCAAGTCAGGGGATGCCACTTGGCGTCCCCTGACTGGTTCCGCCTTTTTCTTTTTTTTAAAAAAAAATTGTTTATTTAATAAATAAAAATAGAAAAAAAAAATATATATAAACTTAAATAATTAATAAAATTAATTTTCCCTATTAAATATGTAGAATTGAATGATTTAATAAAATTTATTTAGTATATTTATTGTATATTTACTAGCATTTAATAAATATATGTAGTCACCAATTTTTAATTTGATTATTTAATATAATAAAATTAATTTTTTTTAAAATTAAAATCATTAATAATTTATTAGAATTGTAATTAAATTTATTTATGGACAAATCATTAATAAATAAATAGCCCATTTTATTTTAATATCTTTTCTTGTAATTAAAAATTTAATCATTTAACTACAATATTGGTGGTGGCTATATTTTTTTAAAAATACGTAAAAATAAAATTAAACACTTATACAAATAATTTAGATTAATACTTAATCTAAATTAAATATTTAAATACATACTAAAATAGACAAGGAAAGTAAATTCAAACAATTACATTCATTGTTAACCGTATTTTGCGTAAACATGGGCTATTAAGTCTTTTTGAAGTCTACGATTGGTTTCTTTGGAACGAATTGTTACTATTATTAATATTACTAATATTATTACTATTATTAATATTAATATTAATAATTATTACTATTATTAATATTAATATTAAAAACAAAATTAAAACTAAAAGTATAGGTGAGAGTGGGCAAGTCTTCAAAATGGAATTAATTCCATTTCGGAGCCCTGCCATTGGAGACGACCAGGCAGGGCTCGGGGGGGGGGGGGGGGGGTGGCAGAGCTGGCTCGGGGCTCCCGAGCCCCGGGGCTGGCCCTCTCCATTGGAGATGGCCTAATGATTTTCACAATTTATGCTACAGATATAAAAATTGTTATAGGAGCCCATAAACTTTACAAAACAGGCCCTTTAAGGAATAATTGACGAAGTTTTACTAATCCAATTACACTCAACTATCTAATTATAAAAAATAAAAAAAGTAAAGGACTGTTTAATTAAGGTCCTATTGGAGTTGGTACAAGTGCAAGTTTCGTTTATCAAGCCCAATTCTCAACTACTTAGAAGCAACACCAACCCATTTTAGTTCCGGTCGAAAAGAGAATTCAATTACCCCAAACAATTTGGCCCATTTGAGTTTTATTTTCTTATTTAATTAAGCCATACATCATGACGAAATTTTAATGTGTGGGATTTTACGCACTTCAAAGGTCACATTTAATACGTGGGATCTTAATAAGTTGGAGTTTTACATTTGTATTTTCTTTTACGGGAGCTTCTAGGGTGCGGGGAAGGTAACTCGCCCTCACGTGCGGGACGGCCCTGAAATCATGCCATGTGGCGCGCGTAACTAATATGTAACTCGGCGAGTTGACTCGATCTGTAAATAGACCATTTTACCCTTTTTTTAAAATTTTAAATAAAAGTTGAGATAATCTTCAATTAATAAAAGACATTTATAACCTTTAAATCTTCAATTAATAAAAGACCGATTTACCCCCAATTTTGATAATAATTGACTTTGACAATTTTGCAAATTGACCCCTATATTTAGCTATTTTACGAATTGAATTATTTTGATTCTAAAAAAAATAAAAAAACAGCCTATAATATAAAAAGACCGCTTTACCCTCAATTTTGATAATAATTGACTTTGACAATTTTGCAAATTGACCCCTATATTTTGCGATTTTACGAATTGAATTATTTTGCTTCTAAAAAATATAAAAAAACCGCCTGTCATATAAAAAGACCGCTTTACCCCCAATTTTGATAATAATTGACTTTGACAATTTTGCAAATTGACCCCTATATTTTGCGATTTTACGAATTGAATTATTTTGCTTCTAAAAAATATAAAAAAACCGCCAATCAAATAAAAAGACCGCTTTACCCCCAATTTTGATAATAATTGACTTTGACAATTTTGCAAATTGACCCCTATATTTTGCGATTTTACGAATTGAATTATTTTGCTTCTAAAAAATATAAAAAAACCGCCTGTCATATAAAAAGACCGCTTTACCCCCAATTTTGATAATAATTGACTTTGATAATTTTGCAAATTGACCCCTATGTTTTCCGATTTTACGAATTGAATTATTTTGCTTCTAAAAAAATATAAAAAAATCGCCTGTCATATAAAAAGACCGCTTTACCCCCAATTTTGATTATAATTGACTTTGATAATTTTGCAAATTGACCCCTATATTTTGCGATTTTACGAATTGAATTATTTTACTTCTACAAAAATATAAAAAAAACCGCCTGTCATATAAAAAGACCGCTTTACCCCCAATTTTGATAATAATTGACTTTGACAATTTTGCAAATTGACCCCTATGTTTTTCGATTTTACGAATTGAATTATTTTGCTTCTAAAAAAATATAAAAATACTGCCTATAATATAAAAAGACCGCTTTACCCTCAATTTTGATAATAATTGACTTTGACAATTTTGCAAATTGACCCCTATATTTTGCGATTTTACGAATTGAATTATTTTGCTTCTAAAAAAATATAAAAAAACCGCCTGTCATATAAAACGACCGCTTTACCCCCAATTTTGTTAATAATTGACTTTGACAATTTTGCAAATTGACCCCTATATTTTGCGATTTTACGAATTGAATTATTTTGCTTCTAAAAAATATAAAAAAACCGCCTGTCATATAAAAAGACCGCTTTACCCCCAATTTTGATAATAATTGACTTTGACAATTTTGCAAATTGACCCCTATATTTTGCGATTTTACGAATTGAATTATTTTGCTTCTAAAAAATATAAAAAAATCGCCTGTCATATAAAAAGACCGCTTTACCCCAAATTTTGATAATAATTGACTTTGACAATTTTGCAAATTGACCCCTATGTTTTCCGATTTTACGAATTGAATTATTTTGCTTCTAAAAAAATATAAAAAAACCGCCTGTCAAAATAATTCAAATACGTAAAATCAGAAAACATATTATCAAAATTGGGGATAAAGCGGTCTTTTTATATGACAGGTGGTTTTTTTATATTTTTTTAGAAGCAAAATAATTCAATTCGTAAAATCGCATTATATAGGGGTCAATTTGCAAAATTGTCAAAGTCAATTATTATCAAAATTGGGGGTAAAGCTATCTTTTTATATGAAAGACGGTTTTTTTATATTATTTTAGAAGCAAAATAATTCAATTCGTAAAATCGCAAAATATAGGGGTCAATTTGCAAAATTGTCAAAGTCAATTATTATCAAAATTGGGGGTAAATCGGTCTTTTTATATGACAGGCGGTTTTTTTATATTTTTTTAAAAGCAAAATAATTCAATTCGTAAAATCGAAAACCATAGGGGTCAATTTGCAAAATTGTCAAAGTCAATTATTATCAAAATTGGGGGTAAAGCGGTCTTTTTATATGACAGGCGGTTTTTTTTATATTTTTTTAGAAGCAAAATAATTCAATTCGTAAAATCTCAAAATATAGGGGTCAATTTGCAAAATTGTCAAAGTCAATTATTATCAAAATTGGGGGTAAAGCGGTCTTTTTATATGACAGGCGGTTTTTTTTATATTTTTTTAGAAGCAAAATAATTCAATTCGTAAAATCGCAAAATATAGGGGTCAATTTGCAAAATTGTCAAAGTCAATTATTATCAAAATTGGGGGTAAAGCGGTCTTTTTATATGACATGCGAGTTTTTTATATTTTTTTAGAAGCAAAATAATTCAATTCGTAAAATCGCAAAATATAGGGGTCAATTTGCAAAATTGTCAAAGTCAATTATTATCAAAATTTGGGGTAAAGTATGACAGGCGATTTTTTTATATTTTTTTAAAAGAAAAATAATTCAATTAGTAAATCGAAAACCATAGGGGTCAATTTGCAAAATTGTCAAAGTCAATTATTATCAAAATTGGGGGTAAAGCGGTCTTTTTATATGACAGGTGGTTTTTTTATATTTTTTTAGAAGCAAAATAATTCAATTCGTAAAATCTCAAAATATAGGGGTCAATTTGCAAAATTGTCAAAGTCAATTATTATCAAAATTGGGGGTAAAGCGGTCTTTTTATATGACAGGTGATTTTTTTTATTTTTTTAGAAGAAAAATAAGTGAAAGGGTAATTTAGGTATATTGTAATTTAATTAAAGTCAATAGTTACAAATTCATTTTGACCAAGTTACCTAATCAACGACCCAGATCAATCTGAGCCTAATGAATGGCATGATGAGGCTTCCCGCATGTGAGGGCGTAACTCACATGCCCGCACCCTAGAAAAATCCTTCTTTTACACAACTCCAACTTAAGCTCGTACTAAATACCAAATGGACCCTTCAGTTTAGGGATTTTACTTATAGCCCGCCTAGAAAGAAGCCATTGGACTCGACAAATTCTGTCCCCGGACGGCAGCACTCAAAGCGACAGAACTACCTGTGGAGAAAAGATTGCTCATGTCATCTTAAAGGGAGGAGATTGCAAATTAAGTTGTAATGGATATCTGACGTCGTTTCAACTCCTTCCAATCTTTTCGATCTTACATCCAACGACGACGACAGGGGAACCAAGTAGCTCGATCGGCTAAATTAGCACACTATAGTTCAGATCGAGTTATTCAATTATGAAATTTTAACATATGACTAAGATATGGGCACTTGTAAAAAGCTTGTTAGTGACTGTCCATCTAGTTAGCTATTTAATTTCTTGACTTTGTATTATTTTCATCAATTTTTTGTTCTTGTATCTGAAAATTTTCTTGTGTAACTTTTTGTTACATAATAAATAACTGATATTTAAGAAAACCATAAATATCTTGCAGTTTATTGTTTATAGTTGGGAGGATAAGCTGTCAATTAACAAATTAATTTCCAACCAACCACATGTAGTAATGTGACAACTTAGGATAAACAACATTTTTTGATAGTTACATATGTACTTGATATTTACCTATTTTAACTCATTCAGGACAAAAGTTTAGTTTTATTGATAGGTAGATGTGTATGCATGCTTTTCTTCATTATTGTACCCTACTAAACTTTGTGATGAAAAAAATGTACTATCAAAGTACCAAACTATGTTTTGAGTGTTATTTACTGTTTTGAAATTAGCTTAGTATTTTCGGCATAGTTTAGACTTCTTGAATTTTTTTCCAATATAGCCTTCTAGACAAAAGTATTTTCCAATATGACTCAAATTGAAAAGTATTTCCCTAAATGTACCTTTTGTGATAAATCGCAGTTGGCAACTGCGATTTATCAGTTTTTACAAAAAAAAAAAAAAAAAAAAAATTTACTGATAAATCGCAGTTAGTAACTGCGATTTATCAGTAAATTTTTTTTTTTTTTTTTTTTTTTTACTTCTAATTTACAATACTATGTGCTATTGTTTGAAACTAAATATTTTTGACATTGGAATCGAGAAAATGTTTAACTTAATTGATCATCGGATATCATTACAACATCTCTTAATTAAATATCGTAGTGCTTTTATTTTAGATAGGAATAATTACACGTTCATTCTATATTTTTGCAGATGTCTTTGACATCCAAACCAAATTAAGGAATCTTTATATATATGATAAACTACAGATGCATGAGTGGAGTAGGTAAATTAGCATAATTTTTTTTTTATTCATCACCAACAACGTTTTGCCTATCAGACAACCATTTGTAATCAATCAAGTGCCTTTGTAAATTTATGTACTTATCTCACTATTTGATCCGTTTTGATTTCCAACACAATCTTAATATATGTTTAAGGAATCAAATAAGTTATTGTGAAGGCGAGAACATGTAAACTAGTATACTGCAATGAGCTTATGAGAATAGTTTATATGTAATCTGACTCAGTTGACATTAATTATGAAAAAGTATAGTTACAAATGACTTAACCTACAACATTTCTCTCCTATTTTAACATGATATTTTGCAATATACTTGTGATGTCTCATAGTATAAAAAAATATATATATATATATATAAACATTTTCTCGATTCCAATGTCAAAAATATTTAGTTTCAAACAATTGCACATAGTATTGTAAATTAGCAGTCAAAATACCAAAAAAAAAAAAAAAAAAAAAAAAAATTACTGATAAATCGCAGTTTCTACAGTTAGTAACTGCGATTTATCAGTAATTTTTTTTTTTTTTTTTTTGTAAAAACTGATAAATCGCAGTTGGCAACTGCGATTTTTTTTGTGCGATTTATCACAAAAGGTACATTTAGGGAAATACTTTTCAGTTTGAGTCATATTGGGAAATACTTTTGTCTAGAAGGCTATATTGGAAAAAAATTCGACTTTTAGCTGATTTTTCTTGTTTTGTTAGCAGGGAACTACCCAAAATTTTAGGAAAACCTTTGAAAATAAAACAGTTTCGCGACGCTTTTTTCGTCACTGAAAATTTTGTTGCTGGCGCTTTTCTTTTCGTCGTGAAAATGTATTTTTCACGCGCGCTTAATTTTCATTGTAAATAGTGTTGGTGACTTTTTTATGCACAAATCCTTCAGACTCGCGACGCTTTGGAAAGTGTCAAGAAAAGTTTACCTGATGCATTTTCAATATCTGTGACGCTTTAAAAGCATCAAAATGAAAAATTCTTACCTAGACCTCGTGGTCTAGGTTTATAATTTAAAAAAAAAAATTAAGTTATTACATATTTAACTACACAACTAAATTAAACTATAGTTAAATAGAAACAAATAATGTGCAGGTTTCCGAAACTCATGTGGATTTTATGTTCTTGGGAATTGCATTTTCGTTCTTTATCGTGCAAGAATGTTGTGGTAAGTGCGACTGAAACTGGGAACTATTCTAGAATGGGCAATGATAGAATTAATAAGACACCCGGCCCAACCATCATGAAGAAATTGCAAGATGAAATTAGGGAGAATATGAATGGAAAATAAAGAGTTGTGTAGGGCAGACCAGACCAGATCAACCATGGGGCAAAATGACACCCATCCTTATATATGTAGTCACAACTCTTGACAGGAATTCTTCATAGTTACTGCACTTGTTCTATACTAGTATATAATATATTGTTCTAACAAATGCTCTTTCACTATCAGATTGTTTGACAGGAGACTTAAAACTGAAGTCATATTTGAAGGGTAAGCTTTTCTATAAAGTCATATACCTCGTGATGGTGGAGTGCGAAGCAAATCTCTTAACTAGAGTAACGACGACGCACATAGAGGAAGAGCGCCGTCAGAGCAGCCACAGCATAAGGGAACACTGTCCAAATTCCCTGTGAAAAGACAAACATTTTATTCCTAATCCCTTGTGAAACAAACTCTAGTTATCATGAGAAAACTGAAAAGAGATGCTCACCACTACAGTTGCAACAGTAGCAAGGGCAAATACTGGACGTTCTCTCAACATGAACCCAATTCCCAACTACAACGGAAGAAAGAATACATTTTACTTTTAAGGCACAAAAAGGCAAATAAAATGTTCATCTCTGATTGGTTCTGAAAGTAAATCAAACTACTCAATATTTTATTTGCCCTTGATTGTAAAAGTTTGATTGAACTTGGTTTATGGAGTACCTATTAAACCAAACTTGAACAATGTTTATCGTTTGATAGCTTTGGAAACTCATTTCAAACTCGACTATACTATTTGTAAAAACTAAATTACAGACTATATGTAAAAACATTCAGCTACGAACTCGACTATAGTTTGGTGACTAAAACTAGTTTCAATGCAGTTGGTTTTAAAATCAAACTTGAAGTTGATAAGAAAATCACACAAAACTTGAACATGTTATTCGAATAAGCTCGACTTATTTATACCCTCTATCTCTGAACAAGGGATCTACAAGGAGAGGTTTGATAAGCAAAATTCTAGCAAGTACCTGTAATGGAAGAGTTATTAGTCCACCGCAGCAGACACCGGCAAAGAAACACTCTGGTGATATGCCCTGCAATCAGATTGAGGTTGCAAATTAAGTCGCCATGTGAAAACCTTGAAAAAGAGAAATCGAAGAATGATTATCATTCATTAAGAATAAATCACTTACCATTGCCCCAGCCATAAACGCTGTAGGATTTCTTACTCCAAGGGAGAATCGTTCCACTGCATGCATACATCACTTAGTTCGATGACAAAATTACTAATTATAATTTGTCTTTTTGACAGAAAAGAATGAAAAAATCAAAGTACTATATAACCATCAGCAATGGAGTAGAAGGGAAATGTTGGAATTAGCATATAAGTTTAACTTACCCAAACCAATAAGATTTCCATATTTGTGTACTATATTTGTAATCTCTATAGCTTTCTGTTTGCCAACTCCTAACTACAGTTAAAAAGTTAAATTAGACACCACAAACACTTAAAAGGAAGTTTCTACAGGTAAACATGTATTTAGACAGTACAAACCTTAGAAAGAATATCATTAGATGCCCCAGATTGTCTGAAGAACTTCCCGATGTAAAATGGTATCATATCACTGATACAAACTCCCCTGAAGAAATATACATCCCATAAAAACTGAAAATCATATAGATTTGAGATTTTGCAAACCAGAAATTGAGAGTTGAATTGTACAAAAATTATAATTAGCAACAAAGATTTTACAATAGCAAAGTTGGGATCAAAATTAATTGTATAAGATGATTTGTTTCATATAAGGTAATTAAAAATACACTAAAAAATGACAAACTAACCAGTATACCCACACAACAGTAGATATCATGTATGGAGCATTTTTGGAAATTGAGTTGATTAAAGACTGCCGTGTCCCATCCAAATAAAGTAACCGTGCCAAGGAAATACCAACCTACATCATTTTAAATTACCTGATAAAAGGAAAAACACTAAAATAATTATAGAGCTGTAATTAAGAGCATAAGTGTGTGTGGAACAGAAGTACCAGACGTCCAGACGAAAGGACATACCCATATATTCAAAGCTTCTTCACTAATGAAAAGTCCACATCCCGCAGCCATCAACAGCCAAAAGTAGATCCAGCTGAAACCAGGAAAACGAAAAAGCTTCTTAAATTATCAATGTAAAACTGAAATTTGCGAAAAGACAAAATTTGTTTCTATTGTTTTTAAACTGGAAGAATGAGGTCAGAGCAGAAAAGGAAGATCAAATAATCAGACAAAATAAAATGTTGAAAGTTAATAGATATTATATAGAATCTGCAGGTCTAAATTATGAAACTGTATTAGGCAAACTAAGAAGAAAGAAGTGATTTTTGACTAAATGGAGGCGAATTGAAAGCATACCCAGGAGCATACTCAGGGAGCACAACTCTGTAACCAAAGGCTCGGAAGTTAAAAGCACCAGCAGGTGCAGCCAGAGTTGTAGAAGATGACCCATCAGACAAAAAATGGATCCCAAGCGATGTTCTAAGATTAGGCGTCACAGTAACTGATACCAATGTGATCACTGCAGCTATCCCCAGAACTATCCCAAGTTTCGATAGAAATGAACTTCCATTACCAGCAGTTTTGCTTTCTAAATGTTCAAACTCGATAGCAGAATCCTTACATTGATCCTCCGGAGTAACTTCAGAATTTGGGGACTCGAGTCTACCTGCATCATCGTGCTGAAAGCTTTTGATCCTGCATTGTATAGGAAAAAAAATGCTGGAACAAGATAATACAAAGAAAGAATATCATATACAGTAAATTTTTATTTGAGACTTCGACTATTAGGTCCAATTTTTAATACTTTCTTCTTCCTTTTAAGTTTTAATGTAGCCCCTTTGAGCTGTGAAAGTGTCCAGCCTCATTGTTATATCAGCAAGCACTCTTTTGGTCAACTACCTGTAAAGCCAAAAGAGACTGACCAGTGCGAGATCCACAATACTCCACGTTAAGTATTAACCCATCAATCTTGATGAGCAATACCCCGGTCAATGGCGCCCCGCAACTCGTCAGGCAGCACCCAAGGCGTGACCATCCTCACCATTTGCACATATTACTTGTGCATCAAAGAAGCAAACATATTGCCCCTCCATATCTAGACCCACGACTCATGAGACATCGAGATACAATCATAGAAAGAAAACCACATTTAACATATGCACAAGGCTTTTACATATTCAGGAAGGCCCTGTGGAGTACAGAAATACATGAATTCTACCAAGAATCAAATCCTCTAGGGCGAGATAACAAATTTGATATGTGACTTTGATGTATAGTAGAGTTAGAATACATCCAAGAAAAGGGGGAAAGCTAATTCAATATTTTTTTTAATTTAAGGAAAAAAAATAAAAGATTAGGAGCCTTGGATTCAAAATTCTTAGGAAAGTACATATAATTTGGGCCTCCGTAACCGATAACTATCACTGGACTGATTACTTAGTTCTTACATACCAGTACACGAAGAAACCATCCTATTTATTTAACTGCAGACACAAGGTTAAACTTTGATATAGAGAAATGACTTCTACCAGGTGACTCTTCAAAATGTCGAGGCACTCAAAGTGAACAATTTCGTGAATTGTAACCAGACAAAAACACTTATAGATGTGTTTGTAAGACTTGTGTACTGAGAACACTTGAGATTCATTTAGTATGGCAAAAACTGCAAGTACACACATCTTTGTGGATGCAACCAAAAGTGATTGCTGTAGATCATATAAGCAGTTGGCTCATACAACCTACCAAATAAGGCCATATATGTCTTATAACAAAGGGTCTAGAGTCCACAATGTTCTGCATCAAGCTTTTTCGTAAGTTCGACAGCAAATGATCTATGTGCTCCAGCAACTTATTTGAAAAGAAAACTCTATAGATATCTAGATTTAGACTTTCACACCACTAGTCTTCCAGTGTAAGTATTTCACGAACCGACATCCATTTGGAAGAAAGCAAAATATTATAGTTACTCCTTCCAGAATTGAATGTCCCTTTATTGCTATTGAGTATTTAACTAGTGAACTTGATAGCATTTATAAATGTAATATCAAACAATCTAATCAATTCGAAAGTTTTATGAGGTAAAACTTACTCGAATTTCATAATAGCAAAAATTGAATAATTTGACTTAGTAGTGTAGGAAGCTGGACATTCATATGCAGAACGTAGGAGTTACTTATATGCAGTCATGTTCCTATTACACTGGAAAAACCTGAAAACAAAAATGATACCTAGCTTTATGACGAAAAGAGAATAAATTATGAGGAAATACCGAGAATTAGATTTGAGTTTGGCATTACGGGAGAAATATCCGTGGCGGAAAGTAGGAAGAGGGGAATGCAAGTGACGGCGGTCTGGAGACTGAATCAGCGGCGGCCGGAGGGTGAGAATGGAAGGCCCGTTGCTGAGGACCGCCATGAATGGGCTCTGAATTTACTGTTTTAGTATTTCACTATTTTGTAGTGGTGAAGGATGAAGATAATTAGAGAACAGGGCTTGGGCCTGTGGGTGGGGCCATTTAATTTGGATTGAGTGTGTGTGAAGAAGCAAATTCAATGGGGATATGCCTTGGACTAGTGTGTAGTGAGATATTCAGTGCAACTAAGAAATGGAAGTTAGTATGTTTTAATGACGAGTTCCTAGGCTATTGACTAAAGATGATGATCTATGATCTAACAGGTCATGGTTTAACTAAACCAAAAAAAAAAAAAGGTCATGGTTTAACATTATCTCTTACTAGTGTGGATGTTTTATTTAATTTAATACTAATTTTTATAATTACTTTTTTATTTTATTTTAATACATATATATATTCTAATAGATTTCTTAATACAGTGATTGATGTAATTATGTATTCACCGTATTAGAAAAAAATAAAAAAGGTATACTGCTTTTAGTTTAGCAAACTACTATGAGAATAGAAAAAACTTTTAAACTTTCACTTATGTTAAACTTTTTTTTCACTTTATGTTTGGCCTATTATTTTTGACACATTTATTGGAGTTCTTTTTTACGATGAAACTCGTTGTTACATCAATCACTATATCGAATATATTTTATTGATATCGAAGTATAAGAATTAACTAATTACAAATACTAGTAGTATTAAACTAGAGAAATACTCAAACTAGCGGGAGTTGAACTGTTGACCTTTTGGTTATAAAGTCTCAACCTTAATTTACATGCTAACTCTACTTTTGACATTTTGATTTGTACTTTATTTGGACATTGACCTCAGGCATTTTCTTTTTCTGCCCTTATTTTATTGAGATTTAGATAAATCATGATTTCCTTCACCTCATTTTATATTTTATAAAAAAATGTAATATTTCCGGAACACAAGTCCAATTCTTCTTTTATTTTAGCCTTTTTTGTTTAGACAAGCAAAATTATAAATTGCACTTCCAAACACTCTTAAAACATTTTGTTCATCCTAAAATGCGTTGTCACTAACTTTTACATACATATTCATACTAGAAAAGTGTTGTACGTGTCTAATTAATTTTATAAATTAGAGTAAAATTAATTTTATTATGTCATAAAATAAAGCAAATTAATGATTAATATTTAATTTATTAATTTTTAAATTATTATTTTATATAAAAAAATAACTTAAAATTATTGTAATTAAATATAAAATAACACATATGATAAGTATAGCAACTTCACTTTATCTGTTAGACAAGAATGAACTCTTTCATGAAGAGCAGCTTTTCAACGAGCACAAACTACCACTAATTCAATGGGTCATCTCCAAAAAAAATAATTTATAATTCAAAATATAAGAAAAATTATATGTTTTATCAAAAAATTGAGCTCCTGCAGAGCTCTTTATAATTTATAAACCATTTAAATTTTTAAGTTTGAACTCTCAAATACGAGAGTTCAAAGCCACTTGAAAAAATCGTGATATGAAGAAAAGTATACCACTTTTTGTACTTTCGTATAGAAATATAAAGTGATCATCTTAAAATTTAAATGAGATGTTGGAGTGCATAGTAAAAAATGAGAATATATAAAATTGTTCAACCCTTAAATTTTAAGATAAGATGTCATAATTTAAGTGGGTTGTTGGAGATGTCATACCTAAAATTAAAATACTCACAAAGAAGAAATCGTGATTCAAAATATTTAGGAGCATTAGCACATTTGTTAAGAACCCATAAAGAAAATATTAGCTAAGATCCAACCAAGTCAACAATGGTAGAAGAGATCACAAGGAAATTGGAAGAAACTAGATTTTGACTAACCATTACGGTCATGAAATGTCACCACCATTCACAATATAGTTGCACAAATTTGTAATACACATGTTCTTCTATAATATATACAAAAACATATATAATAAAAGAAATTGTATGACAATCTATGCTTCAATGTTCGAAGTTACGTTCTTATCTGTACGTATTGTAAATGTGTTTTGACTTTTGATACTTAATTCAACCTCACAAAAATGGCTGAAAGCCATGTACGATCCCCAGATGAAGTATTATATTCAAATGAAAAACAAGGCAGGGCCGAAATCTGGCAAGCATCTTCACCCGAAAAATGAAAAATGTGCACACACACACACACACACATATAAATATAGTGATGACAGAAATTACCTCAATTTATTAATAGTAGGAATTAATTTAGACTTTAGAGGAGATGGAAGTTTGGTTTCAAATTGTACATTCTACGTGTGATGTGGCATGTGTTGTAAATGGTATAAATAATAGCATGAAGAGCATATATATATATACGTAGGTCATGTTGTCATTATGAATCAAATTACTATAACAATGTTCTTACTCCTGATATGAGATTAACAGAATCAGATGGAATGTTAGATTAACGTTAATATTATATACGGAGTATATGCCTCATCTCATGTAGGATAATGTTTTATGGAAATTGATTGGTATGAATTTAACATGATTCCACTATTCTTTTTTCTTCCTTTTTATTTGTTATTTACAGTATTTTTTATTCTTTATATTTGCCACTTTAACTGTGTGCAACACCTCACCATAATTTTATTTATTTATTTCTGAAGGACAGGTAATTGATCACCACTTGAACGATTTATAGGTGTCGATTTACTATTAAATAGAGCAAATAAAAAAAGAACAATATAATGAATGTAACCCAACAAATATCACAAACACATCCTTGGGTGAATGCTCACACGTGTTTATATATGACCTAATAATCGTAAACTTTCTCTTTAATTATATTCATGTGATTGTCAATAGTTTAGGCAAAGATAATTCTTCCACGTTCTCTCGACCACAAAAGAAGAAAGCTCAAGTAATTATTATTGAGAAAAATAAAGTGTTCAAAGCACTTTGAAGAGTCCTTATGCTCTAGCTAAAAGCCTAAAACGTGAATGCCCGATCGACTTACATTTACCAGAAACTAGAATAGCCATTTAATGTGGCCCAAATGGAGAAATAAAAAGAAAAAAGAAAAATTAACATAGGGTTGAGATTAAGGTGGAGTTGAATTATCAGAATTCGATTTGAATCAAATCTTATTTATTAGGATAAATAGTAATTTGAAATACGTGAATTCAATATAAATTTAGGTCGATTCGATCAGTTAAAGATTTGTACCCGATATATATATATGAATAGTGTTTGTTGGTCCCAAAAGTGGTCAATGAGGTCTAGAAGGGGGGTGGGGGGTGGGGGGGGTGGGGTGTGAATAGACCTCTTAACTTTAAAACTTTTTCTCTAACTTTTCTATCAGCAGACTCAGCTGATCTGATTCGTAAGACTACTAAGCTGATTTCGCACAAAGCTTTATCAGCAGAGTTGACCACTCATCTGATTCAGATAACTCAGAGTTTCAAAACTTGTATGTAGCGGATTTATCAAGTATGTTTTTCAAACAAGTTTATCTTTCAAAGTTTAACCCCTGTTTTATAAATTTCTTAATTTAAGATTGTTCTTTCAAAACAGTTTGTTTACTTATGAAAATATGCAAGATAAACAAGTAATCAAACACAAGGAATTTTTGTAGTGGTTATATGGATGAAAATCCTTTAGTCCACTCTTCCAAGTCACAAAGATCTTGGGTTATACTAGAAAACACAAAGTTAACAGTATACAATGCTTGCGCAATTCAACAAATGAAAAGCCACAAGTGCGCGGTAAGAAATCACACAGAAATCCTACTCTCCGAAGCTAGACCACTCACTCAGACGGATCTACACTCCTCACGCTAATTTCAGTATAGGAGGTGTTACGTTCCAAATACGAGTACGTAATCGCGCAAGTATACGTTCGTTTACAAGTAATAAAGTGAGAAGGGGTGTCGAACCCACGAGGAATCAAACGAATAATTACCAAGATCTATTCTATTAACTTACTTGAACTTATGTAAATGATAGTAGTGAGATTGTTGTTTGATACTCCAACTAAAGTGAAGTGATTAAGAGATATCTAAGTACTTAACTTGTTAATAAGATAAAGACATCTAGGATTTTACGTCACCTAGTTCAGTTCAAGATAAATAACTCGACAATAGATAACTAATGCTTGTGTTTGCTATTCAAGGATTCAATGACGTTCGTATGTATCTTCCGAATTGCATACCAACCTATCGAATTAAACTAATCCAATTTATGCCTAAATGGACTAAGATCTAATCGAAGCATTAAACTCAAACCTTAAGTGAATACAAAACGACCTAGGTATATGTCTATCCTAGAATCGAATCACAATCCAATTTCATAATCAAATCCTCAAAATCACTATGTCTAGCAATCAAGAATCAATAATTTTCACCTCAAAGTTGGCCAAACCTTAAGACGAACAATAAGCACGAAATCGGATTAATGAACACATGTAAGCATCATATCAATCATCATATCATCATTTAATCAAGAATCAAACATAGGAATAAAGGTGATTAGCTACTCATAGCAATAATAATATCATTCATTACATTAATGAAAGCCATAAATGTAAATGAACAAATTAAGAGAGTTAGAGTAAGCTTAGGTAGTGAAATCTATATCAACTCCTCCCTCAAGCCTTTGTTGTTCTTCATTCAAAAGTGCAAGCCAAAGTGAAGTCTTCAATGGAGGCAAGATGAAAATGAGATGATAGGAGTTGTCTTTGATTTCTCCACTAACCTTCTAACCTAGTGAAACAATAATTCCCTAATGTCTAAGTTGCCCCAAAAATTACCACAACCAAGACCAAAAAGTCCCCCAACAAGTTTACAATTACAATTGGGAGATAGGGAAATTATGTACAAAAAGGCCCCTGCATTCCGCATGAAAATATCTGTTGGTAGCAGGGGTACACCGCGGTGTATGTTTTACACACCGCGGTGTGACTGGACATGCACCGCGGTGCATGGAGCTTACACCGCGGTGTAAGTTGTTGATCAGCTGGCTGCTGGAATCTTTCCTTTAAGCTCCAGTTTACTCACGGGGAAGGTAAAACGACTTGCATTCATTGTTACGGATTCACCCGAATCACTCTAAGATGTCGTTTCCTACAAACCACGGAGAAAACGATCAAAACACGAACAAAAACACAAAAAACGAACAAAGGCCAAACGAAGGGGCCACAGAAGGAAAAGCCACGCAAACACGCAAAAGCAAGCAAAACTCGGATTAAAACAAGACGTTTTGGGCTTAAGAATGCATGTGATAATGACGTTTTCACGGGATTATCAACACCCCCAAACTTAAATGCTTGCTCGTCCCCGAGCAAAGAAACAAAAGACAAGTATCAAACATGCATACTTATGATCAAAACGCCAAAACTTAACAATTTCAAATTATTCTTCGAACAAGCTCTACGTGTGTGTGTGATGGCTTTGGCTAGATTCTATCTTAGGTGAATACGTCCCAATAGATCAAAATCATCGGTTCTAATTGCGTGGACTCCTAAGGTTTTGACAAAGAGTCTCTCCTAGCCGTAGATTTCCAACTTAATGTTCAAATCACATTACGAAGCTAAGTTGTAGGCATTTTAAGAGTGTTGTCCCTATTCTTGAACTAGTTAACAATTTTAGTCCCTAGCTCTTTCTCACTATATTTTGCTTTTTCTTTTGATTTACAATGATAACATAGCACTTTGTGCTTTACAATGATATTACAATACAAAACTAGCACTAATTATGATGATTGTTTGTGCTTCTAAACATTTAACTTTTTGGGCTACTAGCACCATTCCAACGAAATAGAGTAACTACAAAAATGATTCATGAATTTCATCAATGAAGGCTTAGCCTTTCTTTTCTCTCATAGAAGTGCATACATTTTAGCAACTTCTCTACTCGTTTCTTTTAAGAGCTAGGTGTTCAAATGTTTTTCGTTCTTGAAAAGGGTTTACTCCCCCAAACTTAAGTCATTTTGTTCCTTTTACACTTTGTTTTCAAATTAAAGTTTGGAGAGAAACTAAGTTACACAAAAGGAGTCCTAGAACCTATTATCATTAAAGTTCTTTATCCACCTCAAACACAACCTAACTTTAGCCAATGTGCTCAATTTTTGTAGAACATGCTCGAATAATAAAAAGAATTTGAAAAAAAATTTGGTGAGTCGACCTAGCATGTACGAAAGTACTTGCGACCTCTCTCCCCCAAACTTAAAACGCACAATGTCCCCATTGTGTGAATTTAGAAAAACGGAGTGAGGTCGACACGACAAAACAATGCACAAAAGAAAAACAAGCACACAAACGCACAAACAACAAAACAAAACAAAAGAAAACGGTAAATGAAAGAGCACGGTTCTAATATAATATAAAGCAATGAAATACAATCATCGTCTCAAACAAACTTCAACCTAACAATTCAAGTCATAAACAATATCCCCATCTCCGAACAAAATGAAACAATTCCAATACAAGACGGAATCAAAGATATAACATTTTAGAACAATTTAAACCGACAGGAATGTGAAAAATGTAAAGCAAACGCCCCTTTTTGCTAATCATGACGTTCAATCATCCCGCGGTTGCTTTCCGTCTTTTACTGGTCCCGTGCTTCTCGGGCACGCTCTTCTTGCTCATCAATATGCATTTCATCCTGCTCATCGATTTCTTGCCCCGCATACTCGTGAAAGTTGGGACGCGGTGGAAAGGCAGGTAGCGGTAGGGCATCAAATCTGGCATCCCCAAGAATCGCCCGAAAGGCCATGTCCTGCCGGTCACTCAAAGTAGTGAGGAAATTTGACGTGTACTCCTGGTAGACATTGAAATCCCTTCGAAGAGCTGTCAACCCTTGTTGTTCACGAGGCACCCGCTGGAAGTTCTCGGCTGGAGGGTTCGGTCTAGGTGCAAAGTTCGGATAGGTAAGGCCCAAAGAGGCACAAATGGATGCATTCCCGATCGGTTTACCCAGCCGACACACTTCCTGCATAACACCAAAATCGACACCTGCATTCTTACACAGACCAAAAATTAGATATGGGAAGATAAAGCTCTTCTGCTTGGCGGATGTACGATCAATGGTGCTCCGGAGCCGAGCGTGGATAACTTTTCCAAGGTTGAACTTGAGGCCTTTGGTGAGGGCATAAAGAAGTGGCACTCGATCATCACCGTATGTAGTGTTATATGAGGTGGGAGCGAGGTGAGAGCACATTACGGTTGCCCATGCCTTTGCTTCTTGCTTCATTAGACCATGACGAAGTGGCTCGTATGTGATCGTGTTGTTGATCGAGAGAAAAGCTTTCATTCTTGCTAATTGATGTTTTTCAATCTCTCCCGAACGCAGCAGATCATCTGTATCATCTCTCTGACCCTCGGGCCATACGATGTGATAGAACTCGTTGATGGCATCCGGAGTAAAGCTAACTTCCACGCCCCGAACCCAAGCAACTTCCGTGGCCTTGGCAAAATGGGCGTTCGCATAAAACTCACGTGCAATCTCTCCGGGGAATGTATCTCGCACGGGTCTTTGAAGTAGGGCATTCCAACCCCGAGCCTCGATTTGCTCATATAGAAAGGGATAAGCCGCTTTATCATAGGTTATGTACCTCTCGGCCAAGAACTTCTTATCCAAGTCTTCATAAAACGAGTCTTGAGCCGCCTTTGACAAAAACCGAGTGCTATCATAATCCTCCTCCTCTACCACCGGTTCTTTCCCTTTAGAATTTCTAGTCCGTTTAGGAGGTGCACGCGAACTCCCACCTCTAATCCTCGGCATGTTATCAAATATATTCAAAATCAACCAAACAACCCAACAATCAATTCACAATTGCTAACTAACAATCCTCGATCAAAATCACGTACGAATGCACACTAACAACCAAAATATTTTCTTTGAGGCATTTTGTCGAACACCTTGACTACACCCCCAGACTAACTCCTTTTCAAGAATATTTTCCAAAATTTCCACCCAATAATGCAATACCAATGGAGGGTTAAGCCACACTTACCTTTTGATTCACAAAACCGGTTGAAGTTGGAGGATTTTTGTCCTTTGAAGTTTGGGTGGTGAATTCGGTTTTTGGTTGAGTGTAGGGGAAATTGAAGGTTTTGGAATGAATTGGGTGATTATGTGAGTGATGAGGGATTGAGAGTGAAGGGGAGACGAATTTGAGATTGATTTTTTAGAGAGGCGAGTGAGATGAGGGATTTACGTGAGGGAGTTCTTGAGAGTGAGGGAGAAATTTAAAATTGGGGAAGTGAGGGAGAAAGAGAGTTACGGGACTTAAGTCCCTGGAAGACACACGCCGCGGTGCATTATTTACACACCGCGGTGTGTGCTGACTTGCACCGCGGTGCACAAATATCTCACCGCGGTGTATGATAGGCAGAGACTGAGCAAAGTTTCTGGAATATTTGCGCCGCGGTGTGATTAGTTACACCGCGGTGTGAAAGGAAATAGCACCGCGGTGTATAAATTTTACACCGCGGTGTGTTCCACGCCAGATACAGAGCAAACTCTCTGAAAATTTTGCACCGCGGTGTATTTGAAATTGCACCGCGGTGTATTATTTCCAGAGACTTTTTCAGTGTTTTGAATACAAAACTCACCGAGGTAAGTTTTGTTCAAAATCTGAACACTTCAAAATAACAAAATTCAAACACTCACCTCGATTTTCGATTGGCTCACTTTCACAATTCCCGACTTGTATTTCCATGCTCGACTTCGCTACGTTGTCGTGCACAATCATTACCTACAACAAAACACACACAAAACGAGAAATCAACAGACACGACACGACAGCAACAAAAACAACAAGACAACGAAAAAGAAAAACAAAAAGCTTGGGTTGCCTCCCAAGGAGCGCTTGTTTATAGTCGTGAGCTCGACTTTGATACGTTGAAACTAGCTTAGGTGACTTTGAATCCCTTTCGGACTCCATTTGACTCTCATTGGCCCATTCTTCATGCCACCGCAAGCTAGGAGCTTGGAAGAACATTGTTCATCCTTCTTTGTTTCTTCCGAATTGATCTTCTTTCTCATCTCCGGATTCTTCTTTCGATGCCTTTTTCTCTTCCTTGAGCCCAACTTAAACGGATTATCTTTCTTGATTTCTTTGTGGACTTCATCATTCCATGACTCATTCTTTCTCACCTTGTCAATCATGTAGCAAACAATTGGGGTTATAGAATTAGGTATATCACCGAAAGCATTAAATTTAACCTCTTCGTTTTCCACACGCATAGTGAGTTCTCCTTTTGACACGTCAATGAGAGTTTGTCCCGTGGCTAAGAATGGTTTTCCTAGGATGATTGGGACATCTTCGTCGGCCTCACAATCTAGAATGATGAAGTCGGCCGGAAATATGAATTTGTCGACTTTAACTAGCACGTCTTCAATTTTTCCCTTCGTGTACGTGATAGAGCGGTCGGCAAGTAGAAGTGTCACGGTAGTCGGTCGAGCTTCTCCAATACCCAATTTCTTAAACACCGACATAGGCATGAGGTTTATGCTTGCGCCTAAATCACACAAGGCCTTCCCTTGGTATTTATCTCCGATGGCAATCGGGATGGTGAATTTTCCTGGGTCCTTTAGCTTTGGAGGAAGCTTCTTTTGGACCATGGCACTACATTCCTCGGTTAAAGCAACCGTTTCAAATTCTCCAAACCTTCTTTTCTTTAATAGCACATCTTTCATGAACTTCGCATACTTCGGCATTTGCTCGAGAGCTTCTACCAAAGGAATATTGATATGCAATTGTTTCAAAATTTCCATGAATTTTTCAAATTGTTTTTCCTCTTTCTTCTTTTGAAACTTTTGAGGAAAGGGAGGAGTTGGCTTGCTTGTGGGTATGGGTGTCAAAGAAATTGGTTCTTTCGGCACCTCCTTTTCCGACTCCACTTCTTCAACCAAAGACTCTTTACTCCCGTTTTGAGTCTCCTCGGCTTCCATTGGATTTTCATTAGGCATAGCCGGACCTTCATACCGTTTTCCATTCCTCAAGGAAATAGCATTAATATGTTCAACTGTACCTTGATTCGGCGATTCGGTTGTACTCGGCAAAGCTCCCGGGGGTCTTGCACTTAAAGCTTGGGCAACCTGCCCCATTTGCAATTGAAGATTCCTTAATGCCCCCGAGTGTTCTTGCAACTGTTGGGAAACATCTTCCAATTTAGAATCGTTGGTAACCATGTATTTGGTGGTGTGCTTCATGAACTCACCAAATGCATCCTCCCATGCTGGTTTTGATTCAACGGGCTGTTTTTGCCTTTCTTGAAACCCGGGGGGTGCGGACGATTGATGGCCTCCTTGATAAGGTTGTTGGCCATTATTTGGATTACTCCAAGAGAAGTTTGGATGCTTTTGCCAATGAGGGACATAGTTGTTTTGGTATGATTGGTGTCCTTGATTGTTTCGATAGTTATTCCCAAGGTAGTTCACCGCCTCGGGATTTCCGGGACACATCTCATAAGCATGAGCTCCTCCACACGTCACACAACTAGGCGGCATAGCTTGTACTTGTTGGACTACCTCCGGCTTTTGGCTAAGTTTGTCCACTTTATTGCTCAAAATCGCCATTTGGGCACTTAATGCCGTAATTGCATCCAATTCAAGTCTTCCGGGAGTAGATTTGGCAGAAGTTGCTCTCTCAAACGTCCAAGAGTGATTGTTATAAGCCATGGTATCAAGAATTTCCCACGATTCATCGTAAGACTTAGAAAGCATAGCACCACCCGCAGTGGCATCGACTAGAGCTCTAGTAGGTCCATGCAACCCATTGTAAAATGTTTGCATTAGAATATACTCGGCTATGCCGTGGTGTTGACATTTCTTCAACAACTCTTTGAATCTCTCCCAAGCTTCGTACAAAGACTCTTGATCTAGTTGCCGGAATCCTAGAATATCATTCCTCAATTTAGTAGTCTTCGGGGGAGGGAAAAACTTCCTCAAGAACTTCCCGGCTAGATCTTCCCAAGAAGTTATAGATTGGGATTGTAGAGAATCCAACCAATCTTTTGCGAGGTCCCTCAATGAGTATGGAAATAGCATCAACCGCAAAGCATCCTTTGTTACACCCGCAATGATGAATGAATCACTAGTCATCATAAACTTCTTCAAGTGAGCATGAGGATCTTCACTAGAATGACCTCCAAATTGACCTTCGGCATTTAGCATATTGAACATTACCGGCTTGAGCTCAAAGTTAGGTGCCGTAATTGTAGGTCTGACAATGCAAGAACCGAGCTCATCCAACTTAGGTGTACCATACTCATTGATAGGCCGGTTCCTATTATTTGGCTCTTCGGGAGCAATTTGTATAGGGTTCACCATAGCCGGATTAACTCCTTGATTTTCCATGGGTGAAGATTCACCCTTTTTCTTTTTCTTCCTTGCTTTTCTTCGCTTTCTAAAGGTCCTCTCGATCTCCGGATCAACAAGAGCAAGAGGTAGTGTCGAAGCTCTTGGCATACACTAAGAGAAAAGTACCTATGAAGACAAAGATCACAAAGTAAATAACAAATTCAAGCTAAGTACACAAGAATATAAATTGGCAATAATCGGCGCCAAAAACTTGTTACGTTCCAAATACGAGTACGTAATCGCGCAAGTATACGTTCGTTTACAAGTAATAAAGTGATAAGGGGTGTCGAACCCACGAGGAATCAAACGAATAATTACCAAGATCTATTCTATTAACTTACTTGAACTTATGTAAATGATAGTAGTGAGATTGTTGTTTGATACTCCAACTAAAGTGAAGTGATTAAGAGATATCTAAGTACTTAACTTGTTAATAAGATAAAGACATCTAGGATTTTACGTCACCTAGTTCAGTTCAAGATAAATAACTCGACAATAGATAACTAATGCTTGTGTTTGCTATTCAAGGATTCAATGACGTTCGTATGTATCTTCCGAATTGCATACCAACCTATCGAATTAAACTAATCCAATTTATGCCTAAATGGACTAAGATCTAATCGAAGCATTAAACTCAAACCTTAAACGAATACAAAACGACCTAGGTATATGTCTATCCTAGAATCGAATCACAATTCAATTTCATAATCAAATCCTCAAAATCACTATGTCTAGCAATCAAGAATCAATAATTTTCACCTCAAAGTTGGCCAAACCTTAAGATGAACAATAAGCACGAAATCGGATTAACGAACACATGTAAGCATCATATCAATCATCATATCATCATTTAATCAAGAATCAAACATAGGATCAATAAAAACCTAGAATAAAGGTGATTAGCTACTCATAGCAATAATAATATCATTCATTACATTAATGAAAGCCATAAATGTAAATGAACAAATTAAGAGAGTTAGAGTAAGCTTAGGTAGTGAAATCTATATCAACTCCTCCCTCAAGCCTTTGTTGTTCTTCATTCAAAAGTGCAAGCCAAAGTGAAGTCTTCAATGGAGGCAAGATGAAAATGAGATGATAGGAGTTGTCTTTGATTTCTCCACTAACCTTCTAACCTAGTGAAACAATAATTCCCTAATGTCTAAGTTGCCCCAAAAATTACCACAACCAAGACCAAAAAGTCCCCCAACAAGTTTACAATTACAATTGGGAGATAGGGAAATTATGTACAAAAAGGCCCCTGCATTCCGCAGGAAAATATCTGCTGGTAGCAGGGGTACACCGCGGTGTATATTTTACACACCGCGGTGTGACTGGACATGCACCGCGGTGCATGGAGCTTACACCGCGGTGTAAGTTGTTGATCAGCTGGCTGCTGGAATCTTTCCTTTAAGCTCCAGTTTACTCACGGGGAAGGTAAAACGACTTGCATTCATTGTTACGGATTCACCCGAATCACTCTAAGATGTCGTTTCCTACAAACCACGGAGAAAACGATCAAAACACGAACAAAAACACAAAAAACGAACAAAGGCCAAACGAAGGGGCCAAAGAAGGAAAAGCCACGCAAACACGCAAAAGCAAGCAAAACTCGGACTAAAACAAGACGTTTTGGGCTTAAGAATGCATGTGATAATGACGTTTTCACGGCATTATCAGGAGGTCACAAAGAAAACCTACACTAAGAAGCTATATCACTTCACACAGAATGGATATACACTCCTCTCTCTTTTCAGTTGACAGTCACTTAGACATACAACGTTTGATCTCTGTTCTTCAACAAGAAAGTTTCGTCAACAAATGACTTCGCTTACGATCAGACGACTCAACTGATGGATCTCGCTCTATAGATGTGATCTTGAATTTTGCAAGTCTCTCTTAGATCTTCAGTTTTTCTTCTATTTATACTCTCGGATTTTGAATTTCTGCCCGTTGAAGGTTGACAGAACTCTACAGTCCTGGAGTACTGGCCCTTAATTTGCGGAACGGCTCTCTGCAACTGTTGCTCTGTACACTCTGCTGTACGGATATTCACTTTATGTCAGTCGCATTTAATGCACTCAACTCTTAGCACGTTACCGTTGAGCTTCCTGACCGTCTTCACTCTGCTGGTGGAAATACTCTGCTGATGGCTTCTCGGCTGATTCAAGAATGAACACATCTATCTTGACTCGGCTGATGATAATCAATCTGATATCCCACTCGGCTGATTCGGTCACATAGCTTCCAGACCATGAGATAGGTTTCACTAAGCTGTTCTTAGTTGATGACTTAACCTTTTGATCTTCAAAACCATCATGGCCTTTTTGTCATCTTCAAAACCTTCTCTAAATAACACCAACAATTTTCCCCCTTTTGATGATGACAAAACCTTCAACTAAGAACGTCTTCTAAGTCTTCAGATTTAGTCTTCATACCTTGAGATGGAAATTTATTGATCTGATACAACTTTCAAAAAAATACCAATGGTTGGTTCTTTTCCCCTTTCTGATCATCTGCTTAAAGGGTTCTTAGTTGCATCATTTATCTTCCCCCTTTTTGTCATCAACACCAATACTTGAGTTGCATCTCTTCTTCCCCTTTTTCTCTTTATAGGATTGCAAACTTAGTATGATGAAGACAGGTAGGTAAGTACTTGGCTGATCGAGGTAGTCTTCGTTGCTGTTTATCACTCCAGCTAGAAAATTTCCCATTAACTTCAAGAATTGATACCTCTTGATACCATTTGTGGTCTGATTACACTTGTAGTCCGATGCTACTTGTAGTCTGATACTACTTGTATGAATGTAAATCAGATTAGTCAGCTGATACCACTTGTTGATGTGATAACACTTGCTGATACCACTTGGTGTAGTACATTCTTGAATATCACTTGGCTGATGAGTTCCAGTCGGCTGATAAGAAGTAGTCTTCTGATAGCTTCATTTTGACTTATTGAAAACTTCATCTTTATTCAGGAGTACCGCTAGTCGTACACGTCCCCCCTAAGTTCAAGAATCCGTGGTCAAGTAGTCTGATGAGAGTTTCTCTTCAAAGACACTCAGCCGTTGAATTCCAGTAAGCTATTTTGGGTTAGTCTTCTGATTAGTTCCCCCTCAACTTATGAATCCAAAGTCAACGAACCAATTTCTTTGTCACATGGTTGACTGATACCACTTGTATCACTTGTTGAGAGTAGTTGTTGGTCTCTAATACCACTTATTATTCTTTGATAATTTTCAACTTTTCAGCAAACTTGCGTTCCTTGAAATCTCCAAATGTAGAGTCTACCACTTGAATTATACCACTTGATGATACCACTTAATTGATAACACTTGTTGGTAAATGCTTGTTGGTGAGACCACTTGTTGAACTCGGTGAAATTTGCAAGGCAGTCAACTCATCTTTGTCATCTCACATGTACTTCACCTGTAAAACAGATGACAATTTTTGGTACCCCTTGTTTATTGGGTCCAGCATGGTTAGTATAACCTTTAACATGTGGTGATCTAGTGACCTATGTTTTATCATGATACTACCACTTGTTAGTCATGATTAAAACAATGCTCATAAGCAAGGTAAGATGCATGAAATATGTGATAAGCTTGCATATTAAAATGAGGATGGCAATCAGTACAGTGAACATGATCAACATGATAATATGAATAAGCATAGTGTATGTCATAATAGCAATTATCATAATGTGATTCAAATTCTTGCCGGATAATTCATTTTTGCCTCAATTTCTTACCTGAGTTATTTAATAACTTTCCTTAGATTTAGCAGACTTGACATTTTAATTTTACTCCTATCAGCAGCCTATTTCAGCTTACTCGGCTGATGGGTTTTAGTAGTCTGATTAGTCTTAGGTAGCTTACTAGATTTTCTAACCTGTTGAGCATCAGTAGACTTCTTCCTTTAAGTCTCTGATTTCTTTTTAGATAATGATGCAATTTCTTCTTTCAAGTTCATTTGTATTTTCTAAACAAATTGCATACTTAGCTTTTAGAGTTTCATTCTCATGCTCAAGCTTTTTGTAGTTAGCTGATTCTTGAGGTTTTTCAACCTGAAGTTCAGTGATCTGATTTGCTCTTTTCAGCAGAGTCATCTCATCATTAAGCTTGGCAAATGCACAAACAATATTTGAATTTGTAATTCAGCATTTATTCAAACGATTCAAATAGTGCATTTCATTAATCAATAGAAGTTACCTCAATTTTCAGAATCATCAAATTCTATGGCAGTTAAGCATAAAGTCTCAGGTACTTCTTCAAATTCTTTATCAGACGACTGACGGTCTGAATAAGATGTGTATGAGTTTATTAGCTTTGCTGCATCAGCTAACTTTGATTTGCTCTTACTTAGCTTACGCTCCTTTTTGGCACACTTTTCATTTTCAGCAAACTTCTCTGATGATGAGTGTGGATGATCTTTGATCATGAGTCCATACTCCTTTTCCTTGTTATCTATGAATTTTGCTTTGGAGGAATCCCTGTTTTCCTGAAATGATCAGAAGAAGATGAAGTAGCATTTTTATATTTTAATTTCATTTTCTTCTTGTAGAATTTCTCAAAATCATTCAGCAGCAGGGTAACGTCGTCAGCAGCGTAGACTTTTCCTGAACTCAGCAGAGTCTTCTGTTTTGACTTGTCTGATGATTTTCTTGACTTGTCTGACGCCATTAGAGCAACATTAGGGTCTGAACTGGTTGACACTTGTAATCCCAATCTTGGCATTCGATACATATGCTTTGAGAGATGAGAACAGTTCGGAAAGAGAAATCTTCTCTAAATCCCTTGATTCTTCCATGGCTGTCACCTTCATGTTGAATTTGGGTGGCAAGGCCTTGAGAACCTTTGTGGTGATCTCCTTGTTCGAAAATTCTTTACCAAACCTTAGAACTTCATTCAGAGCTTTGGTAAATCTGATATCCATCTGATCAATCGTTTCATCAGACTTCATCTTGAAATTTTCAAACTCCTCAAGAGCCACATTGAGCTTGTGTTCTTTGATAGCGTCGTTTCCGTCGCTTAGCTCGCAGACTTTATCCCACATCTCTTTGGCAGTTTTGAAATGCTTGATCTTCTGGAATCTGTCTTCGTCTACAGCTTTGAACATGATGAACTTCGCCTTCTTATCAAGATTTACTAACTTGACTTCTTTGGGTGTCAGCTCATCCAGCTCTTTGTCAACTATCTGATCTGGTTGACCAGCAACCTTCACAGTCTTCTGGAATTTGAATAGTCCTTTTGTAATACATGTAAACATGTTGTCGTCGTAAGCAGCAAGAAGGATTTCCATTCTGATTTTCCAGTTTTCAAAATTCATATGGCCAATGTGATTAACATGGCTTATGACATCCATTTTTCAAAAAGATTTTGATTTTCAAAATATGCTCTCTTTTTGAAATTTTTTGAAAAACACACTAAGGATCAAGTTCGTTTGATCAGGCAGAGGATCAGATGAACCAATCTGCTCTGATACCACTTGTTGGTCCCAAAAGTGGTCAATGAGGTCTAGAGGGGGGGGGGGGGGGTGAATAGACCTCTTAACTTTAAAACTTTTTCTCTAGCTTTTCTATCAGCAGACTCAACTGATCTGATTCGTAAGACTACTAAGCTGATTTCGCACAAAGCTTTATCAGCAGAGTTGACCACTCATCTGATTCAGATAACTCAGAGTTTCAAAACTTGTATGCAACGGATTTATCGAGTATGTTTTTCAAACAAGTTTATCTTTCAAAGTTTAACCCCTGTTTTATAAATTCCTCAATTTAAGATTGTTCTTTCAAAACAGTTTGTTTACTTATGGAAATATGCAAGATAAACAAGTAATCAAACACAAGGAATTTTTGTAGTGGTTATATGGATGAAAATCCTTTAATCCACTCTTCCAAGTCACAAAGATCTTGGGTTATACTAGAAAACACAAAGTTAACAGTATACAATGCTTGCGCAATTCAACAAATGAAAAGCCACAAGTGCGCGGTAAGAAATCACACAGAAATCCTACTCTCCGAAGCTAGACCACTCACTCAGACGGATCTACACTCCTCACGCTAATTTCAGTATAGGAGGTCACAAAGAAAACCTACACTAAGAAGCTATATCACTTCACACAGAATGGATATACACTCCTCTCTCTTTTCAGTTGACAGTCACTTAGACATACAACGTTTGATCTCTGTTCTTCAACAAGAATGTTTCGTCAACAAATGACTTCGCTTACGATCAGACGACTCAACTGATGGATCTCGCTCTATAGATGTGATCTTGAATTTTGCAAGTCTCTCTTAGATCTTCAGTTTGTCTTCTATTTATACTCTCGGATTTTGAATTTCTGCCCGTTGAAAGTTGACAGAACTCTACAGTCCTCGAGTACTGGTCCTTAATTTGCGGAACGGCTCTCTGCAACTGTTGCTCTGTACACTCTGCTGTACGGATATTCACTTTATGTCAGTCGCATTTAATGCACTCAGCTCTTAGCACGTTACCGTTGAGCTTCCTGACCGTCTTCACTCTGCTGGTAGAAATACTCTGCTGATGGCTTCTCGGCTGATTCAAGAATGAACACATCTATCTTGACTCGGCTGATGATAATCAATCTGATATCCCACTCGGCTGATTCGGTCACATAGCTTACAGACCATGAGATAGGTTTCACTAAGCTGTTCTTAGTTGATGACTTAACCTTCTGATCTTCAAAACCATTATGGCCTTTTTGTCATCTTCAAAACCTTCTCTAAATAACACCAACAGTGTTTTATTAAAATAAGTAATATTCAAAAATATTTCATTATCAACTTAAGTAGATATTAATTAATTTTATTTTAATGCATATTATCATCTAAAAATATGCATATTGGTTAAAAAAAGTTGAACACGTGAGTTAAATTTAATGAAATTGTAACGTTAACAAAATTTTCTAGAAAAATTTAATGGTGTGGATTCTAAAAATAGAGATTCTATTCGATTTGAAAAAGATATGATATCTAGCCAAATTCAAACAAGATCCAAGGAACTCATATTTTTTTGATAGGAAAAAAATTCAAATTCGACCCAAATTTAATCCAATATAATGGGTACGGATCTAGGTTGACCTTAATATCTGACCAATTGACAACCCTAGAATAACCTTTAGCTAGTTTAGTTTAGACTTATTTATGCGACTATAGTAATCAAACTTTAAGGGCATGTATGGATAAGTTTTGGCCCGGTCTTGCGGATTTCGCTAGATCGGGCGAAAATCCTTCCAAATAAGTTTTCGTTAGACTCGTGAAACTCATCACAAATATATTCAGAAATCCACATTTAAACTCTTAAAATCTATGGGTCTATTTGGATGGGTTTTGGCTCGGTTTCGCAGGTCTCGGTTTAAAAAAATGGTTTGGGTGGTTTCGATGAAACCTTTGAGACCTTATTTGGATGGGTTTTGGCTGTTGGGTTTTGTGGTTTGAATAAGTTGAACCCTTCTTTGATTGGGTTTGGATGTTGGAGTTTAGAAGAAAAATAAGATAGTAGGTGTCAAATCAATGTCTTTTTTAGTGAAAGTTGGGAAAAAAAAAAGTAGGTGGTATGTGTCAAATCAATACTTTATAAATTTGAAGAGTTTGAGTGTAAATTTATGAATAGGTTTTTGATGGTTTTATTGGTTTGACGAAAACTCATTTGAAAGGGTTTTGACTCGGTCTCTCGAAACCCATGAAACCGGGCCAAAACCCATCCACATACACCCATAAATTTTTATTTGACACATACCTCCTACTTTTTTTCTCAAAACCCCAACATCCAAACATAATCCAATTGGGGTTTCACCTTTTTCAAAATCACAAAATCCAACATCTAAAACCTAATAAATTGGATTTAAAGGTTTCACCGAAAACACCCAAACCATTTTTTTTGAAACCGAGACTCGCGAAACCCAACTAAAAGCCTTCCAAACAGGGCCTAACATCCACCCAGAAACTCCAAACTGCAGCTATTTGCATTATATGAAATCGGAGACAAATCTCATCCTTACGCCCTAAACCAACGCTCATCGCGCGCACTTTAGAGTTTAGACCTCTCCACCACCACAGCGCCGCCGCCGCCGCCGCCGCCGCCACATACTCCTCCAATAAACAATCTTTTCCCCCCCCCATGGCCTCACCTTCTTCCTCCCCCACCTCGCCACCCCCACCCCCATCCAAATCCGAACCCTTACTCCTACCCGCACCCGTATCCAAACCCCAATCACCTACAAAAAAATCTGCACCTATTCCCTGGTCACACCAAGAAACCCTAGCCCTAATCGAAGCATATCAAGAGAAATGGTACTCTCTGAAAAAAGGCCAGCTCAAAGCTTTTCAGTGGGAGGAAGTCGCAGCCACGATCGCTGCCAACTGCGGCTTCGTAGAACCCTCCAAAACCTCCACTCAGTGCCGCCACAAAATCGAGAAGCTCAGGAAACGATACCGTTCCGAGTTACAAAAACCTTACCCTAATTCATGGCAGTATTTCCAGCTCATGGATCGAATGGAACGCGGCCCCATCCCCGTCAATGCGCGCCCTATCGCCACCGTAAAATCCGCTTCCCACAATGCTTCCGGTAGTAATAATAAGGTGAATCCTCAAAATTATGCTAGTGCGTATTCTCATTCGGCTGATTATTATTATAATAGTAATGGTAGTAATATTAATAATAACATAATTCGCGGAGGAAATGGTGGTGGTTCAGATGAGAGCGATGAAGAGTGGAATGTGGGTGGTGGTTATGGTGTGGAAGAGGCGAAGAGGAATAAGTCGAAGAGTATTAATAATATCGTGCGTGGAGATGTGAAGAGAGTGGGTATGGAGAGAGGTTTTAGTAGCGGGAACGATAGGGTTGTGAGGGTGTTGAGGAATCATCAGTTGAATGGGAAACGGAAAAATTATTATGACGGGGATGATAGTGACGATGATGATGAGGAGGAGGATGAAGATGTGAAGGAGGAGGAAGAGATGTTAGTGGAGGAAGAGGGAGAAGATGGTGGTGGTGGAAGGGAGTTGGCGGCAGAAATTAGGGGTTTTGCGGAGAGGTTTATGAGAATGGAGAATAAGAAGATTGAGATGATGCGTGATACGGAAAGATACAGGATGGAGATGGAAAAGAAGAGGATGGAGATGATTCTTGAGGCACAGAGGAAGGTTATTGATACAATTGGCAGAGCATTTGGAGATGATAAGAAATCGAAGATGGGTCAAGAATCTTGAAAGTCCATTGTTTAACTGTTTCTGATTCCAAGAATAATAATGGTATCTGTTGTTTTAATAATACACTACACTATGATGAGTCTGTAGTCTTTCTGCTTTATCACTTAGTTGTTAGTGTACAGACAAAGAAGATGGTGTAGTGTTTGTTGTTCATTAGTGCAGTTAAACAATCTTTCAAATTCCAAGTGTGCATCTTATGTATTCAGTATTTGTGGTTTTTTTTAGGGAAGTTCGCCTATGTGTTTACATTTAATACACTTCTCAGATTGCGAAAGTACCCATTTCGTAAATTTGTACGTGCAAGTTGCAATAATGACTTGTGTTTAGTTGTTTGAGTTTGTTGTCTGCTGGTTAATTTATTTGCACTTAACACTTGGAAATTTGTTTTAAATATATTGCTCTCATTAGTCAAGAATGAGTTTTTAATGCCTTTAGAATGTCTTCTATGCAACTTTTCATGATACAATGAGTTTCAAGGTTCATTCGATTTATTTAGAGTCAGGGCAGTTTATTTGTACTGTTTTATATAGTGTTAGACTCGTATACATTCAAATTTGTTCCAAGTTCATCATTCTATAAACTGGGGACAGCAGAAAAACTTAATCTTGCTTTTACTGCATATAAAGTGACCTTTGTTATTTATTTGTGTATTGGGAACATGGATTTCTCATTGGTGTTGATAGTTTTATTTCTTGAGTAACTTCATTCTGGCTCAACCAATATGTACACCAGAATTTGATACATGTAAAGATGCAAATAAGTAGAGGTTTTTTTTTTTTTTTTTATAAGCGCAATTTTTTTTGTTTATAATAATAATTTTATACTTATATTTAAATGTTATTTTAGTTTATTGAATCAAGCTCCAGATTATTAAACTATGGAATGACTCAGACTTGATATCTCGTATTGTAATGAATTTGTATCAAACAACCTTTACCCATAAGCTCGAATGCAGGCAATATGATTTAGGGCATCCATTTGTGTATGAAAATCACAATTTTATCCAGAGTGTCATATATTTCATACTCAAACTAGTAATATAACTTAATAAATATATTTCATACTCAAACTAGTAATATAACTTAATAAAAAAAAATCAAACATGATGTCATCTGTTTTCAATTTATTAGTATAACTTTTAACTCAGAATTCCATTTGATCCCTTTGACGAAAAGTGAAAGAGCAAAAAGAACACGGAAGATACACAATTCAAAGTAGTAACAATCCGGGTAAAAAAAAATTATATTTCCTTATTTTCAATTTAATCCAACAACTTTGTACCATATATAATCTACCCACCTCCACGACAAAACACCTCGAATATTTATTTTAGAAGTTCGATCTTTTTTCCACCTTTTTCTTTCAATTTCCAGATATAAAAAAAGAGAAAGGTATGGCTGCCATCATTTTCTGTAACTTCTCGGACATCAAGATTTCCTCCATTTTCTAATAGCTCTAACCACCACAAACAAGGCATGCAAATTGCACTAAAATACAGTAGTTGCTGAGGCTCAAGAAGAGTAGATGATCACTATTTTGATAAACATTGACTAGGGTATACAAAAGATTAGACTAATATGCACAACGATAGCTACCCTTTTAACATACAGGCTAAAAATACATGACTGATCTATGCAGGGCAAAACAAATAAAGCCCCTTCTTAACAGAGCATGAAAATTATAAAGGGAATAAAGAACAGGCATCAAAGGGAAAGATGAGACCCTGTACACCTACCTCTATTATATGTCTCGATCTTTCCTCAAGCCCAGAGGAAATGCTGATATACAATATACTCAAAATTTGGCTTGCCTAGTGTAACTCCACAATTGGTAGAGAACTCTTAAATTTGACCAACGCGTCATCTTTACATTCCCCTACAACATGAGCTTCTCTGAACAAAATACAAACCGCAATTAACATAGTGCTAGGTTCAAGAGAAAGTAATCCAAACAAGATAGCAATGACAAACCAGAAATAAGCATGTTGGATAACTTGAGTTTGGGGGACTAAAAGATGGAGGTTTAATTTTTTATGGATCATTTTGCATATGTGGGATAACATGGGCATGTAGTTAATCCATGGATGTTAATTAGGATAACAGATATCATGAATGTAATCAAAGATATCACTAACCTGTACATTGCTGTCTCAAGAGTATGTTGACCCAATATGGGGAGGATCAATCGTTGCAGCAACAAATCTGTTGGCTGTGCTTCATTCCAATCTAGGGTCACTGGGCCTACTATACAAATTGCCTTTCCCTGCTTGGAGAAGCTGTGCCTGCACATGGGAATGTAATGTCGGCAGCGGTTGCTGCTGCTGGGGTACTGGTGAGTGAGGCTGGGGCACTGGTGAGTGAGGCCATTGTGCACTAACATCATGCATGATTGGGGATAAGCCGGCTGATGATTGTCCCTGGCCATGCCCTTGGCCCACTTGGGGCGAAGACTCGGTTGTGTTTGATGGTGTAGAGACGAAGGAACTAAAATTTGCAGCAGAAGTTAATGCGTTTGAATCCAATAATTGTTCCGAAGCTTGCCGCTTATGAGCACTGGCAGGAGAACCAGCCTGAACAAGATTAGTAGCATTTGCAACTGACTGAGGCAATGTTGCCACCATGTCTATCTCAGTGGAGTTGCTTGTTGGGTGCTGATCTGTATCGGGGTCTCTGGCTTGTGGTTTATTTGATGGGTCAGAGTTTATCTTCTGATTTGTTGGAACTACATTGTGAAGACCCGGTTGACTTTGATTTACTAACTTTTGGCTAGACGGTGCCTGTTGGTGGTTTGAACCAGCTTTGGCCAAAGATGGACCAGACTGATGACCAGCAGACACAGCAGGGGGAGCAACTGGTGGTACATGCACTTGACTGCTAGTTTCAAAATGAGTCATTTGTTGTCTATGTACTGATGATGATGCTTGTCCAGAATACATCTTTTCCTGAGGCAAGGACTGATTAGATGATTGAGAAGATGCATATTGCTTTGTTGGTTGAACATGAAGTCCTGAACCAGTATATAAGCCTTGACTTTGCGTTAAATGTGCAGCTGATTCTCCTTTCTCCGAACACTTATTCCCTGGATTTGTCGAAACCCCATTTATTAGGGACGGATCAATTGGGATGTTCTGATGCATCATCAAGTTACCTCTTCCAACTCCCTTCACAATCTTAGCTTGCTGTTGACCTTGAGACTGTTGTCGCTGCTGAGGATGTTGCCTACTAGCTTGTGGAAACTGCTGTTGTTGCTTTTGTCGTTGCTTACCCGACTTATTGGTTAACCCACTGCCACCAGCTTGCGTGTTCCGTACAACTCCCTGACTTGGTGTTGGATGTTTCTGCTGAGGCATTGAATTCATTGAAGAAGCTGGTGGGGAATTCGTTCGGGGTTTAACTTGTGAACTATTTTGCATAGGAGATGATAGAGGAATTTGAGGTTGTGAGTGTACGTGTGGCATCAAAGAATTAGATGCAAATTGTTGTGGCTGCTGCTGCTGCAGTAAACGATGTTGCAGCTGTCTCTCTTTAGCCATGTGAATTGCATAGGCTTGCTGCTGGGGGTTGGGAGCATGATTTGCTGGTCCACGAAATTGTGGGTGATGAGGACTAAGAACTTGAGGCTGTTGTGGAGAAATTGAGTTGGACGGCTGATGATGGACAGCGTAAGTCGATACTGGTGGAGATGCAGTCTGGTTAGGAAAAGGGGAACTTAACCCTCCAAAGTGAGACACTCCTTGGTTGTTTCCTTGCATTTGAAGGTCAGGGTCTACCATTTGCCTCTTAGAATCCTGACTCAACGCAGGCTACAAGAAAGACCAGATAATAATATGTTACTAGCGATACAGACAAGGCAACAGCTAAATTTAAGATTACATAATCGGAAATAATATCGGAACCAAAAGAACCCAAAATAACTTATCAGCATTGTCTTCCTTATAACAAACAATAGACCTAACAATAGTAGAAGCAAAAATGAGACAGATAGGTCACATGTAGAGACGCACACTTTTAATAATTTAAAAAAAAAAAAAAAATTCTTTTGCACTCTGAACCAAGACTGCCCAGAGTGAATTGTCTGTTGCATAAATGAGATCAACTGACGGGGAGATATTAAAATGTATCATTCCCAACTAGCGGCAACAGATAAATCAATCAAATCAGCTCCTTGTTAACCACCATCCTGCTTAAAAGTTGATACTAATACATTCCACTGTCTTTTCATCCACTTTTGAATTTAAAAATCGGAGAACAAAGGGTAGACTACCGAAGTAACATGGTGCAGCAGAAGAGCACTGTCCTACCTTGATAATATATGTTCTACAAACATAAAATCAACACAACTTTGCAACAATAAAGTACTGACAAGGGACCTTGAGAGACTGGAAGGGAGAGAGGGAAAATATTATAGCTTATAACATCTAAGCATCATTGAGATAAATCATCACATCTACTTTTCTTTTCTTTTCTTTAAAAAAGGTTATCATACCAGAGCTTCTTATCTAAATGATTCTACACCATTCACGTGTTCAAAGCCTCTTGCAAATGAAGTTCAAATACCGGAATCAGCAAGCTTTTAAAGGAATAAATAGAATCCTCAATGCTTACCCGCATGATGTGCAAAGCTTCACGAGGTCTTAACATCGAGTTTCCTTGACCAGAGCCTGCACCAGCATACATATTTGCTGGTGGCATACCAGGGGAACCCATACTCCCAGAATTTACCATAGATGAAGAAGCAATTCCTTGGAGTCCAGGTCTTGCCATTGGCGTGCTTCTATTAAAGCTAGACACCTTGCCCACTGCATTGCCGCCAGGAATAATTCGAACACCACGATCAGTTCCAGGAAGAGCTCCAGGAGTAGAAATATTGGATTGCGGTATGTTTCTACCAGATATCATATGATTATAGTGTTGCATTCTCTGCTGTTCATCAGCTGATAATGATGCAGTTCTAGGAACCGCATATCTACCATCCCTATTAGAAGACATGCCCCCCTTAAGTAAACAACAATAAAATTAAAAAAAAAAAAAAAAAAAATGAGCCCTGACAGCAGGTTACCTAGCAGATGAATTGAGAGGGCCAGGTGGCAAAGAAAAATTATAGCCAAGCATCATATTTGAAGATCCTTGGATTGCAGAACTGGCACCAGATGCCGGATGTTTAGGAGTCACAGCACCCTGATTTGCAATAGGTAATCCACTAGAATGCGGCCCTTGAAATCCAAGAGGAAGTATATCAGGGGCGGTGGCATCACACAGTTCCAAAGGCCTAGAGAGAAGCAAGGGTAGTGAGTTAGAAAAAGAAAAACAAAGGAAAAAAGAAAAAATCTCAACCATATAAAATCCAATATCAAAATTCACATGATCACATGAATTCCATATCTTACGTTAAAATGGGCCCTCCATTCAGGTTATTTGGACAAGCTTGGGAAAGAGCAATAGTATGAGAGCTGTGAGGTTGCTGGAGTTGTTTTGGATCCTGATTAACATTCTTCGAAGAAATTATGTTAGCAAATGAAAATCATAATCAAGACAGACTGAGAATACTAAACAAAACAATGATCGACCAATAGTTTCCTATACTTTAAATTCACCAAGGTAAGTTAGGAAAACTTGATGTTGTTTATAGTGTTATGACAAATCAAAAGTAATAGATTGTCGTAGAACAATGCCATGCAGTTAATCGGAAAGGATTTAGTATTTATGATTTAACCATCAAAGTGTCCTTAATAAAGCATTACAGAAAAAGAACCCAAACATGAAAAATGACCGTAGATAATTATGGATAGACACACAAGGCATGAATTGAGCTAAGGTAAACCAATTAGAAAAGATCCCAAATGAACCACAATCAATTTACTACCACAGATCACATGATCATCACATATTTACCTACATAATAATAAACACACCCAAACTTTATATAGATTCGTAGCCCAAATAGAAATTCAAAACGGAGTAGACTAGACAATCATTCAGAGAGAAGGGGGCGAAGGCAAAATAACGACATTAAACTTGACACAAAACTTAACCATAACCTTAAAAATCAAACGACTCTTTCACATAGATTGCACATCAGCAATGACAATTCCACCTCCCAGCAAACCACCATTCAGACAGAGGAATGTGTAAACTTATACATCAATATGTGAAACTTGAACCAAAAATGAAGCACCGAATATTCCTCGAGGGGTTACCAAGTAGTGACAATCAGACGATGCTAGAGATAAAAATAACATAACAAAGAAACATGTATCTATCACTATTTTAACTGAAAAGAAATACAGATGGCTAAATCATCAGAAAGCTAGGCAGAAAATAATGATAACAATTCAAGCCATACTTAGACATGACGTATGTGAGTATTACGTTGGATTCGACATAGATACCTGTGTCTTCCGATAATGTTGTTTCTGTCCAAGCATAATGATCCTCTCAAAGTGAGATTTGAGGGTATCTTCTTCCATTGGCCCCTGCAGACGTTGAAACAACTGTCTAGCGCTTCCCTGTACGACACGCAAATGCAATACTTAGTAAAAAGAGCTATCATATTGACGATAAGAAAACAGGAAATTTAATACAGGCTGGTAGTCTAATTTGACTTAAAATTATATATGTAAGTATATGATAAATCATAAGAAGATACATAATGAACTAGTAACCAAGAAAAAACATTTTACCTTGGGAATGCCAGGTAATGTAGATGGATAAGGTTGTGAAGACCCAGAATCTTCAGCACTATCCGCCCCGTCGGCCGAGGTTCTGTCCATCAAAAGGTTATGGCGCTCCTTGCATTCTCTGGCTTTCCGGAATATGCACTGATTACATAAAAGTTCATATTTACTTCAATTAATACTTTAGAAGAACAAAAAAAAAAATCATCGAAAAGAACCCACAACTAAGTAAAACCCAATCAAGAAAGAATCATGAATCCTACCTTGAAATGCAAAGTACTGTTAATGGCATCACTTACAAGCTCCCAGTTTGGCCCCAAGTCATGTGCCAGAACAACAAGTGCCTAAAAAGTTGACAAAAATTTGTTCATATAATCATGCCCCTAGAAATATGAGCTTATAACCATATCTAAGTATTCAGAAGACATTGTATGATATGTGGTCATATGCACTATATATAAAACAACCTGGTCCTCAAATAGCGACCACCGACTTCCTGAACCCGGCTGTGCAGCAGGCATCTGGTAGAAATTAAAATGCTTTAATTTTGACAATGTACAAAATATCAAAAAGTGAATAATCAAACGAGCAACGAGTAATGTCAATCTTATAACTACCTTAAGGGCTTTAGATTTCCTACTCCGTTCCCTGCTACCGAGCAATTTTATAAATTTATTTGGATTGGTCATGTTGCTCATTTGAGAGGCTACTGGAGAAGGAATAGACCCACCAATTGGTGTGACATTGTCAAAAGAGTTATCCTGTGATTGCCGCATAACTTTTGGCTTCTTTGTCATGGGATGGCCCAATAAACCTTCACACAATATGTATAATTTCATATTAAAAAATAAAGAATTTGTTTGCTGAAAACCACTAATGAGAACAGGTTTTACCACTGCTGCCATTTGATTCAGATTGATGACCCTCTGATCTCCTTTTAAAACAATCCATCTGAAACTGTAAAAGGGAGCACACAACACTTATCTCAGGTATGCAAACACAAAAAACATAATTTGAAGAACCAATATAAACCCTCCCCGTTCAAGTGAGAACACGAAAATAGAAAAACTGAGGGTCTCATTTTCTTTCCCAGACATTTAAGTTCAATATTTATGAAAACAATTGTAAATCCCCAGACTGACATGGTACGAAGATAATATTGCAAATTGCAATATATTTTACAAACTACATATTACACAAAATCATAATGTAAATTGTTTCACCGGGTAAAACAAACAAAACCCATCATGAATTGCCCATAGTTTTTGTTCCTAGTAGTATATTTTTACCAAAATCACTTTGTTGATTATATTTCATTGATATTTTGCAAAATAAACGACTAGAATGTAAACAACCCCATGTCAAGCTTATGTGCATCTGCAGCGCAATGTTAATAATTTACGCCAAAAAGGAGATGTATTTCAGTGATGAAGTAAGTCACCTGCTCATGCTGAAAACTGGGATCAACCTGCCATCTTTGTTCGTAAGCAACATTCTGCAGAAAATGAAAAGGAGGAAGCTAATAATTTGCAAGTAGAGACAATCTCAAATATACATGGGAGTATGTGCTAGCTGTACCAGATGCTTTGCTTTCTTCTTTTTTTTATGCTTTGTGGACACTTCTGCAGAGTTAAATGGTAATTGCTTTTCAAAGTCCCCAGCCGACTCAACTTCCAAACTATTTGGAATAAGCAATCCACCACGTAGGGTACTCTGATCGTCCTGAAAAGAATTGGTATCACCACTTGAAGCGTCTGTTTTATTCAGTACCTGAATGAATCCAGATGTCCCTACACTAAAAGGGTTGATTATTCTCCTGGAAGCAGTTCGCACACGTTTTGTAGGGATTGACACATTAAGACTACTCCCTGGCCGTTTTTCTAGTAAAGAGGATTGTTGGGTCACAACTTTATCTTCAGCACACTGCATGGGCAATAATTCAGAGCCTATATTATATGACCTCGGACCATATGCATGTGTCAAGTGTTTCCGCTTCTTTTGGCCGAATCTTGCAGAGTTGCTATCATCAAAGGCCATCGAAATATCATATGTGTTTGCTTCCCCTTCATCATCATCATATTCATAGTCTTGAGATTCGAATTCTGCCATATGAAAAATCTTGTCAAACAAATAATTTATCACAAAGCAAGGCAGAAATAAGCAGCACCTATAACAGATTTACCTGCCGCGGTATCACATGCAGATGTCTCCACCTGCTCTCGTTCACCATTTCCAATTCTCTGAAAAATAATACGAATATTTGGAGAATAAATAGTAGGTCAGACACCATAAAGTTGACAAATAAAATACGAACAATTCTAGTTGTGAATTGTGATGCTCTTGTGCACTAATAGATATAGAAGCCAAGACCTATTATCAAAAGTTTTAAGTGCTCTTTGCTTTTTCTTTCTTGAATTTCTGATCTTATTTATAAGGTAGTGTTAACAAATAATTTCTTTAAAATCTGAAAGGTTGGTGGCAATACAATTATTATAACATATTGATGTTGGGTCAGAGTTATATGATATTAAACCAGAAGTGCAACAAGCAGCCGCCACACTGTTCCCTACAGTTCTACTCAATCCATAATGATTGTAGTAGGAGATTAAAGTATTGATTGCTAAAACAAAGACATGAATACCATCCATGCTTTAAAAGATGCAGAACACCAGTTCGCTTTGTTATTCCTTTTGTAAATTTTACAGTATTAAGAATCACTATTTTACATCCAAAAAAAAGGAAAATACACTGTGGTAACAAACTGTAACACAAGGTGTACTTCTCCATTCAGACAATTTATCTCAGAATTACCATAGACCACTCTAGTCGCTCCGGATTCCAGAGTCAATGAAGATCCAGTAACGAAATTAACTAAAAGGAGAATTGGTTTTAATAGTTGATATTTCTTAAACATAATTTAATGCAATTTCTCCTATTTCTTACAAATCACCAAAATTCCATAAAAGAGGAGAATTCAAAGTTCACTTACAAATTAGGACTTGTAAACCTTCAGAAGCAAAAAAACAATAGGTAGTTTAAATTTTTTTTTTTTTGTAATGGAAATTTGGGTGTGCAAAAGACACTACTCGCATTTAGAAATTGCGAAAGATTAGTACACCAGAATAATTTGTGACTAAATTGACAAAACTACTTTTTAAAATTGCAAGAGACAAAACCATAATTATAAACAAAAATGCATTTTACCTCACCATATATGTTAACCTTATACAGGTTTAAAAATTAATTAAAATATTGTATAAAGAGATGTTTCTAAAATTAAATGCATAAATCAAAACCTAACAGACATTATTTCTAACTTTAAACTATATTTCTGAATTAATTTTAAACTCTAGAGAAACTATTCACTGACAAAGCAAGGCCAGGAAGAACCACACATATCATGGACTTTCATCACTATTGGATTTACATTCTTATCACTTGATTAGCAATTTCATAAGCTGCCATGTTAGCTAGACCAGGCCCATTCTAAAAGCAACAATTACTTCTTTTTTTTCCAAATATGTTCAAAAGACCACCTATAATAAAATAAAAATGTAAAAGATGAAGCAAACAGTATAACATAAGTAATAAGTTATAGTGCACATACATAGGGCCACATATTACCTCACACTGAGCCACATGAGATTCAATTGACTTTCTGTAGGTCTCCATAGCCCCAAATGGTATTCTGTAGAAGTTCTCCTGCAATATAATGACAAAAGGTAATAGGTAACTATACCAGGTAAGTTCATAGCTTCATGCGGAAACATCCTCCAGAAATTCATTCATACAATATCACATGTTCACATCATTTGCAGCATGACGAAAACTGGGAGACAAGGGTGGGATTTTGGGGCCTGTGCACAGGTGTGGAGGTGGGTACAAAGGATAGATGTGAAATAACATGACATTCAATTATAATTCATACTTCTGACAAATTATCTTCCCATGACAGGTCCAGGATTCCCGAGTCAGAAATTCTATCTGGCGTTAGCGGCATCTCGGCTTGGTCATGAGAGTAGAAGTTATTATATTTCAAAATTCTCGCTGCATAAGCATGAATAGCAAGTGTGCCATCGTTTTGACTTTGCTGCTCGAGTTCTTTGCTTCTTTCCTGACAAACACACCAAATTGGCAACAACTAATTTGAACATAATATTCCACCATTCTTCTCCCCAATAAAGATAGAGACAGATATCAACTGGCTTAAATGACATGTTTGAATCAACCCAACAAAAGAAAAAATAGTCCTCAGTTTCAGTTCAAAATGAAAATATTTGAAACAAAGATAACCCACCAATAAATTTATAAACCTGAAATTGGAGCGATCTGAAGTCTAAACCATTGCACAGATGTTAGAATTATAGAGTGGGGCTTTAAGAAAGGAGGAAAGTCCTTTTTACACAGATGTCTAAACCATTCATACAATACAATGGACCAAAAATGCTAATGCAGAATCCAACACAACTTTGAAAATCTAAAAAGTACAAGGTATTAAAGTATTGTGACACATTCCAGTCACATGCTGGAGGCTGTGGAGATGCAACAATGATATCAACAAATAGAAAATTTTGGGGATTAGTTATGAACAGCTTATAATTTGATTTAGACCTTGGCTCATCTATGCTGGGTTTTTAAAATTAGAACTTAGTCCATCAATGTTATATTTATAATATGAAATTGTTACATTAGATCTTATTGACAACTCGTCACATGTACTGCATCAGCAACAACATTGAATATAAAATATCATCTTGGGAAATAAAAAAATACTTATACTTATCCAAACTGCAATTTAATTAATAGCAAAAAAGAAGAAAAGAGCTTCAGTTAGGACCAAGAGCTCATACTGGAATAGGATGCACCATTCTTGAAAGAAAAAAGAATAGGACGCACCAAAATGTTTAACGGATAGGATCCATAACAGACTCTAGCATAGTGATTTATAAACAAAGGGAAAATGCTAACAGCAGAAGATTAAAAGCACCCCACTTTTTACCTGCCAGAACTCCATGACAGCTTTTGCCAAGGTATGAGCAACTTGCTTAACCGCTGCGCCAGAACTTTTTCCTTGTTTTCTCAACCGATAAGAAAAAGCAACTTTATAACTTACTTGAGCTGCTGCAGTTATTTTCCAAATGCGCTCCTACATAATGGCATGCAACTCAGAAAGCCTCTTAAGAGTATTGCGCCCATAAAATTATATTCAGAATAAATATACAACAATATACTCCAAAAGAAAAGTCTGCTGTAATGCAAATAACAGGCTTGGAACATTTATAAAGTCTGACCTGTGCAAAATCATTTGCCAACCATGCCATTTCTTCAAGCACATAGTCCCAACGAGATATCCGACGAATCTTCATTGGAGAAGTTGTAATGGATAACTCCGCGATTCTCTTTCGCTTTGCCTAATTACTCTATCACATTAGATCTTTGGGCCCAATGACAATACATAATATTATTCTTCCAGCATGAAAAAATGAGACAAAATACATAATACTATTCTTCCAGTATGAAAAAATGCGACAAAATAAAGGCAAATGCTAAAGGACAACCTCTATGATCAGTGCTTCTTTCAAGATTGAATCTTCATCAACTTTGTCTACCAAGTCAGACCCAGAAGTTTGTGCGTCAATGGAAACATTGGGAACCCTAGTCAAAGATTCAGCCTCATGGATATCTGAAATTGGGGCCTGATGCCGAACATTGAAACAGATTTCATTCTGTGGACAATGATTGTCACCCAAAATGTGAGTAAGTTTTCTTTCTGATCTTGATCCAGTTGAGGCACAATCTTCCTTTCCTTTGTCGATAATATGATCCTTTTCCTCGGTTTTCAAAGTAGATCCGCTTCGATTTATATCTTCCTCATATTGGAGTGAAAAACCATCCTCCACTTGTCTTTGAGAAGCAGAATCCCTCTCCTCCTTCACAACAGTTCTACTATCAATACCATCAGTCTCCTTTTTTCCTTTCATATATTCATCACCTGCTATAACTGGGGCCCCCTCCAGTTCAAGAGTTTGACTTTTGTTGTTCACATTTGAGTCAACATTTCCAATTTTAGTACACATTTCCCTGTCATTGGTTCCATCAATACTTAGGATGGATTGTGTGCAAGGTGACTCAGAATCCAAAACATTTATTCCTCGCAAGGCACTACTGTTATGAACATCATCAGTTGTCCCATCCCCCCTTTTGCTGATGAAACCATTCATCTGAGAGGAACTAAATTGATTCTCAACTTTTGTAGCCGGCAAACTTGAATGGAACTCCATAACAGCAGAAGTCATCTCCTCCAATTCCTGGACTGCCCCCGGTCCATAACGATCCATTTGAATAGGATTTTGTGCACCACCTGGGAGCGATTGTTGGTTAAGTTGCTCATCCAGAGGGTTTTCAGAAGCAGTAGCATCTGATGCAGCAGCTACTGAAACACCTTCAATAAGGTCTTTGGTTGATTCAACAGCCTTTACACCATCAAACTCCATCTCCTGATTACAATCTGCAGACACAGTCTTTTGGCAGGTCCCATCTACTGAACCTACACGCTTTGAATTACCATTTGACAACAAATTCTGCTTTTTAGCATCAGATGTTGATACTTTTACATCTCTGGGGCCATGGCGAGATGGCAAAGAAGAGCCGTTACTGCCGAGAGTTGGATTTACGTCGGATGAACTTGACCTGGTTGCATCCTGGTGCATCCGGGACCGGTACCTTCTCTTATATGCTTTTCTGGGGAGGCCAAAAGCAGCTGAATCTGCATGTTCACGAGCCTTATGACTCCCATCCATCTGGGTTGTCTGTTCAGATGGCATAATGTTACTCCTACTAGGATGTAACGTATTCTTGTCACCTTCAGAACATTCAAGCTCAGCATCAAATAACAATAGATTAGCAGCACTATTGCGTTCATAAGGAGGCGCCCCAGGTCTATCGCTGCTTTCTGCCGAGTCTCCACGAGGTGATGCAGTAAATGCAAAATTACCTCTCGCTTCACTGCAAGTTTAGTTAACATTTAACAAATAAAGAATCTTATTTAAAGCCAGTTAAATAAACTAACATACAAAACAAGCTCGTGGAAAATACCTCGTTACAAACTGATCAGGATGTTGATCAGTAAACGATGTTGACTGGGCACTAACCGAAGCAGCAGTCCCAAGCTTAAAATCTAAGGGGTTTCCACCCTGCAAACAAAAATGAATCATGCACTGCAAAATGTTTAATTACGTCTGAGAAGGAGTCAAGGCACAGCTCCATACTTTCTCAAGAAATTCCAGTTCTTTTTTCCTTTCCTCCCGAACATCATATTCATACCTGTTATACAAGAAATTGTCCATGTTCATCACAAGAATGTACAGTAAATATGATATAAAAGCCAAGCCGCATAATAGCATTACCTGAGCGCTGCTTGAACCTTTTCAATTGCTGCTTGCCGTGGAGAAGTTTTGTTAGAAATACCAACTCCTCCTTCAAAAACTTCTCCCATAGAATCAACTTCGGCATTTACTACGAGAACAGATGTAAAACTACATCCAAGCATCCCCCACTTCAAAAGCTACAAATGATCTCTTCCATTGGCTGAAAACTGAAAGCACACTCATACAAGTTACAGGAAAAAGATTTTCTCATAAGCTATGTGCTAGAACAAAGAGGATAGAAGTTACTAGAGCACACAGCCAAAAAAGAGTTGTTGAGGGTGGGGGGATGGGTGGGACAGAAGGGATATGACTTGAAGTTGCCCCAGCTCAAGGGTTTCAAACAAAATAACATTTCCAACTCACACAAATGTTACCAGCATTACACAGATAGATCGTGGTTAGCGGAAAATCTTGAACTACTAACAAACACATTATTCAGAAAATCTGGAATAACAATTGTGTTTGAATTTGCAATGCCCCTTCCTTCTTTTGTTTTCGTGATTTGTCTTTTTGCCAGAATCAAGTCTAAGTCAATCATGGGTTTGATGAGCTCTACTCTGGCTTTGCAATGTTTTTAAAAAAGTGCAACTTTAAACAAAAATATAGCATGCACGCGACATTCTCAGTCAACATAGAACTTGGCCAGAAATTGGCCTTTTTTGGTTTGTAAATGTGGGGAAGGGACTAAATTACCTGAAGGGTCCTGGACAAAAAATTAAAGAGTGTAATCAGAAAAAGAAAAAAAAAACTGATGTCCAATTAAAACTTAAACATTAAGGTTTGCTTACGATATTTATAGCCATTTGCCAACATGAGACTTCAACAACATTGCATGGTAAGTATACATATAGACAACTCATAACAATAAATGATAGCAGTAAACCCAAAAAAACATATATAACTTAATGATTTACAGGGTAAATTGAATTAAGTATTATTAACCAGAAAGGTAGTCAAAATGAATGAACCAAAAAAGCAACTTATTAATCTCAGGTCAGTAATTTCATGTAAATATACCATATGATGCATGGTAAAAGATGCAAGCAAATACATAAATGTACAACCCGCTAAAATACCCCTCATATCACATAATCTTCCCAATGAAAAGAGCAGAAGCAATAAAATCAACTTCAAATGTTTCTAAGATATTCATTCAAAAGTTTTTTTTTGTTGGTTGGGGGGGGGGGGGGGGGGTGTGTGGGTCCCCTTTCCAATCGTCTAGTGATTGTGAAACAAAGGCAAAAGCATTTCCAAAACTGAGATAGAATATGGGTCACTTCATGCACATGCATTTGCATTCTATGTTCTCTACCAAGTAAAATGGTGGCACTGTCTGTATCCATCATAGATTACTCATCTGACACATCACTTATTGGCAACTATGAATATAGCAAGTCAAAGTTTGTTACATTGTCAGTAGCTGTGCTGACCTCGGTAAATGGATTAGTGAATGAGACCCCACAAACTTCTATCCAAACTCATATTTCCATACTATCAAGCCCAATCAACTAAAAGCTTTAAGGCACGGTCAGAAAGCAGGCTCCCACTAATCAAAATGCCAGATCATTAGAAAAGCATGCATGCCCAGTTATACTCGACAGCAGAAAGCCTCTGAACAATTCAGCCATAATAATACATAAAGAGAAACACGTAATCAGCAATTCCCATCCATTTCCCCTAAATTTAAACCCCAATTTCAACCAAAAAAAATATCTAGGGTTAGAGCAAACTTAAGCAGAGCTCATATTACTAGGGTTCCTAAAGCTGGGAAGGCGAAAAAAATTACCTGAATTGCGATAAGCCACGAACGAATTGCAATGAATAGCTGAAAACGGGATGCCTTTATGAATTTTAGTTCTACTCCTAGAGTTTTGCTTTTGATGCACAAGGTACCTCAACTCACAGCAAGGGGAAATATTTTTTGCCCTAAACTACGTAAATTATTCAAAGTACTCCTTATGAATAGATAGATAGATAGATAATTATAAATAAATACGTTTAAGTATATGCCAGTGTGTGTTTGTGCTGCTTGTGTTAATGTAAAATGGTGCTTCAGGTTAGTTCCCCTTCGTGCTCGTTGGTACCCCCTCACTTTCTCTCTCTACGAAAAGTTTGTAATTTTATTTGTTTCTCTCTCTAAAATATTGGAAAAACTAAAAGTGGGCTGGACATGCCAGATCATGAAAGAAGAGGGCCTTTCTTTACTATGGGTCTTTTTGGAATTTGGGCCTGTATTTTGAGTTTTTTCTGTTTTTTTGCCTTTTAAGCAAAAATAATTTCTAGAATGGCGGGAATTTTTTCCTTTTATGAATAAGAATGGCGGGATTTGTAACCATATTTTGAGCAGAACTACTAATGGTTTTTTTTTTTTTTAAATCTGATAATATTGTGTTGTTTTTTAGTAATAGTATTTGAGATTTATCCGTATTTAAGTCTTTCAAGTTTATCAGATGTGAGTTTCGTCCAGCGGTGTGAGTTCTTAAAAACATTTCTAGATCTCCATTGTGATTTTTGAAGTGATTGACCTCAATTATAGAAATTGTGATTTTAATGGTGTTTGGCCCCCAATATTATAATCACTTTTGGGATCTTCAGAAGCTAAAAATCCACTTATTTTAGAAGCTACTAAAGTATTACTTTTACAAAAGCAATTATTTTATAATTGAATTTTATCATAATCAATTATTGCCAAAATCCATTTTAGTAAAATTAATTATCTTCTCAATGCAAAGTTTGTTAATGTTACATAATTAGCTTACGCGTGTTTAAACTTATTCAATATTCATTGAGGTTCAACACATAAAAAAACTCGACATATTTAACAATTTATGTTAAATGATTTAACATATCTAGTTGAAAAACAATAATAGTAATATTAATATATCAATAGCAATTCGTGTTGTCTCAATCAAATGAGATAATTATTGAAATATAGATTCATGTATGGTTCAAGTAATCATTCTTAGTTAGATAAAACATTATTTTGCTTTTATTCGCGTTATCGAAATTTTAGAGTATCGACTCAATTCGACTTTTTATTGGGCTAATTATTTAAATCACAATAGAGGTCTATAAGTGCTCCGACCAAACTCGCCCTTATTGTTTTGAGTCTTTGAATTAAATAAATAAGATTTTACTAACGTCTAAGTTCAAATAGATAAAGTTAGTCCCAAAGAAAGATAATATTATGTTTTAGACTATGAGTTATGTTATTTCAAAAGACGAAAATGACAAAAATATTAAATTTTAGTGATAAAAATTTTATGTCACTTCTTATATATATTAAGTAACAATGATAAAATTCTATGTCACTTCTTATATATATTAAGTAACAAGAACTCAAATATTGTCACTAAAATGATTTTTATAAACATACTAGTGACAAGAATTGTAAAAATGTTGTCACTATTGACATTTAGCGATACCCCAAAATTGACAACCAAAAAGTTGTCACTAAATCATAGTAACAATATTTATTGTCACTAGGTTGTCACTAAAATGTGTCGCTAATTTTCAATAATGACAACTTAAGTCACCATATATTTGTCATTAATAGTTATTAGCGACAACTTAAAAATATATTTTGTCACTATTGCACTTGTCACCATTATTATTATGACAAAATTAATATTTTTATCACTAAATACATAAAAGAGTGACAACTTCCACATTATTACTTAAATTTTTTTCACTTAAACTCAATTTTCTTGTAGCGTAGCTCTAACTAAATAAAGGCCCAATTTCTTAAAAGACTTTTTTGATTCTCAAAATAAAAGTTTTAAGTGCTCGATCATTCCATCTCATATTTCCCTTTAAAAATATTTTAAAAACCCAAGGTTTTACTCATGAAAATCTATCGTTTTCGTACTTTTTATGGAATGGACTTGAACTAAGACGGTTGGTAAAATTTCTTTTAAATCATAGAGTTTCAAAATTTATCATTTATTGTGGTACTTTGATAATATACGTCTTTTATTGTGTCATCTTTTTGTCAATTTAAGTTCCTTATTGTCATCGACGTCAATTTACGTTATTTATTGTGTCACCGACATCAATTTATGTCATTTATTGTGTCACCAGGGTTGACCATCGTCCTGTTCAATCGAAAAATTTAATAATTGCTAGAAATATCATGTGTCGAGCATGTGACACCTTAAATTAAAGATTTCGGATTCTGACTCCAAAATTTGCACGTCCAAGTCATGTGGTGGATCTATAACTTCAATTTCGAAGGAAATATGGATAAAGGTCCCTCAAAAAATAAATGTACCGATATTTATTTATTTTTTTAAATAAATTGATCAATTTTTTCGTCCTCTAAGGTAATTTTAAACTGGTCATTTATTATAATATCTTACAGCTATGTTGCACGGATACGGATACAACGATACGAATACGACATGATACGGATACGGCGACACGGATTTTTAAAAATTTACTGGATACGATACGACATGGATACGAATCTAAAAGATATATATTTATATATTTATGCATATTAAAATAAGTAAAATTAATATATTTATATATTAATACATATTGAAATAGATCAAGTTAAGTTTCATAAGTACTAAATTGTATATGTTTAGTAATTTAATACTATTAATTGTACATCATGTTCATCGTTTCATTATGCTATATAAAACATGTCTCGTTCTGGACATTTTATCTTGTATTGCAGTTGTATTTAATACAAAGAGTGGTTTGACGTCTTACATTGTTCTTACCAATTGTGATGACTTTAGCAAAATTCAGAATATATATGAAATGTGTTGGATACGTCTAAATAAATATTCGATACGAGTGTCCAATTTTTCTTTTTAATTATATTTACTAACACGCCACATGGAGTGTCGAATACGTATCTCACGAGTATCCGAGGAGGAGTATCGTATCCGACTCGACATTTTATAATTTTTTGAAGTATCCGTGCATCATAGCTTACAAGTTTACATTTTAATTGTGTCACTAGAGTCAATTTATGTCCAATTTGACTTAGAGTTCAAATATCACGCGCTTAGCATGTAGCACTTCAAATTTAGGGAAAAAAAAATCCATAACTAAAAGAAAAAAAAAGAAGACATATGTCTCTCAATTGCGTATTATTGTTGTCATTTGCTTTGACTTTCTAGTTTATATATTGTCACTGTGATGAAATTGATTAATACTGATGGTGGTTTGATTTGTGCATTTATTCTATTATTTTTTTTTTGTCTTTTATTTCTTTTCGTGAAATTTAGATTTGAATTTTACAGTAGAACTTAAATTCCTAAATTAGTATAGCATATTAAGTTACAATATCACTATATAGTGAAGTATGTGTTAGGCATCAAATCAATGGGGAAAAGTAATTGGTAGATGTCAAATAAATGTGTTATAAAATTTCAAGAGTTTGTGTAGGAATTTGTGAACACTACTAGAAAAAACAAAAATTCCGACCGAAATTCCGACCGATTTTGTGCAAAATCGGTTGGAAATTCAAGATTCCGACAGATTTTCCGACTGCAAAAATCGGTTGGAAAAACTCGCATCGGAATGGAATTCCGACCGAAATTCCCACCGACATTATATTCCGACCGATTCTAAATCGGTCGGAATTATTCCAACCGATTTTTAATCGGTTGGAATAAAAATCGGTTGGAATAATTCCGACCGATTTAGAATCGGTTGGAATTTTTGAAAAAAAATTAAAAAAAAATTATTTTTATTTAATCCGATATTTTTCCACTATAAAATCCTAAATTATAATTCAACCCCACATTAAAGCCCTAATTCAATATTCAAGCACACTCAACAATTTCAAACACACTATAATTAATAATAAAATCTAACAATTTCAAACAAATTATAATAACCAAAATTAAAAATTTCTACTAACAATTTCTACAACCAAAATCTAACAATTTCTACTAATTAATTTCAAACACACCATACTAACAAAATCTAACAATATCTACTAACAATTTCTACAACTAATTTCTAACATTTATACTAACAATTCTACAACCAAAATCTAACAATTTCTACTAATTAATTTCAAACACACTAAACAATTTATACTATACATAAATCAAAATAGTGTATATATATATAACATACCTTCAAGAAGAGAGAAGAAGAAGGGAGAGATGAAGTGGTGGTCGGCCGGAAGTGTTTCGACGGTGGTGGTCGGCCGGAAGTGTTGCAGCGACGGTGGTGTGGTTGGTCGGAAGATTGAAAGGGTGGTTATGGCCGGAAGGGGAAGAAGATGGAATGGTGCCCCATTTTTTTTTTTTTTTTTTCTGTACAAGGGGCTGCTGAAATGAGCAGCCCCTTCTCCCATTTTTTTTTTTATAGAAGTTTATTCCGACCGATTTTTAAATCGGTCGGAATTATGAATAAAATTCCAACCGATTTACAAATCGGTCGGAATTTTTGAATTCAAATTATATATTCCGCGCGGCTCATAAATAAATGGGAGAAGAAGGAATTTTTTTTTTTTTTAAGTTATGATATATTCCAACCGACTTATTGTCGGTTGGAAACAAAAATATTCCAACCGATTTACAAATCGGTCGGAATTTTCGAATTCAAATTATATATTCCGCGCGGCTCATAAATAAATGGGAGAAGAAGGAATTTTTTTTTTTTTTAAGTTATGACATATTCCAACCGACTTATTGTCGGTTGGAAAAAAAAAATATTCCAACCGATTATAATCGGTTGGAATTTTTGGAATATCCATAAAAATTCCAACCGAATTTTTTTCGGTTGGAATATCCATGAAAATTCCAACCGATTTATTTTCGGTTGGAATTTGATTGATAATTCCGACTGAAATTTTAATCGGTCGGAATATTTATTGATTTTCAAATAAAATTCCGACCGAAATATTTTCGGTTGGAATTTAAGGATACTCCCACCGAATTTATTTCGGTTGGAAAAAATCGGTTGGAATTTTCGGTTTTTCTAGTAGTGGAATATGTTTGAGATGAGTTTTATGAGTTTTGTCAAACTCCATTTGAAAGAGTTCTGACTCGATTTCACGAGACCAGACCAAAATCCTTCAAATAGGGTCTGTAAGACTTTTTCATGCCTTGGCTATATTGTTCGAGTTTCAACTTATTTTTGAAACTATTTCTAGAAACGCGAGACAAACTGACCCTATATATTTTATGACATGACAAAATACCATTTCAAAAATATTTTAATAAATAAATTTAGGTATCTTTATTTTTTAGGGAAATTTAATTGTTTTTCTATTCAAATTGGAGTTATAGACCCATCATGTGACTTGAACGTGCAAATTTTGAAGTCAGAATCCGAAATTCTCATTTTAAAAGTATCACGTGCTCGGTACATGATAATGATATTTTTGAAGGAAATTAAAATTTTCGGTGCGCATTACACACCCAAGTGGATCAATTTAATGCAAATTCAGAAGAACATGAAACTCGATATACAAATTCTCGAGGACGCATAAATTGAAATCAGTGACACAATAAATGACGTAAATTGATGCTGGTGACAATAAATGATTTAAATTGATAAAAATAACAATAAATGTATATTGTCAATGTACCATAAATGATCAATTTTAAAACTCGATCACTTTAAATGGCCAAAATTAAAATTTTGCCGAATCCAACTACACAATTTCTTAAGAAAGAAGATTCAAATCATATTACTCTCCCTCCGGTTCATATTAATTGTCACATTGTTACTTTTCACACATATTAAGAAATCTCATGATTAATCACTTTTACATGGTAAAATATCAAAAATACCCTTCCTAGTGACTCTTGAGCTTCCCAACCTAGATGTAAGAGAAGGACAAAATTGAAAAAAATTGCATTGAAAACTCAAATGTGCCAATTAATATGAAACATAAAAATTTGACAAATATGCCAACTAATATGAACCTGAGAGAGTAAATATTATTTATTTCACGCTCACATGTTACAGATCAAGTGCTACACTTTTGAGCCCATAAGGCCATCTCCAATGGAGAGGGCTATCCCCGGGGCTCCGGAGCCCCGAGCCAGCCTCCCCCCCCCCCCCCCCCCCCGAGCCCTGCCTGGTCGTCTCCAATGGCAGGGTTCCAGAATGGAATTAATTCCATTTTTTGAGTTTGCCCACTCTCACCATTAATATTATAATTGTAATTTTATTTTTAATATTAATATTAATAATAGTAATAATTATTAATACTTGTAATTAAATTATTAATTATATTAAAATTAAAGAGAGTAAATAATTAAGTAAATTAAAATTAATACATAATACTAAAATATAACAGTTTATGCAAAATACGGTTAACAATGAATGTAATTGTTTGAATTTACTTTTCTTGTCTATTTTAGTATGTATTTAAATATTTAATATAGATTAAATATTAATCTAAATTATTTGTATAAGTGTTTAATTTTATTTTTAACTAATTCCGTATTTTTAAAAAAATATAGCCACCACCAATATAGTAGTTAAATGATTAAATTTTTAATTACAATAAAAGATATTAAAATAAAATGGGCTATTTATTTATTAATGATTTGTCCATAAATAAATTTAATTACAAAACTTGCATAAATTATTAATGATTTTAATTTTAAAAAAATTAATTTTATTATACTAAATAATCAAATTAAAAATTGGTGACTACATATATTTATTAAATACTAGTAAATATACAATAAATATACTAAATAAATTTTATTAAATAATTCAATTCTACATGTTTAATCTAATTTAATAGAGAATTTTAATTTTATTAATTATTTAAGTATATATATTAATTTTTCCTATTTTAACTTAAATAAATAAACAATTTTATTTTTTTTTAAAAAAGAACCATCTCCAATCAGGGGACGCCAAGTGGCGTCCCCGATTTCACGCACCCCCTTTCTTCTCCACCCAGTCCGTTCAGCCCCTGCTGTCGCCCCGCCCCGAGCCCAGCCCCCACTGGAGACGCTAGGGCTGTGCAATTTTCGGTAAACCGGTCGAACCAAACCGGTACCGAAAATTCGGTACGGAGACAATTACCGAACCAGCATATGTTTCGGTTTTCGGTACTACCGGTCGGTTTACCGAACCGAACCGGTATACCGATTTTTTTTTTTTTTTAATATCCGATTTCTGAATTATACTTGGGTAAAAATTAAAAACTAATCCTAATTTCATTCTCTCTTTTATTACGGGAAAGGAAAGATTCTTCATTGTTTGATGATTGAAAATCAATTAAATTTATTTCAACATTTAATTTGTTTTGAGTTTTATTTGTTTTATATAACAAATCAAATATGAATACGATATTAGTTCTTAAAGTGTATGATCCTATTTAATTGGTTCCTCATGGTTATATGTATTTGCTAAGCATTCTTTAAGTGGGTCAGTGGGAGAGATGTTTTCCAATACAATACAAGTGGGACAATTTGCACTTTGCAGAGGCCAGACTTCAAGTGGGTATCTAATTGATTTCAATTCTCACATTTTATGATGCCATATGACAAAGCAAAATTTTCTTGTCAATTTAAGTATCATCCAATGCAACTTGATTGATGGAATAAATCCGAACAACACTTGAGCAATAATTCATCACTTAAGGCCCAACAAATCGAAAAAAAAATCCAAAATTTTCAGAAAATCAAATTTTCGGTTTTTTTGTACCGAATCGGTAAATTACCGAACCGAACCGAAATTTTCGGTTTGGCAAACGGTACGGGTTTTCAGATTACAGAATGTACCGGTATACCGAAAATCGGTTCGGTACGGTTCGGTTTTTACCGTTTGCACAGCCCTAGGAGACGCCTCCTTTCCCGCAGCCCCACCCCGCCCCCAGCCCGGCCCTCTCCATTGGAGGTGGCCTAAAAGAGGAGCTCAAGTGCTCCACCAAGTTGGAGATAAGAAAATGAGTCGACATCATCACTACTATTTCCAATGGACTTCAAGCCCACAAACTACATCAAATTGAATTGAATAATGTACCATTTAAGTATGGTTTAAATATATTTATATATATTCCTTTTGATAATTTCTTGTAGATTCCTTTTTGTTTACACTACTTGCACTTCACACGAATCAAAACGAATTACAAAATCATTAGCAAACAGAGGTATAGGTATAAAAATAAAATAAACTTCAATTTCAAATAAATATCCAAAGAAGCTTTGGATTCATCTGCTTAACTCTTTACAGGTTAGGTTAGAAACCATGATGTCATTGCAAACTAATTCATATAAGTAACATCCAAAGAAGCATTGGATTCATCTCCCATAAAATTTAAATCCCCCACCCCACCCTAGTTTAAATAGCACAATTTCACCCTAATTTAAATAGCACGATTTACTGACGTCGTTTGGTATACTAAATTAGTCAGACTCATATGGCTTCACCAGATAAGCAGCCAACGGCACCCTGCCACGTGGTAGCCATGCCCTACCCCGGCCGGGGCCACATCAACCCCATGCTCGACCTCTGCACAGCACTAGCGGAGAACATCAGCGAAATTCTCATAACCTTCGTAGTGACGGAGGAGTGGCTCGGCTTGATCGGCTCAGTCAGCAAGCCGCCGAACATTAGCTTTGCTACCATTCCGAACGTCGTTCCGTCGGAGAAGGTTCGCGGGGATGATAATCGTGGCTTTGCCATGGCCGTGATGTCTAAGATGGAAGAGCCGTTCGATCGGCTTCTCGGCGACTTGGAGCTCAAGCCGGCTGTTATAATAGCCGGCGCATTTTTGCATTGGGCGGCTAATGTGGCAAATCGGAGGAATATTCCGTTGGCGTATATGTGGACTATGTCTGCATCTGTGTATACGATATTTTACCATTTCGACCTTCTTGTTCAGAATGGACACTTCCCCGTGAATTTGTCAGGTAAAGTATGGTTAATTATGTGGTCTTATTTGTGATTCAAATGAACAGAGCAATTAAAACTAATGTATGGTTGAATTTGTGTTGTGTGTTAACTCTGTTTGATCATCTGAATTGAATTTGGCCATTTATTGAGATGAAGCTAACGTTCTTAGGTGGATTAGTCCAAGGTCAATAGGCACGTGGAAGTTATTGATCAAAAGAATAGACTCATGTTCGATATCTGGATCAGCAGTCCTAATTTTTCAGAATATGGTCAGCGCATAAAGAAAATAGCTTTGGCTTGTTGGATCGATCACAACGAAGACCCCAATAGCAACAGAGGAATACTTCAAGTAGGCTGCGTACATAATCTCAACAAACAAACGAGGGGTATTTATAGTTGGTACTTGGTAAATTATCCGGAAATCGGTGTGCTATTTTACCCGGTTCAGCCCAAGTAAAAAAACCATATATCTTCGAGTGTTTTATAAATGTTGTTGGATGACAGTGGTAATTACGTCAAATGTGGATGTGCCCGATTTTGTGCCACCACCTCTCAATCCAATTGCTGAATATCGATCCGTGGTTCCGATTAGCCCTGCTGATCAGTCTATGCTTAGAATCCAGGCTCCTTTAAGGCAGATTTTGTCTGACTACTCTTTCCCACGTGTTGAAGTGCCACGTAGATGGCACAAGATATGCTATATATATTGATTATTAAATTTTGGGTCTGTATATTTTGACATCCTTTGCGAGTTTCTTCTTTTGCAAATATTTTTATTTATAATTTGTTCAAAAGATTCCTTACATTTGGTGTTTGTTTTCTTCCCAGTGAATGGAGATGATATTGTGGACTACATCCCAGGTCCTCCTCCACTTCTCGTTGCAGATCTTCCACAAATCATAAGAGATCAAGAATCCATCTCAGCTTTACTTAAAATCATACCACAAGAATCCAAATCAAATTATCTTCTCTTCTCTTCTATCTATGAACTTGAATCCCAAGTCTTTGATATTCTCAAGAAAAAATCTGCATTTTCAATCTACAACATCAGCCCTGCTACTTCATATTCCAAAGTAAAAAACACCATAAAAAATTCCAACAAAAATGATGAAAATATATTCAAATGGTTAAACCTCCAGTCTCCCAACTCAGTTTTATACATTTCGCAGGGTAGTTTTCGATCGGTATCAAGAACCCAGATGGATGAAATTGCAATTGGATTGTGTAGCAGTGGTGTTAGATTCTTGTGGGTGGCACGGAACGAGACGACTCGATTGCAAGAGATTTGTGGGGAGAAAGGTTTGGTTGTGGATTGGTGTGATCAGTTGAGTGTTCTTTGTCATTCTTCAGTTGGGGGATTTTGGACTCATTGTGGGTGGAATTCGACTAAAGAGGCTTTGTTGGCGGGTGTGCCGATGCTTACTTTCCCTATAGGTATGGATCAAGTGACGAATGCTAAGGCGATTGTCGAAGATTGGAGAGTTGGGTGGAGAGTGAAGAGAGAGTTTGATGAAGGAGATTTGATGAGAATGGATGAAATTAAAGAGCTTCTGTTGAGGTTTATGGATTTGGAGAGTTTAGAAAGGAAAGAAATTTCAAGAAATGCAAGAGAGTTGCAGAAGATTTGTGAAAGAGAATTTGCAGATGGCCAATCTTTTCAAATTAACCTAAATGGTTTTACTAAATCAATTCTGCAACATAGAAGTATATAATTTGTGAACTTAAGGAAAAAAGACAAGTCATTTTCCTTTTAATTATTTTTGCTCTCATCTGTAACATTGCTGCATTGTGATCATATATAAGCAGGTGGTATGTATGTGCATATTTGTTTACATGTAAGTGTGTAATAACGAAAGTTTTAGTTCAAAATCAGGACTCAAGAAAGCACACTAAAGGAGTCCAAAATTGTTTCTTCACTGGCTTTGAAACCATAATAATTATGAATTTTTGGGGAGGGTGATGGGGACGAAGGCCTTGAAGTGGGCAGTTGACGAAGATGAAGTAGGATTATTTCTTCACTGGCTTTGAAACCATAATATAAATGCAAGCACCAATCACAAACATAATGCAATTTTAAGTGTTGGAAGTTTACTTATAGGTGCTGATGAAGGAGACGGCCAAATGAATTGGAATTTTGGAGAAAGGAGGGACAATTGGGAAAAGAGTTTAGAAATTATTGATGAAGAAGGTGGGGATATTTTGTGATAGGAGAAGGAATTAAAAATTAATTTGTTATACTATAACTATTAAAAAGGGTAAAAAAGTCTTTTTGAATTAAGTATTTTACATCTAGGGGTGTTGTACATGTGAACATGTGTCACAGTTTTATTGGATGAAACGATTCCTCAAGAATGACCACGAGGAATAATAGACAACCCCACGAAAGTTTTAGTTCAAAATCAGGACTCAAGAAAGCACACTAAAGGAGTCCAAAATTGTTGGGCTGCAACAACCAACACACATTCCATTTCATAATTGAATATACTTCTGGAGACAATCCAATATATCTTTTTTTTTTTTTTTTTTTTCTGAGATAAATCTAAGATATCATTTTCCTATCTTTGACAACAAGGGCCCCCTTTAGTAAACAAAAGTCGTTAGAACCTTTTTTTCCCGTTGAGTATTACATGGACTACCACCAAGGCGGTTAGGCAATGCTTTTTACAGAAAATCACAGCTCCATTTTAATAGTAGCCCATAAACTAGTCACCTTTAGTCAAAGTGTTAGGCTAATTTGTATTATGATAAGTCTATGGTAACAAATTCGTCCTTGTGAATAATATTTATGGCTTAAATCGAGTATCCTAGTGCTAGGAACTCATAGTTACAGCGAAATAAAATTATTTCCTTCATTTTTTTTCAATTTATTATTACAACACTTGCAGAATGATGAATGAGTTAGTATGTTTTATCGTTGCTATTAAGATTGATATACATGTTTTATTTCCTATTTATTTTTGGATGTCCCTAAACAATACCCAATTTCCTAAGATATACTAATTTTTCTCAAAATTACTGTATCAAGTAAAGTAAAGATTTGATACTGCTAATATCTTGAGGATATAAATATAAAATTACTAAAATGTCATGAGTCTTTTGGCTCTTAGGTTGTATGTGGATGGATGAGTTTTGACCTGGTTTCGCGAGATCGAACCAAAACTCTTTTAAATGAGTTTTCGTCAAACCCATAAAACAATCAAAAACATATTTAAAAACTAAAACTAAAACTCTTCCAACCTATAAAATATTGATTTGACACCTACCAATTACCTTTTTTCCCTAAATTTCACTAAAAAAAATTAATTTTGTTGTAAATTATTTGTTATAGCTCTAAGTTTTTGTGATTATATGTGAAGAGATCAATGAACAATAGCAATAATAACTGTAAAGAGAGATATGAGAATACAGAGAAAAATGAACGTGTAGAGAATTGGGGGATCTGATTTGGGGAGGGGAGAGATTTTATTAAATAACCAAGTCTGTTACATGGGGAGTTACAAATCCCACAATATATGGGATGTGGGATAGTGGATAACTATTACAAAATAAGTCCCTAAACTATATAAATACTAAATAGGAATACCCACTAATATATATTATTTACAACACTCCCCCTTGGGGATTCCTATTGAGCCATTATTATGCTTTTCGTGTTGCCTCGTTAAAACCTTCCGAGTAATAAAAACCCAGTGGGAAAAAGAACCTCGGTTAGGAAAAAGAGTACAACGCATAATCTTTCCAACCAGCAAATGTTGCCTCATTAAAACCTTGGCGGGTAACAAAAACCCTATGGGAAAAATAAACCCCGCTCGAAGAAAAAAGAGTACAACAGGGCACCCGGGTATCTTCTGAATACGGAATACCTACACGGTACTCCCCCTCAAGTTAACTCCACTGAAACCTATAATGGAGCGAGCTCAGATAACCTGCGCAAGCCAATAGCTTTAACATGTTTCTCAAAAGTGGCTTTCGATAATGAATTAGTAAGTAAGTCGGCGCAGTTGTCCTGACTTCTGATATGTTGGATCACTATTTGCTTGAGCTCTTGTTGTTGCTGATTGAAGAAAAAAATTCGGAGCTATATGTTTGGTGTTGTTGCCCTTAATAAAGCCCGTTTTCATCTGCTCGATGCAGGCCGTATTATCCTCAAATATAACCGTAGGATCTTCTGTGGTAGCCAATTCACAGGAACCTCGAACATGTCCAATCACGGCCCTAAGCCATGTACATTCATGCACTGCCTCGTGAAGCGCTAAAATCTCGGCATGGTTCGACGAAGTGGCAACTAAAGTCTATTTTGTAGACCTCCAAGACACAGTTGTGTTCCCAATTGTAAAGACATACCCAGTCTGGGAACGAGCTTTGTGCGGGTCGGATAGATAACCAGCATCGGCATACCCCACAAGTTTCGCGTCCTTTAGTGACGCATAGGGATAGAACAAACCCATGTCCATCGTACCACGATGGTATCGGAATATGTCCTTTATGCCATTCCAATGGCGGCGTGTCGTTGCTGAGCTAAACCTAGCTAGCAGATTTACCGCAAACGCGATATCAAGTCGAGTACATTGAGCTAAGTACAATGATGCGCCTATTGCACTTAGGTATGACACCTCAGGTGCTAACACTTCCTCGCCCTCCTCCACGGGACGAAATGGATCATTCGACCTATCCAATGATCGGACTACCATTGGCGTGCTTGATGGCTTTGCTTTATCCTCGTTAAAGCGTCTTAACATCTTTTCGATATAATTCGATTGATGGACCAAAATCCCATCAGCACGGTGTACTATCTCAAGCCCGAGACAAAAATTAGTCCGTCCGAGATCCTTCATCTCAAATTCGGATTTAAGGAGCTGGGTTGCCTCCCTAACCTCTTCGGGAGTCCCGATCAAGTTCATGTCATCGACATAAACGACAACAATAGCAAACCCAGAACATGTCCTCTTAATGAACACGCAAGGACAAATATCGTTGTTCACGTATCCCCTTTTGAGCAAGTACTCACTTAGGCGATTATACCACATCCTCCCGGATTGTTTCAAGCCATAAAGTGCACGACTCAACCTTACAGAGAGCGTGTTCTGTGGTCTAGAAGTACTTGCCTTGGGTACCATAAGTCCATCCGGGACTTTCATATATATTACCGTATCTAGATCCCCATAAAGATACTCTGTGACCACATCCATGAGCTGCATAGTCAGTTCCTCGGATGCTACTAAACTGACTAAGTATCTGAACGTAATAGCGTCCATCACAGGAGAGTATGTCTCCTCAAAGTCAATCCCAGGTCGCTGAGAAAATCCTTGTGCAACGAGACGAGTCTTGTACCTCACAATCTCGTTTTTCTTGTTTCGTTTCCTCGTAAATACCCATTTGTATCCCACGGGTAGAACTCCGGGAGGTGTAGGAGCAATTTGTCCGAACTCTCCTCTTTTTTATAAGGAATCAAACTCAACCTGGATTGCTTTTTCCCATTTCGGCCAATCATCCCTTTGTTTGCACTCGTCCACCGATCGAGGCTCAATATCATCACTTGATATAATTTCAGTAGCTACTGTATAAGCAAACACATCATTGATGATTATTTCATCCCGATGCCACACCTCATTCATGCATGAATAACCAACTGATATTTCCCTATTCTCGGGGATGGATACTGATGTCGAGGCGTCCCCCGACGTCGTCTCCAAGACGGATCCATAGTCCGGAACTATTTCATGAGATGGATCGGGTGGGATCCCATTGTTACTAGTGCTAACCATATTTAACTATTGTGCATTCGCCCGCTTTCGGGGATGCAAATCCTTTGACCCTGTTGGTCTCCGCCTCTTATGAGCCGGGAGATACGACTGGTTAGCTGGGATTGATGGCCTTCCCATATTTTGCCCCTCTTGGACATTTATCCTTGCAGGCACATTTGCAACTGGTATATGAGATCTCGTCACTTTAGCTAAGTCAGAGAATGAATCTGGCATGTTATTGGCTACTTTTTGAAGTTCGATTATTCTTCGTACTTCAGATTCTCTGACTGCTGTAGGGGGATCGTGATGAGACATAGTGGGGTTGTTCCACACGACTTCACGCCGTTCATCCTGAACGTTAGTGTGAACATTATTGCCTCCCCCTAACGGCGGGAAGACAGTCTCATCAAAGTGACAGTCCGCAAATCGTGCGGTAAAGAGATCGCCTGTCAAGGGTTCCAAATACCGTATAATAGATGGCGATACAAACCCAAATATATACCCATTAGACGTTGAGGTCTCATTTTAGTCCGTTGTGACGGAGCAATTGGCACATATATTGCGCACCCAAATGTGCGTAAATGGGAAATGTTTGTTGTATGCCCGTATACCAACTGTAACGCAAAGTAAGGTTGGGTCATAGTGGGCCTCAAACGTACTAACATCGTTGCAGGCAATATTGCATAGCCCCAAGCAGAGATCGGTAGTTTGGTGCGCATAACCAAAGTCCGAGCTATTTTAAGTTCTTAATAAGTGCCTCCGCTAGGCCATGTTTGGGTATATACATGTGCTTTCGGATGTACCTCGTACACTCGTATTGTGGTCCTATATAACCTAGTCGAGAGTCCCTCTAATTTCTCCAAAGTACGTATATGATCGTACAAATTAGAGGTAATGCACATATATTCGATTCTCTTTTTCTCAGTGGTTTCAATGTGATACCATTAGCTCGAATATCTTTAAAACTCAACAACGTTTTCCTTGAACGTGGAGCATAAAAAAACCTCTTTAATGGCTAAAATTGTGCCATTTGACAACATACGGTGAGTATTTCCAAAGCCATCTATCAAATCATATGTACCAGATATTGTTGTCATAGAGGTCTTACTAGACATTATATTAACAAAATATAATCTATCCCTTAGGATAGTGTGTGTATTTGCACTATTTGCCAGACATTATTCCCCACATGTCATGCCTAGAAACCAAATATATTCCAGTATTTAATTGAGAAAGTAAAACGAGCTAATACCACAATAATCGGATTAAAAATAAAGCCACCCAAAATGTGGTCCAAAACAATTCAAACATAGTTCAAATCTGAATATGGTTCAAAATATGACCACCCAGAACAAAAATGTATTTGGTGATCCTCAATTGATGAGTAATGAGTAGTCCAATTTAAGGGTCTCATCTAAGTGTTTCTTGATAAGAACCATAATCCTCAACTGTTGGATGAAGATGAAGATGGAAGACATAAAGTGAAGGGAGGTTTTGATGATTTCCAAAACATCAGAATCAGCTAAGTATGGAAACTTAGTAAAAACCTTCTAAGATATTTGACTAAGGAAGACTTATTCAGACTAGTCAAATATGGTCCAGAAGACTACTGATCTATTGCTGAGGAAGAAATCAGACTGGTGGACGATCAGCCGACTCAAATCAGATTAGTTCAAGTTTGGGATCAGCCGAGTATACATCAGACAAGTAATTTCGATCAGCTAAGTGGAAGTAGATCAGAAGATCAGTGCAACGGTAATAAATGCACTTGGAGTAATAAATGATGAAGAGGAAGGGTATTAATGACAAATGATTGAAGAGAAACCTCGTATCAGATTGGTGCATTTAATGCGATCTGACAGCAAGTACAGCAGAGTGTACAGTGTTCAGTCGCAGGTAGCCGTTTCTGCAGGAAGGACCAGTACTCGAGGATTTGAACAGCTGTCGATCTCTCAACGGGCAGAAATTCAAATCTCCAAGTATAAATAGTTCAGTTCATGAGTTGAAGACAAGAACAACACAGAGACAACACACTTTGAGAGCTAAAATTCGAAGCTGAACTTCTCTAAGTCTCAAAACTCAAGAACAGAACACTCATCAGCTAAGTCATTTGTTGACGAAGCAAATAGAGAGAAAAATAGAAAATACTTGTAAAATCTGAGTGATTTTGTTAGGTTGTGTTGTGAGGAGTAGATATCAATCTTTGTGAGCGATATTACTTCAGAGATTAGGAATTTCTTTGTGATTTCCTACTACGAACTTGTGGCCAGTTCATCTGTTGGTTGGCGCAAGCAGAGTGTACTGTAATCTTTGTGACTATAGTATAACCCAAGATCTAAGTGACTTGGAAGAGTGGACTAAAGGATTTACATCCATATAACCACTATAAAAATCCTTTGTGTTTTTAACTTGCATTATTTTCTGCATATTTGAAAGAACAGTTTTAAAACACTTAAAAGGTTAACTGCTGAAAAGTTTTATAAAGGAGTTTATTTAAAAACTGGGGATAAAACTATTTCAAGGTTAAAGAAAACTACTTGTGAAAAACACTTGATAAATCCGCTGCAAGATAGTTAATTTTGAAACTCTGATTTTGATAAAATCAGCTAAGTAAAATCAGAAGAGTGGTCAACTCTGCTGTTCAAAGCTTTGTGCAAGATCAGCTTAGTCTGCTTACAATTCTTGATCAGCTTAGTCTGCTGACAGAAAAGTTAGAGATTTTTAAAAGGCAAAATTTTTAAAGAGGTTTATTCACCCCCCCCTCTAAACCTCATCTGACCACTTGGGACCAACAAGTGGTATCAGAGCAGGTGGTTCATCTGAATCATCTGACTGATCAACGAGCTTGATCCTTAAGTGTTTTTCAAAGGTTTTCAAAAGTTTTCAAAAGAGCATCTTTTTGAAAAACAAAACTTTTTGAAAAATGGATTGCATTAGCCTTGTTCCCCACATAGGCGGTATGAGCTTTGAGGACTGGAAAATACGCATGGAAATTTTCCTTGCTGCTTACAACGATAATATGTACAGATGCATAACAAAAGGTCCAATAAGGATTACCAAGACAATCAAAATCGATGGCGTAGATACTGTTGTTGATAAAGATGAAGAAGAGATGTCACCTGATGAAATCAAGTTGAAAAATCTTGATAAAGTTGGAATCTTCATCATGACTAAAGCCCTGGACAATGAAAGGTTTGACTATGTCAAACACTGCAAAACATCAAAAGAGATGTGGGACAAAGTCAGGGATATGAGTGAAGGAAATGAAGCCATCAAGGAACACAATCTAAGTGTTGCCATGGAGAAGTTTGATAACTTCAAAATGAAGCCTGGAGAAACCATTGAACAGATGAGTTCAAGGTTTACCAAAGTGCTGAACAACGTGTTAAAGCTGGGTAAGACATTCACAGACAAAGAGATCACTCTCAAAGTCTTGAAGGCGCTACCACCCAAGTTCAACATGAAGATCACAGCTATGGAAGAATCTAGGGATCTGGGGAAGATCTCTCTGACAGAGTTGTTTTCTGTACTCAAGGCGTACGAGTATAAAATACCAAGGATGGGAATAGAAGAGACCTCAACTTCTGGCCCCACTGCTGCACTGGTTGCTGCAGAAAGAACAAGAAGATCGTCTGGAAAAAGCAGAGAAGTGGACTCATCTGATGAGGCCCCAGTACTGAGCAAAAAGGAGTATACTGCTGACGATGTTGCGTTGTTATTGAACGGGTTCAAAAAGTTCTACAAGAGAAAAATGAAGAACAAATATAACAATGCTTCTACTTCTAAACCTACCTCTAATTCTTATGACATTAAGGATGATTATAAATCCAAAATGATGTGCTATAATTGCAGGAAATTGGGACACTTCATCAAGGACTGCCCATATCCTAAAGCGGAGAAGTACACAGAGGAGGAAAAGAAACAAAGAAAAGAAAGAAGAGAGAAGAGATACCAAAAGAGCAAGGTGCTGTTGGCTGAAGCTGAAAAGATGGCAGCCATCCACTCATCAAACACAGAATCGGGCACTTCAAGTGATGACTCTGTTTTTGACGAAACACCTGCACTACTGTGTCTCATGGCAAAGGAATCTGATGATTCTGACAATGAGGTAATACTCTCTGAAAGTGAGCTTGAACTGTTTAACTCATTTGAGCAAATGATGAACAACAAAGTAGATGTTGTTAATGAGCTTGCTAAGCTTAAGGACGAGATGATTCTGCTGAAAAAGCAAAATGCTAAACTGAAACTTAAGGTTGAAAAACCTGACGAATCAGCCATGTATAAAAAGCTTTCGCATGAATGTGAATCTCTGAGAGCTGAATGTGAAATGTACAAGGGACAAATCAAAGAACTTGAAGCTAGAATATCTTTGCATAATAAGTCGTCTGTTCCTAAGTCGTCTGTTGTGACAATAGATAAACCAACTGAACAGAGTACTCCCTTAGTAAAAGAAAGTTTAGAACTGAACAAAGCTGAGAAATTTATATCTGCTGATAATAGCAATATTGTCTTATATGTTCAGACTACTAAACCCATTTCACCTGAGATTGAGAAAAAGGAGATAAAGACTCCTAAGGCTAAGAAGGGTAAAAAGCCTGAAACTGAAAAACAGACTGGTAAAACCAAACAGCAGAGTAGTCCCAAGAAGTCTGCTGATAAGAGTAAAACCAATCAGACTAGTAAAGCTAAGTCGTCTGTTAAAGAGCAAGTAAAGAGCAGACCTAAGAAGCAAAGAAATTACAACAAAAATGCTTACCATGGAAATGAGTCTTATTATGTGCAACCTGCTTATCCACCATACTATGCTGCACCTCATTATCCACCTCATTTTGCTGCATATCCTGCTCATCAAACAATGCATGCCTACCCTACTTATCATGCATCATATCCTGCTTATGAGCCTTATCATCATCATAATGATTATCACCATAATATGCCTGCTGATTATGATGTAAATGAAGTTGCTCATGCTCCTGCTAAGACTGCAAAGCCTAAGAAGCCTAAGACTTCAACATCTTGGGTTGTCAAAGGTGATACTAATCCGCCAGGACCCTCTCAATAAAGGGTACCTAAAACATTTTTATTTTGTTTTGTAGGTTAGGATTAGGAGTAGGAGTAAAGTAGCGAAGAAATGGTACTTGGACAGTGGATGTTCAAGACACATGTGTGGAGACATACATGAACTGGCAGATGCTGTTGCTGTGAATGGTCCAAGAGTTACTTTTGGAGACAGCAAAGAAGGCAAGGTTGTAGCTGTTGGAAAGCTTATCAAAGGAAACATAGAGATATCTGACGTCTCATATGTTAGTGGCCTGAAGTACAATCTGCTGAGCATAAGTCAATTTTGTGACAAAGGATTTTCCGTGGTGTTTTCATCAGATAAGTGTTATGTTGAACAAATTGGAACAAAGAAGGTTATTTTATCTGGAAGAAGACAAGGAAACATCTATGTAGTCGACTGGAATTCTGTGGACAAGAATTCAAATGTTTGCTTAGTGGCTTCTACACCAAGTGAAATCAGTTGGCTTTGGCACAAAAGAATGAATCATTTGAATTTCAAGACCATCAACAGATTGATAAAGAATGATTTGGTAGAAGGAATTCCAAAGACAGTCATGAGCAAAGACAAGCTCTGTGATGCCTGTCAGAAGGGTAAACAAGTGAAGTCATCTTTCAAAAGCAAGAAGCACCAATCTTCAACCAGAATTTTGGAGCTACTGCATATGGATTTGTTTGGCCCTATTGATCCAATCAGCAATGGTGGGAAGAAATACTGCCTAGCTGTTGTGGATGATTTTTCAAGATTTACTTGGGTAATCTTCATGAAGAAGAAGAGTGAAACCAAGGAACATCTTACAAATCTGATGGAACTGATCCAGAATGAGAAGAGTCAAAGAATTTTGAAGATCAGATCAGATAGAGGGACTGAGTTTACAAACTCTACTGTTGAAGAGTACTGTAATTCCAGAGGAATCAGTCATGAGTACTCTGCTGCCATAACCCCTCAACAAAATGGAGTTGCTGAAAGGAGAAACAGAACTCTAAAAGAAGCTACCAGGACAATGATAGCTGAAGCAAAGCTGCCCCAAAGATTCTGGGCAGAAGCTACAAACACAGCATGTTATACACAGAATAGGTGTATGATCAACAAAAGTCAAAACAAGACACCTTATGAGTTATGGAACAACAGAAAGCCTAATTTACATTATCTTAGGATTTTTGGTTGTAAATGTTATGTTTTGAACAATGGGAAAAATCACCTTACTGCATTTGCAGAAAAGGCTGATGAAGCTGTTTTTGTAGGTTACTCTACTGTTAGTAAAGCTTACAGAGTGTTTAACAAAAGAACCTTACTTGTAGAAGAATCTATTCATGTAGTATTTGATGAACCAAGTCAATCATCTGAAAAGAATCAAAGTGCAAACCCTGAGATATCTGCTGACTTTCAGAAATTGAATGTGGAAAGAAAGGAAGAATATGTACCCATCATACTACCCAACTTATCTCAAGCTGTTAACTCAAGTGCTGTTCAAAATCAGTCTGCTGATTGTCTAACAGAGGAGTTGCAAACAGCTGACAGACCAGAGACTGTTCAACAGACCACAACTGTTCAACAGACTACTACTGAGACTCCAACAGTGGTGTTGCAAGATCAATCCAGAGGACAACATCCAGATTTGCAACCTGATCTCAGATGGCTCAGAGATCACCCACCAGAGTTAGTGATTGGTGATCCCTTGGAAAGAGTTAGAACAAGAAGGTCAACTGCAAATGAAACAATGTTTGTAAGTTTTCTTTCACAAATTGAGCCTAAATTAATTGATGAAGCTCTTGGTGACTCTCACTGGATTGAAGCTATGCAAGAAGAGTTGAATCAATTTGAAAGGAATGAAGTCTGGTACTTAGTTCCCAGACCTACTCATCAAAGAGTAATTGGCACTAAGTGGGTTTTCAGAAATAAGATGAATGAAGATGGTACGGTTACCAGAAACAAAGCAAGACTAGTTGCCAAAGGTTACTGCCAAGAAGAAGGCATTGATTTTGATGAGACATTCGCACCAGTTGCAAGGCTTGAAGCAATCAGATTGTTCCTAGCCTATGCTGCTTACAAGAACTTCACTGTCTTTCAGATGGATGTGAAGTCTGCTTTTCTCAATGGAGAATTGCAAGAAGAAGTGTATGTTGAACAACCTCCTGGATTTGAAGTTTATCAACAAGGAGATAAGGTATATCGTCTGAAGAAAGCTCTCTATGGACTGAAACAGGCTCCAAGAGCATGGTATGATACTTTATCTGATTTTCTTTTAATTAAAGGATTTCACAAAGGTAAAGTAGATAAAACCTTGTTTACTATTGAATGGGATAATCATATATTGTTGGTACAAATATATGTAGACGATATTATTTTTGGTTCAACTAATAAACAGATGTGTGAAAGATTCTCTAAGCTGATGCAGAACAAGTTTGAAATGAGCATGATGGGAGAATTAAATTACTTTCTTGGTTTACAAGTCAAACAGCTGCCTGATGGTATTTTTATTAATCAAGCAAAGTACACAAAAGATCTGTTTAAGAAATTTGGTATGGAAACTAGCTCATCTGTTACTGTTCCTATGTCTACTGGACTTCGTCTGGACAAGGATGAAGGTGGCAAATCAGTTGACATCACCAAATACAGAGGCATAATTGGGTCACTGTTATACTTAACAGCTAGCAGACCTGATATTATGTATTCTGTTGGGGTCTGTGCAAGATTTCAATCAGATCCTAAGGAATCTCATCTCTTAGCTGCTAAAAGAATACTAAAGTATCTCAAAGGCACTCAAGAATTGGGATTGTGGTATCCAAGGGAATCAGGATTTGAACTTATTGGATATTCAGATTCTGACCTTGCTGGCTGCAAAATTGATAGGAAGAGTACTACAGGTACGTGTCAATTTTTAGGCAGTCGTCTGATCTCATGGATGAGTAAGAAACAGACTTCAGTATCCATATCTACTGCTGAAGCTGAATACATTGCTGCTGGAGCATGTTGTGCACAAATACTTTGGTTGAAGCATCAACTTGAAGACTATAATCTCAAGATCAGTGGAATCCCTATCTACTGTGATAATACAAGTGCAATATCACTTACTCAGAATACTACTAGTCATTCCAGGACTAAACATATTGAGATCAAACATCACTTCATCAGAGACCATGTTGAAAAGGGAAATGTTATTATTGAGTATGTTCATACAGACAACCAGATTGCTGACATTTTCACCAAACCACTGAATGAAGCTAGATTCTCCACTCTAAGAGCGGAATTAGGCTTGTTAAAATTGGATTCATAAGCTGAGGGGGAACCTATCAGAAGACTGGGTTCAACAGCTTACTAATCTGACATCAACAAGCGTTACACTTCAAGAAGGCTGACTCTCAACAGACTAGTTGACTGATGAATTCTTGAATTCAGGGGGAACGTGTAAGACTAGCGGTACCCTTGTTTTAAAGATGAAATCTTCAATGACAGTTAGTTGAAGTTGTTTTAATCAGAAGATTTGTTCTTTATTCTTGAAGATTCTAAGATTATTTATCTTGCTGGATTGACAAACAGCAAAGGAAGATCACTAGATATTGGCTTTCACTAGTGATATATTGTATCAGACAAGTCGTTTATCAGATAAGTATCACTTTACTCATCTGTTATTATTTATGTCATCTTATATTTAAAGTGTTGTGCAAAAACGTTTTATCAAAAGCACGCTTTTATAAGTAACAGACAAGTGGCGTTTCAAATTCCCGCCTGCCTGACATAATTAATAAATTTTGAATTCCGCGATTCTCGCCCGCACGATTAAAAACTGACAGATCAAATCAAACCGTCCGCGTATAACACGGAAACCGAAGCATTTCGAAATCTATAAATCCAGATCTGATCAGAAGGGTTAAACCTTACGCACCCAAAATTATTCTAAGTGAAAAAGAAGTTACTAACTCATCTTTTCTGCCTTAAAAGCGTTAAATTTCTCTCAAGCTACTACAAATTTTTCAAAATGGCCGGAGCTGAAGGACGTTATTTGAATTACGAGAAGTTCTACGCTTCTGGAACTCCTCTAATGAAGGAAATCTTGGTCAAAATTAAAGAGGCATCATTGGTGAAGGTTTTGGAAGCTCATGAGGAGTATGTTTTCACTGAAGATGTTGCTGACTACTATGGATCTAGAAAAAATGACCTAACCAAAATGATTTCTGTGGCTACTGTCGGAGGTAAAACTGTCTGTGTTTCACCTGCTGTTTTGAATGAAATTTATGGCCTGAAAAATGAAGGAGGAGAGGTATTTACCCTGGCTCAAGAAAAAGAGGAAGAATTTTGGTTTGTCTGTGCGAAGGATGGAGAACCAATGACTGGAAGCCTTATGAAAACTCAGCTGAAAGACGAGTTTCAAAGGTTTGCTGATATCATTGCAAAAATTTTGGAGTGTTGTACGAGCTCCTTAGATGGGTTACCTAGGAGAAGGTACCAAACAATGGTTTGCATCTACTATGGGTTGGATGTTAACTGGGCTATTCACTACTTTTATCTTCTGGCGTTAAAGAAGAATGGACATGTGGTGATGATGAGTCATCTACTCTCAGCTCTGGGATGTCCATTGGTGAACGGGAAGACAGTTCACAAGCTGAAGGAAGTGAAGATGTATGAACCAGTTAAGATTGGAGCTACTTCTAAAAGAAAGGCAAAAGGAAAAGAAGAGAAGCCTGCTGCCAAGAAACCCAAAGTCACCATCAAAACGAAGTCTGCTGATCAAACAGCAAACCCTGCTGTTGAAGCCAGATCAGTAGAGTCTGCTGATGTTGCTAACCAGATAGTCACTGAGGTGACTAAGGAAATCAGTGAGATGAGTACTGAAACATCTCCAGAAAGAACTGAGTCTGACGAACCAGTTCAGATTAAAGAAGTTGGACGAAGAACAAGAAGTTCAGTAAAGAGAACTGCTGAACCTCAACGACCTGAAGTTTTGCCCAAGCCAAAGGCAAAAAGAAAGTTAACTCTAGGAGGTCAACGAGTTACCTTTACAACTGCCCCAACTGCTCAAGTCAGAGAAAACCCTGCTGCTGAAAGACCAGTGGATGCAGTAGAAAAAGCTGCAGAAGATGAGACAGCAGTGGACCAATCTCTTGACAAGTCTGCTGTTGCTGAACAGCCAACTACTTCACCAGCAGAGGAGAATGTCCCACTCATTCATCCTACACCAACTGCTGCTGTTCCACTACAAGTAGTTGAATCACCTGCCGCCAGAAGGAAGAGAACTGGTAAGGCAAAGGTTAAAGTGATCACTGCTGCTGAGCAGAAAAAGATAGATGAAGCTGAGAAGAAAAAGAAAGAAAAAGAAAACGCTCGCAAACTTAAGGAGCTTGAGGCTCAGACTAAAAACATGTCTGAAGCTGAGAAAGCTGCTAAAGAAGCTCATGATTTGGCTATGGCTATTGAAGCCAGTACCAAGGATGCTCAAGGTCCAAGGTACAGTGGTGGAATCACAATTGGAGATCCCAAGAAGCCAAAGGCTGTTATGCCAACACCCAAGCTGCCAAAGAAGAAGAGATCAGAACTGAAATATGCTCTGAGCATAGTTCAAAATGATCCAGAAATGTTCAAACAGTTTGTGGCAGATCTTGAGCGATATAACGACGTTTTGGTCCGTCAGAGTCTCTTTGTCACGGAAAAGATCAGATACAACAGATGGAGAGAGTATCGTCTGACAAAGACCAAGGATCAAATAGTACAGTGGAAGGATTTTGCTGCTGAGGAAAGATGGGTCCTGCAATTTCTGGAAACTGGATGTCTGAGGCAAGCATTGGATTCAGACCACTTCTTTGATATGATTCACTATCGAATGAGGAAGTTGGCAAAGTCTGAAGCCAAGTTGCTACAAAGTTCTGTTCCTGAAACTCCTGCTTCAGATGAAAATCTACAGAACAGAATGGTCAAGCTGGCATTATCTGTAACTTTGGAAGTATGGGCAAAGAAGACCAGACATCAGAAGGGTCAACCCAGCTCAATGTTACCTATGCCAAGCTTACAACAGATCGTCTTTGGACCGGCTATCAAAACATATGAAGACTTACCTGAACAGACAACTTCACCATTTACACCTGCTCTTATATTTACACATAAAACTGTTGTTGCTGATAATGGTGTTGATGTTGTTACAGAGATAAATGAGCCAACACAGGTCCAACAGAAGATTGCTGAAATCTCAACATCATCAGAGAAGTTGCCCCAACAGCAGACTACTCTGACTGATGAACCAAAGGAGACTGACAAAACTCCTGAGATTGCTCAAGCAAGCACAGCCACTCCATCAACTTCAACAGACTTGCAACCAGCCATTTTGGAGTCCATCCATCAGCTGATTGCCAACTCAATGAAGGAAATGGAAGACAGACATAGAGAACAAATGAATACGTTTAAGGAAGTAGCCTTAACTATGCTGTCTGCTGCTGCTGAAAAAGTCCCAAAGGCTGCTGATCCTAGCCCTCTGATAGTGGAAGAAATGGCAAACATTAAAAATGAAGTACAAGCTATCAGACTGGATGTGGAAACATTTGGTGCAAGGGTCAAAAACAACACAGCTGGTTGGAGGGACATTAATGAAGTTGTTGCAAATGCAATGGAGGCTCATGAAGTAAAAGCTGAGAGCATGCTGAAAGCATTCACTACATCAGCTGACTTGATTCTGAGTTCTCAGATTCAACTTTGTGATCAAGTGGATCTTACATTCAAGAAGATTGAATCCTACAACACATTGCAGCAACTGAAGAGGGAAAATCATCTTCTGGCGGTGGATAAAAACATCAGACTGATTTGTGACGCAATTAACATCACTCCTGTTCTGCCTGAAGAACCTGTCTACCCTGCTGATGATGACAAAAAGGGGGAAGATGGAGATTCTACAACGAAGAAGAAGGGTGCTGATGCTAATCTATCAGCTGAAGTTACTGAAAAGTTGGACTCTGCTGAAAAGGATGCTGATGATGAAAATACAAGCAGACCAGACAATGAAGTAACTGAGGCAGACAACGATGCTGATGAAGAGCCCAAAGAACCAGTAAAATCTGATAAGGAGATTGCTGCTTCCAAGGACTCTGCTGCTGAACAGTTAGATCCATACGTCAAGTACAAAAGAATAGAGGATCTCAGAAGAAGATTTGAAATGCTTGAACAAGATCTCTCTAGTTCTGAACAAGAAGATGAAGACCCTGAAAATGAAGAAGAAGGAGAAACACAAGAAGAGAAGAAGGACTAGACTAAGTCATTAGACTAGGTCACTTGTAATCTTTTTGTTAAACTTGTAAAATTTTACTTTCGGTTATCTCATCTGTTAAACTTGTAACTTGTAATCAATTGATATAATCTATAAAAGTTCAAGTTTCCAACAAATCATTTCTATCTCAGAAATTTTTGAGGACTTAAACTTTAGCTTTAGGAACAGGTACTTAGCTGAAGTTTTGTCATCATCAAAAAGGGGGAAATTGTTGGATGAAGATGAAGATGGAAGACATAAAGTGAAGGGAGGTTTTGATGATTTCCAAAACATCAGAATCAGCTAAGTATGGAAACTTAGTAAAAACCTTCTAAGATATTTGACTAAGGAAGACTTATTCAGACTAGTCAAATATGGTCCAGAAGACTACTGATCTATTGCTGAGGAAGAAATCAGACTGGTGGACGATCAGCCGACTCAAATCAGATTAGTTCAAGTTTGGGATCAGCCGAGTATACATCAGACGAGTAATTTCGATCAGCTAAGTGGAAGTAGATCAGAAGATCAGTGCAACGGTAATAAATGCACTTGGAGTAATAAATGATGAAGAGGAAGGGTATTAATGACAAATGATTGAAGAGAAACCTCGTATCAGATTGGTGCATTTAATGCGATCTGACAGCAAGTACAGCAGAGTGTACAGTGTTCAGTCGCAGGTAGCCGTTTCTGCAGGAAGGACCAGTACTCGAGGATTTGAACAGCTGTCGATCTCTCAACGGGCAGAAATTCAAATCTCCAAGTATAAATAGTTCAGTTCATGAGTTGAAGACAAGAACAACACAGAGACAACACACTTTGAGAGCTAAAATTCGAAGCTGAACTTCTCTAAGTCTCAAAACTCAAGAACAGAACACTCATCAGCTAAGTCATTTGTTGACGAAGCAAATAGAGAGAAAAATAGAAAATACTTGTAAAATCTGAGTGATTTTGTTAGGTTGTGTTGTGAGGAGTAGATATCAATCTTTGTGAGCGATATTACTTCAGAGATTAGGAATTTCTTTGTGATTTCCTACTACGAACTTGTGGCCAGTTCATCTGTTGGTTGGCGCAAGCAGAGTGTACTGTAATCTTTGTGACTATAGTATAACCCAAGATCTAAGTGACTTGGAAGAGTGGACTAAAGGATTTACATCCATATAACCACTATAAAAATCCTTTGTGTTTTTAACTTGCATTATTTTCTGCATATTTGAAAGAACAGTTTTAAAACACTTAAAAGGTTAACTGCTGAAAAGTTTTATAAAGGAGTTTATTTAAAAACTGGGGATAAAACTATTTCAAGGTTAAAGAAAACTACTTGTGAAAAACACTTGATAAATCCGCTGCAAGATAGTTAATTTTGAAACTCTGATTTTGATAAAATCAGCTAAGTAAAATCAGAAGAGTGGTCAACTCTGCTGTTCAAAGCTTTGTGCAAGATCAGCTTAGTCTGCTTACAATTCTTGATCAGCTTAGTCTGCTGACAGAAAAGTTAGAGATTTTTAAAAGGCAAAATTTTTAAAGAGGTTTATTCACCCCCCCCTCTAAACCTCATCTGACCACTTGGGACCAACATCAACCTTTTGGGCATCAAATAGCAAACTATCTCCGACAATTGTCATGCTCAGTTTCTTACGGGCATATAGCCTCCATAAGTAATTTAATTGAATCCATTTAAGTATATGTATATTACGGGTCTATAGCCTCCATGAGTAAATTGAACCCCTTTGGTTCCATTTCTTAATTCATAATATGTGGTTTTAATCAGAGGGAACTCCAATCCCAATATTCGTAAACCCAAGTTCACTTACATTCATTTATAATGCAATCATATATAATCATTCATCACATGCATAAGATAAAGCAGAAAAGCAAAGCCAATACTTTACAATTTGAAAACTTATGCACTAAAAATAAACTTGATAAATAAATGAGATTTCATATGCATGCCTCACATATAAATTCCAGGAATAATTAATTCACACAGAAATGATAGCTAAATATCAATTATACTTTATCAATATAAGTATATGCCATAATCCAGAGATGTAATAGAACTACGAATTCATCACTCTTCTATTACATAGTCTCATATAACACTGCACTTTAACAAATTGTTCAGTACTTCAACACGCGAACTAGTGATCACATTTACGTAGCCTTTTTAATCATATATATAGTTTAATTTCTAGGACAAAAACACAAATAATTTAAGGGCTGCAAATTCTATGGCAATAAAAAGCCAACACGATCAAAGTTCATTAAACAATAAACTCACAAAGTCCACGAAGATTATGAGTTTTCGGCCACATAATAAAAAAATCAAATTTTAAAACCTTTAAGTAATCAAACCACAATACTTCCCAAATATGATACGAAGAACATAAGCATGTCATAAAGATAATTTTGGAACATTAATATTTAATATTAAGCATGCTAAAGTCCATAATTAATGGCCAAACAAGAACACTACTTGTGAATAGATCAATATTGATTTCACTGACCTCAACTAACTTTTTTAAATAAGGTCTTTTAATTGATCATTTTAACATGCAATGTATAACCATAATTCCAGTTTAGGTACCAAAGTGATAGTTGTTGAATTGAATATATAAGCACACCATATATATATACTCACATATACTCATATATATACAATCAAATAAGGATACACATTTTTTTTCTTCTCAGGATCAGTCCTAACCAGAACCAGATCAGTTCAGGACCAAGTTAAACAAAAAATTATCCAACTTAAACCAAGATCCGAACAAATAATTGGGTCTGTTTTGAAACCGAATAAACCCGAAACCGAACCGGGTCGTATACCAAAACCGTATGACCCAAACTGAATCCCAACCACTTCGGGTATGAATGTATCCGCATGATCCGTACATGATCCGGTTCGACCGGACCGGAAATCTCAAAATCTGGGTCGGATCCAAAAGACCTGGAAATTCATCTTCTTGATCCAATTTCTGAAGAAACCGCAAATTGGACGAAATAATCGATTTGAACGGTTTCTTTGTCGGAAATGAGAGGCCCAAACACAATGATAATTACCAACATCAAGTTCTTCAACGATTAAACACAAAACATGAAGAAACCGAAAACAAATTTGAGATTGGGCTTGTGTATTATGCTTATATTGTCTTTTAAACAATTTCCAGATTATTCAAGTAATTTACAGAGGCTTAAGGCTCAAATAACTTATTAATTACTTATCCGAAAAATAATCTGGGCACATGGTTAGAAAGCTATTTTCAAGACGAGTCTAAGCATATACAGCAAGTTGCATAATTCCAAATATTCAAACGGGAAATCGCATATTAGTTTTCATAGAAAACAATTTTTTCAGAACAAATTACATATCCAACAAATCTGAAAAATTTCAATCGGCTACTATATTATACTAGCATACTTCAATAAAAGTTTCAGGTCAATCGCACAAGAATAACATGCTCAGAAAATTATGAATTCCGTATAAACATATTTCCATAAATTCGAAAAATCATATCATACAAAAATTTCCATATAAATTCTGAATTTAGTTAAAATTCTCATGCTTACATTATCATAATATTCATACTAATAAAGACAAAGTTGAAGCCGAAATTTTGATCACAAACAATATGTAAATCAAACCAAAATTTTTGTTTACATGAATCGGTTCAAGCCAAATAATACATGGATTAAATCATGCAATTCATGTATTCCAAATCACAAAAGTATGAATCTAAAGGTAAGCATAAATTTAGATCACAAAATTAGAGTACCGAATTAAGTAACATAACCCATCAAATTTTTCGAATAGATAAACAACTTCAGTTCTTATGAACAATAATTAAACTTAAACCCTAGAGCATGCTTTAGATTCATAAATTTTGCAGATTTAAAGCATATAATTCATAAGGGTTCAAAATATTCAGGCTTACTTGAAAATTGTTAATAACACAATGAATTATTGATACCACACAGTTGTTTGTTAATTTGATCATACCAGAGAGAGGCTAAGGCTACTTCCTTCAACTTTTCATAAACTTCTGGTGGCTGCCGTTTCATTTACAGACACTGGAATGACGATCCGAACGGTCCAAATTAAGATCCTGGTGTGATGAACCTTCGGTTCAAATTTGAAAACGATCCAACGGTGGAAAAGACCGTAATGATCGAAAAACCGAAGCTGCTGCGTGCAAATCCGAAAATCTACCTCTCAATGTGTTTTCCTCTTTTCTCTCTTGTTTTGTGATATATTGTGATAACCTTGAAATTGAGTTATGGAGCAAACTCGTGCTGATAACGTGTTGTAAATTATTTGTTATAGCTCTAAGTTTTTGTGATTATATGTGAAGAGATCAATGAACAATAGCAATAATAACTGTAAAGAGAGATATGAGAATACAGAGAAAAATGAACGTGTAGAGAATTGGGGGATCTGATTTGGGGAGGGGAGAGATTTTATTAAATAACCAAGTCTGTTACATGGGGAGTTACAAATCCCACAATATATGGGATGTGGGATAGTGGATAACTATTACAAAATAAGTCCCTAAACTATATAAATACTAAATAGGAATACCCACTAATATATATTATTTACAACAAATTTGACACCTACCACCTACTTTTCCCCTAAACCCAAACATTTAAACTCATTCCAAGTGGGGTTTCAACTTATTCAAACCACAAAACCAAACAACCAAAACTCAACCAAATGAAGTCTCAAAGGATTCATCGAAACCACCCAAACTATTTTTTCTAAACCGAAATCCGTAATACCGAACAAAAACCCATCCAAATAAACCTTGAACTTTCACATCAAAAGTAAGGAGAAAGATAAGAGGGAGGAGGGACAGAGTTTTTATTTTCTTTCCTGCACACCATCATTGAATATTCACCCAATGATTAAAATAAATAGAAAGACAAAAGATCTAGAGATGAAATCAACGGCAATTTAGGTCCCATCCCCTTAAAATTCCTCCCTTTTGTTTATTTTTCTCCTTCCCTTCTGCTAATACTAAAACACATTTCATTTTCCTAGTTGCATCCAAACGACATCGCATTAGCCATTAAAGTTAAATTCAATTAATTTATGGCTTCTTCCTCTAACCAGCAAATCGCATCCCGCCACGTGGTGGCCATGCCTTATCCAGGCCGTGGCCACATCACCCCCATGCTCAACCTCTGCACTGCGGTGGCGGAGAAAAGCGCCGAAATCTTGATAACCTTCGTAATAACGGAGGAGTGGCTCGGCTTTCTCGGCTCAGTAGTCAAGCCTCCGAACATCAGATTCGCAACCATTCCCAACGTCGTGCCGTCGGAGCGAGTTCGTGGCAATGATCCGATAGGCTTCTTCACTGCCGCGTTGACCAAAATGGAAGAACCTTTTGAGCGGCTTCTCGATCAGCTGCAGCTACCGCCACCGGCTTTGATCATGACCGACGCGTTGATGGCTTGGGCGGCTGATGTGGCGGGTCGGAGGGATATTCCGTTGGCTTTCTTGTGGACTATGTCGGCTTCTGTTTACACTGTGTTTTACCATTTTGACCTTCTTGTTCAGAATGGCCACTTCCCAATCGATATGTCAGGTAATTTAGATCTTCTTCATTTTATAATACTCCGTATTTGTTTGGGTTTATGATAAGTATTAAAGAAAAGGAAAAGGGATTAACGAGAATTTGTGAAATGGGCTAGTTTTTAAGGAAATAATAATAGCTCAATTCTAATACATTGTGGCTTGTGTAGTTTGCATAGTTGCATTTATGAGATTTTTATCGAACGTAATCTATTTTGACATTTCGGTGGGTTTGGGTAGCGATTCCAAATTCAATTACAGGAGAATTAATTTTACTAAAATGAATTTTGACAATAATTGATTATGATAAAATTCAATTATAAAATAATTGTTTTTGGATAATAACTTTTGCAAAAGTAACACTTTAGTAGCTTTTAAAATAAGTGAATTTTTAGTTTATAAAGATCCCAAAAGTAATTATGATATTGGAGGTCAAATACCATTAAAATCTCGATTGACTAAAAACAATTTCTATAATTGGGGCAAAAAACTTCAAAAATCACAATGGAGGTCTAGAAGTAATTTTAAGAGTTTTCACCGCTGGGCCAAACTCACCCGAACTCTGATACCATCTTGAATGTCCAATTCATATAACAGTTTAAACTTTTAAACATCAAATACATTAATATTTCAGTTTAAACTTTTAAACATCAAATACATTAATATTTATGATTTAACACGAAGTCAGTAGTCATGGGTTGATAAACTTTCAAACACGGTGTAATTGTATTTTTTCAATTGGTGCTTACATTATTCTTTACTGGGTCATATATTTAAAGTGTTTTTGGCAACTTAACTCCCTAAGATATTGACAATTTACTTTTCTGTGATATAAAAATATGCAATTTATCTCCATGTGAAATAAAATAATAACAACTTACCTTCTTGTGATATGAAATAATGAATAATTTACCTTCTTGCTAAAGGAGGTGTTGCACACACACACACTTTATAATGCGATCGAAACTTCATTTTCATGTAAAAATGATCAATTTAACCTTATCATTGACAACATATTCACATCACTTTACTCCCTGTGATATGCATATATAGTCAACCTCCCTGTGATATGCGTAAATGAACACTTGAACTCCCTATGATATTGCATAATGGACATTTTACCCCCTTGTAAAAATTTAAAAATCAAGAGGGAGACAATATGCTTCTTTTATAAAAATACAGGTAGATATTTTTCCCTTTTATTTATCACACCTATTTAAAATAATACAGAGAGTTAATTTGCTATTCACTCTATATTTAAAACTTGGGCTGTACCGATTTTGCAATTTGTTTTTGAATATGTATAAATTAATTAATACTACTTATTTTAGTATGTTGAAAATTGAAACAATTGTTTATAGAATTTGTAGTGTTAGGTTCATGTGTGTTAAACTATGGAGTATTTAAAAATTTAAAATTATACAATATTATTTTTAATTATGTTAAATCAAAGTGGTCATATACTATAAACAATACTCCAATGTTTGATGAGCTAAGTGGATAAATGAAACAATGAAATTCTCTATATATACATGTGTATGTCTGTATATGTATGGTAACACTTAATTTCTTTGGAAATTGATGAGTATTTGAAACTTTACTCCCAAAATTACATTGGTTTGAGACTTCGTCAATGATTAAGCAATTTAAGGGTGTAAAGTGCCAAAATAATGTATTTGTGGTGTACAAAAAGCCAAATGCTCAAAATTGATAGTTCTTTCATAACATTTTTTTTTATTAAGATGCTACAACTTTTCAATATTATCCAAAATACAAGTAATTGTTAAACAAGTGGTATTAAACATTTGTAACTGTGAAACGACCCAAAGGCCAAAAGAGTAGATCAAAATTAGGCTCTATAGTTAAGCGACTGTTTGGTAGGGGAGGATTGGGTTGGAGAAGCTAAGGGAGCTACTTCATTTCTATATTGGAACTTGAGGGAAATGAGAAGGATTTGCCAAACACTCATGGATAAGAAGTTTAATCCATTAACTTATGGAGAAGTTATAGCTTCTCCAAGTAGCCAAAAGTTAAATCTTGACCAAAATGGCTGGCAATTGCAAAATAATATCAGTGAACCAATTTTTTCCTAGTCAAAATATTGTCAAAAGAACCACTTTCATGATTTCAGTATATTCCTTATGGTTTCTTCAATATGGCAATTTTAGTCTCCTCAAGAGAAAATACTGAAAGAGTAAGTTTATAGATATTCAAGTTTCCGAAAAAAAAAATAAGCCTCGCAAAATTAAATGCATTAAGAAAATAAAATTACGACTCTTTTAAAAAACAATAAAATATTTTTTTAGTATCATTAATTTTATTTTTCTTCTATGTGTTGTCCCAGTGAAAGGAAATGATATTGTAGACTACATTCCAGGACTCCCTCCAATTCATGTTTCAGATCTTCCCAAAGTCTTAAGAGACCAAGAAGGGACTTTATTTTGCCTAAAAATACTCCCTCGAGAATCCAAAACAAATTATCTCATCTTCACTTCTATTTATGAGATAGAAAGCCCAGTTATCAATGCTCTAATGCATAAATCATCCTTTTCTATATGCAACATAGGCCCATCAACTTCATATCACAAACTCAAACAGTTGATCAACTCTTCTACTACCATCAGCCATGAAAACGACACAGAGTGCTACATGAAATGGCTCGACTTTCAACCTCCGAACTCAGTCTTGTACGTTTCACTTGGAAGTTTTCTATCTGTTTCAGAAGCCCAAATGCACGAAATTGCCTTCGGGTTGCATCAAAGTGGACTACGTTTCTTGTGGGTGGCACGTGGCGAAACGACAAAATTGCAGGAGATTTGTGGGGATAAAGGTTTGGTTGTGGCATGGTGTGATCAATTGAGAGTACTTGGCCATTCTTGTGTAGGGGGTTTTTTGACACATTGTGGCTGGAATTCGACGAAAGAGGCTTTGTTGGCTGGCGTCCCGATGCTTACTTTTCCAATTATTATGGATCAATTGCCTAATGCTAAGGCAATTGTTGAGGATTGGAGAGTGGGGTGGAGAGTGAAGAGGGAGTTTGATGAAGGAGATTTGGCTAAAAGGAATGAGATTAAAGAAATTGTATTGAGGTTTATGGATTTGGAGAGTGATGAAAGGAAAGAATTGAGTAGAAATGCAAGAGAATTGCAAATAATTTGTGAAAAAGAATTTGGGAATGGAGAGTCATTTGAAAAGAATGTGGATGGTTTCATTAAATCGATACTCAAACATAGTTCTAGTGGAATTTGAAGGCATACGTATGGATGTATTTTGGAATAAAAAATATATGATTGTGTATTTTCATTCTTTTTTTTTGTTGAAACTTATGTGAAAAAATTGACGCATGTATTTTGATTAAAAGTATTTGAATAATTTTTTTTTACAAACATTAATTTTCAATAACATTTGAAAATGTGAATTGTCTTTTGGATGTTGGAGTACTTATGAGAAAGTATTAGTGATACATGCCAATTTTTCTTTTTTTTAGATTAGTGATATGTGTCAAATTATATCTATTTATATTAAATTAATGGACATTATATTGCATGATAAATGATTAAACAAAAAAATTATTAGTTTAAGCTTTCATGGGATTTAAGGCTTTAAGCTGGTTAAAACAGTTTCCAATGGTGCTTAACCTGAAATTTTTTTGAGGGAATTTTAAAAAAGCCTTATCAAATTAGAAAATTAGAAAAATGTCATTAAAATGTTAAAAATTTGAAAAAGGCAATGGACTTTGATTAATTAACTCTTCCTAATTAAACTACAATTTAAGAAATTATTAATTTTTCCCTTTCAATTTCAAAAAATCAAAATCAAACCTCATTTCTTCCATTTTTTATTATCTCTTTAAAAACCCTAAATCAATTCTCTCCCAAAATTAAAAATTTTCACACACATTTCACTCAAATCAAAGAGGAAAAGAAAGAAGAACATAAAATGTTAGCACTTGTAACTTACCTGAATTTTTGAGTGATTGGTAGGCAAAAGGCGAAAAAAATCTGTAGTTTTTTTCGCTTTTTGGCGTTTGGGAAGGACAAATGCCAAACGCCCAGAATCTCACCACGGTGAGTATACACCTCACCGCGGTTATTTTTTAACATATATATCTTATGTTTATCGAACTCATCACAGTGAGGTGTATACTCACCGAGGTGAGCTTCTGGCGTTCGGAATGACAAACGTGTTTGGGGTTTGCAAATGCCAAAATCCATAATTTGAATTTTAAACGCATTTTTTATTTAGATAGTTTGTGTATTAATTTTAGTTGTTTACTTGTAGAAATAGACAAAATTATATTTTATCTTTTGTATGGCGGTGAATTTACACGCCAAACGGACGAAAAATAGGAATGGATTGGTGATAAAAGATTTGTGGAAACAATAATGGTGGAAATGACAATTTCGTTTGGGGAACTACTTGACAAAATATGCGGAACGTTGAATTTAAATCGGTATACAAATAATATTGAGATATATCGCAAATGTGGTGCGACAGCTGAGTATAATATAGTGATCATATCAAATGAATCACATTGGGAGGTAACAAAGTACTACGTCCGGAATTTTACTGAATTTAATTTGTACGTGACTTGGACTCCGATGAGAGAAGAAACTCCGAGGAGAGAGGAGACTTTGAGGAAACTTATAGTACGGGATAAAGGAAGAAACATATATGATCGAGTTAGTTTCAATCATAACCTTGATGGATGTGAGATAAGAGGACCAAGTGCACGTGATGATGCTAATTATGCAAATGAAACGATCATTGCCTCCAATCCAACGCTATCTACAGTTGAGGAAGATGAACCCAACCGTTGGACGCATGATCCTAACCATCGCACTCCTGAACTTAGACCTTGTGCTCCGGAATACAGTGACAATGAAGGTAACGATGTAGGTGTTGATTACTGCTACTTTGACAATGAAGGTGGTGATGTAGGTGTTGGTGTTGGGTTATGCCCCGGTTGTCAAAACAACGAGAGTGCGGAATTTAAAATTTTTCCGAGGCACCCCAGCAGACCCAAGATATATTTCCAGCTTATGTATGCGAAAAGGTTGAATCAAACAAATCTACAATAGAATAAAGAAGGAGATATGCGATATACCTCACTGCAAGCAAGGTGGCGTCAATCTCCGGCTTTTGTTGATTCACAACGAGTGATCCAATTGTCTCACATCCAGAGTGTATCCACACCAATTGGATGGTAGCAACACCTTCTATTCATAGGCTACGAACTAGAGATAGAAGGTTGTCAATGGAGGAAGAACAGATCTAGATTCAAATCTAGATCCAGATATGGAAGAACAGAGAGAGAGGGGGCGGCGGCACTGCAAGGGGGCGGCTAGGGTGTAGGGGGCGGCTAGGGTTGAATTTTCAGCTCTTTAAAGTGTTAACAATTAAGCATGTGGAAGAGTTGTGAGGAGATATCTATTTATAAGAGAAGAAACCTTCTCTTTGTAGATATCTCTTAAAGATCTCTTCCTTATCTCATAAGGAAATAAGATATACTCATATATCTTCTTAGATTCTCCTTGTTTCACATGGAAACAAACTCTTCCTTCTTATCCCTAGCTAAAAATCGCCCCCCACCTTATCTTGCAAGACTTCTTCTGGGCTTTTAATTAAAGGCCCATGTCTTGCAACTTAATTTAATTAACCATTAATTAAATCAGCCCAATTAATCCAATTAATTAATATCTCTCAATTAATTAACACCTTAATTAATATTTAATTAATTAGACCATCTAATTAATTATCCTTCCAATTGAATTAACACTTTAATTCACTTAATTGATTTAACTCCCTTAAATCAAATATTTCCTTCTTTGACTGTCACTGTCCAATTGTATTGTGTGTGACCCTCTAGGTTCACCATCAATTGGCAGCAGGCCCACGAACCCTTCGTGATTTAATTTATGAGCAATTAAATGCTCCGATCAATTAAACCCTTTTAATTGACCACTCCAGAATTAATCTCTCTTATTGATTCAGGAGTACCCACACTTCATGGTCGATGTCTAGCCACAAGCCCATGAAGCCCAACTTCAGGTGAATTGATATTTGTGAACCTCACCTCTTATAACTGCCATGTACATACGGTCCTTCTATCGACTTAATTTCCCGATTGAGACCTAGGTTGTGTGAATTGATCGGCACCTCTAATTATCTCAATAACTATACTTTCTAATTCGGGATAATAATCCAGTGTGACTGCTAAATTTGGAAACCCCTTTCCAAATCCGTCACTGACCGTGGCCACGGGTTTCTTGGATCTATTATCTAAGAATCGTATAGGAAATTCTCTCATCCATTACGATGAGTCGGTAGATTCCATCTTGGTACTAACCATTCGCGTACACAACTATAGGCACCCAACTTAGGCACATTATGGTCAGGCTACGTGACCAGTACCTAAATCTAAGTACATATACCTATGCACCGAATTCGCCCTAGCACCTCAAGTCTAAGGACTAAATCGTACACTATTATAAGTCTTGAGAAACGTCCCATCACCGATATGCGTCATGCGCTTCCACAATGGGTTTCTCTGTTCGGGTCGTTCGATGCGTTCGATCCCCTATCGAACCACCTACTCATATGCACTGACATCAAATGTCTTGTTCATGAAACTCTACAAATTCACTCCATGTGAATCATGCATATTTATACAAGTCTTTGCGATTCCTTCGATACCCCGTCTCGTTCGGAATCTATGACTTGGAACATGTTTTAAGATCACGACCTTAGAGACTGTTTCATGATTGCACTCATACTGAAGTGAATCGTCCCATAGTCGAATGTGATCTAAGGATTTCATCCAATCGCTTAAATGTATTCGCGAGAGATGAATATGGCCATTGTTTATTCTATACAGTTATAAATAAACGTGCGTATTATTCATAAAAATCAAAGATTGTTTATTACAGAATAGTCCTATTACAAGCTAAAGAGAATTGGCTTGCTGGGCACTATCCTATCAGTTGGCCACCGCAACTTTGACAATGAAGGTGGTGATATAGGTGGTGATGTAGGTGGTTATGGTCATCAACATCCAAATTTTGACGAGCCACCTAGTGTTTATGGTCAAGCGCCATATTTTTACGAACCACTTTGCCATGGATGTTTTAACGACGTTGATGATGTTAATTATGCACCTAGTTATTTCGCTAGTGATGTTCGAAGAATTTGTGCGGGATCAAATTCCAATCAGGGGATGACTGATGGATCAGGTTGGACAATTGGTCAGCGGTTTAAGAACAAACAAGACTTCCTATATCAAGTTGCGTTAATTGTTGTAGCTAACCATTTTGAATTTAAATCGGTTAAGTCTGACCCTTCAAGGATGATAGCTCGGTGTTCCACAGAGGATTGTCCATGGCGAGTATATGCGTGGAAGGAATTGATCGGTGATGAATATGTTATTCAGTCATATATTAACATTCACACTTGTGGGCTGATGGATAGAGGTGTCGATCATAGACAAGCATCGAGTCGTTTGGTTGGTAATCGGAACAATGGACTATTCTTGAATGCCATGGATCCCCCAAAACCTGAAGCACTGAGGAACTTCATGCATACCGAAGATATACGATTGTATTTGATGCAACATTTATGGCGAATAAATATAAATGAACCGTTCTAATTGCAAGTGCGACGGACAATGAACGTCACTGTTATCCGATTGCCTGGGGGTTAGCTGATTCCGAGGACATGACGAGTAGTACTTGGTTCCTTGAGCGCTTGAGAGTGCTTATAACAGACATAGAAGATCTGGTTATTGTTTCGGACGTGGGCACCTCTATTATAATAGTTACCCTTTAGCAGAACATGGGACATGTTATTAGCACCTCAAGCAGAACTCGGAAAAAAACTTTGTAAAGGCTGGGGAAGCGAATATTTTTATCAACCTGCTACCACTTACACAGAGAATGAATTCAAAATTTTTTTTGGTTACTTGAAAGCCAAGAGTCCAAAATGTGCAAATTGGCTATAGAACGAGGTTACGTTTCAGAAATGGTCGAGGGTCCACCGTCGTGTCAACATATATGAGGTGATAACGTCTAACACCGTTGATGTCCTTAATAGTCAGATCAAATATGCAAAAAATCATCTCATATGTTCCTTGCTCAAATTTACTATTTATATGATGGGAATGTGGTTTAAAGTGTGTCATGAGGAGTCTTTCAGCTGGTCGACATAATTTACCCATTCGAAGAAGAAGGAGCTACGTAATCGATATGAAAACGCATTCAGGTGGTCCAAATATCCATTGATACTGCTAATATTTTGAGGGTATAAATTTAAAATTACTCAAATGTTATAGTCTTTTGACTCTTAAACTTTCACATCAAAAGTACAAAGAGCAAGATACTGGAAAATTCTTGTCCAAGTTTGGCTTGACCAAACCCATTTAACCACCAAGCAAATGTATTGCACTTGCTTTGTGACTGGTCACTATCATAGGAGTTACATTAAATCTCAAAGTAAGTGTATTACACATGTCATGTAGTTACTTTGGACGGGGCTTCTAGGGTGCGGGCAAGGTAACTCGCCCTCACATGCGGTACAGCCCTGAAATCATGCCATGTGGCGCGCGTAACTAATATGTAACTCGGCGAGTTAACTCGGTCTGTAAATAGACCATTTTACCTTTTTTTTTTTAATTTTAATTAAAAGTTGAGATAATCTTCAATTAATAAAAGACATTTATAACCTTTGAATCTTCAATTAATAAAAGATCGCTTTACCCCCAATTTTGATAATAATTGACTTTGACAATTTTGCAAATTGGCCCCTATATTTTGCGATTTTACGAATTGAATTATTTTGCTTCTAAAAAAATATAAAAAAACCGCCTATAATATAAAAAGACCGCTTTACCCCCAATTTTGATAATAATTGACTTTGACAATTTTACAAATTGACCCCTATATTTTGCGATTTTACGAATTGAATTATTTTGCTTCTAAAAAAATATAAAAAAACCGCCTGTCATATAAAAAGACCGCTTTACCCCCAATTTTGATAATAATTGACTTTGACAATTTTGCAAATTTTGACCCCTATATTTTGCGATTTTACGAATTGAATTATTTTGCTTCTAAAAAAATATAAAAAAACCACATGTCATATAAAAAGACCGCTTTACCCCCAATTTTGATAATAATTGACTTTGACAATTTTGCAAATTGACCCCTATATTTTCTGATTTTACGAATTGAAATATTTTACCTCTAAAAAAATATAAAAAAACCGCCTGTCATATAAAAAGACCGCTTTACCCCCAGTGTTGATAATAATTGACTTTGACAATTTTGCAAATTGACCCCTATATTTTGCGATTTTACGAATTGAATTATTTTGCTTCTAAAAAAATATAAAAAAACCGCATGTCATATAAAAAGACCGCTTTACCCCCAATTTTGATAATAATTGACTTTGACAATTTTGCAAATTGACCCCTATATTTTGCAGTTTTACGAATTGAATTATTTTGCTTCTAAAAAAATATAAAAAAACCGCCTGTCATATAAAAAGACCGCTTTACCCCCAATTTTGATAATAATTGACTTTGATAATTTTGCAAATTGACCCCTATATTTTGCGATTTTACGAATTGAATTATTTTGCTTCTAAAAAAATATAAAAAAACCGCCTGTCATATAAAAAGACCGCTTTACCCCCAATTTTGATAATAATTGACCCCTATATTTTGTGATTTTACGAATTGAATTATTTTGCTTCTAAAAATATATAAAAAAACCGCATGTCATATAAAAAGACTGCTTTACCCCCAATTTTGATAATAATTGACTTTGACAATTTTGCAAATTGACCCCTATATTTTGCGATTTTACGAATTGAATTATTTTGCTTCTAAAAAAATATAAAAAAACCGCCTGTCATATAAAAAAACCGCCTGTCAACCCAATTTTGACAGGCGGTTTTTTATATGACAAGCGATTTTTTTATATTTTTTTAGAAACAAAATAATTCACTACGTAAAATCGAAAAACATAGGGGTCAATTTGCAAAATTGTCAAAGTCAATTATTATCAAAATTGGGGGTAAAGCGGTCTTTTTATATGAGAGGCAATTTTTTTATATTTTTTTAGAAGCAAATAATTCAATTCGTAAAATCGCAAAATATAGGGGTCAATTTGCAAAATTGTCAAAGTCAATTATTATCAAAATTGGGGGTAAAGCGGTCTTTTTATATGACAGGCGGTTTTTTTATATTTTTTTAGAAGCAAAATAATTCAATTCGTAAAATCGCAAAATATAGGGGTCAATTTGCAAAATTGTCAAAGTCAATTATTATCAAAATTGGGGGTAAAGCGGACTTTTTATATGACAGGCTGTTTTTTTATATTTTTGTAGAAGCAAAATAATTCAATTCGTAAAATCGCAAAATATAGGGGTCAATTTGCAAAATTGTCAAAGTCGATTATTATCAAAATTGGGGGTAAAGCGGTCTTTTTATATGACATGCGGTTTTTTTATATTTTTTTAGAAGCAAAATAATTCAATTCGTAAAATCGCAAAATATAGGGGTCAATTTGCAAAAATGTCAAAGTCGATTATTATCAAAATTGGGGGTAAAGCGGTCTTTTTATATGACATGCGGTTTTTTTATATTTTTTTAGAAGCAAAATAATTCAATTCGTAAAATCGCAAAATATAGGGGTCAATTTGCAAAATTGTCAAAGTCAATTTTTATCAAAATTGGGGGTAAAACGGTCTTTTTATATGACAGACGGTTTTTTTATATTTTTTTAGAAGCAAAATAATTCAATTCGTAAAATCGCAAAATATAGGGGTCAATTTGCAAAATTGTAAAAGTCAATTATTATCTAAATTGGAGGTAAAGCGGTCTTTTTATATCATAGCCGGTTTTTATTTTATTTTTAGAAGCAAAATAATTCAATTCGTAAAATCGCGGAACATAGGGGTCAATTAGCAAAATTGTCAAATTCAATTATCAAAATCGGGGGTAAAGTGGTCTTTTTATATCATAGCCGATTTTTCTTATTTTTTTAGAAGAAAAATAAGTGAAAGGGTAATTTAGGTATATTGTAATTTAATTAAAGTCAATAGTTACAAATTCATTTTGACCAAGTTACCTAATCAACGACCCAGATCAAATTCCATCTCGATAAAAATTTCCCGTGATATAAGAGTGACAGAGAGAGTTTTTATTTTCTTTCCTGCACACCATTATTGAATATTCACCCAATGATTAAAAAGAAATAGAAAAACAAAAGATCTAGAGATGAAATCAACGGCAATTTAGGTCCCATCCCCTTAAAATTCCTCCCTTTATTTGTTGATTTTTCTCCTTCCCTTCTGCTAATCCTAATACACATTTCATTTTCCTAGTTGCATCCAAACAACATCGAGCCATTAAAATTAAATTCAATTAATTTATGGCTTCTCCCTCTAACCAGCAAATTGCAACCCGCCACGTGGTGGCCATGCCTTATCCAGGCCGTGGCCACATCACCCCCATGCTCAACCTCTGCATTGCGGTGGCGGAGAAAAGCGCCGAAATCTTGATAACCTTCGTAATAACGGAGGAGTGGCTCGGCTTGCTCGGCTCAGTAGTCAAGCCGCCGAACATCAGATTCGCAACCATTCCCAACGTCGTGCCGTCGGAGCGAGTTCGTGGCAATGATCCGATGGGCTTCTTCACTGCCGCGTTGACCAAAATTGAAGAACCTTTCGAGCGGCTTCTCGATGAGCTGCAGCTTCAGCCGCCGGCGTTGATCATGACCGACGCAGTGTTAGCTTGGGCTGCTGATGTGGCGGGTCGGAGGGATATTCCGTTGGCTTTCTTGTGGACCATGTCGGCTTCTGTTTACACTGTGTTTTACCATTTTGACCTTCTTGTTCAGAATGGCCACTTCCCAATCGATATGTCAGGTAATCTAGATCTACTTCATTTTATAATATTCCGTATTTGTTTTGGTTTATGATACTCCATCAATTCCACATTACATGACGTTTAAGGTTTTTTCACAAGGATTAAAGAAATAATTAATACCCTATATTCAGTAAAATAAAAGTGTAGTTGTACAAAATTATCCTTAATACGCAATTAATTTTTTTGTAACTCCCCATAATCAATCTCTTTCTTTCCCATACATCTTTCTTCTCTCTTTTTAATGAAGAAGGGTAAAAATGTTAAAATAGCATTTAAGTTTATCTTGAATTCCTAAAGTGACATGTATTGTGGAAAAAAAAATCTCTCTAAAACGACATGTATTGTGGAATGGAGGGAGTAAGTATTAAAGAAAAGGAAAAAGAATTAATGAGAATTTGTGAAATGGGGTAGTTTTTAAGGAATTAATAGGCAAAATTGTAGAAAACATCGCAAACTAATTAGTGATTTTCGGATTTTTGTCCCATGCTATATAATTTAACCAAATTTGTCCCGTAATCTTATATTCTTTTGGAATATCATCCCAATTGTCACATGGTTGGTTACGTGTCACGACGTGGCAAATTTCAGCATTAACAATTATACAAGATTGCAGAATTCGTTCCAAACTAATTATTAATTTTGATTTTTCATCTCAAACTATATTAACTCGCAGAATTTCATCTCACAATTTGTCATTTTGCATGAATTTAGTCCATTATTAAATTTCTAATTTAATAGAAATAACGATTCATCTTTTACTTTTTTAAGGGGCTAATGGCAATTTACCCCCGTGATATTCATAATATTCAATTTACCCCCTGTAATTTGTAAAAGAGCAATTTACCCCCTTGTGAAAATTTAAAAAAAATATTTTATTCCTCTTGAACCGGAGAGTGTAACTCACTTGTCGAAATTGAGAGTGGGCATTCAAAGTGTTTTATAACATAGGGGGTAAATTGCTATATTGATTATAACACAGGAGGTAAATTGCCACATTTATCACAAGGGGGGGGGGGGGGGGGGGTGGGTAAACTTCCATATTATCGTAACACAGGAAGATAAATTGAATATTATGAATATCACAGCGAAGAAAATTGCCTTTAACTCTTTTTAAGAGAAAAATAGTATGGGTTTTCAAAATTCCCGTGAGTTTTTGAGAAAAAAATCTCATCTCAGTTCATTAGGAAAAATTTGTGCATTTTTTGGATTAATAAATAATAAATATTTATAATTAGTTTGGAACGAATTCTTTTTTCCAATGTCATTTCAATTACGGAATAAAAGTCGGCGTGTTGATATAGTTTGGGATGAAAAATCAAAATTTGTAATTAGTTTAGGACGAATTCTGTAATCTTATATAATTGTTTATTCTAAAATTTGTCACGTCATGACACGTAAGCAACCATGTGGCAAGTGGGACGATATTCTAAAATAATATAAAATTACGGGATAAATTTGATTAAGTGATATAGCTTGGGACAAAAATCCAAAATCACTAATTAGTTTGAAACGGTTTTTGCAATTTTGCCGAAATAATAATAGCTCAATTATAATGCCTTGTGGCTTGTGTAGTTTGGATAATTGCATTTATGTGATTTTTATCGAATGTAATCTTTTTTGACATGAGCTCGATACCATCTTAAATGTCTAACTTAAACTTTTAAACATTAATAAATACATTAATATTTATCATTTAACACGAAGGCAGTAGTCATGGGTTGAAAACTCGGTGTAGTTGTATCATTTCAATTAAAGCTTCCATTATTCTTTAGTGATCATATATTTAAAGGGTTTTTGGAAAGTTACTTCTTGTGATATGAAAAAATGAAATTTACTTCCAGTTAAATGAAATAATAAATAATTTACTCCTTGTGATATGAAATAATGGGCAATTTACCTCCTTGTTAGAAGAGGAATTGCACACACACTTTATAATGCGACTGAGACTTTATTTTCATGTAAAAAATGATCAATTTAACCTAATCATTGACAACATATTTACCTCACTTTTCCCCCCGGGTGATATGCCGAAATAGGCAACTTACCTCCATGTGATATACGTAAATTGACACTTTAACTCCCTATGATATTGTATAATGGGCATTATACTCCATTGTAAAAATTTAAAAATTAAGAGGAAGACAATGTGCTTCTATAAAACACATGGAAGTGTTTTGCCCTTTTATTTATCACATGGAGTTAAAATGCCTATTTAGAATAACACACAGAGTTAATTTGCTATTCACTCTATATTTAAAATTTGGACTGTACCAATTTTGCAATTTTGTTTTGAATATATATAAATTAATTAATACTACTTATTTTAGTATGTTGAAAATTGAAACAATTAATTGTTTATAGAAATTGTAGAGTTAATTTCATGTGTGTTAAACTATGGAGTATTTAAAATTATACAGTATTATTTTTAATTATGTTAAATCAAAGTGGTACTATAAATAATACTCCAATGTTTAATGAGCTAAGTTGGATAAATGAAACAATGAAATTCTCTATATATACATGTTTATATCTGTATATGTATAGTAACACTTAATTTTTTGGAAATTGATGAGTACTTGACACTTTGCTCTCAAAATTACATTGTTTTGAGACTTTGTTTCCCATAATTACATTATTTTGGCCCATTGCACCGGAGAATTAAAATATTGGCAATTTGCAATCTCGAATTGTATATTTTTTTGGCATTATAGTGAGCATTTTGCACTTTAGTGGGGTGCACTTAGTTAATAATTATGCAATTAAAGGATGCAAAGTGCCAAAATAATGTATTTGTTGGATACAAAATGCCAATTGCTCAAAATTGATAGTTATCTCGTAACATTTTTTTTATAAGATGCTACACCGCTTTAAATATCATGTTGATGTTAAGTTGTTAACTACTATTAATTTAAAACATAGAGTGCCTAAGTGGATGGGTTTTTTGAGACCAGGCCAAAACCCATCCAAATAATTTTTATCAGACCCATGAAACTCATCACAAATATATTCATAAACCCACACCTAAACTCTTGAAGCCTATGAAATTTTAGGGGTAAATGCGAAATACTCTCTCGTGTTATGCTAAGCCTGCAAGAATTACCATGTGAAATTTTTATTGCGCCAAATTTCTTGTGTTTTCAAAAACCCTGCCGAAAACACCCAATTTATGAAAAATAGGTCGTTTTGGATCGACATATTTCAATAAACCATTTTTAAAATACTTTAAGTTGGTCCCTACAACTTCATGCATTATATTTTTAAATTATTTCTTGAAATATGTCGATCCAAAAACAACCTATTTTTTACAAATTGGGTGTTTTTGCAGAGTTTTTAAAAATACAAGGAAGTTTGGCGCAATAAAAATTTCACAAGGTAGTTTCTTGCAGGTTTAGCATAACATAGGGGAGTATCTTGCATTTTTCCCAAAATTTTAATTTGACACCTACCGGCTACCACTTATTTTTTCCTCCTAAACTCTATAAAAAATATATTAATTTGACACATCTACTTTTTTTCCCAAACCCCAACTGAAACCTAATTCAAATGGAGTTTCAACTTTTTCAAAACCACAAAACCCAACATCCAAAACTTAACTAAACGAGATTTCAATGGTTTTACCAAAACTACAAAAATCATTTTTTTTAAACTGAGACCCGCGATATCGAACCAAAACTCTCTCAAATAGACCATAACTATAACAAATTTAATAAAAATTAAAAATAAAAATCACGCATATGCATGTAATTTAGAGATATAAAGTGCAGTAGATCCAGTATACAAGTTATTCTGGATGTAGCATCCAAAATACAAGTTATGATTGCCCAATTAATTGTTAAAAAAGTGGCATTAAACATTTTTAACTGTGAAACGACCCAAAGGCCAAAAGAGTAGATCCAAATTAGGCTCTATAGTTAAGCGACTGTTTGATAGGGGAGGATTGGGTTGGGGAAGCTAAAGGAGCTACTTCATTTATATATTGGAACTTGAGGGAAATGGAAGGATTTGCCAAACACTCATAGATAAGAAGTTTAACCCATTAACTTTTGGAGAAGTTAGCATCTCCAAGTAGCCAAAAGTTAAATTTTGACCAAAATGGCTGGCAATTGCAAAAAATATTCAATGGTGCTTACTATATTAGCTAGTGAACCAATTTTTTCCTAGTCAAAATATTGTCAAAAGAACCACTTTCATTATTTCAGTATATTCCTTATAGTTTCTTCAATATGGCAATTTTAGTCTACTCAAGTGAAAATACTGAAAGAGTAAGTTTATAGATATTCAAGTTTCCAAAAGAAAAAAAATAAGACTCGCAAAATTAAATACATTAAAAAAAATATTTGCGACTCATTCAAAAAACAATAATTTTTTTTTTTATTATCATTAATTTCTTTTTCTTCTATGTGTTGTCCCAGTGAATGGAAATGATATTGTAGACTACATTCCAGGACTCCCTCCAATTCATGTTTCAGATCTTCCCAAAGTCTTAAGAGACCCAGAAGGGACTTTCTTTTCCCTAAAAATACTCCCTCGAGAATCCAAAACAAATTATCTCATCTTCACTTCTATTTATGAAATAGAAAGCCCAATTATCAATGCTCTAATGCATAAATCATCCTTTTCTATATACAACATAGGCCCATCAACTTCATATCACAAACTCAAACACTTGATCAACTCTTCTACTACCATCAGCCATGAGAACGACACAGAGTGCTACATGAAATGGCTCGACTTTCAACCTCCGAACTCAGTCTTGTACGTTTCACTTGGAAGTTTTCTATCTGTTTCAGAAGCCCAAATGCACGAAATTGCAGTCGGGCTGCATCAAAGTGGACTACGTTTCTTGTGGGTGGCACGTGGTGAAACGACAAAATTGCAGGAGATTTGTGGGGATAAAGGTTTGGTTGTGGCATGGTGTGATCAATTGAGGGTACTTAGCCATTCTTGTGTAGGGGGTTTTTTGACACATTGTGGCTGGAATTCGACGAAAGAGGCTCTGTTGGCTGGCGTTCCGATGCTTACTTTTCCAATTATTGTGGATCAATTTTCTAATGCTAAGGCAATTGTTGAGGATTGGAGAGTGGGGTGGAGGGTGAAGAGGGAGTTTGATGAAGGAGATTTGGCTAAAAGGGATGAGATTAAAGAAATTGTATTGAGGTTTATGGATTTAGAGAGCGATGAAAGGAAAGAATTGAGTAGAAATGCAAGAGAATTGCAAATGATTTGTGGAAAAGAATTTGGGAATGGAGAGTCATTGGAAAAGAATGTGGATGGTTTCATTAAATCGATACTCAAACATAGCTCTAGTGGAACTTGAAGGCATACATCTGGATGTATTTTGGCTTGATTCGAATTAAAAATATATGATTGTGTATTTTCATTCTTCATATTTTTTTTGTTGAAACTTATGTGAAAAAATTGACGCATGTATTTTGATTTAAAAGTATTTGAATAAATTTGTTTTATTACAAACATTAATTTTCAATAACATTTGAAAATGTGAATTGTCTTTTGGATGTTGGAGTACTGATGAGAAAATATTAGTGATAAATGTCAATTAGTGATAAAACAGTTTCAAATGGCGCTTAATTAACCTAAAAAATATTTGAGGGAATTCTAAAATAATCCTTATCAAATTAGAAAATTAGAATAAGACCATTAAAAAGTTGAAAAAGGTCATTGACTTTGATTAATTAACTTAATTAACTCTTCATAATTAAACTTAATTTAATAAATTATTAACTGTATCCCTAAATTTAAAAAAATCAAAATCAAACTCCATTTCTTCCATTTTTCATTCTCTTTTTAAAAATCCTAACTCAATTCTCTCCCAAAATTAAAATTTTTCATACACATTTCACTCAAATCAAAGAGGAAAAGGAAGAAGAACAACATAAAAAAGGTTAGCATTTGCAACTTACATGAATTTTTGAGTGATTGTTAGGCAAAACGCGAAAAAAAATCTGCAGTTTTTTCGCATTTTTGTGGCGTTTGTCGTTTGGGAAGGACAAACGCCAAACGCCCAAAATCTCACCGTGGTGAGTATACACCTCACCGCGGTGTGTTTGTCAACTATACATCTTATGTTATCGAACTCACCGCGGTGAGCTTCTGGCGTTTGGAATGACAAACGCTAAACAACATGTGTATATCTTCAAACCCATTTTTTATTTAGATAGTTTGTGTATTAATTTTAGTTGTTTACTTGTAGGAATGAACAAAATTATATTTTATCTTTGGTATGGCGATGAATTTACACGCCAAATGGAAGAAAACTGGGAATGGATTGGTGATAAAAGATTTGTGGAAACAATCATGGTGAATAGAACAATTTCGTTTGGGGAACTACTTGACAAAATTTGTGGAACATTGGATTTAAATTGGTATACAAATAATATTGAGATATATCGCAAATGTGGTGCAACAGCAGAGTATAATATAGTGATCATATCAAATGAATTACACTGGGAGGTAACAAAGTACTACGTCCAGAATTTTACCGAATTTAATTTTGTACGTGACTTGGACTCCGAAGAGAGAAGAAACTCCGAGGAAACTTATAGTCCGGTCTAAAGGTAGAAAAATATATGATTGAGCTAGTTTCAATCATAACCTTGATAGATGTGAGATAGGAGGACCAAGTGCACGTGATGATGCTAATTATGCAAATGAAACGATCATTGCCTCCAACACAACGTTATCTACAGTTGAGGAAGATGAACCTAGCCTTTGGACGCATGATCCTAACCATCGCACTCCTGAACTTAGATCTTGTGCTCCGGAATACAGTGACAATGAAGGTAATGATGTAGGTGTTGACTACATCTACTTTGACAATGAAGGTGGTGATATAGGTGTTGGCCACTTAACTTTGACAATGAATGTGGTGATATAGGTGGTGATGAACGAAAGTGGTGATGTAGGTGGTTATGGTCATCAACATCCAAATTTTGACGAGCCACCTAGTGTTTATGGTCAAGTGCCATATTTTTACGAACCACCTAGCCATGGAGGCTTTGACGACGTTCATGATGTTAATTATGCACCTAGTTATTTAGCTAGTGATGTTTGAAGAATTTGTTCGAGATCAAAATCCAGTCAGGGGACAGGTTGGACAATTGGTCAGCGGTTTAAGAACAAAAAAACTTCCTATATCAAGTTGCGTTAATTGTTATAGCTAACCATTTGAATTTAAATCGGTTAAGTCTGAACCTTCAATGAAGATAGCTCGGTGTTTCACAGAGGGTTGTCCATGGCGAGTATATGCGAGAAATGAAATGATCGGTGGTGAATATATTATTCATTCATATATTAACATTCACACTTGTGGGCTGATGGATAAATGTGTCGATCATAGACAAGTATCGATTCGTTTGGTTGGTAATCGGACCAATGGACTATTCTTGAATGCCACGAATCCCCCAAAACCTGAAGAACTGAGGAACTTCATGCGTACTGAAGAGATGCGATTGTAATTGATGCAACATTTATGACGAATAAATATAAAAGAACCGTTCTAATTGCGAGTGCAACGGACAGTGAACGTTACTGTTATCCGATTGCATGTGGGGTAACTGATCCCCAGGACGAGTCGAGTTGGACTTGGTTCCTTGAGCACTTGAGAGAGCTTATACCAGACAGAGACGATCTGGTTATTGTTTTGGACAGGGGCTCCACTATTATAAAAGGAGTAAAAGATGTTTACCATTTAGCAGAACTTGGGGCATGTTATTGGCACCTCAAGCAGAACCAGGAAAAAAACTTTGTAAAGGCTGGGGTAAGCTGATATTTTTATCCGCTTACACTAAGAATGAGTTCCAAAAAAATTTTGGTTACTTGAAAGCCAAGAGTCCAAGATGTGCAAATTGGCTAGAGAACGAGGTGACGTTGCAGAAATGGTCGAGGGTCCACCATTGTGTCAATATATATGAGGTGATAACGTATGACACCGTTGAGGTCCTTAATATTCAGATCAAAGCGATACAAAAAAATCATCCCATATGTTCCTTGCTCAAATTTATTATTGATATAATGGGAATGTGGTTTAAAGTGCGTCGTGAGAAGTCTTTCAGCTAGTCGACTGAATTTACCCATTCGAAAAAGGAGGAGCTACGTAATCGATATGTAATATCCATCGGGTGGTCAAAATATCCATAGATACCGCTAATATTTTGAGGATATAAATGTAAAATTACTCAAATATTATAAGTCTTTTGGCTATTAAACTTTCACATCAAAAGTTAGGAGAAAGATAAGAGGGACGGAGAGTTTTTATTTTCTTTCCTGCACACCATCATTGAATATTCACCCAATGATTAAAAATAAATAGAAAGACAAAAGATCTAGAGATGAAATCAACGGCAATTTAGGCCCCATCCCCTTGAAATTCCTCCCTTTGTTTATTTTTCTTCTTCCCTACTGCTAATCCTAAAACACATTTCATTTTCCTAGTTGCATCCAAACGACATCGCATTAGCCATTAAAGTTAAATTCAATTAATTTATGGCTTCTCCTTCTAACCAGCAAATCGCATCCCGCCACGTGGTGGCCATGCCTTATCCAGGCCGTGGCCACATCACCCCCATGCTCAACCTCTGCACAGCGGTGGCGGAGAAAAGCGCCGAAATCTTGATAACCTTCGTAATAACGGAGGAGTGGCTCGGCTTGCTCGGCTCAGTAGTCAAGCCTCCGAACATCAGATTCGCAACCATTCCCAACGTCGTGCCGTCGGAGCGAGTTCGTGGCGATGATCCGAAGGGCTTCTTCACTGCCGCGTTGACCAAAATGGAAGAACCTTTCGAGCGGCTTCTCGATGAGCTGAAGCTTCCGCCGCCGGCGTTGATCATGATCGACTCAGTGTTGGCTTGGGCGGCTGATGTGGCGGGTCGGAGGGATATTCCGTTGGCTTTCTTGTGGACTATGTCGGCTTCTATTTACACTGTGTTTTACCATTTTGACCTTCTTGTTCAGAATGGCCACTTCCCAATCGATCTGTCAGGTAATTTAGATCTACTTCATTTTATAATACTCCGTATTTGTTTGGGTTTATGATAAGTATTAAAGAAAAGGAAAAGGGATTAACGAGAATTTGTGAAATGGGCTAGTCTTTAAGGAAATAATAATAGCTCAAATCTAATACCTTGTAGCTTCTGTAGTTTGTATAATATAGAAATGGTTAAAACTGTTGAAAATGAGTAAAATTCAATTAAAAAATTTATGATAAAAAATAATAAAATTAATGAAAAATGGTTTTGATTGAAGAAAAACAAGCTAAAACAATAAAAAATGGTGTAATTGATAAAACAACATGGTAAACCGACAAAAGTCAGATAAATCGATAGAAGTGAATGGTATTGGCTAAACACGGGATAAAAAAAGGGTCAAATCGATTAATGAACAAAAAAAAATTAAATAGACCAAAAAAAGGTGAAATAGGTGAGAAAATAGGTTAATTGACAAAATTATAAGTAAAATCGACTAAAATTTTATTAAACCGGAGAGAATGCGTTAATTGATTATCAAATGACATAAACCACAAGTATGAATGAACAATTTAGTATATAAAAAAATAGTAAGCTCAATGTAAAACGGATGAAATCGGTGAAAAAATATGTTAAAATGACAAAACAAAAAATATAAACTCAGTGTAAAAGCCGGTTAAATCAATAAAATAGGTTCACTCGGCAAAATTGAGAAAAATTGGTAGCAACATGTCAAATTGTTTAAAAAATGGATTAAGCATATAATGGAAAATTGACGAACTCAGTAAAAGACATGTATAACATGTAAAACTGGTGAAATCGATAAATAAAAAAGTGGTTAAACCTGTGAAAATAGTTTATATGGAAATATCAAGGTCAAGAAAGAAAATAATTGATTTTGTCCGTTGATTTTAGGTTGAAAGAAAAGCGAGTTGAGGCAAAAAAAGTGGTGTCATTGATAAAGCAACAAAGTTAATCGACCAAAAAATGGACCGGTAAAATAAAGGAATGACATCGGCCAAACAGTTGTTAAAATCGGCAAAACAGATAAATTTTGATTAAAATATATGATAAAAAAATAATAAAATCAATGAAAAAATGGGTTAGATAGAAAAATAATAAAACAACAAGGTTAATAGACAAAAAAATGGGTAAAACGAATGAATGACGTCGGCTAAACACGGGATAACAAAATAATGAACAAATCGATAAAAGAACAAGAACAAAAAAATTAGTTAATTGGAAAAATAATGTGAAATATATGAAAAAATAGGTTAAATAAATAAAAGAATAAGTAAAATCAGACTAAAATTTGGTTAAATGAAGAGATTGAGTGAATTGATTAACAAAAGTGAAAATCGACTAAAATTGGGATAAAGTAGAGATAATGAATGTATTGATTAACAAATGGGATAAACCACACAAAAAAATGGTGAAATCAGTGAAAGAACGAGAAAAATTATGATTAACTCAGTGTAAAAGCAGGTAAAATTGATATTTTTTTTTAAAGGAAGAAAATTGATATTGTCAAATCGTTCAAATGGTTATTTTAGAATAATAATTATGTAGACATGTAGTTTTAGATTAGAAATACTTAGTAATTATAGTTCATTTTTTATTTTATAGTTTTGGTTTTTGGTATTTGTGATAACAACATTAAATTTTTGGTAACAATATAAATAATTAAATTGATTTAGTCAAAAAATTATGTGTTATGTCATTAATACCATAATATGATGAAAAATAATTTTATGATTCAACTAACATAAAAAAATAGTTAATTACGTGCAACACACGTGTTTTTTTCTAGTAATTTAAAACATTTAAGGCCTATGTGGATGAGTTTTGCGAGATCAGGTCAAAACTCATCCAAATAAATTTCATTAAAACCATGAAACTCATCACAAATCTATTCAGAAACCGACACCTAAACTCTTTGAAACCTATAAAATTTTAATTTGAAATTCAAGTGAGGTTTCAACTTTTTCAAAACCACAAAACCCAACATTTAAAACCTAACCAAACGAGGTTTCAAAGGTTTTACCAAAACCACCAAAATCATTTTTTTTGAAACTGAGACTCGCGAAACCGAGCCAAAACCCTTCCATATAGACCCATAACTATAACAAATTTAATCACGCATATGCATGTAATTTAGAGATATAAATGCAGTAGATCCAACATACAAGTAATTCTGGATGTAGCATCCAAAATACAAGTTATGATTGCCCAATTAATTGTTAAACAAGTGGTATTAAACATTTTTAACTGTGAAACGACCCAAAGGCCAAAAGAGTAGATCCAAATTGGGCTCTATAGTTAAGCGACTGTTTGGTAGGGGAGGATTGGGTTGGGGAAGCTAAAGGAGCTACTTCATTTATATATTGGAACTTGAGGAAAATGGAAGGATTTGCCAAACACTCATAGATAAGAAGTTTAACCCATTAACTTTTGGAGAAGTTAGCATCTCCAAGTAGCCAAAAGTTAAATTTTGACCAAAATGGCTGGCAATTGCAAAAAATATTCAATGGTGCTTACTATATTAGCTAGTGAACCAATTTTTTCCTAGTCAAAATATTGTCAAAAGAACCACTTTCATTATTTCAGTATATTCCTTATAGTTTCTTCAATATGGCAATTTTAGTCTACTCAAGTGAAAATACTGAAAGAGTAAGTTTATAGATATTCAATTTTCCAAAAGAAAAAAAATAAGACTCGCAAAATTAAATACATTAAAAAAAATATTCGCGACTCATTCAAAAAACAATAATTTCTTTTTTTTATTATCATTAATTTCTTTTTCTTCTATGTGTTGTCCCAGTGAATGGAAATGATATTGTAGACTACATTCCAGGACTCCCTCCAACTCATGTTTCAGATCTTCCCAAAATCATAAGAGACCAAGAAAGGACTTTATCCCTAAAAATACTCCCTCGAGAATCCAAAACAAATTATCTCATCTTCACTTCTATTTATGAGATAGAGCGCCCAGTTATCAATGTTCTAATGCATAAATCATCCTTTTCTATATACAACATAGGCCCATCAACTTCATATCACAAACTCAAACACTTGATCAACTCTTCTACTACCATCAGCAATGAAAACGACACAGAGTGCTACATGAAATGGCTCAACTTTCAACCTCCGAACTCAGTCTTGTACGTTTCACTTGGCAGTTTTCTATCTGTTTCAGAAGCCCAAATGCACGAAATTGCAGTTGGGCTGCGTCAAAGTGGACTACGTTTCTTGTGGGTGGCACGTGATGAAACGAAAAAATTGCAGGAGATTTGTGGGGATAAAGGTTTGGTTGTGGCATGGTGTGATCAATTGAGGGTACTTAGCCATTTTTGTGTAGGGGGTTTTTTGACACATTGTGGCTGGAATTCGACGAAAGAGGCTTTGCTGGCTGGCGTTCCGATGCTTACTTTTCCAATTATTATGGATCAATTGCCTAATGCTAAGGCAATTGTTGAGGATTGGAGAGTGGGGTGGAGGGTGAAGAGGGAGTTTGATGAAGGAGATTTGGCTAAAAGGGATGAGATTAAAGAAATTGTATTGAGGTTTATGGATTTGGAGAGTGATGAAAGGATAGAATTGAGTAGAAATGCAAGAGAATTGCAAATGATTTGTGAAAAAGAATTTGGGAATGGAGAGTCATTTGAAAAGCATGTGGATGGTTTCATTAAATCGATACTCAAACATAGTTCTAGTGGAACTTGAAGAAATATGTATGGATGTATTTTGGCTTGATTCGAATAAAAAAATATGATTGTGTATTTTGATTGTGTGAACAAATTGACGCATGTATTTTGATTAAAAGTATTTGAATAATTTTTTTTTTAATAAACATTAATTTTCAATAACATTTAAAAATGTGAATTGTCTTTTGGATGTTGGAGTATTGATGAGAAAATATAAGTAATATGTGTCAAACTATATCTATTTATATTAAATTAATGGAGATTATATTGCATGATAAATGATTTGACTAAAAAATCATTAGTTTAAGCTTTTGTGGGTTTTTTTAAGGGTTTAAGCTGGTTAAAACAGTTTCAAATGACGCTTATCCTGAAAAAAAATTGGATGCTTCGGCCAAAGTGTATCTAAACATAGCCAAAAACTTTTGAACTATTTTGGAAAAGTTTTAATTCGATTCTATTATATTTGGTTTGAAAATTTGATTTTTTATAGGATAATTGGATTTAAAAATTGATTTGAAGTTAAAATTTTTAAAACTCGATATCTGGGAGTGCACGCGTAGTATGAACTAAATACATCGAATTAATTTAGTTCAAATTACACTCATAATTTGTAACATTGAGAAGAACCATGATTTACGTTGTGTAGTTAATTTAATCAACACCATATGTCGTACTAATAAGCAGATCAATGTTTTAATCACGATATAAGCGAATTACCCATTAGATATAGTTTTGGAATGTCACTCTTGCACAATTGCCCTAGTTTTGGCTTACAAAAGAACCTATATATGTATTAGTATTTGATCATAATCATATCTTATAAATTTGTGTGATCCTTAGTATTTATTATATTTGCATTTATTGCTCTTGACAGTTAAATTAGTTCATCTAAATAAAACAGTAGTCATATAATTTGGCCTGTTTTGTTGCCTCCACCTGATCAGTGAATTTGAGATGATATTGTAGATTACATACCAAGACTCCCTCCAATTCATGTTTCAGATCTTCCACCAGCAGTCAGAGACGAAAAACATTGGCCCTTCTTCTTCATATATACTCCAAACTGAAATCCAAAACAATCACAACCCAAGATCTCAAGATCATATCAAATGGCTTGACCTTCAGCCATGCAGCTCTGTGTCAGCCGGGCTGCTTCAAAGTGGCCTTTGTTTCTTGTGGGTGGCACGTGGTGAAACAAGATTTGGGGGGAGAAAGGTCTGGTTGTGGCATGGCAGTGATCAAGTGAGTGTTCTTTCTCATTCTTCATCAGTTGGGGATTCTGGATCAAATGAGTGTTCTTTGTTGGCGGGTGTGCCGATGCTTACTTTGCCTATAGTTATGGATCAAGTCACGAATGCTAAGGCAATTGTTGAAGATTGGAGTGAAGAGAGAGTTTGATAAAGGATATTTGGTGAGAAGGGATGAAATTAAAGAGCTTAATTGTGTTGAGGTTTATGGATTTGGAGAGTGAAGAAAGGAAAGAATTGAGTAGAAATGCAAATGATTTGGATTATGGATTTCAAGAAAATGTTGGATGGTTTTATTAAATCTGATCTACTTTGGAATTTAGGTCTGGTGGAAATCTCGGAGCAGTAATTGAACTTTATTAGCTAGCTAGTAATTAATTATGTGCAAGTTTATGTTCCATGTCGTCTACGTACATTGGAAATTTATGAAGACTTAATATCAAAATGAATGCAAGCTAGAAGGTATTTTGGCATAACGAAACGAGCTTGTCAAAGATTGTCGCTCTATATATTTTATTAAAAGTCTAGAAGATCGATGGGCAATCGATCCATGTTAATAACACGAATGTACTTTTAAACGCACTCTGGGGGAAGAACCGGGTGTGTAGACCTATCACTGCAATAATCATAATTCATGTACTTTGCCCTCGCTTGCTCACACAATTTTTCTTGATCATGATCCAACTTCCAAAATTTCCTCTGGTTCCACCAATAATCAGAGGGGGAATAGCAATTTTGAGCATTAATGTTGGAGATTTGAGGCATTAATGGGCAGGCATCAACATTAAAACCTTGAAAATGGGCAATGAATGGCGCATTAGACCAATCAATCTTTGTCCTTCCTCCATCAGTTGCCCAACTTTCTCCATTCCATAAGCTAGCTTCTATATTCATTGCTTGTGTTGGGTAACTCACTCCAATATTTGTTTTGTTCTTGAATACTCTTATGGGGATGTTGTCAACATAGAACCTGCATGCAAAATTGTTTCTTTAGCATTTTTTGTCGTGTAGAATTGTCTCAGTTTTGCACTTTTGGTCTCAAAGGAAACGATAAGTCAAAAAATACAAAGTATTTTAAAAAAATTGAGACCAAAAGTGTACTTTTGCAAAGTAATAGACAAAAGTATTTTCTTACACTACTTGATATTGATTCCACAATATTTTGTAAGAATGGAAATCTGCTGTAGGATCAAACCACATAAGGAACCTTTGCTCTCTATTTCCTTGCCCATTCACGAACACATTTGTCTGTAATGTAATTGGTTTACCTTCTTTATTCCCCAAAAATTCAAAATCTAGCTCATCATGATTGTGAGTGTTCGAAGTGAGCTACAAAATGTCCATAAAATCATGACAACCAGATTAGATTAATAACAAATCACAATAAATATATAAATACCAAGATGAAAAATTCAAATGTTGAGAAATTAAGACAACTATAATATTTTTTTTACATAAAAAGCCGTAACAACTCCAGCAGAATTCTTGTTGGGTAGCTTGATTTTCATATGAAAGAATCCAGATCCATAGCTAAGTTTGGATCCAATGCCAGCCCCTACAATATATACATTCCTTTAATTTCTTTTAATAACACATTGATTTAGACGATCGAGATCATGAAATTTATAGTTTTGCAATCTCAATTATAAATAAATCTTTCGCGTAAACTTTTGCAAGATTAAATGTATATTCTATATATACTTATAATTCTCAAATAAAAACAAACTATTTAAACTTTTTGCTTGTGTTAAATTGTATGTGTAACAACAACGTGAAAGGTATTTATTTTATGTAAAATAGTTTTTTTTTTTTTTCCTTTCTAGAATAGTGTTTAACCCGATTGTACATCCATGGAAAGCTGCACTTGTCTTCCTTGATCGAACAACAAAACATGATCATTCCCCCATGTAACATTATAGTTGACATCAAACGCTATGTCTTTTGCTCTACAATTCACCACTCCACATAACAAAACAACTGCAAAGAAACTTAAAAAGAAATTATCACAAAAACTCATTTGAAAAGACCCTAATTTGAATTGTGATACATATATATATATAATTGATCCAATAGTACATATGTAGCTTCAATTTATATAAAGAACTTTTTTTTCAAATTGGCCATGAAAAAGCTGGCAAGGATTGTGTGAGCATCAGCTTCTAACTAATTATCTACACGTCAGTAACTTGTCCATGCTACAAACCCATAACTAATTGTATCATTAATCCTTGTTTGGGAATGATTTAATTATCTCAAATTTCAAAGTGTCTTTAAAGTGAAAATATTCTTGGCAATTTATAGATTGTATAGATATAATGTGTTCTCAAGTCATTTTTGCATAAGCGGTTTACCAACATAAAAGCATAGATAATATTTGTTCGTCCTTGCATCATGCATGGATCTTTCACTTTCATGTTGACGGCATGTTTCGGAATTTCATGTATGGGTATGTGTTTTTAGAGAAGAAAAAAAAACAATTGATATTCTAGTCGGAAATTGTTCAAATGAAGTTACTTAATTCGAATTGAGTTATATGTATAAGATTATATATAACATATCTAGCTAGAATTTATTCATTTGATATATATCAAATCAAACTATAGAGCAAATTATCATTTTTTTTAAGGAGCAGCAAAATTTGGAATTTTATTTTTCATACCAAACCTTCAAAAAATACTCATTTAATACCAAAATTGAAGGATTTTTTTCACATTTGCTTGAGCCTTAATTGTGATTTTTGGTATGCTTATGTTCCAAAACTTTTACCATAGCATGCTTATGTGTCCTATATCGTTCCTGGAAATTATTGTTGCATTATTCCTTGTAGCTTATGAGATAAGATTTAATTTTGATTAATGTCTCGAAACTTTGTTAATTTTCTACGGATTATTTATTGCGTTTCATGAACTAAAACTTGTATTATTAGAAAACTTCGTCAAGAGCCGTATAAGGAACACAAAGTTTGGCCCTTCAAAATTGAAGGAGAAAGAAAATGTGAAAAAAATCCTTCAATTTTGAAATTAAATATGTATTTTGTGAAAGTTTGTACCAAATGTCTGAAGAAACAATAAGGGTGCATTTATTATACATATATTGCCAGATTCACACTCCGATCCGAACTGTGATCCACAATTTAGTAAAAAAAAAAAAAAAACATTAATTTAACAAGGCATGAGTTAATATTTCATTCATGGTCTCATTTTTATTCATATTTTATCCTACCAACATGAATTAATTTTCATACATTAACAATTTTTTTCACTTTTTTTCCACATGACATGATAAATAATTGGGTAAATTACGGATACCCTGAGGTAAGGTCGAATTTAAAAAAAAAAAAAAACCCCTCACATATTGTGTATTACAAAAAATTCCCTCAAGTTTGTTACTATCTTACAATTAGCCCATCACCCCTAAAAAGTTCTAATTTTGCCCTAGGGGGTTATTTGTAATGTTTATAATATATTAAAAAATTAAAACTCGGATTCTAATTGTAATGTCTCTTTAATTATAAAATTTTACTAATTTTGATATATCTCACTAATTTTTCTTTATCCCTTGATACAGTTGACCAATCAACTTGACTAAAGTAATAAAAATTATAATAAATAGCTTAATTAATATATCTCACTAATAAGTTGATAATATCATATGACACCATATATATTAATATTTAAAATATTTAATACACCACAAATATGAATAATTTAAAATGATAAGTCAATTAAAAGATTGAAAAGTTTGACCGGATACTGTATTTAATGGAGTAAAAACAATGGGACGGAGGGAGTACTTATCACACAAAAAATTGATAAAGTTGTATAATTTGCCGATAAGTTCCAAAAAATATTACAAAAATCTTATTTTGTACACATTTATTATTAATTTAATTTTTATAATAATAAACTAAATAACTTTTTATTATTAATAATTTATAAATATGAGAAATTCACTACATATTTAATTAATAATTAATTTTGTATAGTAAATTTATTCATACAATATAAAAAATGATTTATCAATTTTTTAAATTAAAGAGATATTACAATTAGAACCCAAGTTTTGAATTTTTTATGATATTACAAATATTACAAATAACACCCTAGAGGTAAAATTGGAATTTTTCAGGGGTAAGAGCCTACTTGTAAGATGGTGACAAACCTAAGGGGGGTTTTCATAACGTGATGAGATTTTTGTAATTAGGTCTTATCTCAGGAGGTATCTGTAATCTACCCTAAATAATTTGAATTAAGTAGTTAAATGTGCCTGAGTTAATCATTTATATGTTGGAGTTTATAGAATTGTAAAGAAAGTTTGAGTACATGAGCTTAGACGGTGAAAAATATCGGTGAGATTATTAGATCCGAAAAAGATCAATATCTCAAAGAGTCTGGGCAAGTTTCGATCGATGGACTAAAAAATTTAAGATCCGGACAAGATTCGACTCCAACAAATCATACCCAAGATAAATGGAGTTGGATCCAAACTAGGCCTTATTCGACCTAATCAGACATGTTTGTTGTTTTAGATATGATACAAGTCTAACTAAATTATTTTAACAAGTTATTGTTCGACTCATATTTTGTGCTAACTGACTTCGCTTGTGATCATAATACATAGTATTAAGTTTCAACAACATTTGACTGATAAATGTTTCGATTGGGTCCAACCAACCCATGGATGACTCGCGATGAATGCCATTAGGATTTGTATTGGTTGTTTTGTTTAAGACTTATATGAAACTCGAACTGAGGGTGATGATAGCGTTAGCATATACACCTAAAGTTGTTGCAAATTAAATAAATTAATGTTTCAGGTGAACTGACTATGGCACAACCACCATACGTGATATAAAGTGTTTTGTATAATTAAGTGTTTTTGGCATCAAATGGACACTTGATGGCGACGTAAGTGTAAATATTATTATGTAAAAATTTACTCAAAATTTAGATTAGTTTTATAAAGTCTCAAATAAAATCCATTCAATTACCAAAACAGATCATATTCGTATATATTTTGTAATTAGTGATGCTATATTATGCTTGAGGACGAACCATAATCTGGTTTATCAGATATTCTAAATCCAAACAAAAATGGGAATTAGACCAAAACAAAAAATCGTTTTTGTCATGACTGTGTGTGTTCAATATTTTGGCCTTACATTGAACTAATTAATTTTAATTTGGTGGAAAAGAAGCTACTATTATGGAGAAGTCCTTTTCGTCAGCAAACTACTTGTCTGTGCAAATGTAATCTTCCTTGCATTCAATGTAACCAAAAAAAAGAAAATTGTCCAACGGATCCGTGCTAGCTAGCTTTTGTATTGTTGTACTTACGCTAATTGTCTCATTAAATTATTGCAGTTAATCATATAGAAGACACATGTTGTCGGTGTTAGTGTTAATGAGTTTTATAGGTGTAAAGGGAAGTAATAATCTCCTTCAAGAACAAAAATCGTATTTATTTACTAACTCTTTCAATTATTCAACACTTCAATCTCTAGTATTTCGACTCTTTTACACTTAATATACGATAGCCCCTTCATAAGACGAGATCACGAACTATAACAACTTAAAACATTAATCTATCTAAAAACAAAGAGTCAAAATGTAATTTTTCCATAACTATTTACCCAGTATTTTTCCATTTCTTACTCACCAGACAAACAAAATTGAGGACCCTTGGTCCCTTAATATCGTAAAACAATATTTTCCATTTTGCGGTATTGATAATTAATTTAATGCATCTCGTGTTGTCATGTGAATGTGTGTACCTAAAAGAAAAGTATAGGACCACAAGAAACAACGGAAATTAATTTATTGAATTCACATTTCAAACCTAAGACATTTATAAAACAAATTAAATGTAAATAAACTTAATTTTTGGTTGGATGAATTAACCAAATTAGATGTGTCAAGAGAATAAAAAATCAAATTAAGTCTGAGTTGGATTTTTTTCACGCATAAAAGTGTGGGGTGTTAATTGACTGCATTTATTCAGGATCACAAAACTCCAAAATTTCAAGTATTAATTCAAAGTTGGTTTGAATATAATGACTTTTTATTCTTTCCATATATACATATATATATATATATATATATGCTTTATGATTAAAAGTAATTTTACTTATTTTCAAAATAATAATTCTATAAAAGTATAATTGGAGTATTACTTATTATAATATTCTCATTACTTCATGCAAGATCAGACACCAATTGTAATGCAATATTTATATTTTCATAATGAATTGGAGAAAAAAAAAACATTAATGCAAGACATTATAGCATGAAGTAAATGGAAGATTCATGACATTGAGCGTGTAACATTAGGCCTATAATTTCTTCATAATACTGAAAAAACTAAAATCTGTACAGACAATGCAGATCCCAAGTCATTCATTATACATGAAAGAACAATGGTTCCAATAGTCAAAACAACCCAACTTATAAAATAAAAATAAAAACAAAAATAATAGTAGAAATAATAAACTAAGGAATGAAGTGACAAGAATACACTTTCCCATCGAAAATTCAACCCCTTTTAAATTAGAACATGCCAACCATTCTTTAGCATCATCAAACACCCGCCAAGAATTTACCGCTACCTCGTCTTCTCTCTACCGTCCACAACATCGAAGATTTCCTAGCCTTTGGATTTGAACATGAATATAATATCATCAATTCATTCTCTAACATAAATAATAATCAAAGCTTAAATCAACAATAGTTATTTACAAAATTTTGAAATCACTCCAACATTGGACAAATAGATATTTTAAACCAACTGAGCCTTAGTTTCATGGATCAAAATTTGATTTCCTAAAGATATTTCGATGAGTTATAAACAAAATTTTGATCCATGATTTAAACCAAACATAAAAAAATGGAAAATAAATGAAGCAATGAATATTAATTAAACAGAAAAAATGCTAAATAAAGTGAGGAGAGAAGAAAAATTACTGGTGCGAATGTGGAAATGAGATCAGAAGATATCAAGAATTTCCAGAATATAATTATTGCAAAGTGGGCAATTCCCCCTCTGCACCCACAGCTCCCTCGAGCACAACCTACAGAAAGTATGTCCACAAGGTATAAACGCCGCACCCTTATGCCTCACCATACAAACACAACAATTGTTATACTCTCCCCCAACTGCACTCACCTCCTCTTCCTCATCTTCATCCTCCTCCTCCTCGCCCATCATGAAACTATCAAGCCCCATTTCCTTGTCCGTCTCCGCCAACAACGACATTAACGACATCCTCACCGGATGCTCCTCCTCCTCCTCCTCCTCATCATCATCACCGCTACCCTCGTCTTCTTCCTCATCCTCTTCCTTTTCTTCTTCATCCTCGTCATCATCCTCATCATTGTCACGCTCCCTGTTCAATCTCCGCATTGCTAATGAACTCGTGTGCTCGAATCTCCCACTTGCTCTCTCTAATGCTCGGCTGGAGTTTCTCTCCAGACCTGGAGGCTGGTTTGACTGGGGCGGGTCGCCGAACCGGGTTGAGGGCCGGCGATTCATAGCCATCATTCTATTGTTGTTGTTGATGGGGACATCGGAGGTGGGGACGCGGACGCTGGAGGTCCAGTTGGAACCGCTGCCTGTGCGGCGGAGGCGGAGTTTGTCCTTGAAATGACGCCAGCTCCTCTTGCCGCCGTCTTTGTAGGCGGAACCGCCAGATTCTTCTCGGATGATGTCTAATAGTGTCCGGTTAGATTGGACGCGTTGAAGCGGCTCGTCCGCCGGTCCGGTCTGTTGACCTCTTTTGTTGCTGAGGACCGCGTTTAATGTCAGACCGGAGAGGTTGTTTCGCCCGGCGGCGCTGTGGTTGTGCGAGTCGCCGGATTCCATTGACCGGGGAGAAATAGGTAATGTATGAATTTGAGGATGGGAAGCTTCGTTTATGGGAAGATGTGATGAGATTTGTTGGAATCCGAAGAACAGCAGTGTAATTAATTAATCAATAAAATGAAATTGGAATGCCCAGATCTGGGAAAAACCGGACCCCCGTTGCATTGGAAATAAAAAGCATTGGATACCTTTCAACGGAATTACGGAATCAGAGGGGACAGATCTGAATTGGATACCAGATTTTGCAATGATAATGCAGTTGTGAACGAGAGAGAGAGAGAAGAGAGAACAAAAAGAAGAATATGGAGTAATAATTATTCAGGGGAAAAAAAATGGGGGAGTCAAAGAGACAAGGAGGAACAAGTGTATGGAGATAAGATTAAAAAAAACAAAAAGCTGAAAAGTGAAAAGGCCTTTTTGATTTTCATTTTGTAAAAAGGAAATAAATGTTCTTTCTGGTGTATTTCTGTTTTTTTAGATTAAAAAAAAAAGAAAAATACTACTGAAATTACTTATACTTAAAAATTTATTGAGGTTATATAGGAGGTAAGTAGTATGTCTGAATTTATATTCAAATTTGTGTTTCTAGAAATATGGAGTTCTTTCCGACCCTCAAAATTTAAATTATTAAGAAACTATATGAAAACTGCAAATTACTATAAGTTACAATAGAAGCAAACGTGACTGAATTATGTTTTATTTGATTTGCTTATTATTCCTTCAATTTTCGTGTATACATTGATTTGTTAGAGATAGAGTTTAGTTTGGATGCTGGAACGAGTCTTTTGGAGTGGTTGAGTTAATTTTAGTTAATTGTTAATTATTTTTCGTGTATATATTTGGTAGTTTCAAAATATATATATAAAATAAAAATATATTGGATTAGAGCAATAAATAAGTCGATTAAAATCAACATTGTTTAAAGTATTGTCTTTCAATTTAATATTTTAATGACACCTACGACCACTAATCATTTCACATAATTTGGACGATTATTTTAATTATGGACCACTGAGACAAAGACGCAATCTATGTGTACCAAAAAATGTAATAAATCGGGCCTACGCCAGTCAATTGGTAGAGATGAATCATGTTTTTGTTTTCATCAATAATGCTTCGTTGATAATGATAAGACTTTTTATCCAAGACTAAGAGGTATTGACTATTGAGTTTAATTTTCATAAATTTGGGTTTTCTTCTAATTTAATGTTAATTAATTGAAGTTATTTTCGCTGTAATTTGATTGTATTTGAATATATTTTTAATATATAATTTGATAATATTGATGTAATTTGGACCTTTAAAAAAATTAAGGTTTTTGTTTTCCAAGTGATACTTTAAATTACATAATTATGTCATAATATATTAATATTGATTGCATTAGACTGAAAAACTAACAAAACTAGGCTAAAAAAGTCGAGGAGGTCTATATTTGTGGATCATGACTGCACTCAGCCCATTTATATTATTGTCCAACTAAGATTGTACCCATGTCATAACACTGGATCCAATTCATACTTCAATTTAACCCAGCCCAATACATGACCACACAAATAAAATAATCGGGTCCTATACTCCAATGGGGTTCCGGATCTCCCCAATGAACTCCAAATATTCCGTCGAGCTTTGATCAAAGCTCCCATGGCTGCTATTCTACATTGACGACTTCCAATTCGAAGTGTCATCGCTCAAATGAGCATCCTAAAATTATATTTTCTTTTGTTTTTAGTACTATTATCTTCGGCCTCTGAATCTATAGCAGAAGAATTGGGGGAAGAGTTTACAGAAGCATTGCTTTTGCGGCCATTGCCCGATCGGAAAGTGTTGGCGCACTTCCACTTCCAGAGCAGTGCGCCGCCGACTCAAACCTATGGCCGCCACCATCACCTCTTCCCCAAGTCCATTTATCAGCTGGTACGTAAAATATACTCCTAATACTTTGATTATAGTATATACTTAACTCATTTACTTATTTATTTCTGTGTGAGTGTTTTTACTCATCTGATACCATACCTTACTGAGATCCTACATTGTCAAATGAAAATTTGTAGGTAATAAAATAGGGTTTTTTGGCAGTTACATACACTGTATTATTTGAATTAGTTTGAAAGACACATTTGTTATTTTAACTGGAAGAAACTCCCTTTGTTTAGTTAGAGTCATAAATTTAGGAACCTCCATTGTGGTATCCAAACTCGAGGGCTGCAAGTATTGTTAAATTTAAGTGATGAAATCCGATTGATTTTACTGGTGAATGAACTGTTTGGTTTCAAAACTTTGCTTCCAGGCCAATAGTTGACATGGTCTTAGTTGGTGACTGAAGTTGTATATTGATTATATTCTCTTTTGTTTTGAGATGCAGTGATTTAGACTCGTAGGTATACAGTTTTATATAGCAAAAACTGCCATTTGATTGGATATGGGTTGTATTTTGTATCCGCTTTCTCCTTTTGAAGGTTGAGTAAATTTTCCATTTCATACTCTTTTATGCAACAAGGTTGTTCTTTAAGATTATAATATTCTAAATGAGTATGGTAAAGCCTTTATGCTGGATTCTATAGCTTTGTGCAATCTGACTTTTTAACCATTAGCCTCATGCCTGCAAAATCAGGTCCACAAATTCCAAATCCGCGAGATGGAGCTCTCTTTCACACAAGGTCGCTGGAATTATGAACGTTGGGGAGGATATGACCCCATATCGAGTAGCAATGCAAAGCCTCCTGGAGTAGAACTGTGGGCTGATTTTGACGTTCCTCAACATCAGGTTGATGATTCCTGGAAGAATCTAACACATGCTCTTTCAGGGCTCTTTTGTGCGTCAATAAATTTCTTGGAGCATTCAACTACTTACTCTGCACCTCAGTGGAGCTTTCGCTCATTATCGGGCAAACTGCGCTATGGCACATTGCCCCGTGAAGCTGTTTGTACTGAAAATCTCACTCCCTGGTTGAAGCTGCTTCCTTGCAGAGATAAAGCTGGGATTTCTTCGCTGATGGACCGACCTTCAATATATAGGGGGTATTACCATTCTCAGAGGCTTCATTTGAAATCAGACGAGTTTGCTACATCTGAGTCGAGAACTGGAATTGTGCTTGAACAAAGTCTTACAGTTGTTCTCCAACCAAACACTTTAGGAAGTGGAGGGACATTTTCTGGTAAAATTTCACAACCAAATTGGTCTCTGAGCTCATTATTTGGCAGGAAAGTCAGTGGAAAATGTTCTCTTTCTAATTCAGCTAATGTGTATTTCCAACTTGAGCAGAACCTGGTATCTCAACTTAATGAATTAAAGAAAAACAGTGAGACGTCAAAGAATGAGATTCTCATTCGCGACGGCTTTCAAAGTAACCCTCTATTTGAATTATCACTTCCCCCCAAAAGGGTTATAAAAGAGGCAGATAATTTGCAGAAAGAGGGCTCTATCCTCTATGAATTTTCAGTTAAGGATTATGATGAATCTGAACCATTTGATTTGGGATTAAGGTGGAAGTCACCTGTAGTCTGGTCATGTCAGCAGGCACCCTTACATGCAAGCAGATTTTTATTGGGAAGTGGAAACGAGAGGGGTGCTATAGCCATCTCATTGAAGTCTACTAGGAGCAACAATTTACTAAAATCTGGTTGTAATGAGAAAGAACGCTGGTTGAAAGTTGGCATTTTCCAAGTGGTGCCTTGGTATGTCAAAGTCTATTATCATACCCTGGAAGTGTTTGTAGATGGAGAACTTCAATCAACTATGGATAATGTAGAGCAGATACGTATTTTACCATCTGAAGACAAGGTCTCTCCTGGCGTGATGGAAATGGTCTTGAGGTTGCCTTGTAGTGTTAAAACAGCTGCATTGACCATAGAGTTTGATAAGGTATGATTCCATTTACATTAATATAAAGAAAAATTAGTGGTTTGACGGCATTCATGAACAATGATATACATGGATAAAAAGCAAGTACTTGTTTGCACATAACTTGTCAAATACAGCTAAATGCATAAATTATTGAAGTAAAATTATTTGATGGGAGAAGAAAGAAGGAAGGAGGGTGATTTTTTTTTTTTCTTGTTAAGGAAGGGTGATTTTCTACTCCTCACAAGCATCCATTTTTTATCATCGTTTGAAATGTTAACAATAACCTTTTTTTTAATCTTTTTCCTGTTTGTAATTCCCGGATCCAGAAGAGACCCGAAATTCCATTTTTTGGCTAACCCCATGTTGTGGACCTTTTCTTCATAGAGAATGCCAGAGTGGAGACAGATTGGAAATGTAGTTCTATGATGTGCCTTGGTTTTCTTTTGTGTTTTTTTGCTTAAGATATTCGTGACTTGAAAGCTGACATAAGTAATTAATATTGGTTGGCTAATTGATTGTACAATCACAAAAAGCATGAAAAAATATTTGCTAGATCACTAATTCAAATAAGATTGAACTGATTCCTTTTCACAGTCTCTGTCTATCTAACTGATCTCTGTGAGTGTGGATTTGTTTTGTGTGGGCATCTCTTTTGTGAAACTTTCAAGAGTACAATGTAACCTTCAGTTTTATTAATTTTCCTAATTCCTTCATACTGTTTCAACAGGGATTTCTTCATATTGATGAATACCCTCCAGATGCTAACCAAGGCTTCGACATTCCATCAGCAGTAGTAAGCTTCACTGACTTCCTAGCAAACATAAGTTTTGATGATGATTCATTGAAGAAAGTACCCATACTATCTAAGTTACAGGTATTCAAACAAGTAATCCTGATCCCTTTATCCTTTTTTCCCTTTATTTTCCGTTAATTTTCCTTCATTTTATGAACCCTCTGCATTTATCCTTCAGGAAAAAATCCCGGTACTATCATACACTGAAGTACTACTTGTTCCTTTGACAACTCCTGATTTTAGCATGCCTTATAATGTGATAACAATCACATGCACGGTTTTTGCTTTATACTTTGGATCACTGCTTAATGCACTACGAAGACGTGCGGGTGAGGAAGAAAGGCTTCTAAAAGAACAAGGTGAGATATTCTTTGATAGTTTGTGTATTGTACACATTGAATGGTCTCCAATTTATTCTGCTCGACGGACTTTGAGCCTCAATCTTGTATACACTAAATTAAGAACAATATTTTAGCTTTCTTAATTATCCTAAATTTCGATTAGGAGTCGTCTCACATAAATTTCCAAAAATCCAGACACAGAAGTTTCTACATATAATTTAGTTTTAACGAACAAAATTATGAAGGTCCACTGACTAGGCGACATCAACCAACGACCATTGGTTAAACCCTGCAGTTCATTAAGTATCAAAGATTTTATCCCGCTTGTGATCTGGAAATCCTTTTGCCCCCACCCCACCATGATTTATGAACATATATTTTGCTTGCAGCTGGAAGGGGAGCAGGTCCATTGACCCTGATGCTATCAAAGTTATCTGCTAAGTTGAGAGGGAAGACATGGGAACCACCACAATCATCATCATCGTCTTCTAGATCATCTTCCATAAATTACAAGCTTATCGTGAAAGTTGTTTTGGTAGCTGGTGTTGCCGCTGTGTGGCAGTTCTACTTTCAATGACCACCGGAGCAACGTAGGACACCTTTTACTCTCTATAATACTAAAATTTATTTGAAAGAATAGGGATTAGATTTTATGATGGTTCATTGTTTCTCCATCTTCAGTTGTATAATTCGATTAGTAATTGATCAAATTCTGCTTCCACTGACTTTTGGCATAGATCAAGAACTGAAGGGCTAATTAGGTGTATCTTCGCTTAGGTTCAGATTTTTTTTGAGTGTTTTGAGTTTCTCCTTGATAATCGCACAGAACAGCTGAAACGTTACTCATATGTAGTTTGATTGAAATTTTCATAATGTTTAAGAAAGAGCGAGTGGGGCTTGAATGTGTGAGATGTATTTGGGTGAAATCTAGGTTATCGGGCCAAAATATATTTGTTTTGGTTTATTCAAAATGGTACTAACATAGAGTATATGGTATGTTGTTTTTTGTTTTTAGAACTTAATTCAAATCCCGATTCAACAGTTTGTTGAATCAAATATTAAGATGGTTCGGTTCAATCATCAAGGGTAGGTATTTTATTATGTGACTCGGGTAATTCTAGGAGCTACCCTCAAGGAGAGCTCCGAATTGATTCATTTATTTTTAATTTTATATATCACTAATACATATTCAAATAATTTTTTATGGTAATAGTAATATTTATTGGTGTTCTGCCACTAAATTAACTCCATTTATTATAATAAAACAATTCCATAATACAGAATACCCTATATTATTAATTATTACATCTGATTATTTAACATTTACAAAAACTTAAAAATCACCCCTGCGTGATAAAAACAATAAAGCCACTACAATTCTTTTTAACGAATAAACCATTAATAATTACTAATAAAAGATTTCCCCAAGGGGAAAGGTATAAAATGGAGAAACATTCAAAAATGGGCAAAAAAAGGTGACGAGATAGATCGAGAAACGGAAAGGAACCATTTTTGCTTAAGGAGCAGGGCAAGGTATCAGCATCTGCTATACTTTATGGCAGAAGAATACTCATCTTCCCTAATAGAAAAGTATTTTGTTGTTTTTTCCCTTAATTACAACATGCTGCATCTCTATCATCTGTTTGGATCCGTTTAATTATCTGACATTTTAGAAAATTTCTTCAAGTTACCTTTACCAATGGAAGCGGACGCCATATTGCTTAGTGAACTTGAGGAGATGGGATTCTCGAAGGTTCAAGCCACAAAGGCTATTCGCGCTGGTAATTAGTTCTCCTAAAATATACTTAATTTTCCTTTGGTGAAATCTAATTAAATTTGATGGATCAGGTTATCCATTTTGCTCTGCTCATTTTGTGTGATCGTTCATTATAATGTTATCCACTTACAGCTTACCAATTTGTTCTTAATGGTGACAAATTTTGATACCATTTATACCTTATTCTAATTCTGATTAAATTACTCTCCTCGGTAGAAATGTCATAGCTTTTGTTTTGTATCAGTATAACCTTAGAGTTATTCAAAGTTGAGGATGCCACGCGCGAAAGTTTATATCTGATTAATTTTAAGGGGATAACCTTATTATTGAAAATAAAAAATAAAAAAAATGAAGCACCTGGAAGGAAGATTAACCATTTTCTACTACAAATTTTATTTTCATATGGTGCAAAAGATTGAGAACTCAATCCTTTATTTATCTAAATAAGAATATGAAAGCTAAGAGTTTTCAGCATTTTTTAGATTAAATGTGTAATTAAGTGACATGAACAGAGTCTTCTTATCTTATCAAGTTCATTAATGTACCACAGGTCGCATTTTACTGATCTATGCTCACATTATGAAAATTGTATAGTAAGAATTTCATCTTCAAAATCCTGCTGGTCTAAGTTCCTTTGAAAATATTTTGTTTCTTGATCTAAGGTTCATGAAGTCTCTTTTTCTTCAATATAACTGCTTAATCATTAAGTTGCATCTCATTATCAGGTGTTTCAAATCTTGTACATGTTTATGTAACATCAATATACTTTGCTATTTTTTGAGTTAAAATAGTTTTATAAATCAGGGTTAATACTATGACAAAGCAATTTGACCAGAAAATGTATTTCTGCCGTAGAACTATGCTAGAGCCTAGATGTACTCTCCTGGCACTACTAATGTTCAACTATTAGAATTGGATAAAACTTTTCGCCTGAATTACTTGACACATTACATAATTGGAAACATTATAGAAATGTTTTCAATTATTCAAGCTTACATGGGATGCTGTTACATCTTGTCCTGTTCTAATCTTGATCTTTCCTTGTCGTATAAAATAAATACATAATGTGTAGTTGATCTCTTGTTTTGTTCTTGTTGCTAGTGTTCCTTACATTGTCCAAAATGCTCCATGCTTTATATAAAAAAAATCAACCTCAAAACTTGTTCAGGTAATTCAGATATCGAGGGCGCTATAAATTGGATTGTTGACCATGAGAATGATACAGCGGCTAATGAGACGCCAATGGTAGGTTGTTTCATCTTCATGGTCAATGGATATCCATTCTTAACATATTAGTTAGTGTTTATAGGACTTGAATAATTCAGATGTTTATTCTCTGGTTTTAAATTTTATTTCACGAACTTTCTTCTGGCTTCTTATTCGTCTGGATAAATCCTTTTATTAAATCAAGAATGGTAGTAAAAAAGAGAAACCATTGTTCTGATGCTCTGAGAAAGAATAAAGATAAGTATGGGATTGGGATGGTTTAGTGTTTTTTCCTTTATCTTTAGATGACAGAAATTAGGGATTGAAATGCTAAATAAAAGTTTTAAAAATAAAAATTACTTGTAACCCTGCCACATTTGATGTATTAAGTATACATGATATATTGCTTCAAGAAATAAGGCAGTTCATATTCATAGTTTCATACCACTTGACTACTGTAATACTACATTCTGTATTACGCTCATTGCATTATTTCACGCATCTGCTACTTATGCAACTAGCATCTTCAGGTTCCAGTCAACATCGATATTGAAGCATATGTGCCGTTTGAAATTTCTGAACAAGTGAAGATGAGAGCAGAGGAATTAAGGTGTTTTTTTTTATGGTCTTCATGATGAATCCTGTACTTGCTTCCTTCTCTGATAATTACACTCTTATGGGTCCTAGCTTTCTATAAACTATTCATCTACATATAATGATTAATGAATATATTGGTGTAACTTTTTAAATAAATTTCTAACTCTGAGACTTTTTTTTTTCTTTTTTAAATTGTTTCCCCTCATCTTTAGGAATCAAGCACGTAAAAATAAAGCAGAGCAAGAAAAGAAACTAGAAAGAGAAAGGGAAAAGGTACTATAGATGTATAATATTGGTGTCCACTAGCTTCTCATGTTACATTAGTGATACTTGTGATAGTTGAGCAAAAATTAATTTTGCAGTTCTCCTTCTGTCGGTGTATCTAGTCTTGCATCATGTTGTATCTTCATCGCTTGTAGGAAAGGATTCGATCAGGTAAAGAACTCTTAGAGGCAAAGCGGATGGCGGAAGAAAGTGAAAGGAAACGGTATGGCCTTGATTTTGGTTCTTTATTATTTTTCTTGGATTTTAGTGAGTAAAAGGTTAAGAAAAAAGGTTTTTTTTTTTTTTTGCATCAAGGGATGTGATAGAACAATAAGCTCCATTTTTTCTTTGGGTAATTTTCATTTTCCTTATCATTTTAATCACTAGAATCCAAGAACCAAACACAGCCTTAACATTTTTGTTTTCCGTATATACAAATGGTACTCTTTCACTTACCTTGATCAAGTCTCAGGCTTCTGGCCCATCGGAAATCAGAGAAAGAGGAAGAGAGACGAGCAAGGGAGAAAATTCGCCATAAACTTCATCAAGATAAGGTACATCTATTAAAAAGCTTGCTTGTGCTAATTTCATGCATGTACATTAAAATTCCTTGTGAAAGCTAGTACAACTAAGAAAAAGATGTCTTATAAAACCTTAATTAAAAAACTTCACCCCCTTTGAAAATTTATAATGCCTATCTTCAAAATCAATTTCCATTTATTTTACTTGATATTTCTTAAGTTTGTTGGGTTGCCTTGTACATAACATGGTTGACCGTCCTAATTTTGTGTATTACGTTTCCTTCATTCTTGTTAGTTAGAAAGGAAGGGGATTTATGGATTGCCTGGGAAAGATTTACCTAAGAAATCTGCTTCGCCGCAGATAACAAGGGTAATCACTTCACATAACTTGGTTTCTAATTTTTAATTTTGCAACATCATTTACATCAAATTTAATAATGCAGAACTTGTCTCCAGTTGACTGTACTTTATTGCCTGTAAAGCCTGCTGCAGAAAGAGAGCACATGAGAGAATGTTTAAGATCTCTTAAGCGTCAAAACAAGGTAAATAATATAAAGATATTTAATTCTCTCCATTATACTGAATAATTATGGGGATCGATAAGGCTCAATGATATGCTACTATTATTGACTACAAGTACGTAAGGTAGGGGACAGTTGATTTTTCTCTTATACGTTGTAATATTATAGCATCTGATGTATTAGGAAAACAATGCCGAAGTCATAAGGACATTCCACACTCTCTTGATTTATGTGAAAAATGTTGTCAAAAATCCCGATGAGGAGAAGTTCCGGAAGATCCGCATCAGCAATCCAGCATTCCAGGTTGGTTGGTTTGTTATAATCATTCTACAAAAAAGATAGAAATTACTTAGTGAAAACCATACGAAAGTTTAACCTCGTGCCATTGATTCGTTTACCCTTTAATTGTTGACAATGTATGGTTTATTAACAGGACAGAGTTGGTAAATTTGTGGATGGGGTTAAGTTTCTTGAGCTCTGTGGATTTGAGAGAGTAGATGGAGGTAAATTTTTGCATCTACCAAAAGAAAAGGTTGATATGAGTTTATTGAAGTTAGCTGGAACTGAGCTGCAAAGTGCTTTGACGAACCCTTACTTTGGACTCTTATCAGGACTTTAAGTTCATGGATTCATTCTTTGATGCATACAGGAAAAGACTGTTGTTTCACTTGCAATTGACACAAAAAGCTGCAGTTCCTTTGGAAGATATCTTTTTTTTTTAATGATTTTCGAAATCGAACACTAATATTTTACTTTGAGATTGTGAAAAACCTGCAGAAATGAAGGAACTGAATCTTTTTTTCTTTTTTCTTTTTAGTAATTCGATTAAATTTACTGCAATTTTAGAATTTGTGTGAAATTTTAGTACTTTACTTATTTGATGTAGTAAACATTATTGTTTAACAATTGAACTTTTTAACTATATTGATTGTGTTAATTAATCTTATAAATCCATGAGTCGCAGTGAAAGTTGATTGCTTCTTCCATGTTAAAATTTATACTCCAAAGTAAGGCTTTATTTTGTTAAATGAATATTTCTTTTTCCAAAATTGTAATGATGTGATCTAACAATTTTCAATCAATATGCTGTAAACATCTAAACATTATTTAATTTACAACAAGGATAAGAAATTTGAGATGAATGTAATTAAGTTTTTTTTTTCCTTTTTCTTGGCTAGAAAGATACAAGATATTGTTCGAGACATTTTGAGTTATTTCTTCCAAAATTGCAAGAAGTCCAAGTTGGCCACATTTATAGGATGGATTATTATTATTATGATCGCCATTATTATTGTTATTATTATCATCATTATTTTACTACTATTATTATTAAGTATATTATCTATACTATTGTTATTTTTCACCATGAAGAAATCATTATTTTTTGGGCTTGAAATGTATCCCCAAAAAAAAGGCTAATAATATTGTCAGAGCATGAATTGTTGCTGCCAGAGCAATTATAAAAAAAATTCAAACATGCCCTTTAGTCATATTTATCAGGTTTTCCTCGTCCTTACATCGGGTAATTTTTAAAAATGCCATATTTGAAAGTTTAATTTACAAAAAGGCCATTAAAAACTTAAAAATTTCAAAAAAGCCATTATTTAAAAAAAGAAAAAGATTTATTCACTGATTTTGACATTTGGCAAATGTCAATTTGACATTTGGCGTTTGACATTTGCCAAATGCCAAATGTCAAAATCAGTGAATTGGCATTTGGCGTTTGGGGTTTCCAAATGCCAAACGCCATGAACATCTTCATGGCATTTGGCGTTTGGGATTTCCAAATGCCAAATGCCATGAAGATGCCCAAACGCCAAATGCCATGAACATCTTCATGGCATTTGGCATTTGGAAATCTCAAACGCCAAATGCCATGAATATCTTCATGGCGTTTGGCATTTGGAAACCCTAAACGCCAAATGCCAAAAACGCGTAAAAATACAGAAATCAGATTGGAGAAGAAAAGAAGCGGCGAAACTTACACCAAACGAATGATCATTCTCCTTCGTTCCTCCTATCCCCCATCATCTCTGATTGCATGTGCCATCTCTAATTTGTGAAATTCTTGGGAAAATTTTGGAATAGAGAAGTTGAGAGAGATGAGAGAGTTTGAATTTGAATTTAGGAATTGTGTAAGTGAGAGTTTTAGAGTTGGGTTTTGGTTATTTATTTATTTTTTATATTAAAAATAAAGAGAAAAGAAAGGCTTTGGCATTTATGTAAATTGTGATTTTGAATGTGGCATTTGTGAAAATCACTCTACTTACACCTCCTCAGTCCCATTTCTCCTCTTATCATTTATTTCTTCAATTTCTTTGGTGCCCATCCCTTCCTCTCACGCCTCCATACATTTTCAGTCCTAATACTCAACTGAACTGTTGGTCATTTTTAACTCTGAAATTAATTGACAAAAAAACATATTGAAATAGCTGAATGTCTCAAATTTAGTTTCATAAGCAAAATAATAAATGGTAGAGATTCCGTTCGTGAAGATACCAAAAAACTGTATCCCATTTACTTATCGCCATATTATTTTATGGTAACTCAGCCGCAGATTCCGTTCACAGGAGGACTTAATATATTGGAAAGAGGTCAAATATATAGGGCTTATTTATGTATGTGTTTGAACTAATAAACTTAACATCAATAGGTCCGTTGGGATGATGTTTCTGTCATATTTTCTGAATTCATTTTATTTACCAATATTGTGGAAATATATGTTTCTCTTTCATACTGCATCATAATGGGGTTGCACTTCAGTACAAAATTTGGGAAATTCAAGCCTATGCACCATTTGACAACACCCAAGTGCCTGCTTTTATATAGATTCATGAATGTCATGTCATATACTTTGGCTTCTTTTGCCTGGTAAATTGGGGTTGAATGCGGTTGTATCAACTACTTTTGCATTCTAGAGGAAATGTACTTTGAGGCAATTGACCTTTTGGTGTATATTGTCTATGTCAAAAGAGTTGATGGTCGTATGCTCGAAGTTAAATGTGTAAATTGTATGTTCAATTGAATGGTGAAACAGGGAACTTTTTCGTATTGGAGCATTATTATGAAAAATGAAGCTGTTTATTTTTTCTGCAGACAAAGAGAAGATGATGAAAAATGGGAACATGATCTTTTCGAGAACAATGAACCTCAAACCTCAAGTATGGTGTCTTTCGAGTAATATAATGTGTTGATTTTGTCTGTGATACTATGTTATTCTTGCACTTACCTGAGGCGGTTCTGATAGTTTCTTAACGTAGTTCATAGATCGCGGAGATGGTGTAACAGATCTTCGTTTGAAGATTCAAAGGAAGAGTATCGAGCAAGCAGCGCAAGGTGTGAAGGGATCTGTTTTTGGAGGTGCAAGATATTTGCGTGATAAGCTATCTGGTACACTGTATTCACGTCCGGTTGAGTCTAGGCCTCTACCATTGAGGCCAAAGCCTGCACTTGAAGTTAGTAAACCTTCTAGGAAGAGTGTCATAGCTGAAACAAAGAAGAACACTATGTCACGCCCCATCACTTTGCCCGACCAAGGAGGCCGAGCGGGCAAGGCGTATGACCGAGCAGCCTAGCCGGACGCGCAACATATCACCATAGGCGTGGCCCAGGCAAGGCAGGGACTATCATGGGTGACGACAAGGCATTTGGGCAAGGAAAGGCCGTCGGATGGCACAGAGGCGTCCCAAGGGTGGCCCCAGACAATTTGAAGAACCAAAGAAAGCCCTGGAGGTTCCAGAAGATTCCAGAGGGTTCCACATGAGTCCGGGACATTCAAGAGAACTCCGGGAGGTTCCACATAACTCCGGAGGGGTTCGAAAGAGCTTGCACAAGTGTAGAATACGGCAAAATGGTCTAGAACTTTGTGGAAGGCCTTAGAACAATATAGAAGCATTTAGTATATAGTAGGAGCATGTAGAAGGCTCCACACTTGTGTCCATAGTTCTAGTTTTGGTAGGAAATTGTAAAAGGGTCTAGAGAATTAATCCTAGCTCTTAGGTCAAAGTGATCTTAGTCATCCATTGGGGAAGGCTAGTAGTACAATTAGGTAGAGGCATTCATTTGTAAACCATCCAATTCCAAGTTCTCTTAAGTGCACTTTCTTTCCTTCTCACTTACAATTCCACTTAGCAACCCTACTTAGGGATGGTAGAGGCTGACTTAGCCAATTCTGCACGGGACAGGAACGATTGTTGGGGGCGTTTCGTGGCTAAGTGCCGCACGGTAAACTAAGAGAAAGTTAAGTCCGTGACAACTAGCTCTGTATCCAAGCAAAAGTCGCAGCAGAATGTAAGACAACTACCATTGATTAGGGGTGTTCATAAACCCGTCCCACCCGACCCACCCGCCCGACCCGCTCCAACCCGCCCGCAACCCGTCGGTTTTGTTTTTAAAATAATCAAGTACGGGTTGGTAATTTGTAAACCCGCACGTTATGGGTCGGGTGACGGGTTTGATGGTTAAAAAACCGACCCACCCGCAACCCGCACTTAATCATCCTTGATGTACTTTTTATTCATTGTTTAATAAAAGTGTGAAATAAATTACATTTATTAACAAATGAATAAGAACAAATAAACAAACTTTCTTAAAGTTTCTTGTATATATTAATGTTAATGGTACAAATATGTTAGCACATTATTTCCTAAAGAGTTTGTTGTTGAAAAATTGAGAAGAAACTTCACTAATTTGTTATTGTTTGTAATGTGTGAGTGATGATTTGTAATGAATTTTTTTGTGGGGATTTGTAATATTCTTTTTTGTGGAGACTATTGATTTAATTAATAAGAAATCGTTGATTATATTATAGTTTTGTATTTTTTGCTTTTTGGATTTAATTTTAAAATTAACAGTGAACACATTTGACACATTTTATTTGTTGTTTGAAGAACTTAAGATTATATGCTTAATTGTTTATATTTGGATGTTAAGATTTTATGACATTGTTTCCGTTCAACCCGCCAACCCGACCGCCACCCGCCCGCACCCATTCCACCCCAACCGGACGGTTTATGAAAATAACAACGCGGTTGCGGTTTAAAAAATTGGCAACCCGCACGTGTTGGGTCGGGTTGATTTTTTCATACAAACCCGCCCAAACCCGACCGCGTTCACCCCTACCATTGATAGATATATGCTCCCTCCCCCTTCCCCTTCCCCTTCCCCTTCAGCAGGGTCCAAGAAAGAAGATACTTCTGGCACTGGAGACAAAAGTCTGATGACTTTTTTGTTTTTATTAATTTTAAAAAGTCTGATGACTTGGAATATAGGTCATTTGGCTTCCTGATCATTGGATCATATGATTGTATCCTTAGACAAGCAAGTTTATTTTTGTATGCTAAAAATTCCATAAATCTTTTCAGAGGAAATCTAAAGTTAAACATGTTGAAATAGCTTGAATGTGTGTGATTCATAGTAATTGAAACATAGATGGTTTTGAAAATCCAAGGATTTGAGGTTAGTGATTCATGCTTTACCTTTGTCAAGTTCATCTCTTAGTCCTTTTGAAATTTACCTCACCGCCGTGAGTTCCATTGCCTCAACCTCACCGCAGTGAGGTCCATTGCCTCAACCTCACCGCCGCGAGCTTCAACCTCGCCGCGGTGAGGTCTTGCGTTTTTGAAGAACTCGTCGCGGCTATGTTCCATTGCGAGTAATTGAGGGGTTTTTTTGTATATTTCCCTTATTTCCTTATTTGTAATTTTAAACTTCTTGGGGGACTTTTTGATCTTTGTTATCATAGTTTTTGGGGTCACTTAGGCAATTTTGAGTAGTGGGTACCTTGCTATTAGGGCACAAAGGAAAAATCTTTACACAACTTTTGATTACTTTCTTCTACACTTTGGCTTTGAAGACTTCTGGAGGCTAGAGAGAAGTTGTTGTGGATTTTTGATCTACTAAGTTTCATTTGTCTTTAATCTCTTTTCCCTAGCATTTATAGTATGGAAATGTTTACCTTTGATGTATTGAATGTTTCATTTTCTAATATGAGTAGCTAAATCTTTAATTTTTAGGTTTTTGTGAATCATATGTTTGATCCATTATTGAATGAGGATTTAATGATTGATACTATGTTTGGATGTGTTTGTTAATCTAGTTTTGTGCTTTTATCATCTTTTTGTTTGGCCAACTTTGAGATGCTATGTATTGATTCTTGATTGCTTGACAAAGTGGATTGAGAGTTAGATTGTGAAACTAGATTGTAATTTGATTCTATGATAGACATATACATAGTTCATTTCAAGTTTTGTAAAGGTTTGAGTTTAATGCATTAACTAGGTTTAGTCATTTTAGACATAAATTGGATTAATCTACATTCTTGAATCCTTGAACATCAAGCATAAGTGTGGTTATCAATTGTTGAATCATTTGTTTTGGATTAAGCTATGTGACATAGAATCCTAGGAACTTCGATCATTAGATCCAAACTAGTGTTGTTTAAGTGCTTAATCACCATCACTTCACCTTAGTTGTAATATCAAACCACCACCTTACCAAACTTAATTAATTCAAGTAGAAGTAACAAGACTGTATTAGGTAAGTAATCGAACAATTCCTCGTGGGTTCGACACTCATTTATCACTTTATTATTACTTGTAAACGATCGTATACTTGCGTGGTTTGCGTACTAGAATTTGGAGCGTAACATAGTTCTAGTAATCAACAACGTTATTTTACATTGTCTTATAAACCTCTCTATTCCTCAAATGTTACTTGACCGAGCAAGCAAAATTAACAGGGCTTAATGCTCCATGCCGGCAGTATATTCCAGTTCATCGATTGAGAACTTTTACGACTGAACCTTAAAAAATAACTTGTTTAAATCCAATCACTTAAATTGAAGTTTTAAATAGGAGTAACTACTAGAATACGACATACTGAGAAAGAGTGATCCAAGAGTTTTCCCACATTGGAGAAGATTAAGACAATTTGAATACCCTTAAACAACATATGAATCCCATGGAATGTTTTCCCATGATATAAGCAAGCATTGGCCGGAGTAAAACATAAATAACCACCTTGTCGTGATGCATTGTTATATCTTGTTCTGTTGGCTGTGAAGCCTCTTCCACTGGTCAGTTGTTGTAATGTGTCTGATGGCTGATGCATCACCAGCCAAAAACCCAAATATCATTAACCAATTTTTACTTGAATGCTCTCAAAAGATCTCCAAACTTTCCTGCCATTTATAAAACCTGCAGGTTCACCAAAATTATACAATAGATTAATCGAACGCTTCACAATTTTAACAAGAATGTACTAAAGTACAATACTTTTTCTAACAAATTCACTTCTTATGCAATAGTCGTGTATGTTTTTATTAATTTCAATTCTAAACAATTCTTCCAGGAGAGCAAATATAAGTATAGCGAATATCGTTCTACAACAAATGTACATTAGTAAGGTTTGACTTTTGACTTGTTAATTTCGATCAATAGTTATAATGTAGGAATAGATTTTTAGTCCTCATATATTATGCTACGAAAAGAGCCCACAAATATGTTAGAATGGGTAAACAAGAAAAAGACAATAATCCGGAAAGCACAATAAAGCAATGAACAAGCACTAGTGTTTTACCTAAGAGGAAAGAGAGTAGAACATTGACATTGGCAGCAAACCGTGTATTTCTACTTCGGTTTTACCTATGGTTCCCAAGTGCCGGGTTGGAAATGCGGTTGTCACATGACATCATAATCTCAATACTCTTTTAATTCCTTTCTCCTTTGTCAAGAAACTTTACCAGTAATCACTACAAGAACAGCTTCCATTCTTGAAATGATGAAATCTCTTCATGTCCCTAACAACTATCTCCCTATTCACTATAACAGATATAAACTTTATAGCTTCATGGCAATCTCCACACACTCTGAGATTCTTAGTAATAATCAATCTGGTCCCTGGTCCAGTATTCAGGATCCCAAAAGCAATAGCAATCCTTTCACTGTGATTACAAAGCATCCTTACCTTCACTTCCTCTTCAACATTATGCAGCACAAACTCAGTCTTCGGTACATAACCCATATCTCTCATTTTACACTCAAGCTCTTCCATAATACCCAAAATCTTTTCATACTGAGGATGACCCTTGTCTTCTACAAGAAAAGTATGGATTTTACCATTTACTTCCACGACACTATAACCGGGAAATTTCTTCATTCCAGCTGCTCTCATGGCTTTTCTCACCAAAGCAACTTCATCCCATTTCTTTGCAGAAGCAAAGAAATTTGAAACCAGAGAATAAATCCCTGCTGTATCTGGATTTAGTTCAAGAACCCTTTTTGCTGCCAATTCTCCTATCAAATAATTTTTATGATTCAGGCAACCTGAAAGAAGGGCCACATAGAGAGCAATTCCAGGTTTGTATTTCATTGAATCGATTAAAATTTGAGCTTCTTCAACTTGTCCCGATCGAGCTAAAAGATCGACCAAACTAACATAATGTTTCTCCATTGGTTCAATTTTGTATTCTTTGATCATGACATCAAACCAATACCGCCCTTCCTCAACTAAACCCGAATGGCTCATAGCTGAGAGAAGAGAGGCAAATGTTGCGTGATCTGGTTTTGTGTCCCCCTCTCTCATTTGATTGAAAAGTGAGAGAGCGTCCTCTCCTTGTCCATGAATCCCATAACTGGAAATCATGGTATTCCATAATATAACGTCCCTAGAACTCGTATTGTCGTATAATAAACGAGCACGAGTAAGTGATCCACATTTTGCGTACATATCAACAAGTGCAGTACCAAGAACTTGATTCACATCAAGTCTTCGAACGATATATCCATGTATAGATCTACCTAATATTGGAGACCCAAATCTAGAACAAGCAAGAAGTCCCCCAATTAGTGAAACCAAGTCCGGCTCAAAACCGAGACTTTGCATCTCAATTAACAATTCGAGTGCATTTCCAGCATACCCATTTTGTGCATACCCAGAAATCAAAGCACTCCAAGATACAACGTTTTTACAACTCATAGACCTAAATAGGCCAGAAGCAATGTCTAGCTTCCCATTTTTGGCATACATGTCTAAAAAGCTAGTCTGCACCAAAACATCCATACGAAAACCTCTCCGGATCATATATCCATGTAAAGAACTACCGATTTTCAAGTTCTTGATTTCTGCACAGGCTTGTATTAATCCCAACATTACAACCCCATCACCTTCCAATCCTTCTTTTTGCATTTTACGATACACATCTATAGCTTCTATTGCTCTCCCAGTCTTCACAAAACCTGTGATCATCGTGCTCCAGGAAACGACATCCTTTCTACTCATCCTCTCAAATACACTAAATGCCTCATCCATTTTCCCACACTTTGCGTACAGATTTAAAACAGAGGAACCCACAAACATGTCGTTCCCATATCCACATTGAACCGCATTACTCCAAATCTCTTTGCCGGATTCTAAGTCGAATAAGCTAGTGCAGGCTTTGATGGCTATTGTGAAAGTCGAGCTGTCGGGCTTAACTGTTCCCATTCTCATGCTTTCGTAAAGCTTTATCACTTCAAGTTGGTAATTTTCACGAGAGTAAGAAATGAGCATTGCGTTCCAAGAATCAATTCTTTTATTTGGCAAATTGTCGAACAGTTCGTGGGCTAAGTTTATGTGACCTGTTCGGGCGTATGATGATATTAATTGGGCAGCTGAATTTCCATTGTTTAAGAACCCGGATGTAGTGAGTAGGGCGTGGATTTTGGAAATGGATGCTCTGTCTTTACAGGTTAAGAGAAAAGATTTGATCTCCTTACGAAGCCATTTTTCCACAATCATTTGATCTTGAAAAAACGTTGAAAACCAGTTTTGTTATTTGTAATTACGTGACTTATTCCGATGGAAACACAGACGCAAAATAAATATTTTTAAAATTGACTCCATAAATAATGATCCGGACAAAAGATTTTTTTCAAAAAAGATAACAATGAAAACTTGAGGGGATAAAAAGGAAAAAGAAAAGTTTAACGCCGTCTGTGGGAATCGAACCCACGACCACATGGTTAAAAGCCATGCGCTCTACCAGCTGAGCTAAGACGGCTTTGTGATCAATCTTACTTTTAAGGTACATATTCTATTGACAAATTGCTTATCTAATTCTCTTAAGTTGTAATTCATGTTAAAAATAACCTTTTACTATAGAACTTTTCTTTAATTTGTTACCTAAAAGTTAGTTTATACTATTACTATAAATATTTTTTACTCGATAACTCATTTTTTTTATTAGATAAATCATATTTATTCTAACAAAAAAAAGGATAAATCATATTTATAAGACTCCATTTATGGCTAATCTATTTGAAAGATAAGAAGACAAACGAGTCAAATTCAAAAAATAAAGAATTTAAATATGTTAATATAGAAGAAGTAAGTCGGTTCAAAGGATTAACAATCACATTTATAATATATCAAATGTTATTATGTCATTTCAAAGTCAACTTAACAAGCAAAATTCATCTAATTCCAAACATAAATTTGAATGCTAGTCATCATTTCAACAAAAGTCAGAATAAAATCTCTAAACTTCTACTACATTTACAAGTTCATTATACATTCTGCGAATTGAGGATATCACCCTTGAAATCTAAATTATCATGCTTTCACTCTAATGTACATTAGATCAAGACTTAGTCCTAATTTGTGAAGTTTGGCTCATTTTTCATTTTGTCTCAAGTTAATTAACTTTATAATTCTTTTGTCGTTTATTCTGAATTACTAACAATTAATTGGAATCAAGATTAATTGTTAAAAGCAAATATTCAATGTCCTAAAAGAAAATATAGCTAGCAGCCTATCACACAAATTTAACTATAAATAACATTCATAAAATTAATAAAGCATAGTGATAATTTGAGTATATAAAAGCATGAGTGATATTCACACTATTGTAAATAAAATACCATGAAGAATAATTTAAGATTTGTCATTGTTTATTAAACCTTCAAAAGTCGTTCGTTTCTTGGTCGTTGTGTCTTGGTCAAGTTGAACAGACAAGCACAGCCTGCCATCTTACTGTGTTTATTATTAATTACTCGTATATAATTAATTTAATTTGTTTTGTGAATAAAGGAAATTAGCCGTCACAACAGTAATACCGTTACCGGCGGCACCTGTCTACCGGTTAGATTACCCAACCCCCAAATCACATTGCATTCACTGAAATAACGTCGATGGTTTACTGGCTACTTACTATAACTACGCATTGCTTATATCTTTTTTTCTTTTTTCTTTACATACTCGATCTGTTTGCTAAAACAAAGTACATGATTTATTTATAAAAAAATATAGTTTCTGAACTTTAAGTAATATTTTTTTAGCACAACTTTTAAGTAATGTAGTATATATTAAATAATGTATCTAATTAATCAATATAACACATAGATTGTTTAATTTATATGAAAGTTTGGTTTGCCAAACTCAAATTATATCCTAGTTAGTTATAAGATGGATAGGGTGTAAACGAGTTTAGCAATGTTGAATATACATTATTCAAGTTCGATTTGAGTTTTTAATCGAACTTGAATTTGTGTGAGTTTAATTTTGATTGTTAATTTAACGAGTCGATTTCAAATATTTTTTCATCGAACAAGTTTGCGTCCGTTGTTGATTGAGCAACTTGACAATTATATATATATATATATATATATATATATATATTTATTGTTAATTTTTACCTCATCGATTAGAGCTCGGACTAAGTTTTAAAAATTATTAGATAAAAAACTATTATTTAAGCTTGATTTATATGTAAACTCACACGATGTGTTTAAACTTATTGAAGGGGTTGATTGCTCTTGTCTTGCTAAAATGGGGAATTAGACATTTAAGCAAGCCAAGTAGTAGGAGTGTAGCGTTTAAGAGTGCTTTTTTTAGGGTTAATATCAATTTAACCCCGTATGATATTTATAATTTTCAATTTAGTCCCAAGTAATTTGAAAAGGAGCATTTTACCTTTTGTGAAAATTTTAAAGAAGCAATTTAACCCTATGATATTTGACTCGAGCTTTTTCAATAAAATTTTGTTGGAGCTCGATTCGTCAACTTATCAAACAAACTTGTACAAAATTTTCCGTTTGATTATTTTTAAAGCTCGATTCAAGCTCCATTTGATAAGATAAAATTTGAAAAAATACATATAAAATTATCAAACTACTCGATATTCAACTCGAGCTCATTTGATAAAATTCGTTGCTCGCCGACCTCGAATATAACTTCAAGTTGGATAAAAAAAGTTAAACCAAACTTGAACGGCTACTCGGCTTGTTTACCTGCCTAATAAACGGTGGAAATTTTGAAGACCGAGTAAAGACTTGGTTCGGGTTCGGGCAAGAAGGGGTGGAAGGCGAATAGTCAACTGTAACCGGTGGCGCCGGTCAACGGTTGATGAACCTCTTATTACCTCTCTCATCATTGATTCATTACTACATTTTCTTTTATTTGCTCCACTTCACATTCAACTCTCAACACATCTCTCTCTCTACTGTCTCTGAGTAGTTTGCTGAAGAACCCATTTTTTTAGTTGGGGAGCTTCGAATTATTGAATTATGTATTTAGTTTGATCTCAAAGACTCAATCTTTTTCTTGAATTTTGAATTTCCTTTCCTCCTGTTTCTGGGTTTTGACCGGAAGTCTCGGTGAAGTAAAATGGCTGTAAGTTTAGAAACATTTTCCTTTCTGGTTATTTTTTTGCTTTGGATTGAGTATACTTTGATGGTTTTATCATGTTATTTTTATGTATCTAAGTGTTATACTGCACTGCTTGTTTACCTCTGGAAATGGTTGAAATTCTTGTTGTTTTTAGTATTGTTGGTTCTGTAAATACTGCACAAGAATTCTATGTTCAGCAGATCCGATGCATAATTCAATGCTTTGGTGGTACCTTAATTGGTTATTTAAATGAACGGACACTTTGGCTTGTCTAAACTAATGGAATACTATTAATCTTTTACCAAGACTTTGACAAAATTTATGCATAATATGTAGCATTTTAGTGAACTTCTGACGAATGTGTAGCAACAAGTAGAGATGTAGGATGAGCACTTTCATGTGTGCCTTTAACTGTTTCAAGTTCAAATTTCAGGACCATAAAAATATTTATATTTGTAGCTAATTATGTTATTCTATTCGTTCACGGGTTTGGTTGTTTTATGGTTCACCTCGAGTGTGTATTATCAAAACGCAAGCAGCTAAGACCATTCATTATCACATGTAGTAATATTCATGAAAGTTGAGTTAGTTTTGTTGGATCCTAACTTCTGCTTTTTGTGTATAGCGCTGTAGTTTCAAATAATAGATCTTCAAATTGAAGTGTTATGCAACCAAATTTTTAAGTACTAGCTTTCAGAATTACGATTCTGGCATCTAATGAAATGCATGGTTCACTCTGATAATGGATTCTGATGATGTTATTTTCTTTGAGAATCTTGTATTTCTAGACATAAAGACTTATATCAACTTATTTATGTTTTAAACACAGCGTGCGAGTGTACCAAAATTTGGTAATTGGGAAAACGAAGATGATGTTCCATACACAGTTTACTTCGACAAGGCAAGAAAAACTAGAGGTGGGGTAATGATAAACCCAAACGACCCCCAAGAGAATCCAGACATGTTCCCCAACGTCGATTCTTCACCTCTCACTCCTTCTCGTGCTCCGACCACACCATCAAGATCCAGAAACAGACCACCCGAGGACCCAATTGGAAGAAGTCCTGCTAGGCCAACGAACGAGCATAGGGTTAACCGCGAAGACGGTTACAGTAATTCTCCGGCACGTAGTGAAAATATGGTTCAAAGAAGTGGTAATGAATCAAGTTACGGTGGTGGTCGTGGGCAGAGGCCTGCAGTCCGGTCTCCGAGGGCAAGTGCAGGATCCGAACAAAGCTTTGAGCGTTCGCCACTTCATCAACATTATCAGGATAAAGTTACAGCTGCATCTGGGAGAGGTGGTAGTGGATCTCCGGCTTGGGATGGAAGAAACCATGATAGTAGTCATGGTACTGGTGGTGGAAAGTCGAGGCTCAGGCCCATTAATCGAGGAGATGGAAGTGTAAGAATTCGTTTAATTATTTTATGGAAATTGCAATTTGACCCTTAGTTTTAAACCAATTTACATCTGCACTTGCCCCTTCCTCTTTTTAAGTTGTTGCAGCGCAACCTTTGACCGTTTGGCGGGGGTGCACATGTTTATAACTATGATATTTGAATTTTAACAAGCATGTAATGGAGAATCACACATTACACCTTAATCTTTTACCTTTTCACATTTCACTCCCAAACCGGTTTTCAATTCTTACTTAACTCCCTAATAGTCATAGTCGAATAACCAAAGGTTATGAGCTGCAACTTTTTTAAAAAATGAACTGAGAAAGTATAGACACTAAACGGCTAGGGGGTAAAGTGCAAAATGTCGCAATGTAAGGGTGCAAAGTGCCGATTTTCCCCAATCCTTGCTAGAAATACTTTCTTCCATTTCATATCTCACAGCGTACAAATGATTTAAGCTTAACTTTTAGCTCGACTAACTTCAACCATTTTATTGATTACGAATAATAGCCTGATAAAGGTGCAGCAGTTCCAAGATTTGGCGATTGGGAAAATGATCCTGAATCAGCTGAAAATTTCACTCAAATATTTAACAAAGTTCGGGATGAAAAGAATACCGGGACCGGAAATGTGTCTGGTACTCCGAAGCATCCATCTTACGGCCCACGAGGGCAGCAGCCCAATGAACCTAAGGTTAGTTTATCAAAATCTGATTAAATCATCTTTTAAGTACTTTCGATTGAACCTCGTTTTTCTTCTGTTCTACTTAATGCAGAAATGTTGCTTTCCTTGGTGGTAGAGACGGTGCATTTATTTCAGTGTTCTTTGTATTGCTTCTTCATAGTCTTTTGTGCTTTGAAGAGATTACTAGTACTTTGCTCGTCTTTTCCACTTGTACTTTTAGCTGAAACAGAGAGATTACTTTCTTTTTATTTTAATTTTCAATGTATTGCATTAATTTTATTATAAATTCTTGGAAGTTGTCAATTTATTTAAAAAGGTCAATTAATTTTGTTGAGAATTATAAGGTGACTTTGTAGCAGCATTGTGCATGATTTTATGATGTTTGTATTTTTAGAAGTGCTTTGTAAATTAACCTTGTCATTGCTTAAATTGATGGTTACATAACTTCTGAAGATGAATTCAACAAATTGTTTATGTAGAGGCTCAAGACCTAATCCTGATTTGAAAATAAGCAACCAAATAAATGTCTCAAACATTACATTGTTTTTAAAGTCAATTCACGACAAATCAAAAATCTACAATTAAATTCATAACATATTTCAAATTTAAAACAAGTTTGGCATAATAAGTCGCAATATATAATTAAGTATGTAGAATAGTGATTGCTGAAAATCATACTAGTAGTATTACTGTTTTTGGAGAATTATGGTCCTTTTTATTTCAAAATCTCAAAAATAATTACTATGATATTAACTTCAAAAAGTCATGATAAATCAATAGTAATATTTTTCATTAGTAGGTCAAACAAACAAAAAGTCATAATAAAATTATTGAAATAATTTCGAAAACTTGAATTAGCTCTCTATCAAGTTGAAGTATTAGTACCACCTTAGGTCATCTCCAACAACTCTATTAAATTTCAACATCTTATCCTTAAATATAAGTAATGAACATTGTTATACACTTTCAATTTAACTCTGCACTCCAACAACTAGTTTATATTTTAAGAGACTATTTTTTAACAATCACACCACTTCATTCCAACAGCTAGTTTATATTTTAACAAATTACTTTTAATTATTAATTTATATAAATAATAATGATATATTTATAATATTTATTAATTTAATTTCATAATAAAAATAGTTTTTTAAAAAAATATTAATTTTTTCGGAGTTATAATTTGTGCTGAATATTTTAATGTTTTGCAGGAATGTACAAAATTTTTCAACAAACAATTGCATATACACTTTGCTTTTGACTTTGGGTATTTGGTCATTCAAACTTATATTTTTTAACAACCCATAAATTATAAATAGCTAGAGCAATTTTTGTGTAAAATTTATCCGAACTCTTAAAGTTTAAGTTTTGCAATAGCTCTTTGCCCATTTTGCTTTGCTTTGCTTTTTAATGATAATCTCACCAGAAAAAACACACAAACTACTGCGTGAAAATAATGTCCGCTTTTAAAAACACTCCCTTTTGCCTATAAATTAAATACACTAAACTCTTCAAATCATATAGACTGGACTGGACACATTCATTTTACTCGGACTCTACTGCACTACAATTCGAAGAAAACAGGTCAGGTTTTATTTGAATTGTTTTAATTTTTAAAATTCGACTTTTGTCTTTCTCTCCCTCATCATTTTTAGTTTATTAGCAAGTGGTTCTTTTTATTCACCCCCTTGTTTGTGTGGTTTTGATTGGATTTAACGTCGTTTTATGCATTCCATTATTTAATATTTATGATCCTGTTTAATTTTTGGGGGTGTATTCTGCCGATTGTTACAGTTTATGCTTGCACGGTTAGGGTTTATAAAGTCAGTACTTTTTTGACATGCTCCTACTTAGGCCATCTCCAATGGAGATGGCCGGGGCCGGGGCGGGGTCAGGGGCGGCGGCTGGAGTCATCTCCAGTGGAGGCGGGGCGCGGGGCGGGGCGAGGGAAGGGCTGGAACGGGGCAGAGGCAGGGCTCCGCGGAGCCCTGCCTGCGGCCCGTGGCCGCGTGAAGAAGAAGAGGGGCGCGTGCTGGCACGCGCCCCTCTTTAAGTCAGGGGACGCCACTTGGCGTCCCCTGACTGGTCCGATTTAATTTTTTTTTTCTTTTTTTAAAAATTGTTTATTTAATAAATTAAAATAGAAAAAAATATATATATACTTAAATAATTAATAAAATTAATTTTCCCTATTAAATTAAATTAAATATGTAGAATTGAATTATTTAATAAAATTTATTTAGTATATTTATTGTATATTTAGTAGTATTTAAAAAATATATGTAGTCACCAATTTTTAATTTGATTGTTTAATATAATAAAATTATTTTTTTAAAATTAAAATCATTAATAATTTATTAGAATTGTAATTAAATTTATTTATGGACAAATGATTCATAAATAAATAGCCCATTTTATTTTAATATCTTTTATTGTAATTAAAAATTTAATCATTTAACTACAATATTGGTGGTGGCTATATTTTTTTAAAAATACGGAATTAGTTAAAAATAAAATTAAACACTTATACACATAATTTAGATTAATACTTAATCTAATTAAATATTTAAATACATATTAAAATAGACAAGAAAAGTAAATTCAAACAATTACATTCATGCTTAACCGTATTTTGCGTAAACATGGGCTATTAAGTCTTTTTGAAGTCTACGGTTGGTTTCTTTTGAACGAATTGCTTCATGACGCAGCATGTAGTTATCCAACGTTTGCCTTCTTGGTTCAACATCTTCGAACTTTACTCCGCGATGATCATAGCTTTTAGCGCGTGCTCTACGAGACGTGCTAATGTCAGTATCATCATCGTCGGAGTCATCGTCTTTGTATTCGTCACGTTCGTCCTCCACAATCATGTTGTGGAGTATTATGCAAGTTAACATGATGTTGGACAAATCCTGCGTATGCCACCCCCTGCCGGGTTGATTAACGATTGCGAACCGAGCTTGGAGAATTCCGAACGCTCGTTCAACATCTTTGCGGAATGATTCTTGATACCGCGAGAATACTTGTTCAGGAATGGTTCTCGGGTTTCTCACAGACTGGATTAGCGTTCCCCACTTCGGATATATACCATCCGCAAGGTAGTAAGGCATGTAGTACCTACGATTGTTCACTTCATACTCAACTGCGGGAAGGTTACCAGAAGTGAGGTTGTCGAACAGAGGTGAACGACCAAGGACTGTAATGTCATTCAATGCTCCTGGCACGCCAAAAAAGGCATGCCATATCCACGTGTCATGTGAAGCAACAGCTTCAAGAACAATCGTAGGTTTTTTCGACCTTCCAGAAAAACTTCCTTGCCATGCAGTTGGGCAATTTTTCCACGTCCAATGCATACAGTCGAGCGAGCCAATCATCCCAGGGAATCCACGTCGTTCCGATTTGTTAAGTAGCATGGTCAAGTCAGCTTGCGTTGGGGCACGAAGGTACTCGTCTTTATACAAAGCCAAAATGGTTTGACAGAATTCACGGACAATCTCGCATGTGGTACTCTCCCCAACACGGAAATTTTCGTCGCTGGAATCGTAGGGATGCGCATACGCTAACGCACGCATAGCGATTGTTACCTTCAGAATTGGTGAAAACCCTGCTCGATGGGAGGCATCGTATCTTTGACGAAAGTATATATTTTTGCGCTCGCAATCCGCAAGGATACGGAGAAAAAGGGGACGCTTCATACGAAAACGGCGCCCTACCATTGGAGACTTATTTGGAGATTCATCGAATGAAGGAACCGACTGGTTTCAGAGGAGAAATCAGTAAAATGTTATATTTTCGTGTGTTTGTCGTTTATTTAATCCGATTTTCTTGTATTTCCTTTCTTGTTTGTTGTATTTCCTTTCTTGTATTTCCTTACTTTTTTGTTGTATTTCGTATTATGTATTAATTTTAATTTACTTAATTATTTACTCTCTTTAATTTTAATATTTTAATATAATTAATAATTTAATTACCAGTACTAATAATTATTACTATTATTAATATTAATATTAAAAACAAAATTAAAATCAGAATTATAGGTGAGAGTGGGCAAAGGAAGAAAATGGAATTAATTCCATTCCGGAGCCCTACCATTGGAGACGACCAGGCAGGGCTCGGGGGGGGGGCAGGGCTGCCCCGGGGCTCCGGAGCCCCGGGGCTAGCCCTCTCCATTGGAGATGGCCTTAGTCGAATTTCAGCCTTTTTATAGTTTGTATCGAAGTTGGAATTAATATGTGGATTTTTTTTTTTTTTTTCAAATTTGAAGTCTTACCTTTTCAGCTTGCTTCTTTCAGTTATGATCCCTAAGGTTGTTCATGGATGAGAATCGGTTCTTTCGATTACAAAATTAGCCACTGTTTATCTGTTTGGCTTTTGCATCTGTTCAACATTCCCTTAATTTGCCTAGAAAGGCACTGTTAACCCCAGATGTTGTCCTTGCTTGATGAACTGATTAGTGATGTTTGTTGTCATGTAGCGGCCAATTTAAAGTAGTTTGTTAATTCGAATGCAAATGAAGCACTCTCTTTTAATAATTAGAAGTTTGAGGTTCATTTTTATTTCTTAGGTTAGTTGGAAAGTTCTTGTTATAGATGTGTTTTGTGCATATTGCTGGGCTAGTTCAAGATGGAATTTTTTACACAATCCATTTATTAATGCATTTTTTAACTTTTATTTGGACATGAGACATTTATGGAGATATCCATCAATCTGACTGAAGTTTGTTTTCCCATGGATGATTGTCAGGAGATTTGAGCCCTCGTGATCGTATATCATGAGCAGTCAGGAGCCGCTAAGGAGGTCTACGAGGGCTAGATGTAGGAATCCAGTGTTAGATGTTGATCTTAATGTCGTGCCTCCATGTGAAAGCCGAAATCAGGAGGGGACGTCAAATCTTCCTAGGTCCCAGGACAGGCAAGCCGGTCAAGAAGGACTTGCTACACTGCCTGCACCAATTGATCTAGAGGCAATTGATGATGATGTCATCATTTCTTCACCTAGGGCATTTGCAGAAGTATATTTTCTCATATTGTTTTATCTTCTTTTTTTCCCATTATTTAGTTGAATTCAGTAGTTTTTCTTGTCTGCATTAGTAGAGCCATATGATGACTGAGTGAAAGATTGTTCCTTTAGGCCAAAAATAATTCAAGAAGGAATCAAGGACGTACAGTTGTGGTAGATGTAGACACTGGTAATCTAACTTCTATATGCTATTTTTCAGATATATGGTGCCTCATTCTTCTGATATGTTAACCAACATGAATTTATGTTTTCTTCTTCAGATTTACCATATTGATTTGCTTGTAATTTGTTTCAGTGGAGAGGCCACCTCGCAACAAGCGCAGAAGGGTTCCTGCAAATCAAACAATTATAAACTCTGACCTATTCATTAACCTGGATGGCAGTAGCAATTCTGCGGTGAAAATTTTTACACCAATTTCATTCAGTAATTTCACTTTTGTTTATATGAAGAGAGAGAATGACAACATGCAGTAATTTCATTTATTTCTAATGGGATATCCAACACCTCCATTGTTAGTATATAAGTTGACAAGTATTATGGTTTTTGAATTGCAGAGAAACAGTGGTAAGAGTACTATAGTGTCTCCCTCTCCTGCACCACCTCCAAAGGATCCTACATTCAGCTGTCCGGTCTGCATGGGTCCATTAGTTGAGGAGGTGTCGACTAAATGTGGCCACATCTTCTGCAAGGGATGCATCAAAGCTGCTATTGCTGCCCAGAGCAAATGTCCTACCTGTAGGAGGAAAATCACTATGAAAGACGTTATTAGAATTTACCTTCCTGCCACAGGAAGTTCTTGAGGTCTCTCTCTCTCTCTCTCACACACATTTCAAGGAGATTATTTAGTGCAGATGTTGCATATGACGTGTTGCAACCAATTCGATTTTTGTATTACGAATTCACTGTGGGAATGGAACTTGGAGTACCACTTTTGTTTAGATTGATATAATGGACTTCCGTTTGTGTGTTGTATCACGTCATCTATGCAACGGATGTACCAAGTAAAATACGAGCTTTAAGTTTTTATTTTAATTTTTATTTTTTTGTTACAAAAGAGAAACACGACACTAACAGTAATCTAAATCCCCTTCCACAAGCTTTAAGTTTATATATGTTCTTATAACTAATGAATTGATTCTCCTCTTCTAATAGGTAGTTTCATACTCGTTCATGCTTGAGCATATGCAACTTCTTTGAGGACGATGAGTAGCTTAAGCTGGACATGTAAGCATTACTTTGCTGTGACTTCAGGGAGGATTGTTATTGTATATTAGCATTGGCATTCATCCAATTATATCAACTTTTAGTATCTTATTATAACTTTATTGCAAAGGCTCGGACTGTAGTGGCAATTGTCTCGTCTAGGACCATTGAGATTTGAGAGCACCAGCTCTTAATAGTTTAATTATATTGTAATTGTGTCATTTTATATAGTGCATTTTGTATTATAAGTTCGGTTCTACTTGTAATGGTACTGATCCTAACTTATGACTATTTCACTGATTGAGTTCGAAAATAAAATTGGCAAGAAATTTTTCATGAGAACTTATTGGGAAGTTGGTTTGTCAAACGTAGGCCGCTTAATTTGGCTCTGGATATTTTAATAGTGAAAAAGTGTATTGGACCGGCATGTGATGTGGATGTGGTTAAGACTTAAGACCCTATGAGATCTTTTCTTGAAGCTTTTTAGAAAGAAAAAATTGGACTCAATGTTGGATGTCGTAAGATTTTTTTTTATCTACTAATATGTGTATTTACAGCTTGAATCGAAGGTCATAAGACATTTTCAAAGACAATCAATGGTGTCATGGGAAGTAATAAATTATAATGAGAAATCGATAATCAAAACAGAGGTTCGATTGGAGATATTTCTTGGATTTGTTAGGTTGCAATTTTAATTAGAGATGATTTTTAAAGATAAAAGGGATTTCATTTTTGTTGACTGTAGGAAGTTATGTCTATACTTTTTAAGATTAAAAATTATAAATAGGTTTTGGTTTCAATAAGTTCGAAAATTGCTTGAGTTTATTTATTTATTTTAACAATGCATAGTAATTACTTATGCAAAATATAAGAATAATGTGTCAGATTGAGAAAAGAACAATATTAATGCAAATCATTAAATCTCATAAAGTAATAATTAAATATCACAGAACTGAATAATTTATCATCTGCCCTGAAATAAATAATTCGAAAACAAACCCATAAATAAAAAAGTAACATAAAAAATCAACAAAAGAAAATAGAAAATGGCTAGTGGAACCACCAATTCAAGAATATAATTAATCATAAAAAAAAATCTCAAAACCCTAGTCTCACATAATCATGCAACCATTAGGATTTTCATCACTGAAGTAGCCACCATGGTATGACGGAGGCGGATTATAATATTGGTCTCGTGGCGGCCCGCGGTGATAATCTGGCGGAGGTAAGGCCATCCGCGGCGGTGGTCCCGGAAGAGGATGGTGGCCGTGATCCGGCGGAGGTAGTCCCAAACGCGGAGGTGGCCCCGGAAGAGCATGGTGGCCGCAATCCGGCGGAGGTAATCCCGGACGTGGCGGTGGCCCAGGAAGCAGATGATGTTGATGATGATCATTATAAACAGTACTATGGCCTCCAAAAGGATGATGTTTATGATGATGGCTATGTTCATAATTACTGTTATAATTGTCATTATAATAATCATTAGGATAATCATTATGATCACCAAGATTCATTCTCCATGTTTTTGCGTTGGTATACTCAACGTTCCTCACACGTTGCATACGTGAAACACGGTCTAGCTCCTCCACGTACGGACTCATGAACGGCCGGTGTGGATGAGGATGAGGCGGTGCCGGTGCTGGTGGTGGCCCGGTGGGTTTTTTGGGAGGGGGCTTTGGACGAATTACGGAGAAATCCATTTTTTTTTTATGTAATGATTTATTTAATTCTTGATTTTTATTACAATTGTGAGGGTTTTTATACGTGGGAAAGATTTGTATTTGAATTTGGAAACATAAATCGGATGAGTTGTCAGAGAATTTGAATTGATTCTGTAATTATGAATTAGTCGGACAAGGAAAGTACTAATTAATACTCCGTGTGTTTAGTATATTCTTAGATTTACAGCTGCTAAAAAGATTGATGTAAAATATTACTATACTCTAATATAGGCAGGTTATACCTTTTTGAAAATTAGTAAATAGGCAACTTATTCCTTTCTGCTTTTAAAAAATATGCATATGAAGTATATTTTTTTCAGATAAACATATGAAGTATATTACAACCTCTTAAATATTACCTACTGCAAATTCTTTTAATTGGTTGAATCGGCCTCAAACCGAAAAATTCATTGTGAATCGAATCGAATCAAATTGAAATTTTGATTTTCGCTTTGATTTTTATTTCTGTTTTTTTTGGGGGGGAGATTATCAAACCAAAACCTGTAAATTAATTATTTTTAAAACGAAGTATTAAGTTATTAGAGTTTAAAAGGTGATTGGTCGAAGAATGACATACAGTTAAACGCAATTATGGCGGGTGAGTTTGGCCAGCGGTGGGAGCACTTTTAGATCTCTATTAAGATTTTTAAAGTGTTTGGCCCCAATCATAAAAATTACTTTTGGTCAATCGTGATTTTCATAATGTTTGACCCCCTATGCCATAATCACTTTTGGGATATCCAGAAGGTAAAAATCAACTTATTTTAGAAACTCATAAAGTGTTACTTTTGTAAAAACTATTATACAAAAGCAATTATTCCATAATTAATTCTTAATATAATCAATTATTATAAAAAATCATTTTAACAAAATTAATTCTCCTATAATTATTTTTCGAACCTCTAGGCCAAACTAAAAAAAAACATGTGAGATTCAAAATATACGTTGACCTATAATTATTTCATTGTTCACTAATTGTCCTGCTTATAACAATTTATCGCTCATTAGTACTATTTTCCAATAACACATACTTCTTTGAAAGAGTAGAATTCGTAATTCATCAAAAGAAAGAAATTTAAGTTAGATGTAACTTTCCTTATATGATGAGATATGCTTTTCGTTTAAATAGCAAAATAAAGCCGAATCATTTTTCAGAAAACAATTCTGTTTCCACATAACATTCTTGGTCTATTGAAATATATTTGCATTTTAAATTGAAATTGTATTGCACACATATTAGAGGCATCATACTTGATATTACTTTATTTTCACAAAATATAAATTTTATTATTTTTATAAGTAAAATACACATCAAATAGACCCATTGACGTGTCAAAAACAAATTTGGTTGGAAAGTGAAAAGAGCACCACGAGAATTTGCTTTAAAGACGCATGTTAGTATACATCAACTCTGCGCCATAAGTCTCTGCAAGAAATCAGTAGTTGAACGAACAAGAACGGTAATGCACAAAAAATATAATGTAATCGCCATGTTCCAAATTTGACTAATATGAACTCCCACACAGAAAAACACTGAAACTTACAAGATTGCCCTTGAAGAGAAGAGTACCATTAAAAAGGAAAAAGAAGATAAATAACACGGGGAAGGCTCAACCAGCCAAGTCCACGCGGGCCGGGCTGGTATTGAATATATGAATGCTACAAAAGCTAGTTGTGAAGCTTATCTTTTTGCAGGTTTCTTTCTCCACTCAGTTCGGCCCCTATTTATTTCTGAACCATCTGATAATCTCAACAAATGTAGAAACTGAATGCATTCGTTTTTGTTTTTCCCGGAAACGAGAGATCCATTAGTTGTTCCATTGAGCTCTAAATGTGCATCTTCCAATTCAGGACTTGTAAGGGAATTGACAACATCATCGTGTTGACATTCACGCCTATAATCTAAAGTAATAGTCTGCAGTTCATGACTGTCGATGATTTCTTGAGGCATACTCTGTTCAGAAATCAAATCTCTATTAGCAAAAACAACAAAACAGCAGAGCTATAAAGATTTCATTTTGACCCAGCCCATTTTCATCCACCCAAACTCGACCCAACCAAACCAATTGCCACTCTTTCGTATGGCAGAGCTATAAGGATTCTAAATATGGGGTCTTTAAATAACTCATCGGATATGAGGTTATAAATACATCTACTCTTTTAAATAAGACTGTTGAGGATGGATGACTGAAGGAAAACTAACCTCTAGAACCCAACCGATGTAGGTGACATTGTTTACATGCTGATTCATGTCCAGATCAGCTCGCCTTGGCTGCCAAAAGTATAACATGCTAAGAAGTATTTCAAACAAATAATATGCCCACACAATTCATTAAAACAAAGTGATCTTACCACAAGCCCAACTTTGGAATGCTGAGCTGGGTCATCTAGTTTTGCTATCTTCTTCAAGCTAGCATTATTCTCTTCAGGAAACGCTAATCTGACACCCACAGCAAATCAGAAAAGAAGTCACAATACAACGCAAAAACGAGGCCAGTCATGGGATGAGTGAGAATGTAAATATTTTTAGAGACATATACAAAGCAAAAATTACACATTGAGATGAATACAGAATAGAATATTATGTTAGTTGAAATACTGAATTAAGGAATAAATGTATGTTGCTGTATGTATGCTTATAGTGGTCATGATTAGCGAACTTCGCATTTGAATAAATCAATTATCACTGATTTTGCACCAGTTTCTAAAATCCTGGTTAATGCATTATTATAACTCACAGTTAGTATCATCATATTAACATGCAGATTGGTCAATATTCAATACAAGCCTTAAAACCATCTACAAACTTATTCAAGCCAAAATAAAACATAAATGTCCAGAAAAAAACTAGAAAATTCACCACTTTTTCGGAAGCTAGAGAAAAAAGCAAGGTGTTTCCAATCAGAACATTCAATATTAAGTTTAATTTTAGAACATGAATATTCAATCACTGAGTGAAGGAGCAGAACTTTAAAAAAAAAAAAAGGGAATATACCTAAGTGTTTTTGGGCAATGAACTAGATATTCGTCACGGACTTCATCAGTTACTTTCTGTAGCCGCCTGGTGTCTTGGTTCATCATCACCCACTTACTGCAATAAAATGTTGTACGTAGTGAAGAGAAGAATGAATGACTCTTTAATCACACTATAATACTAAAAAGTGAATCTAATTATTAAGTACCAGAGATACATCCATCACAAATTACAAAGAATTGATTTAATTGCAATATATAAATTTCTCTGGGTATTCCCTTTTAAAGTCTTATATTACATGAATATTTTGAAACAACTATCACAAATAGTTGTTTAATTTTCCTTGTTTTCTTACTTTCCAATGCTTCAGAATTTGATTTTTGACCCACACCAAAAAATTAAATTTCACCTAACCTTGTAGCCCTTCCAATGACTTCACCATTAGCATAATCTTTAAGAATCCAATCACGTCTGGTGCCAATCCTACCTTCACTTTGGCACCATGTCTCTATCTCGACTACATCACCCCTGTTTCATGATCAACATACGAGATAAAGATAAGAACAAAAGTAGCCCGAACATGAAATATTCAGGATATCAATTAAATATTCACTACCATGCAGGATATTTATAGATCTCAATGTGCATACGAGCAGTCACCCATATAAGATGCAATTTTCTCATGGTAAGTGTAGTAGCGAATCCATCGGTCGAGAACCCAACACTTTGAGCATGGTTGCAGCCAACCTCCTGCTTAAATTATTTGATAAGAAAATAGTATTCGACTTAAATAACCATGAATCAATAAAATAATATTCGACTTGATAACAGTGAAATTCAAGAGCAGACCAGATAATATGATTTTGAACTTTACTTGATAACTATTCATCAGCAGAAATGAAAAAGTAAAGAAGCAGAAGGAAAAAGGAGAATAACAATACAGCCAAGAAGAAGACAACGGAGATCAAGAGCAAAGACAAGAACATCATGAACAATAAACATTCATCGATGAATAAGAAACAAAAGAAGAGAACGGCAACAATAAGGGAACACAAAATTGATGTAGGAGTTAAGTCATCGTTGAAACAAACAAACAGCAGATTTAGATTGTGACATTATCATTCTGACAAAGCAGAACTTTAAAAAACAGAGCATAACTACACTGCACTCAACAATAAATAGAAAAATAGAAATCAACTTATTAGAAAATACAATGAAAGGTCAATCCAAACCGATTAACTAGCATGCACAATCACACAAGGAGGCCTATAGAGTTGAAGTTCCCAGTTTTCGCAATTATTAACTTGGAAATTGCGAATATCATACCAAATGTACTCAATTTCCAATACACTTACAATTAATCAACTAATTTATGCTCAATTGGGATATATAAGACCAAAAAACCTACATCAGATCAGGGACTAACAAAACCTACATTGCCCAAATTGACAGCATAAATATCATAAAACAACAAAAAATACTCATGCATCAACAAAATTACACATCTAGTAGCCAAATCTCAATTCTCAACTAGACCTGCAAGAGATTGGCAATGGTCTCAACAGTGGCAGTTTTGTTAATTCCGACCTCATAGCACCTCACTATAAATTTCTCTTTATAAGAGAAACCGTCCTCCATCAAGCTGCCCAGCCGGAGCCGGTCAGCTAAACTCGGCTCGTAGGTCGTCTCTTGCGTGGCCACCGACGTGACACGTAATAATTGGGCCATCCGAATCCGACCCGGGTATTTGTAGAAGATTGCGGCGGTGTTCGGGCTACGACTCAAGCTCGAAAACCGGCAATTTCCGCGGCTTTCGCCCACGGTAGCATTGCATGCCGAAAATGCCCCTCCCCTTAGCAACATTTGGGAGATTTCTTTATTGAACTGAATTTGAGGTTTTATGTAATCTACAGATTTATATTTTTTGTCGCTGAGTTTTTGTAGTGTTCGTCGATAGAACCTAGAGAAGGTTGTGAACTGGGGGGTGGGGTGGTTGGGTTGATGGACCTCTGGGGGCAGTTTGGCAGGAGGAAGTAGTAATTTGACTGACACCACAAGTATATATGCAGATCTGAAAGACAAGTGGTTTTTAGTTCTGTTTATTTTGGTTTCTATCCTTTTTCTTACTGTATTTTATTTTAGACCCCACCTTTTTTTTTTTTTGTCAAAGCAGCAAATTAATTTAATAATAACAAAAAAAATTCAGTACAAATTCAAAAGTCGGAAAAACATCATCACAAAAACCGCACAGATAAAGAAATTCAAAAGGACCAAAGCAAACAAAGCTATAGACAACCCCACTTGATAATTAATAGGAGCAAGAATTTTGGTTAATAATATAATAATACTATTTATTGATCTTAAATATTCATTTTAGTGTCTGATAAGAGAAATAACAAAATACTTTGTATTAAAAAATAATAAGTGAGAAAATTAAATAGGCGCTTGAAGAAAGGCACATTATTGTTGCTTTTGGATGGTGAGTTACAGTAATCCAAAAAGTTATTTATATGTTGGTATGTCTATTTTGAATTTGCTATAATAGAAAAATATACAGACTAACGTATTAGTTAATTTGTTATGTTCAATTTTAAAACTAGTACTAAAGAGCCGTAAATTATAATTTTAGCCGTTTATGTATGTACTAGTATGTCTATCAATGTGTAAAAAAAGCCCAAAATTAATTGCTAAAAAAAAGCCCAAAATTAAACCGTGGGCTTTTAGTTATTAACACTTAAAAGTGGTATTTTATTTTGTTTAGGCATGAGTACAGGGTACCCTATTTATTTTGTTTAAACGGACTGAAAGTTAAACGAGAGGGGAGCTAGTGACCTTTATTACCTAATAAATGTGGGCTACGTGCCTAAGATTAACTTAATTTTACGTGTTACATATATTTAATTCTATGCCGAACATATTAATTTAATTTATCTAGGACAATATCTATGAATTGAATGATCTAAATTCTTATAGTACATTTTAATTGGAATAAACTTTATTACGTAAAGGTTATAGTATTCAGAAAAAGATTTGGAGTCGAACAACATATATTCCAGTATGTACGTAATAACAGTTCTGTATTATTAGAGTTTAGAGCAAAATAGTATTATTTTATTATTATTATTATTGTTCAAGTTGTTATTTATGTATATAAAATAATTTTGTTACTATAATTTCAAATAAAAGAAGAATTGTATAGTAGTTAACTTGTAAATGTTTTTACTTCTATATTGTTATGAGTGTAAGTATTCCAATAAAATTGGATCGTGCAAATAAGTTCAAGTAGTTCTATTAACATGTACCTCTACTCCTCTACTTTATGCGTCATTGTCGATCCTGACCTACTACTTGTTTGCTTGAACACACAAATATATATGTATAGTTAAGAAAATATAGGAGTGTGGAAGTAATTGAGAAATTTATTTGAAAGGAGGATGAAAAACTCATATTTATTTGATATGACATATACCAAGGACAAAATATTATCAATTTGAATCGTCTATCACTTGGCTCTCGATGCAGCAAGTAAATAAAATGATGATTCAAACAAGCTACACATAGAACAAAGATTGGACATGTTTTTTAGAATAGAGAAATTTGGTTAAACTTAAGATCTCTAATTGAAGAATTTGTAAAAGTGCACTTCCAATAATGGCTAACATGTTCAAATTGCAAGATAGAGTGAACGAAGAATGTTCAATGTGTCATAATTAGAGAAGGATGGGATGCATGAGCTAGTTGCTTCTCATATGCAAGACAATACTAGGTTCTTTTTGGTATCATGTCATCATATAAATGACTGATTTGATAGTGTTGAGAAGAACTATAAGAAGAAATAGGTAAGATTGTTAGTTACATGTTCATGGTTGATTTAATATAACCTAAATCAAGCTTTTTTAGGCCATAATTTTCACCAACCCCTTGGTGTTATATCTTTTGTACATAAATGCTTCGTGAAAACATCAAAGCTCTGATGAAATTTAGATTGTTGTTGCACTAGAGATTTGGACGACACTAGAGATTGATTTCATAGACATGAACTTGGATGCGACAATCGGTAAGAAAATAGGGAGGTTGGCGTTTGAATGTTGGCTAAAGAGTACATAGGAAATTGTCTAGATAAGACGAGATAGACGTTTTCATGGTGCTTTGGACTCGGAGATGGCAAAGGGGTTAGCGACTTTACACGTAATGGAGCTTATACAACTTCAATATTGGAGGAAGGTTGTGATAAAATGAGATTGCTACGTTCTTGTACAAAAGGTCTCCTCACACGAAGTTGATATTTCTGTCATTGGGCTTTTAGTGGCCGGTAACAAGAAAATGTGAACAAGGAACAAGACGGAACATATTATTGCAAAACAACATGAAAGTAGAGATGACTTAGATAACATTTTTTTATGTAATTCATAGCATCGTAGTTAAAAAGTCACGATTTGAAATATATATCATAAGCGTTTACTTTACTAAAAGATTATAGTAAGTGTTCGATAATTTATATTTTAGTAATTATTAAGCTTTAGAAGTGAAAATTTGGATGGAATCTCATCTGAGGCAGCAAACCATCTTAGATACAATTCAGATGGGACCTTTTTTCACAAAATAAATTTTAGAACTCAGTTTTACAATAATTAACCCAGAACCAATTTAGGCTAAAGCAAACTGGTTTAAGATAATCCTGGTAGGAAGTATATCAATACTATATACCCCGTGCCAAACGCCCTTCCTCTCCCCCAAATCTCTTGTAACATTCATCTTCTCATGTAATAATTAATTAAAATTAGAAAACCCTAATTCCCAGGATCGAAAATGGGCAGCGACGTTGAAGCAGGATTCGCGAAGCTACAAGGCGAAGATTTCGAGTACTACATGCAGACCTACTCCATAATTCTCGGCCGCAACTCCAAAAAATCATCGGTGGATGTTGACCTCTCCTCCCTCGGCGGAGGAATGAACATCAGCCGCCACCACGCTCGCATATTCTACGACTTCCAACGCCGTCGTTTCGCACTCGAGGTGCTCGGCAAAAACGGCTGCTTCGTCGAGGGCGTTCTTCACCTCCCCGACCACCCTCCCGTGAAGCTCGATTCACAGGACCTTTTACAGATCGGAGACAAAGAGTTTTACTTTTTGTTGCCCGTTAGGAGTATTTTGGGGGGGCCAATTGGGCCCAGGCATCATGTCGCTACTAATTATCAGCAACAACATCATTTAGGGTTTGGGAAGAAGGGGAGAGGACGGGCTGATTTCTACGAGGAGGAGTATAATGAGGAGGAAGGCGGTGGTGGTGGTGAGGAAGGGTCGTCGGGCGGGAAGAGGATGAGGAGAGGTGATGGGTATGGTTCAGGCGGGAAATCGGGATCCTTGGGGCCTTTGGGTTAGTTATTTGTTCTTTTGCCTCTCGAATTGAAGTTGTTTATGGTCTATTATTTGAGATTGTGGATTTTTATTTGTGTTAAGTATGGTCAGAGTGTGTTATACTGTGCTACCTATCTTTGATTGCTGGATTAAATGTATGTAGCTCCTGCATTAGGATTTTGAAGTTGTCAGTAATTTTTGTTGTTCACATGTCACATTATCTTGATCAGAGGTTATATCTTTATTGAGTTTATGTGAATTAACCTATACGAGGATAATGTTTTTTCTAATTCTGATAAATATGGATTGGAGTCCCTAAAGAAGCTTAAGTAATTCTTTTCCATATTTTGGTTCCTAGTCATGTAAGATGATTTATGTTGCTTGATTCGCTTTTAATTGCACCTGATTACCACTTGATCTAAATCATCTGGTGTACCAATTGTGTATCATTCACTAACTATATGTCTCCTCGGTGGAAGTTGATAGTTTAAACCATTACATGTATTTAGGATACATCAGAAGTACTCCATTTTCAATTGTTTTGTAAATACTATAAGCTGGTTGTGCTTGGTTATACTTATGAGTCAACCAAGTTGGATAAAAGGTGTAGAGGTCATAAGTCCGGGCTATATCAATACATTCCAACATGCTATTTCTCTGTTTGCCTCTTATATTTTTGTAAGATTTTGCTTTTGCATTATATAGCTTCATTTATTGGGTTACAAAAACCTTGCTAAGTGGCTGAATCCAAGTGTACCTCTAGGATAGTCATGTTATTCCTTGTTTCTCAGTTAATAATCTAAGTAAATTCATTTAGGCCTATTTTGGATTGAGGGATTCAGAGTTATGGCTTTGGATCATTTTGATTTTGTATGGATTTCAAATCCTTAGGAACTTACTTTTTTACTAACTTAGAAATCCATCCAATATTGAAGTCATTTGATATATTTTCTACAAATCCATCAACAAATCAAAATCCCTCCTGACTGATGAACTCTTAATTTTTTAAGTGTCTGTTAGTTTCTAAATATTAGATCTGAGATATTGTGTGGGTGATGTATTGATCTCTTGTCAGATGTTTACTGCATTTTAATACTCCATCCATTATGCTTTAATTTGGATCTCTTGCAGATAAGAAGGCCGAGGGAAGACCGCGTGTCGACAGAGAAGCTGACAATCAGCAGCTCCTTCAGTTAGAAGAGAAGGATGTAGTTTCATCAGTAGCCACAGTGCTGTCTGATTTATGTGGTCCTGGAGAATGGATGCCTATGGAAAAACTTCATACTGAGGTTAATATTTCTTAATATCATCTAACACAATCCCTTTTATTCTGATTTTTTTCCTATCAATGATGGTCTTAGTTGAATGCTGATATTTTCTTTGTTGTATTATTAACAAAGTTATGTTCTTGAATCTCAAATTTGTGAAAAAATTGTTGCTGTTTACGCAGTTGGTAGAACAATTCAGCAATATATGGCATCATAGTCGTGTGAGGAGATACTTGACGTCTGAGGATCATTCAACTCCAGAAGCCAAAGGAAAACCTTGGTATGGATTGCTTATGTTGTTGAGGAAATACCCAGAACACTTTGTTATCAACACAAGATCCAAGGGAAGGGTTACACTTGAGTTTGTCTCTCTTGTCTCACTACTCTCTTGAGAAGTGGAATAATCTTCGCGTTGTGAAATGTAACTGTCTGGCAAATGATTAGATAGCGAGATGTGTGTGTTGATCTTGATATACGATGGATTCAATTGTGGCCAATGAATGCAAATCATGATTCAATTGTCCAAGTGTGCCTCAAAATTCTGTGTCTTTACACCTTTTGTGTTATTTGTAGATGAAGTATTTAAATAGTTTATTCATTGCAGGAACCAACGTTTACATGAATTTAGACAAATAGCTACCGAGAGGTCAGAAACCTGACCGAGTTAATTTGTTTCATGCTGAGCTACTTTAACATTTGGAACTCATTTTGCCATTAAATTATCCTACTAGTCATCGTTAGGCCATTTTCAATCGTTGGAGCAAAACTGCCCCCTTTCCCCCTTCCCCTCCTCTCCCCCTTCCCCTCCTCTCCCCCTTCCACAATCGTCTTCAATAGTTAGGGGTATGTATTCGTATTTGTTTAAATGTTTTTAGTATTGTTTAAGTATTATATTATGAATTCCAACTTTTTTAATATATAGTTTTGTTAAATTAAATCATATTTTTATTAAAATATATTCTAATTAAAAAAAAAAATCGCAATCACTTATATATACAAGTTATACTCGAGTTTGAATCGTATTGAAGCTCATTTATTTGAATAAAAATCATTTATAATTCGATTAATTTGTACCTTTTGTCTAAATTATAATTCCAAGTTAAAATATCTAAATTAAAACTAATTCTTTTAAAAATTTAATTTAAATATAAATTTATTAAATCATACACAAAATTTGAAAGTTTTATATTAATTTCATTTTTTATATCTAAATCAAAACTAATTCATTTAAAAATATAATTTAAAATATAAATTTATTAAATCATACATAAAATTTAAAAAAATAAAAAACAATGAATAAAAAAAATGCAGCAAATGAGAATTGGTGGGGCCCTTTCTTTCCCACCCCATCCCACTCTCCTCCCCCTCCCCCTCCATTGAAGACCACCATTCTTCCCCCTCCCCCTCACTATTGAAGATGGCCTTAGCAAGTGTTTTCGCGTGCATAAATTTTTTTAAGCACAACAAAATAAGGATTCTTTTCTAAGGATTAATCCAAAGAAAAAGTGAAAAATAAATTTGATTAATGAATGTAACGAAAGAAGTGGATGAGTTAAAAATGTACATAATTAGATAACCTTAAATATTAGAGGTAAAAATAGAAAAAAAAAATGGTGTTACATTGCATAACTTCTCTTTTTATGTAGTTCATACTTATCAGAAATTGAATAAGATATATAGGCTCTAGTACTGGCAGGCCAAACATAATTGCTTAAATGAAATATTTAGCCTATGACTTAACAAGAGGAAAAAAGGAAAAAGAATCAAGATCAAGGGACTAATGTATGATCATCTTCTGAAGCTGAAAAACCATAGCTTTCTTGTTCTCCCTCCCAATCATTATTATGCTTCTTTCCTGAACCATCAATTCTTCTTCGCGAACTGGGCTGGCTTTCTGAAAATTCAACGATCTCAAACACCAAGTACACATGAAACCTGCAATGAATTAAAGTTTGAATATATACTCCATATAACGCTTACTTACTCTTGTTAGATATAGCGGAACGAGTAATAGCTAAAAATTCATTCCACTTATATTTCTTTAGTTCCTGCTTTTCATCCTCGGGAAGTTCAAAATTGGGCTCTCTTCCGCACATAAAAGCAGCCCTGAAAGTGTCCAAAAGAACCATCATATGTTCTTTTCTTCGAGGATGTTGTGTATCTTCAACACATACATGCATATACAAATATATATATAATACATAGTATATAGTTTCAGTTGAGTAATAATACCGGTCATACAATCGAGCGGCCTCTTCTTGAGATCCAACGGTACCCAAATGAATCTGTTTCTTGTCAACTTTAATAGCAGCTTGCCATTTCATATTCTTGAAATAGACACCTCTCATGGTACATGGTTCTTGATTTTCAACATGCTTCCTCCTATGTCGCTTTCTGCGTTTAATTTCTTGAACAATGGCAATAGATAAAACTCAGATCAAAGACAAGAGAAGCAAAACATATCTTTTCTCGTATGCCTTCTAATAATGGATGAAGGTATGAATGAACAAGAACAAACCAGGGAATAGCCGACTGAGATGCTCGTTTAATGGACTTGGAGCAGACACGTTTGATGAACCAGCCCCAGTTTCCGAGGTGGTTTCCTAGCCAGTGCAATTGAGCTTATCATATGATATATGTATTTATAAATCTTAAGAACAAAGGCTATGGTAGTTAATCTTGCTTACTTCTTTTCTATCATTTGAAGACGGGGGATGAACATTGACTAAGTTTTTGTTCTCCAATCCGTTTTTATTTGCCTGCTCATGTTCAAAAGCCCTAGGAACTTGAGTCAAGAAAGAGTTTTTTCCTACATAATTTTGTAAAGAGTCAAATAAAAGCATAGTATAAGAAGGCAAATGCACAAAATTAAGCAAGCGTTTTCATGTGAAATACCACTGCATAGTCCTAAGAGCTTGCGCCTTCGAATACTCACCATGGCTATATTGGTTCTCCCAAAAGGCAACAAGAAAGTTAGCTCATGATATCACAAAGAAAAACAACTATGGTGCATAACTACAATATCAATATTTGTTACATGATAGAAGCATAAACATTGAAGATTGAACATGTATGTACTCTCCTAGGCTAGGATCCCCATAACGAATATAAGTATTTCGTAAAAGCACAACTTGCCAACATTCTTAACTCAAGGGGTGTTTTGCTAATTTGTAGTGTCAGTTTAGAGCTCATCTTTCCTATGCACCAAAGTTGCACGGTCTATGGCATTGCTATCTATATGTACTTCAACTTCTTTCTACACCCTGAGTTGCTCACACCGACAAAATAGACTCGGAAAAGAGAGATAGAACTTTGATAAACCAACAACATATATAGAGATCGAAGGATACTTTGATAAAAGTATAATTTTCAATAAACTGAACCAAAAATACCCATGAACTTAACCAGCTAAACTAAATCCCAGTTCTTCATGGAGGCAAAGACAAGAAAATATAGGATATGCCCAACAAGAAAACCAAAAAAGAAAATCCAACAATTAGAACACACAAACATGAACACAAAGCTCAATGCCAAAAAGCCCACATATCATATCAACTAGCAATTAGAGCAAGACTACAAGTCAACCTACGCTATAACAGACAGATAAAACAGTTTACAACACAGAGAAAGACCCAAAACAAACAGTGTGGAAAATCATAATTCAAATTCGATCTAGCCACATAAATTGACCACCTTCGCCTGATTAACCAATCACAAATATGTAACTTATACAAATGTCAAATGTGTATTGTATTTTCTCAATGAATAACTAAAATTTGGGCACAACATATATTTATTTATATATATATATATATATATAATCACAAGAAACAATTATGATCTTTTTTGTGGTAATTATACATACCTGCAACTGCAAGTAGAGAACAAAAGGTACTAGTAGTTGGCGGTGCGTGGAAACCGAGGCAAAGGCAATGAAAATTTAAAGGGGGTTGGGTTGGGGTGGGGTGGGGTGGGGTGGGGTGGGGGTTGGGTTGATTTGTGTGTTTGTGGATTAGATTACAAAGGTAAGATTGTGAGAATAGAAACAGAGAGTAATTGGACTATAGAACTAGTAGTTGGTATTTTCACGCATGCATAATAATAATGGATTAAAATTTAAATAGTTACTACAGAAAATCTCAACTCATTTCAGTTTCTGAATTCGTGAAAACGAAAATAAAGTTTAATTTTAAAATTCTTTCTTTGTATTTGGAGACTTTTTTATATTCTTTAATTTAGTAATTTAATTACATTTTTTTTAATTTTATAAAAATTTCTAATATTTATTTGACTGGAACATATACTAGAAACAAAATTTAAATACATGATTATTTCTACTATCATTATTTACAACTAATAATGCCCTTTTATTTTATGTACTTCTAGCTTGAGGACAGGACTGCACTGGGGAACTTTACCAAGTTACATACATGGTTATATTTTCATTGACCAAAATGCCATTAAAAATCTAATCATTTATTAATAATTAAAAAATTGTCCAAGTACTTACTATTTAAAAAATCTTATTGACCAAATAAAATTACAAAAATCGAGTTTATTTCCAAATCTCCACTACTTTACCAAAAATGATACCAACAAACCTCAATTTTCAAATGAGTGCAGTAGAACTGATAAAATAATAATAAGAGAATCTTTTTGCTAATAAAACATTGATATAGGGAGGTTTTTGCTATTAAAAATAATAGCGGGAATTTTCTGCCAATTAGATATAACATATGGGGTGTGTAAGCATTTAACTCCAATAATATAAAGTAATTTTCTAAAAAGCCACAAATAAAAATTGAAATTACTCAAAGGCCATTAAATGTTTAAAAATTTCATGAAAGCCATATGATTAATTAACCAACTAAACTAAATTAATTAACTCTTCCTAATTAAACTAAACTTTAACAAATATACCCCAAAATTTTAAAAATTCAAAATCAACCCCACCCAAAATCAATTCAATTTCTCTCCCTAAATCAACCCCAAATCCTAACCCATTTCACACAAATTTCACTCAAATCAAGGAAGAAAAGGAAGAAGAACAACATAAAAGGTAAGCATTTGCAAGTTTCTTGAATTTTTGATGTATTATTAAGTGATTTAGTTCGCAAAAATGGAAAAAAATTTCGGGCTGCACAATCCCGTTTTTTGGCGTGTGGCATGTGGCATTTGCCAAATGCCACACGCCATGCTTTGGCGGGCAAATGCCACATGCCACATGCCAAAGCATGGCGTAATGCCAAATGCCACACGCCATGCTTTGGCATGTGGCATGTGGCATTTGCCAAATGCCACACACCACACGCCAACATGGCAGTATTCGAATTCGAGAATGCATTTTTTATTTAGATAGTTTATGTATTAATTTTTATTTTTACTTGTAGGAATGGACAAAATTATAATATATCTTCGATATGGCGGTGATTTTACACGCGAAATGGATCTAGATGTCCTCAACGCGGCCAGAGTTCGGGCAATAACGAAAGTGAATCTTAGATGTTTAGTGAATTTTGTAAGTAGTATTTGATGTTTATTGAACAATGTTTGATGTAATTGATGTTTATTATTGGCATGTACTTGATAACTGTAATTTTTGAAAAGTTAGGGACCAAAATGCAAATTCGTGTTCTATGCAAATTCGTATTGAATGAACATTTTAATTTTGTGCAACTAATGGATTGAATCGCAATTATGAATTTTTTATAAATTTTGGGGGTAAAATTGTAATTTACGAAAGTTAGGAATAACCTCGCCGCGACGAGAAATTGGAGGAAGAGAGTTTGCAATAACGAAAGTGAATCTTAGATGTATACTGTTAAAAAAAAAAATTGCAGTTGACGCGTTTCATATGTCAAACGCCAAATGTCAATGAACATGGCATTTGGCGTTTGATCACACGCCAAATGTCATGTTCATTGACATTTGGCATTTGACATATCAAATGCCACACGCCATATAAACCCTAACCCTAACCCTAACTCTAACCCTAACCCTAGCTTTGTAAATATTAGCCAAATTTGTAAGATTTGGTCAATTTATCACCCGAACGAAGAAGTAACACTTACAGTAACATTATATCCTCCGTAAATCTTAACTTCGTACATGTTGGTCAATTTTGTAAGATTTGATCAATTTATCAACACTTACAGTAACATTATATCCTTCGTAAATCATAACTTCGTACATGTTGGTAATTTTTGTAAGATTTGATCAATTTATTACTCGAAAGGAGAAGTAACACTTACAGTAACATTATATCCTCCGTAAATCATAACTTCGTACATATTCAACAATTTTGTAAGATTTGATCAATTTATCACTCGAAAGGAGAAGTAACACTTACAGTAACATTATATCCTCCGTAAATCATAACTTCGTACATATTCAACAATTTTGTAAGATTTGGTCAATTTATCACCCGAACGAAGAAGTAACACTTACAGCTAGGGTTACGAAGGATATAATGTTACTGTAAGTGTTACTTCTCCTTTCGGGTGATAAATTGATCAAATCTTACAAAATTGACCAACATGTACGAAGTTATGATTTACGGAGGATATAATGTTACTGTAAGTGTTACTTCTCCTTTCGAGTGATAAATTGATCAAATCTTACAAAATTGTTGAATATGTACGAAGTTATGATTTACGGAGGATATAATGTTACTGTATGTGTTACTTCTCCTTTCGAGTGATAAATTGATCAAATCTTACAAAAATTACCAACATGTACGAAGTTATGATTTACGGAGGATATAATGTTACTGTAAGTGTTACTTCTTCGTTCGGGTGATAAATTGACCAAATCTTACAAATTTGGCTAATATTTACGAAGCTAGGGTTCGGGTGATATGTCAAATGACAAATGTCAATGAACATGACATTTGGCGTGTGATCAAACGCCAAATGCCATGTTCATTGACATTTGGCGTTTGACATATAAAACGCGTCAACTGTAATTTTTTTTTTTGAACAGTATACATCTAAGATTCACTTTCGTTATTGCAAACTCTCTTCCTCCAATTTCTCGCCGCGGCGAGATTATTCCTAACTTTCGTAAATTACAATTTTACCCACAAAATTTATAAAAAATTCATAATTGCGATTCAATCCATTAGTTGCACAAAATTAAAATGTTCATTCAATACGAATTTGCATTTTGGTCCCTAACTTTTCAAAAATTACAGTTATCAAGTACATGCCAATAATAAACATCAATTACATCAAACATTGTTCAATAAACATCAAATACAACTTACAAAATTCACTAAACATTTAAGATTCACTTTCGTTATTGCCCGAACTCTGGCCGCGTTAAGGACATCTAGATCCATTTCGCGTGTAAAATCACCGCCATATCGAAGATATATTATAATTTTGTCAATTCCTACAAGTAAAAACAAAAATTAATACATAAACTATCTAAATAAAAAATGCATTCTCGAATTCGAATACTGCCATGTTGGCGTGTGGCGTGTGGCGTGTGGCATTTGGCAAATGCCACATGCCACATGCCAAAGCATGGCGTGTGGCATTTGCCAAATGCCACACGCCATTTTTATCTTCATGGCGTGTGGCATTTGCCAAATGCCACATGCCACACGCCAAAAAACGGGATTGTGCAGTCCGAAAAATTTCTCCATTTTTGCGAACTAAATTATTCAATAATACATCAAAAATTCAAGAAACTTGCAAATGTTTACCTTTTATGTTGTTCTTCTTCATTTTCTTCCTTGAATTGAGTGAAATTTGTGTGAAATGGGTTAGGGTTTGGGGTTGATTTTGGGAGAAAAATTGAATTGATTTTGGGTGGGGTTGATTTTGAATTTTAAAAAATATTGAGGGGTAAATTGCAATTATTTAGAGTTATTAAGTATTATTAAGAATTTTTTTTTTTTTTTTTTTTAAAACTGAAAAAAGGGCCTTTGGCCTTTGTGTAAATTATGTTTTTAAAAATGGCTTTTCTGAAAATGGCTCAATAATATAAGTAACCCCAGGAAAAGATAAAATTTCTCTCATAAATGGTAATGGCGCTAAGGATGCAAACTCCAACCCTACCGATTGCCTCCTTCAGTTACAGTAAGTTTGTTTGTTTGTTTGTTTGTGGAATCTGTATTTAAAGTTATCCATAATACAGCTGATTGGTGGTGGTTGTTCGAATGGTTGCACAAAGATAAGAAATTTCTCAAATTGATTGATTATATTTTTTGTAGGAAATCGTCCAGTAATTAGTTGATATTAATGAGAATGACTGTTTCTTCTAATTTTGATTTGATATTTGTGGATGATAGTGACTTGTGAAGAACAATTTGAGGGTCTTGTTTGCATTACTTGTTTATATTAAGTTTCTTCAGAATTTCATATTTGTATTGTAGCCCATTCTAATTCCTCTTTTTCTAGATTAGGTGTATGTTTTCATGGACTTCTTTTTTGTTAAAACCGCAATGTTATCTTTTAGCTTTACCTTCATTCTGAGAAACAACTTGCTGCCAAACTTTCATCTCTAGAACTTGTAGAACTGGACAAAGTTAACGAATCACCTGAGTCTATTTTTTCTATCCGTTTCTAATAATTATTCATTTACAACTTATTAGTTGAACATTTATTTTATTTTTTATCGGCACAAGGATACGTTTGTGGTCCATTTGGCTTCAATTTACTACTTACTATATAGCACGTTGCTTGTTGTTCAACTGATTGTACCGACATAACCTTCTTGTAAACCTTTAGATTAACACGTCATTCTTAGTTCATGTCTATAAGTTTTTCAATGGTGTTACTGTAATTATTCATAGTCATCTGTTATGCTCTGTGAAGCAGCTAAAACTTCTAAGTCCATTCTCGAGCAAAGTGTTGGTTCACAATTTTCATGTAAGGAAAAAAGGTGTAGAGAAAGAGTACGAGTACTGTCGGCATTACCAGAAACCGCAGCTTCTATTGCAGTTGCCGCCACAATTGTTGGTGCTGCTGCTACCTTCCTTGCCAGAAGAAGTAAAAGCTCGGAAGCTGTTGAGGTACATGTAGGACTTGGACAAAATCTTTATCTATTAATAGGAGCATGGCTGTAAAAAACTTTGCCCATCATCTACGTTAAAAATGGCTTCTATGACGAATTACTTTGGAGATCTGCTGTTATTTTTTTACATCGATTTTGTAATAAACAGGCCCCTACAAAAATCTGTGAGGACTGTGGAGGTTCAGGTGTTTGCTCTGAGTGCAATGGTGAAGGTTTTGTGCTTAAGAGATTGTCGGATCAAGGTGCTGAAAGAGCAAGATTAATGGCAAAGAATATGGCTACTAGATACACAGCAGGGTTAGAGTCGTCGACATTGCCTCCTTTTTTCTCTTCGACTTCTTTACAAAGTAAATAATATACACTTCCCTACCTACTATGTTCACAGGCTTCCGAAGAAGTGGAGCTACTGCACAAAGTGTTCCTCTGCTCGATCCTGTAGTAGATGCGGTGGAAGTGGGAAGCTAGGCTACCAAATTTAGTCTGGTGCTCGTGGGCTTCATTTTCACTAAAACAAGTTTCAACGTGACTGTATCCACGAGTAGAGAACTAATTTCCGATAATTGATGTGAGTTATTGCTCTATACACTAGAATTTCTAAGTGCCTCCTCTATAGTATTGTACATTTAATTTTCTGTGGTTATTGAAGCATTCTTACGGATATTACCTCTTATGGTAACTTGTTGAATGACATATATGCATATTTACGCATGCACGAGTATGCTAGGGGAAAGCGGCTCTGAACTAATACTTTTCAGTCGGATATATTCTTCACAGTTTACATGTTCCCGAAGAAATTAAAATAGAATCGGAGCCTGGTATAGGTATATATATGCCTTTGAGATTGCATTTTGCTTAGAATGTCTAATCTAAAACCACTTACTAAGGGGACTGCTGCCGAGCATTAGTAAGTCTTTTGATAACGGCAGATTCGCCAGTGATGAGAGGTTCAGAACCTGCAGGTTGTCAACTAATTTCTGAATGGGGGTACATTACATAGTCCAGATATCCATTGGTTATGGTTTGTGCCCATGTCATCTAAATATCTTGTTTCTACACTTCTTATGTAGATTTTTTTTAATTATAATTATTATTATTTTAATAAATATTAAATAGATTAATACTATTATATAAATTTTAGATTTTTAAACAAAAATGTGTTTTTTTTTCAAAGTTTTGTCGGATTTATATTAAAATATTATTTAATTTATTAATATTGTTTATACACTCAAATTAGTTAAATAGATATGTAAATATAATAAGTAAAATCTCCAAATTGGCACATGTCTTATTTGAGCCAATTTTGAAATTGGATAACACCGTGGACTAAAATCGTCTGTAAATTTGAAGATGTGGTGTTATTTTGTCAACTTGAAATGTTATGGGGTAAAAGTTAATCAACATAAGTAATGAGATCAATTTTGCAATGAGATTTAACTGCCACGTCACCACTTAATGGTGATTTTTAACAACGGTATTAAATTTGAGTGGATTTGTTAAATTATGGTATCAAATGTGTCGGTCTGAATTTTTATGGTACCACAAGTAAGAATCGATATAAAATTTGGTACCACAAGTGCAATTTTCTCAATTAAAAACTATTATTCTTAGTTTCTCACTGCTTTGGATATGTCAAAAAAATTTAATGCCTAGAATTTAAGTAAGAATTCTGAGTGTGTCAAATTGTCAATAAGCTTGTACGCCTAACTTTATATAAGTTTTTTTTTTTTTCCCCCCAAGGGTTTAACTATGTGAATAAATGTTCTCTTGATAGAGGTTTGAGTTATAGTAAAAACAGGATAAACGTTTGAGTTGTGAAAATAAATTGTTTGAATTGCACAGTTACTCACTATAACTTTTAAAAGGTTCAAACAAAACAAAAAAATAGAATATTTTGATTTTACTTTGGTATTGAAAATGGGAATTAATAGTTTTGCATTTTTTTTTTATGTAAGATATTAGTTTTGACATTTGAGGACCAACTTTTTATTTAGTTTATGTTGGGACGTTGAGGAAAAAATGATTTAAAAAATTTGAACATGAAATATTCTGTGCTCCACTTTCATGACCAAGAATTGCTCTAGTTAATATATTGGTATATTATTGAATTCGTTAAGCTATCTTTTTGGTCAGGAAAGAAAAACTAGAAAAGCTAAACAAGTCCTCGATCAAGATTTGTTGTAGGAAAATTTCGGGAGGTCCTCCAACTTGAAGATATCTCGACCCAAGTGGTGGCTGTTCTTGGCCAGCACATTGTTCGTTGACCTCATCACATAAATATCCCACGACTTCTTGATGAATTTTTTGCAATCTTTAACAATGTTGTCTAAAAGATGATCCCTCAAAACATCTTTCTTATCAAGACGAACAATCACCTCATAATCAATCTCCACCACTAACTTACGAATCCTCCTCGCCCAAGCAAATTTGAGACCACCTCTTAGGGCAAGAAGTTCAGAAAGTGTATTAGTGCATTGTGAAATTGAAAATCTAAGGTCCAATATTTGGGGAAAGTGGGCTCATTTGAAATTACTTGGTAAAGCTCAATTGAGTAATAATGACGTAGACTTTGGATTATTTGATCGTCTTTTTTGGGTCAGGACCCGATGCTAAAGTTTGTTGGGCTCATCTTACCTTTGGACTCGGCCCACTACTGTACTAAACCTGATAAAGATAACTAATTGACCAAAGGTGCTTTTGCTTTTGAGCTTGCAGTTGAAGAAATTAGGGTTCTTTGTCTCTCTCAAATCAATCGCCCAAAAAAATGATTTACGACGTCAATTCTCCACTTTTCAGGTCCTTCCTCAGCCAGAAGGGCGGCTCCTCTGACAAAAGGTATTTCTTCTACAAATTTTATTGCTATTTACTTTTATATACTTCCCCTAACAATCATAGTTTTATTAAATTGTTATCGCGAATATCTGTTTTCTCCTGTATGGCACTCGATTTGGACTTCTGAAAGACGTTACAAGATGTAAAAATGTCTTCTTTTTATATGCACTGCTTTGTTTGAATCGTGTATTATGGGGTTAGTTTAGAATAAATTTAGTGGATTTCTTTTCTTATAATATTAATATTAGGTTGTTTGTTAATAATAACTGTCTCTGTTCTGTTATTAGATGTGAAATTATGTTATATAATATCACTGATTCAGGTCTGCTTTAATATGTAGGTTTTCTAATTTAGAGTATTATTTATGTGACCATTGGTCATAATCGATGAAAAGAAACGTGTATGTATACATATATAATTATTTATCGTCTCCTACTCTCCTTTGCTCTGGTATTTGGAATCGTCTATGTTATGTGCTGTTTTTTTCTGGAACTTGTGGTGCGGATTCATAATCGGGGAAAATAAATATTAAATCTAGTTAGTTTATTCTATATTTTAATGTCGTTATATTCCTTGAAAACTTCTTACTTGTGAATTTTAATCCAGGAAAATTGAAGAGCAGAAGCCAAAGGAACAGAGGCCAAAGGCAAATGAAAATAAACCTGTTATGAATGAGTAGTAATTTCTAGATGTAAGTTCTAGCTTGAATGGTGTTTCCAAAGGCTTCTAGAAGTGTCACTAAGAATCTGTTTTAGTATTTAAAATGTCGGTGCTTGCACTTGAACTCATATTCGTCATCTAATGTAACCAAGATGTTGACTTGTGATATGCTAAGCTTTGATTTATAAAAGAATGTAATCCTCACAAGCGTTTTATACTTAATATTCAATGCCTTAATCTCATGATTCTTCTGGCTTCAGAAATTAGAAGTTGGTTTAACTTTCTTTACTATGATCAATGCATAGTGTTGATAAAAGAGGTAAATTTGGGTTGTTTTCTGCATCATTATTGTTATTTATCTTCTTTTAGAGTTCCAGGTGTTAGATTTTTTTTTTACAGTATATGATTATATGCTATCATAATTTGCGTAGCCTATAAGCTCTCGTTTACTTTACAGATGTCTTATTATTCAGAATTCTTTAGAAATAATTCTGTAATCTGCAAGTTTGTTGCTTTGGTTGCATCTCTTGCCAATTGATGTTCGATATTGCTTGTTTGTCTAGTTTATTTTGCACTTTTCCCATTACACTTCACATTTTAAGTTGTGTATGTGGTGCTCCTGTTTGAGTTCCAGTAGTTGACATAAATGGAAAGTTAAAATTAGTTGATAGGAGTGATGAAGTTCTTATAACTCAAGTACCCATTATGCATAACAAAGTTTGAACGATTTAAATAGCTTATGAAACTTTATTCAGTTTGATTTAAAATGTTAAAATATATGCAAAATTATCAAGTTGAACAAAAGAATTAAATCAGATTAAACAAATCGTTATTGGTCACGAGTATAACATTAATTGATAGTGCCTTATTACTGTACTCTATGTGAGTAAAAGCCACAGTAAAAGCCTTTTTTGACTGTTGTAATGTATATCATCATATCATAAAAATGGTAACAACAGACAGTGGGGGCCCGGGCCTAGATTAGAAAAGCAAGCCGGGGTTGGGGATGCAAAAAGGGGTGGCATGCAATGGAGTAGCAATTGAGTGATTTCCCATGTGAGTTGAAGTCACTTTAGAAGAATTCACCATCAATTAGTCTCCTTTTTGTCTTAATTCCAAGACCTAGTGACAATTGATCGGATACTATATTCCATTTGTTTTTCTAATCTATAACTATTCTTCATTTAGGTTTAACAATCAAAACCATAAGCTTTTAGGCCAGTTGATAAGTTGAAGCTCAACTCGAACACGAGTCGATGATCATAGAAATGAAAATGACAAATGTCACTCAACTGGCCAAACAAGAACTAAAGCTCCTTCGAGCTTTTTTTTACCAATCAAGTTAAAATCATATATAATATCAAATTCGAAAAGAAAACAAATTAAATTGAGTGATATATAGTTTGATTCTACTCGAGTTTATATATCGCTGAAGCCAAAATAAAAATAATCTCAAATTTGAAAATAAGTTCAATTTGAAATTCTTACCCACTCCGGGTTTAACTGAACCCAAAGTAATTACACGGCAAGTGTAATGCACTTGCTTTGGGATTGGATGTAACTCCCATGAGAGTGACCAATCACAAAGCAAGTGCAATACACTTGCTTGGTGGTTGGATGAGTTTGGTCAAGCCAGGTTTGAACAAGAATTTTCCACGAGTTTATCTACCATTTAAGTCAAAATCAAATAAAATCTCAAATTTGAAAAGAAAATAAGTTAATCTTGAACAATATTTAATTCGATTGGACTTGGATTTGTTACAATTTGAGTCAAAATCAAATAAAATCTCAAATTTGAAGAGAAAATAAATTAAATTTGAACAATATATTATTCGATTGGACTTGAGTTTGTTTTCCATTCAAGTTAAAATCAAATGTAGTCTCAAATTTGGAAAGAGAACAAAATAAGTTTGAACACAATATATAATTCGATTGAACTTAGACTCATTACCACAAGCCACATAGACCATATGCGGGGCTCCAGCCATTTCCATTTATATATTTGTAACATCATATTATCTATTTCCTATTTGCGGCAAGATTACTTTAATACATATCACTCTTTCGCATTTCCTTTGCACGAAATAATCTGCAAATATAAACCAAATCAGTCAAATTTGTCACATGTTAACTCTTTTGCAATGAATCATAAACAGGAAGTCTGGCTATATAAATCAGTTATACCCAACTTTGTTTAATGCTTTCAATATTATCTAATGGAAGATAATAGAACGCAACCAAAGGTTTTTTTTTTTTTTTTTAATCTATATACCTAAAAAGAATAATGCCAAACCTATTTTGCAACATGCGCCATGTGAGATAAATGTCAACATTAGGTGAAGACTATAGCTTATTTTGGAAATTGTCTAGCCATTATATAAATTTATTTAATGAATTAAATAACCAATTCATTTTTCCACGATCTTGCATGACTATTACGTGTTTATTTATGTATGAATTGGATAATCAGAAATTATAAGAAAAAAAGAAATAAAATTGGGTAGTAGAATAGCTTAATTCGATTTTTCCAGTCATGAAAATATTGATTCCATTAGGTAGTTGTTGTAATGGACAAAAGCTTTTTCAAAAGGAATGATATCATCTCCTACCAAAGTTAGTTACACTTTCTAGTCTTTCTTGACTCTCTCTTATTACATCAATAATTCTAACTCCTTTATTCACGCCGCATTCACTTCATATATTGCTAAACATAAACAAAAACAAGAATCTTTCTTCTTCTTCTTCTTCATCTCACCCATTTCTTCACCATCTCCATAGACTAGTAAACAATCAAAGGAAAAAAAAAATTAAAAAAAAAATGTCTGAATTATGCAATTCCAAAAATCATTTTTTAAGTCTTCTCATCTCTGACTTTATTTATATATGTTCTTTCATTCTTTCTCATCCTCTCTACTTGTCATACTTCATTTTCTTCTCACCTTACATTATCAAACTCATTTCCTTTCTCTCCCCTCTTTTCATCACCACCTTTCTTCTGCTCCTTGCTATTATCACTGAATTCACTCAAAACAGGGCAACTCAATTTTCAGCTACATATAGTTCTGTTCTTGAAATTTTGCAGTCCAAGAGAGATGGTGCTAATGAAGAAATTCATTGTTTTGAGGATCTTGAATTGTATAAAGTCGTGTTTGGCGAAGTAAAGGAAAACCAAGTCGGAATTTTGGAGGAAAAATCAGAAGAAGATCCTCTGCAGCCATCAGAATCAACCAGCATTGCCAATAAAGTAGAAGAAAGTTCAGTTCTTGTTCTTGTTCCTAAGATTGAGAATTCTTGTCCTGAATTAAGGGGAGAAAAGAGAATGGATAATTTCTTGAAAATACTTGATGAGTTTGAAAGGATGAGTAGTTCCAATGTGGAAGACAAGAAAAAGAAGAAAGTTGAGCCATTAACAAGCACGAAAACCGATAAAGTCGTTGAAAACCATAAAGGGTCAAATGGATCCAAGGCAACGGAGTACAACTCCAAGATCAAAGCACACTCACAAAGGGTTAGTTCTAATTTTGATTATACTAATGAAAATGTTGAGAATTCCCCAAAATTCGGTTATAATAACAATCTTAGTACTTCTGGATCAATGAGGAAGGAAAAGGAGTGGAGGAGGACTTTGGCATGTAAACTATTTGAGGAACGACACAATGTTGATGGAGGCGAAGGAATGGATTCGTTGTGGGAGACTTACGAAAATGATTCGATTAAGCCAAAATCGATGAACGAAAAGACCAAGAAGAAGAAGAAAAATGAAATTGAGGTTGATGAAGTTTATGGATATGGTGACGATGATGAGATTAATGGACAATTGTGTTGCTTACAAGCTTTGAAATTGTCGGCAGGGAAGATGAATTTGGGTATAGGAAAGCCTAATCTTGTTAAGTTTTCAAAGGCAATTAAAGGTTTTGGATGGTTGCATCATGTCAGCAAGAACAACAAGAAGGTGCATAATAATGGAGATAGATACTAATATGTAAAAATTATCCAGAAAAGAAAAAAAAGATAATATGTTGCATCAAAAAAATAATCATGTATTTTGTTTTTGCAAGAAATTCGTTAAGTAGGTAAATATGTTTTAGTTATGGATGGTTTTGTTTATTATGAACTTAATTATGTTATTGATTTACAAATGTGTCAATTTAATTTATGTCATATATGAATTTTTTATTGAAGATACGAGTACCAATAAAAGGGGACTAGTATAGAGATTCAATACTTCTAACATACATCTTGTCAATATATTTAGAATGCAAACGCGTCGAGTAGAATCGAGAGACACATTATTCGAGTTTTCATTTGTTTACAGGCTCGTTCAACAATCAATAGGGGAAAATGACATGTTTAGTTAAAAAAAAGTAGGGGAAAAATTATCATAAATATCAACCATGCTCTTAAGATGGTTGAAGATGATGGTGTGCAAAGTAAAATCATTAATATATTTTGAGGGTGCAGAGTGAGATAATTAATTTCTGAAGTTGCAAAATGCTAAAGTGGCCGAATTCAGGGGTGTAAAGTGGAAGTAAGCTAATTAGTTTATTGGTGGGAGAAAATGTAAGATTTTTAAGGCTATAAAGTTATTTAAGGTCATAATATTTTCAATCTGACAATAAATTAAAGGTATTAATGACCATATGATTTGTATAACCATAGATTGTAAGTATTTGAATAATTGGATTAAATGTTCATTAAATATTTAAGTCTGTTATTATAAAATATTTAGGAGATAAAAATATATTTCAGTTTGTAATTTTATGGAAAAACATTAAGCTGTATTTTAATAAAATATAAAATGAATCATCTAGAGAAAACAAAATAATGTATCATTTTATAGTTACAATAATATTTCTACTTATATTATTTTGTAATTTGTTCATTTTTTCAGTACCTACATTTATAATATTTTTGTATATTTTTGTGCTATCATATTATTAAAAAAAATTAATTAACCCTACACATTTTACACGTGTGCACATTTTTTAGAGTGTTTGAAATATAGGAGTATTTTATACATTTCAAGACATAAAATCTAGAAAATGCCAATGATGCGAAGAAAAACCAATCTAGCATATAACGGTTACATTCATCTTATACCTGTGAATTATATTTATAGGGGTTGAATGATAAACACATGTGCATAAGAGAACAAAAATTTATCATCTCGTACACACTTGTCGCTCATTCAGCACCCCAGTGGATTGAATCCACCGGGGTAGGCACATTATATCCACATATAGCATACAAATTTGAAATTTGTGATCTTAATTGTGTCTCTTTCATGAATTGCACATTCTTACTGCAAGTTCAATGCTACTATTGCAACGACTCCCAAAATATGAAGGGAAAGAAACTTCCATTACTAAACATCAAGAATGACTCCAGAGAATTGATTCATCAAATACATAAAAGCCCCAAAATATCTTAATTTCTCTGAAGTATTTAGGTAACTCCGATATCCTACAAAGAAAACCTAATTAAATCTCATCAACTAATAATAATAAACTATACCCACAAATGGGAAAAAATGTGAACACTATCAATGAGAAGAGCCCATGAAAAATCAGTCCCCTTGCTGCAATGGAACTGTCAGAACCCAAGAGATAACCAACCATGTCAAAAACACTAGAATTAAATAAAAATGAAAAAAACCCTACTAGCTAACAGTTCATTAAGCAGTTGCAGGGACTCGAGGTGCCGTAAATTTCGCACTGCCATTGGCCATGCCACCATTTCGGTTCACTCGACCTCCATTGCTGTTGATGTTATCAGACTTCTGATAACCATCGCGATTTGATGATCCTCCTCCCCTATTGCCACCCTTGTTGCCATTGAAATCCCCATTACCCCTGTTGCCATTGAAATCACCATTACCCCTGTTGCCATTGAAATCACCATTACCCCTGTTGTTGTTGTTGTTGTTGTTGTTGTTGAAACCCCTGCCACCTCCATAGCTTCCACGACCTCTACCTCCCTCATTTCTGAATCCAGATCCCCTTCCAGATTGAAACCTTCCCCTGTTATTATTACCTATTGCCACAAAAAACAAAATGTCTAACATGAAATATTAGAAGTCACGATTATTTGCCAATTATTGCGGTAGTTAGAACTTCCGTGTGAAGAAAAGGATGAACAAAAAAATCTGGGAGAGTTGCAACAAAGCAAGAGATGAACTATTTATCATAATGATTCCCGCTCAATGGAACACAAACAAAATCTAAAAATGAGGCAAGAGATTAAACAAAGGAAATCCCAGTCATACCCAAAGCAAAATAAAGCTGGATTCCCACCATCCAGATCTATGTGGCATACTCTCTTATTCTTTTCTTAATATGCATGATCTCTTAACACTCATGTACCATGGTATTGAAATACCCCTATGTAATGCATTACAGGGAATCTACTTGCCTCGAGAATTGGTAGACCTCTTTTCCTCAATAACAGCTTGGCGGCCACCAATGGCTACAGGAGAAGCCTGAAACAAGATAATGTAAAGTAAAACTGGTAATTGAATTAGTCTTATATAGGAACACATAAAGAAGATTACACTAAAACCACGTAGTAGAAATACAAAAACTAGATTATGTAAATAACTCAACTACATGGCCAGACCCCCCAACCAAAGCCCCTTTCTTTCACAACCAAACAATGGAAGAACTGAACTGAAATAGGATATTATTTCCATGCAATTTCAACAAGATGAAAATAACAGCAATATGCATTTGAAAATACCAATCCCAAATAAGCATTTGTATTCAAATGCCTATGAACGAAGCTCTTCCATGCTACTTTCAGTTAGATATTTGCTTTCGTTATGAATTCTCCACCACTCGTTATGGTAAGAGACATATGTTTAAAATGTCTACTAAATTTTAAGGACGATATCCCAAATTATCATGCAAAACTCGAATAATATCAACCAATGAGAAATACTATAAAAGATTCGTCATTCAACACAGAGATGTACAAAGACCTACAGTAAGGAGTAATTATTAGAATGCAAATGTTGCATTCAAGCATTGCTAGAGCAAAAAAATAGCACCAATGGGCAATGGATTCACTACATAAGACTTAGTTAAATGAGTTTATAACCCACAGATATATGAAAACAAGTATCTTAAATGATAATTGTTATTTAGTTATCCTGCATCCAAGCAAATAATACTACATACCTCCAGAGCTTTTTGCACAGAACTTGCCTCCTCATATTCCACAAAGCCAAAACAGAACCCCTGTTGCTGCGACAAAAATGACGGTTTTACTGCACTTAGTATGCATACATACTGATAAAATAATTATTAATGGCACCATTAAATAAAAACACAATGAACATACTCTGTTGCTTCTAACTTGAATTCCATCACTCTTGATCACCCCAAATTTCTTGAAAACTTCCTCAAGCATGGCATCAGTAGCACTCATTGGAAGGCCCTTTATGTAAATTGAGTACCCCTCAGCTGCACAGAGAGACTACATAATTTGACAAACATTATATGGTAAAACACAAGAAATAAATACTGTCTAGATGAGATAATGAAGGTGGGGAACAAAAGTTTTCAAATTATCATGCCTTCACCCTCTTGATTAGTCCCATTATCAACAGACTCCTCACTGGAAACTGGTCCCTCAATTGCAGGGACAATAGCTGGGCTCACTTGCTCAATCCTCTTTGGTGGAGCTTTCCGAGCAGCCGCAGGAGGTGAAAAGGATGCAGCATTTTCTTTGAGATGCCTCACCTGACACAGTATTCAAGAGGTCTAAGTATTGAATTATAACAGAGCATGAAAGGCTAGCACCAATACTACCGAAGTTTACGGCATAAACAAATAGGCGCTAGTCAAACCATCAGTCAGAATGTGATATCATACAACAGTACTCAATCACAGAGATGTAAATGGCTTAAACTAATAGAGAGACAAGGTGCGACATAAAAGATAAAGGATTGCTGCATTAAACTTCCAATAGCCACTCACAATGGAAGCATAAGACTTCTTTGGCACTTCTTCAATTTTAGCACTGGATTCGACCACCAGCTTTGTATCATCTTGAACTTCGTCAACAACCTCTGCTACGGGGACTTCTTCTTCAACAATAGGTACATCTCCATTCTCCGGAGGGTTGTAGACTTCTCCAGCAATGGCGTCCTCTGCAGAAGCTGCACTTTGCTCAGAAACATGATTCTCCTGGACTAGAGGAGCTGGCTCTACTGAAAACAAACAGAGGGGAAAATATCAACTCCAAAACAACAAATATTGAAGGATTACAAAACCAAAATTGAAGCAATGTCTGGGTTACTTGGCTCAAGAGTAACAGGCACCACAACATCATTGTCCAGAGCCGAGTTCACAGAGACACTATCCACATATCGGAACACGTCGTTCAAAACAAAGTAGCCCTTGTCCTGGGGTGCAAGGAAGAAAGTTTGAGCAAAATTGCGAGTTGTGTTGTCCTTTCCCGTCAGATAACCAGTTACAAGAACGTGAACTCCACCATTAAATGACTCTTGTGAATCAACCGACTTAATCTCAGCCCTGAAGTCCCCATAGTTGAGTGAAACAATCTTCTCATTGATGGCCTGCAAATAGAGCCAACACAGAGGAAAAAAATAATTAACTTCTGAGATTTTCAAACTCAAATCAGTTTAATGCTTAACCAAACCTTTTTTAATGCTAAAACAAACCCACAACCAGAAAAAGGTCATACTACTTTAAACAATATGGGATTGACCATCTATAAACCCAAATTCTCAGGAACAGAATCACAGGAATGGAGATTCTAACACAAGACCAATAAAAAATGTAACTACAAATTATGAAGAAAAAATGTATCCCCTTCCTTCTAATTCTCTCATTCCATCTTCAACACAACCAAACAAACCAAACACACAAAATAAAATATTAGGTTAGCATTAGGCACCACCCAGCCAATTAGAAAAATCAATGACATATTTGACCACCAAAACCCACAATGACACATAAGTAGTTAAAGCAAGTTAAGAACAAAAGATCGATAGATTACTTGCATAGTGGTGGTAATGCTCATGGAACCATCCTCTTCAGGACGACCAAGCTTGCTTACGTCTTGATAAAACCTATGAACGAGCCCTGGCGAGTGATGCAGTATGTGATAGTATTGCTGCACAAATGCGTTTCCCACCTAGAACACAACAAAATTCAAAACCAATTTAAATCAACATAAAAATACTCCAACCATATGCAAAGACGGTAAAAAAAAAAACTCACAACTTGTGCTGAAACTGGATACTGAGCCGCCGCCTCTGCCACAGCCGCCATCAGTCAGTGATCCCACTAAGAAACCTACAGATACCCTAACCACGTCAAAAATATAGCTCAATCACTCTTTCAGACGTAAAAGCATAAACCGTAGCTCAACACATGCATACATTCAGTCGGATCTAAACATACCTGGACAAAATCGGATCCGAAAGATAGAGAACGAGAGAGAAACCGGCGCTGGTTTTTCTCTGTCTCTGCTATCGAATTATCTTTAGAAGACTGAAAATACCGGTGGTGGAATCTAGGGTTTAGGAGGCGGAATTGGAGGAGGAGCAGTGGATCTCGAACTGTAGAGAAAGAGAATAAGCGACAGAGAGGGTTTTTTCAAGATTTCTTATATTAGTACTATATATTTCTTTTTATTAGATCTATATTAGTACTATATTTATATAGACGCAGAACGACACAAAGGAAACCTTAGTGCAGATAACTGGGGATTTATTTTAGGAGAATTTATTTTAGAATCTATTAGGCATAATAAAAGAATTAATTTATTATAGTAGTATTAAGAAGTTATTTTAATTCTTTACTAAAAATACAAATAAAAAGTATTATTATAATTTTAATACATAGATAGACGCATGAGAGTATATTTTATAGTATATAATTTCTCTTGAAGTATCTTGGAATGTTTTGCTTTTACTAAGATTGAAAATCAAAATTCGATATTCAATTTAGGGGTGCATATGGTATTGTTGTGTGGTTTTTTAATAAAATTTGTACCGAACTAATTAGTTCGGTTTTAAAAAACTCAAAATCAAGCTAGAGTTTTATGAATCATACTAACAAACTCGGTTTTGTGCGGTTCCAGTACGGTACAGTTTTGCTGCTTTTTCAAACAAACTTTTTTTATGCAATTTTTCTTATATAGTTGACAATTATATAAAAATTTATATTATAACATCTCACAAACTATTTTTTAAATTAAGTAAAGCATTGGAAAAGAAAATGTTTACAAATTTGAAGCTATAATTGATTAATTATTTGATCATTATTTTTATTATGTGAAAAAATTTACTATTTGATATTTGTTGTCTAGAATTTTTGCATTTTAAGTTTTCAACATATACAACTTTAATTTGTGCTAAATTCAAGCATATCTTTTTTTAATTGAATGCGAGCAATGTAGTAACAATAAACTATGATGGACTATGATATAAATTATAAAAAATATAGTATTCTATCATATTTATTATAAATTAAAAAAAAATTATAAAATATAGTTGTAAATATCAAAAAATGAATAGTTAATTCATGTTTTTTCTCAATTTCGGTAACGGTAGGTTTTTTAAAGCATGAGAAGTCTAAAACCAAAACCATACCAAAATACTCGGTACAATTTTCATCCATACCAAGACCTTCGATTTTGAGAAAAAAAACTCTACATTCAGTACGGTTTGGTACGGTACAGGACGGTCCAGTACGGTTTGAAAACCATGTGCACCCAATTGAAACTCGAGTTTGTTCAATAAAAGCTCGATGAACTCAATCCATAACGCAAGTCAAGCAAGATTGATCGATTAGCATAAATCCTAATTGGTTTTGGTAGGAGATTTTTTCGCTTATTGATTTTCTGGTTATTTATTACTCCATGATTGATACTAGATGAGAAGAGATATTCAATGATATCAATTGGCAAAAAAAGAATGGAGAAATTTTGAAGAATTTACACGAGTGTTATATATCGCTAGATATAATTCAATAATTCTCTTTGCTTCACTAAAACACCAAGGGAACAGCAGCATCCGCTTAAAAAATAAAACAGCAAGTAAAGATGTGTAAAAGTAATTTGAACTCCCTTTACATGAATAAATCTGAAGAAAAAGATAAACAAACTATATATTATGCATGATAGATGAACAAACGATAAAGAATATATAAATGCACCAACAAACGGGACATATAACAAGAACAATGTGGCGAAGCCTGGTACGTAATCTCGTTGCGAGATGTGCCCACTTAATGTGCCCGCCAATGCCTCGAAAGGAGACCAGGAAACCTCGAGAAACCCCACCCCAACAAAAAGAAAAAAAGAACCAACACATCAAATGGTGATGTTAGCTGTCCAACAATAATAACTCAGACATATGACAGCATTGAAAGGAAAAAGAATCCACCAGAAAATACTCAGAAATATATTAAGAGAAAGAAAAAAAACCATCCATCTTCACCAAACTGATATTTTCAATATTGAAAAGAGTAGAAAAAGTTACATAGCTTCAAAAGGAATGGTTCTATCCATGTCTCAACTGTTAGTTTAGTCTGCTGTCCTAATCTTATCTCTATGATTTTTCAAGATTTCTTTTACAGCTTCACCAAACACATTTTCTTTGTCCTCAAAATCCCAAGACATGTTATCATCATCATTAATTTTGGCATTTGCACATGTTTTTGTCCGAACCTTAATGATCATTAGACATACCCCTCTCATCACGTACCCTGATAATGGCAATCGCAGCTCTGGAACCCAAGCAAACTTTACAAAAGATCGATTCATATCGCGCTGCAGTTTTTTTTCAATAACACTTCTTCTTCTTATCTTAACAATTTGTTTATCCGTTATAACCAAATTGCCCTGCTTCTCAGAATCTACAATTCTCACACTCTTGAGTGAAGCGTGGCTTTTGACTAGCACGCTTACAAGACACAGCCATTCTATGTAACGCATATAAGATAACCAATAACCATCATTTACCCGAGTGACAATAAACTCCCAAGACCTTTCTCGAGCTTCTTGTTCATCATCAGGCTCATATTCAGTAATATTATGTACTGAAGCAGATGATACAACAATAAAGCTCCCAACCAAGGCACTCCGGCTTCTGCATTTTATCTTCCATTTTAGAAATGAGGGACTATCAATCTTTTCGGGATATGTATACTCCAAATAAATGGATTCTAGCTCTTTAAAATTTTCCAAGAATGTTGGGAGCTTCGGTTTTTGAAGAGATAACAACTCGTGCAATGCAGGAGCATGCTCGAACTCGCTATCAAAGTCTTGTAAATCACGGAAAAATCTAGACATGTTTTTATAGGAACCAAAGGAGTGAGCTCCGTGAAGTGTGATAGAAATGGTTCGGGTGTGAGAGATTATTGAAGCAAAGTGCTTGGAGACGAGTGAGCATTGACATAGAGATTTTAAGTCAGCCACCTTACTGAATATATAAAGGAGTAGTTCCTCGGGAAGGCGATTGAAGAGATCCGCTTCACCTGTTGCTGCCTTTTTGCTTTCCATTATCTAATTCGCTTATTTGTTAACTTCCATGGTGCTTTCTTTTAGGCTTTATAGATTTCCTGCAAATTCAAGAAATTTGAGTCAATTGGGAGGAAGGTGAAAAGAAAGGAAAACGATATCCAGTAAAGAATCACTCATTCAAAAATTTGAACTCCTGTTCCTACAATCACTTGCTCATGCTAGAGTGACATAATAATACTATAATATTATTCCCACTGCGCAAAATTAAGAAATACAGTAATATATAATACAGCAACAAAAATTAAAAAACATAGAAATACAGCAACACAAATTAAAAACAATCAGAGAAATTATTCCCCATATAACTCTTACACCTACTAAATTTAATGTATTGTTGCAAAATTACAGTACCATAAATTCTTTTACCAAAATATTAAAATACGAAAAAAATAGAAAAGCTTATATCGAGGTACGAAGAAACCTTGCCAAGAGATGAAGGGCCGATGGACGGAAGCAGGCAGACGGACGGACGGACGGACGGAAAGACAGGCTTTGTGCGTGAGAACAGGGGCTAGCTAGGGTTTTTACTGAGGAGGAGGAGAAATAGAATTGGAAGTGAGAAACATTTTTTACAGAAGAATAAAATCAGCGCCCCTCCAAATGCTTCGTAAATCGTAATATTGTGCTATAATGAAAAGGTTTAATTGAACTCTGCTCTGATTTATTTAATGTTCTAAATTGGTTTGAAAATTTTGAAATTTAATTAGACAATAATTTTACTAAAATGTTAGGAAATAAAATATTAAAAAATTATTATTAAATGGATATGAAAATTTGATATATGATTTGTATTAATATTTCATTGTTAGACTTTTGAAGGAGAATAAAGATGATATTTGTTAAATAATATTTTTATACGTTTCAAGAGTAGATGACATATATAAATCAACGAGTTTGGCCTAGAGGTTCGAAAAGTAATTATAGGAGAATAAATTTTACTAAAATAGATTTTGACAATAATTTATTATAATAAAAATTAATTATAGAATAATTGATTTTGTATAATAACTTTTGCAAAAGTAACCTTTTAAGAGCTTCTAAAATAAGTTAATTTTTATTTTCTGGATATCCCAAAAGTTATTATGACAATGGGGGCCAAACAACATGAAATTCACGATTGACCAATAGTAATTTTTATTATTGAGGTCAAACACTTTAAAAATCACAATAAAGATCTAAAAATGCTCCAACGACTGGGCCAAACTCACCCTTAGCTATGTCACGGTCGGGCCGAAACCTAAGGTTTGAGTCAAAAACCTGCCAAAATCATTTCCCATTCCAAATTATATTTGGCAGTTTGAGGCTTTTGAGCTCACGTAGACCAGATCAAATCATTTCCGAAAGATCCTAGTTCCACTGTTTTTAAAAATTATTCTTGCTTTTATTATATAGGAGTAGTTGATAATCGTGAGTCGTTACTACCGTTTGGACGTTTGGTATTCATTTTAGGCCTTTTTTCTTCTTTTTTTTTTTTTAGCATTTATCAATTGTTATTAAAAAAAATTGGGTGCAAGTTTAAATGTGATATTCAGTTATATTACTTAGCAAAATTTAATTACATATTAAGCTTATACACACACGCATATATATATATATAAAATAAAAAATAAAAAAATTAATAATTTGTTCATTATATATATTATATTATTTATAATAATCTAAATCATTGTCACAATCATAATAAATAATTACAATCAATTATGAACCATTACAATATAATAAGAAATCACCATCTCAATCATTAAATATTACAATCATTGTCACCTATTCTTTTTCCAACAATCAAACATTATCTAAACCAAATATGAATTTTAAAACCATGTTAAATATTAGTATTATATTAATATTTCACCATCTCAATATTTTGATGAAACCATCGTCCAAATCAGGTATCAAAAATTTGTCAAAAAATTCCAAATTCATTTTTGAAAACCAAACATAAACAAAATTAAACCAGTGACGAGGTTGAATAACTAGGCTTATAAAGAATTCGAAACGCAGACAACTATATATTTTTGAAATCCATTTTTGATGAAATCATTATCCAAATCGAATTTCAAAAGTTTCATCAAAAACTTTCAAATCCATTTTTAAACCAAACAAAAACAATAGTGACGAGGTTCAATAACTATGCTTATAAGGAATACTAAATTGTAGACAAGTATTTTTCGACGATTCTCAAATAAATCAAGTCAATGTTCAATTCAAGTTAATTTGATACTTAAAAATTAACAAATGTCACGCTCTTGGACGAATCTCAAATAAAACAAGTCAATGTTCAATTCAAGTTAATTTGATACTTAAAAATTAGCTAATGTCACGCTCTGATTATATGTCCGAGACATCTGTACCAACACATGATTAATGACTTAATGTCGAACCCTACAATCCTTACCCTAATTTACAGTAATTATAATTTTTAGTCATTACATCTGATCTATACCCTCCTTTTTGAAAATATGACTTGTGGTATAAAACTATAAATTAAGTTAAGACCTCCATTTGTACACTATCCAAGTTTGTATACAGTTAAACATTTTATGTTGTCTTCCACAGCTCACTTCTTAATTGAAAAGTTCATGAAAATTTTATAGTCAATATCAAAATCATATCAAACAAGTACCGTGTTTCATATGTGGTTAATTCACAGCACAACTTGTTTGGTTCTGAAGGCAAAAGACACAAAAAGTTTGTTTATATTTCAATTCAAATTGAAAGTTTAACAATTACTCAATTTCAAAGTCGTCCGCAAAAAAAAAGGAAAAAAGAAAAAAAATCGACTGGATAAAAGCTACCATTTAAGTATCAAAATATTTACATTAACAACTAATTAAATCCCTCAGATCTAATCAAGTGTAAGACCTAAATACTATTGTAAAACCAAAAAAAAAATGTGAAAAATTAGCAAATTATGAATAAAAAACAAAAGTTCTTGGTATTGCAGCAATCTTCGGCTTAAAATGTGTGCTTTCCAAAATGATTCACATTTCACACCCTATTTACTACATCTAACATTGTTGAGCCTTCGCTCCTAGTTTACTAGAAAACATTAACAACCAAGTAACTTTGAGGCAACCTCACAATCCAGAAGATGGAGGAACTACAGAGATATGCCTTAGAGGATGCGATACATCAACACCTCCGGAATGCTCCACAAACCCTGCAGGCGAAAACGAGCTCCCATGGCAAACACACATAATACTCACCTCAGACTTGTCATACTTGTACAAGAACCCAGTTATAGTTTTTCCATTCGGCCCATTTCCTGTAGTCGAAACACAAGGCATACCCAATACTGAGGGCACATTATAGTTCTTGTTTGGTTGGTTTGGAGGTGTTCCAATGAAGCCACTGCTTGTATCTTTCGTGTTTCCATTGCAAAGAGTGTCTGCTTTGGATTTCTCAGTCGAGCTACTCGGATTCAACTGATGTCGGATACTCAATGGGGCCACCATTGTGCAGGGCTCTTGTACTAGTACATTGTAAAACTGGTTTGTTCCCGTCCGGGAAGAAGAATCATTATAAGTATCGAGTTTTTCAAATGTACGTCTTCTTTTTGGAGCATTTTGATTTTGGCAGGTGATCAAGCTATTTGAGTGGCTTCCGGTGTCACTATTTTTACCTACTGAAAATGCAAAATAATTATTATTAGCATCACATTTCTTGAAGGTTGTAATTAGATAAGAAAATTTACGTTAGGCCAATGCAACATTAATATTTCAACTGGAAAATGTTCGTTAGGTAGCCAGAGGAAGGTAGAAAGAAAATAAAATACAATAATTTGTTCCATATGCCAAATTCTTACTACGGAATATTATTTTTGCAATTAATGACACATAAGAAGAAGAAAGAAGAAAAAAATCTTAATCAAGCCAATTCAGCCAAACCCACACAATCTCAAGCAACAAATTGAAGACAACAAACCAAGTCTATTGAACCTAAACCAGTTCAGCCAAATCTAATCATATCTCAAGTATATTTATTTTGGTTCGAACCTCAAGTACGTGGGGTTTGAGTTATAAGATTAATAATCCCAAGTCCATTAATTTACCATAAGTCTAGTTTAAGATTTCCACATGGCCTTAATTAATACATTAGTCGTAATGTAGCTTCACATGATGCGAGTATATAATATAATAGTTGTAATAAATATAAGGTTCAGCTATAAGTTAAGACATTTTCAGGGGAATAATTTCCAAATAATTTAAAAACTAACAGAAGAAACCAACAAACGCCTCATTCAACCACTGCTAATAATAATCAAAATCTACAATTAGATATGTGATATTTATAGTTTCAACAGTGAAATTTATTTTTTATTTTCACGAATGATAAAAGTATCCGTACCTTTTTGGGACGTGCTCTGATTATCGGAAACAGCAGAAGAAGAACGTTCCAAAGAACCATTCGACACTTTACTAATCCCTGAATCAAAACCCATTGACGACGAAGATTGAACCACCGCACAAGGCCCGTTCCCAATTTGTGGAAACAAACAATGCCTTTGCATTTGTTGCTCTCTCTTGAGGTTTTCACTGATCAAGTACTCTTTTTCCCTTTTTTCTATATCTTCAACTCTGTTTTGAAATTGTTGAGCCTCCAACAAAAGTTTATCACCAACATTCCCCCCTTTATTCGGCAGATCCACAAAATCACAAGAAAAATCAGATCTTGAAAACCCATTTTCATTTTCCTCAAAAGGGTATCTTTTGCCCTCAATTTTTCTCAACTTCTCCAATTTTCCATAACTCCCACCTAATGATAACTCCAAACTCAGCTCAAATTCGTCTTCTTTTCCAATAGGCACCTTTAAAGCCTCCTCAATTGAACACTCTTTTCCCATTTTTCCAACTACAAAGAACATCAATTTAACAAAATAAAAAACTCACTTTCTAATTTTTCGTGGTTGGACTAGGTTTGAATTGTTAGGGAGGAAAAACAGAAGATATATATAGAGAGAGAAAAAGGGAATCTGCCACGTGGGGAGAGTAGAGAATATGGGACGAACACATCGATGACACCTAAGAAAGATAACAAAATGTAATTAATCATTAGGGGCTAAGAGTTAATCGTTTTTAGGCCTCTAAATCCTAAATTAGTGGCTAAAACTAACGACTGCATGTATTCTTAGTACCACGTAAAGAGCTTATTAGGTTGCACGACAATCAACATGTTAGGAGAACGACACGTGTTGAAGAGAGATACTGTTAGGCGCATAGATTTAGGAGCAAGGACACGTGTGTGAATATAATGGCTGTCTGGTTCAGAATTCGGGCCGTCGCTTTCGGTTTATGGAGCAGGCAAAACGTGGCCGAATGCGGGGAACTGTTACGGCCATTGGGACCCGTTAGAAACTTTTCTATACGTATTAAGTTTACTAAATTGCATATATTTCCCCTGTACTCTGATTAATCGACAATTAGACCGAAAATATTTGAAACATTAACATGTGCACACCCTTATCCGTTTCTGCTTCTTTTTTATGCTAAAAGGACCAAGTAGTTTAACTCTTGTGTAAAAATATCATCAGCAGTATTTTATAAATAAAAATTTATTAGATGTGTGATAGTTATAATTTTGAACCTTAAATCCATATTTAGATATGTGATAATTATAGTTTCAATTGTGAAATTTACTTATTATTTTCTAATTTTGAAAACGTCACGATGACGTATTTCAAATATCAAATAAGTATTTAATAATACGATATTGAACCATGTAATTTTTGAAATATCCATATAGTCTAATATTTCCTCAAATCGTTCTACATCTTTGTTTGCACTCTTATCATATTTTATTCAACTTATTATTATTTTTTTGTTTCATCACACTTAGTCTAGATTTTTTTTAACATTATTATGACATACATTTCTAACTTATGAATTTTTTTACCTATGTGAATTCTTTTTCTTGTGTAATTTAACTTCTTGTCACTACAAAAGACTTTTAAAATTTGTAATAAAATTTCTAGAAACAAATTGTATAAAATAAATACAATTAAAGTGTAAATTGTGAAGAAGAAAAACAAAGGAATAAAGCTTCGGATATGGTACACGTCGCTTTAAAATAAAGTTGGTTGCAGGGTCAGTCAACACGTGGCCGTAGTTTGGGTAAAGATGACGTAAGCTACACTAGGTAGTAGCTAGTACGGACGTGTTTGGTTCTTTTTGTTTTATTTGGTGCGTATGTGGGCCACACGTTAATTTTAACCCGGGTTTATTATTTTTTTCAATACGGAAAATTCTTGCATAGACCTGGTCTATGAGCTTTTCATAGATCTTGTGATTGTAAATACACTACATCATACATTGTGGGAGCATGACCTCATTAAAATGTATTATGTGGTGCATTTACAATTACAAGGTCTACCACTAAGCTCTTAGATCTGGTCTATGTAAAAATTTCCTTTCAATATAACATTCTAGACAAAAGTATTTTTCAATATAACTCAAACTGAAAAATATTTTCATAAATGTACTTATTGCGAAAAATCGTCGTTGTCAATTGCGATTCTTATGATATTTTGATTTTTACGATATTATGGGAAAAAAAATCTTCTATGAATTGCACATATTTGAGGGTCTATTTGGATGGATTTTGGCTTGGTTTCGCAGGTCTCGGTTTTAAAAAAATGGTTTGGGTGGTTTCGACGAAACCTTTGAGACCTCATTTGGATGGGTTTTGGTTGTTGGGTTTTGTGGTTGGAATAAGTTGAAACCCTACTTGAATTGGGTTTGGATGTTGGGGTTTAAGGGAAAAAACAGGTGGTAAGTATCAATTCAATGTTTTTTTTAGTGAGATTTTGGGGAAAAAGTAGGTGGTAGTTGTCAAATCAATGTTTTATAGGTTTGAAGAGTTTGAGTGTGAGTTTATGAATAGATTTTTGATGGTTTTATGGGTTTGGTGAAAACTCATTTGAAAATGTTTTGGTTCGATCTCGCGAAACCCGCGAGACCGGGCCAAAACCCATCAACATACACCCTGCATGACTCGAGAAACTGAGAATCTGCCTGGCCAATTTCATTGGAGCACAGGCATAAAATATGTGAAATCCCTAAATGCTGCAAAGTGTATACAGATTTAGCAGCAAGAGCCCCACCAATGAACATATTGTCTGAGATAGGCGATGGTTTCTCTGTATTTGCTGCATCAAATATTAATCCAATCTTATCGTTAGGGTTAGGAACTGCGATTTATAGAAGTTTTTTTTTCTTCGGAATTTGTTGAAATTTGACTGCTAATTTAAAATATAATGTACAATTGTTTGAAATCAAATATTTTTGTGAAAGGGCCATAAATATTGCAATGTCTCAGTTATTATATTGCAATGAGCTTATGAGAATAATTTACATGTAGCATGTCTCAGTTGATATTAATTATGAAAAAGTATAGTTAAAAATGACTTAACCTATATAAAAATATATTTTTTTATACTCATTCCAATAAATTCTAGAAAATAAAAAAAAATTACCCATAAATCGCAGTTGCCAATTGCGATTTCTCGCAAAAGGTACATTTAGGGAAATATTTTTTTCAGTTTGAGTCATATGAATACTTTTGCCTAGAAGATTATATTGGAAAAAATTCATTTTAAATTTTTAACCCTATCGAGAACTAAATCAAATCAGAATCTATTTGGAGGTTTATATGGATCAATTTTGACACGATTTTATTACTTTTAAAATTTATTATTTCATGTGGTTTCAATGAAACCTTAAAATACGACTTAAATTGATTTTTAATGTTTTTAGTTTGACATTGATTCATCATCACATTAATTTGAACATATCTAAAATACTTAGAACGTCAAATTAAATTGATTTTCGATGAATTCTTCAAAATATGATTTAAAATTTATTTGTGATGTTAGTGGTGAGCTGTGGACACGTCTTAAATCAACAAGGTTATTTGAACATTAGCAAAGTCTTTGGAATGGCCAATTAATAAAAACTGAGAACATTCAACAAACAAGACTAATATTAAACTCGAAAAACAAGTGTTTTTTGATGAGATTCCACTCAAGGCCAATTGAGTCATAGTGTCTCAGTTGGATGTAGAGTTTTGCGGATTTTGACGATGTGAAATGTAATTTGGATCGCATGTTTATATTAGGATTGGAAGGGCCGAAGGAAAACGTATATAATACGTGTTATATTAATGAGTTTTATAGAGTTTGATATGTGAAAAAATAGGCGGGGTATGCGAAAATATAAGTGGTATGTTACAATAGATATCAATAGATTATGGACTTACTTTCACATGAACTTAATCTAAACTCAAGTTGAATTCATTATAGCTCAAATGTACCATTTCACTAAATTAAGTCAAAGCTAATATGCAAGAGTGTGTTTCAAACTTTAAGCGAAATTTTTTAATCAAATATTGAGCGAAGACAATGCACTTGTTTCTCATAAGTACCATAAGAATTGAGGTTCTTGTTAATTTTTCTACATCGAAAAATTTAGGCCCCACATGGACGAATTTTGGCTTAGTGTCGCTAGTCTCGCGAATCTCCACAAAAACATTTTCAAATGGAGTTTTGGGCGAAAGTTATACGAGATTCAAGTCAGACCTCTTGAAACTAGGGCAAAAACCTATTGAAATTCAAATCTATAAACAACAAAGATTTAATACACTAAAACACATTGATATACCACCCGTCAATTTTTTCTTTAAACTACAACATCCAAACTCAATTTAAATGATTATTTAACTTTTTAAAATTACAAAAACCAACATCCAAGTCAATGCAAATGAAATTTCAAAATTTTTATCGAAACCACTCAAACCATTTTCAACAACAAAACCACAATAAATTGAATCAAAACTCTTGCATGTCCTTGGGATTCTCCTTTCTTCTAGCCGGAAGAAACCCCATAGTTCATGATATTAACAAATCGGTAAACTGCCTTTTAATTCCATAAAATGGGCCAATACTTTTAATTACAACTTTTTTTAGATTGTACTTTTGATTATATTTTTTAAAGGTAGTTTTGACTTTTGGTCCTACAAACCAAATTTTAATTTAATATGGGACCAAAGCTGGACAATCACACTGTTTTTTCATTCAATTTTGAGCCAAACAAATAAAACAATCTTATAAAAGCCAAAAGTATAAAACAAGAACTATTTTCTGGAATTAAATGTATAAAAAATAAAAAGTAAAATAAAACCAAAAGTACAAAACGATAAAAAACATTAATACAATTTTGTAAAGCAGATAGATAAAAATATTGAAAATCCAAACAAATAATACTAGAAATGTAATTAACAAAACCAAGAACAAGGCATTCTGAAACAACCAATAGAGCTTTGATCAAAAGCATCATATTATATTCTTTTATCTTTTCGGTGTAAATGTAATAGTACTACCATTCAACATCAGTAAATGGATTACTTGAAACAAGAAAATATAATGTCAATGTAAAAACTGCAGCATGCCATGAAAATTCTGAATCAGTAAATAAAATGTACAGCATTACAGTATCTTATAGTAATGTCTAATTTAGTAATTAATTAGACTTTGTATATCGAACGAATTCTTCGAAAAGGAGGACTAGATGATGAACAATTCTTACACATGTAATGGCAAGCTGGAAATAAGTTGACCATGAACAGCGCTGCAAAATCACACGTCCCAACAGTCGTCCTCGTTAGAGATTATACAAAATAATACGGAGTAATAGGCTAGCGCGACAATAACACCGAAAAGTTGCACAAATTAATTAATCCAAGTTTTGAGACCTTACCTTTTGATGTAATAATAACAGAAGTCTGCTAAGATAAACGTTTGAACAACTTCTGCTAACAAAGCCATAGGTATCCAAATGTAGCCAGCCCCAACCAGGAGTAGATACCTTCCAGCAGTATCGTACACCTACAATGAGTTCCGAAACTTCCCCTTCAGTAATTATTATACGCATAAAATATGTCGTTTGATTTGAATAGATTACCATACTATACGTAATGTACTTACCTGAATGATCCAATGAGCACATCCCAAAAATCTTGCGATTCCCAGAGCAAACACATAATGGGCGGTAAAAGGTTCGATCATCTGAAACGAAGTCAAGTAAACCCAATCTTTTCATTAGTACCAATCAAAGGTAGATGTAAGAAAATTAAAAAAGTGTGCCCTACTATAAATAAACCTTGGTGTTCTGAAGCATTCGAAGTTGTGGTAGTACTGAAACAGATTCCAAGTACAAGGCAAATGCCCAAAGCAATCGGGCATAAATTGTGTAGTGGTGGTATGGATGAACGAGTGCAGCTAGAATTGCAGATGGGACAGCCTAGCAAAGATAGGAATGAACACTAATATTAATGCTAGATTCAATATGGGTCTTGACCCAACCAAAACTAACCCAACCTTTTATTCTTTTTATCTTTTCTTGGGCTAGGTTTAATTTATGGTAAAATAAAATGGCAAAATTGCAAAAGTAGTCATGTAACGATGGGACCCTTTTAAAAATAATGTTGTAACTACAATACGCACACATTTAGTGTTTCAAACTTTTATCCTATTTCAATTTTAGTCCTATGATTAACAAATTTAAAGCTGTAACTTTCAGTAAGTTCATTTTGCACTTATAGATTTACTGAAACTTTACAAGACGGAACTTGTTATGTATATGACTAAAATTGAAATAGGATAAAAGTTAAAAGACTAAAATTGAAATTTAATGAAAGTTCAAAGACTAAATGTGTGTGTGCCTAGTGTAGTTAAGGGCTATTTTTTTAGAGGATCCCAAAATTGTTTTTGTAATATTGCCAAAACAAATTGTGTAGGTCAAAACTGGGTTTGACCAAGCAAAAATGGGTCAATATGTTAAAACCATTCAAGAAAAGTACCCCAAAATTTAACATAGCTCTTAACCCGACCTGATTTTGATCCGATCTTTTTTTTTTAAGTTCATGTTAATATTAAATCTAATCATATAAATGTTTCTAAATCCACAAAGACATGACAAGAAAACATATGTCTATTTATTCGTATACTTGTTTAGTTATATACTACTACAAGTTAAATCATTAAGCTTAAGCTAATTTCATTTACATGTGAATATTTAAACCGAATTATTTTATAGTTATGGTTCATGCTTAAAAGTCTAATTGAATAAACCGCATTGCAGTAGCAAATCCCAAACAGAGACTATGGATTGGCCTAGACTAATCCAACCTGTAACTTTACAAGGATCATTTTTTGACCCACCTATTTTGACCTGCCCAATCCCGACTCACCAATTATGCTAGATGCATTTGTCCTCCTCTTAACACCATTAGAAAGAAATTACAGGAGAAAAATATATTTACCACATAATACAAGGGCATATTGTCCAGCTCCGCGATATAAGTCGACTTCAATTTGAACCGTATCATGTATACGACCCACAAAGTCGAGACAAGTGTAACAAAATCAAGAACGGTGTGAATGTCACCCTCCATAGAATAACTACAGATTAATCTTGCAGCCAAGAATATAGCTGTGAGCTCCTGAGTCTTCAGAGAAAGACCTACAACCACACCACAGAGAAAAAAAAGTAAGAACTAATATATAAATACAAAGGAATTTAAACAAAAACTTGAGGAACTCAAATTTAGTTCTCTATTTCGGTTTCTTGTGATTCAATGTAAAGAAAATTCAACCTCGCTCAATTTTTTGCTAGTTTTCTAAAAAGTTTTACATATTGGGTGCAAAATTGAAGTCATACTCCTAGTATGAACATCATACTAAATTTTCAATTGTCTCAATTTCTGACATGTCTAGAGAAATTCAAGAATATATAGTTTCTTTTAACTAAGAAAGAGCTAAGAAAGGAGAAGAATTTAAATTGAAGAAATAAAATGGTCTTCATCTTACTAAATTCAACAAGTAATTCAAAAGGAGTAAAAGTTGTGAGTCCATTTGACTAGTTGTAAGGGATACCATTAGCAAAGACGCAAAAGGGATAATTGCATTGACCACCCCTGAGTTTCGAAATATTTGCATCTTTCGTTGCATCTACATCATCTAGTCTTTACAAGTTTTATTGAATTGGGAGGTGGATGCAAATAATCCAAAATTCAAGGAAAAGGCACAAAACACCAGGTCTTGTCAAACAATTTTTACTAATCCATGACCTTTGACCATTTTTTAACAAATAAAAAACACAGAGATGAGGAAGAATAAGAGGCAAGAAAAAGTCCTGAAGCCTGGATTAATATATCCAATAACCCCACTAAAAAATTCCAGCCAAAGATAAAAGCTTTATTCAAACTATACAAACCATTACCCAACAGCAAGTTAAACACAGGATTTAATAATCCCCTTTCATTATTTTTAACAAAAAAAAAAAAAAAGAAAAGAAAAATTCTTGAGCCTGGATTAATAAATCCAAGAACCCACAAAAAATGGTTAGTCAAAGATCAAAACTTTATCCAATACCCATCACTCAACAGCAAGTTTAAAAAAATAAATCTAATTAAAGAAAAACCCCCAATTATTTATAAATACCTGAACAAGTCTTCTTAGTAGTGAGCTTATAAATCAAGACCAAAATCCCAAGAAAATGGACAATTTCAGAGGCAACAAAAAAATGGTTATGATCATGAACCAAAAATTTTAGCGCCACCAACGCGCTCAACGCGCACGTGACCGCCAGAAAAGTCTGCACCTTCGTTGACTGCCGGCGTACCCATGCAAAAAGCTTGTTCAACGGCGCACTTCTTCTTCTCCCCATAACTCTAATAAAAAAAAAAAAAAGTTACTGTGTTTACTTTTTCCTTATCTAATTAAACAATTTTATTCTTATATTAATTGTTAATTTGAGGGGTTAGAATTGTTGGAAGGATTGACACGAAGAGGGAATGCAATGGGGAAAATAGGAAGAGCGTAACGGAAATTTTACGGACATTTAATGCGTGGTTAGGCCACTGATTCCGACAATTAATTTGTATGGATTGTGTGAGATTTTCTTGGATTGGAAATATTTTCTTGGATTTTGGTAATCTGTATCTACTTGCCTTAAAAACTATGTACATGTCCAAATTCAGTGATTATTTTCACAATTGAATTTTATAAACTTGATTGTTGTAACAATGCAGTTGAAACATTCTTTAATAATTGGATTGAATTAAATTAATTTATAAAGTAGTTAGTATTGTAACGCCCCGTAAATTTCAGGGATTTTCAGTTGTATTTTATTGAATTTTTAATCCAATTTTTATGTGTTATATCTTATTATCAAAATTAAGTGCTACTTTGTATTAAAATGTACAATTAAATTATCTCCTATGTTCTTATTAACTTTAAAATGATTTAGAAACACAAAAATACTTTAAAATAATAGTATACCTCTTTTGAAAAATATTTGGACTTAACTGTGCAAAATAAGTAATTTTGGGGCAAAAATGCACTTTATCGAAACTTCGGGGGCAAAGTGCAAAATCCGACCCATACTTGATTGCAGCTGATAGGAGAGCCTTTATAGCTTCCTAGGGTGGCCAAGCATGCCTCTTGGGTAGAGAAACTTCTCTACCCAAGGTGGACATGCATTGGCTTATTTCTTGGGGAGTAATTATATTTCCCATCTTTCCAAGGTGTATTTAAACACCTTTCTCCTCATTTTCAGATTTCTCTCCACTCATTTTACACCTTAGAGTTCATAGTTAAGTTAGAATTAGAGATAAAAATAGTGTGTGAGAAGAGGTGAAAGTTAGTGTGAGAAAGTGAAGAAAGTGGAAGGAGAAATCACCACCACCACCGCCTCACCACCGCCACCGGACCTCACCACCGCTGCCGTAGCACCGCCACCGAACCCCACCATCGCTGCCATACCACCGTCGCCGGACCGACATCCACCCGCCACCGGAACCTCTTGCAAAGAGTGGGTAACCTCAAAACTCTCTTATAAGTGTAGTTTTATTTTTGTTAGAAAACTCTAAGTCCTATGTTAATGAAATTGATTTTGAAACACTTTATAAAACTTTAGTTTATATAATAAAATTAATTTTCAGATTTATTGATGATTGTAATTTGGGTTTAAAAGTAGTTTTATATTTATATGTAATTTGCTAGTTGATTTTGTTGAGGCTTTTATAGATCTATGTTTTCTCCATGAAATAATATTTTGAAATTATTGAAAACAAAAGGTATGTTATTCTCAAAGATTACTTGTATAAAATTTTAAAAGAATATGTCATATTATAGATCTATAAGATTTTTGTGAAAGAATTGTAATTTGTGAAAAATTTTGGTGTTAAAAAGTTTTATTATTTGTTTGGGGTTATTTCGGTAAATCTGAAAATTGGGAGGTGTATATGCATTTTTCCGATGGGGTGGCCGGAGCCACCCCACCTCCGGGCCGGTTGCAGCCCATGCACGGGTCTGTTGCATGTGCAACAGACCCAATTTTGGGCCTGTTGCACAAGCAATAGACCCTGGCCTGTTGCTTTTACAGCAACAGGCCACTAGGGCCTGTTTGTGGGCTGGCCCTTAAAAAAAAAAAAAAAAAAAAAAGAAAAGAAAATATATTTTTAATAAATTATTTTTGAAATATTATAATAATAAAATGCATAATTAGATTCCGAAAATAAATCCATAAATTGTAAACATAGTTTTAATAATTCCGTAAATAATCATTATTATTATTTGAAAAAATAGAAAAAATTATTTACATAATAAAATAGTTTGAAACCTATCTTTAAATACTAAATTCTGAAAATAAAATAGAATAAATTTGAGAAAATAAAAATTAAATAAATCAAAAAATAATTTTGAAATTTATAAATGAATTCTGAAAATAAAATTTGTAATTATTAAAAATAATTTAATAATGATTTAACATTAAATTTTGAAAAAAAAATATATTGATAATACATAATAAAAATTCGAAAAAAAATGAAGTTAAATATTAAATAATTATTTTCTGAAATATAAATAATAAATCCATTTTTTTTCGAAAATTAAATTATTTTGAAGTTAATGAATGAATTCTAAATATAATATTTTTAATTCAAAAAAAAAATCATTAACATTAAATATTGAAAAAGAAAAATAATAAATAATTCTGAAAATAAAATAATATAATTTTAAATAATTATTTTATGAAAAAATAAATAATAAACCCTTTTTCTGAATGATAAAATATATTTATTTAATTTAAATAATAAATATATTTTCGAAAATAAATATATTACTTAGATAATTTTAAAAAGAAAAGAGGGTTAAATAAAATAAAAGAATCTTCCGAAATCTAATTAATTCTAAAATAAAATAATTTCTAATAATAATTATTCGAAAAATAAATAATTTAAAAATAAAATAAAATATTTTTGATTAAATATTTTTCTGAAATTAATTAATTCAAAAATAAAATCTGTAAATAAATAAAGTTTTCAAAACTAGAAAAAGAAATAACTTTAATATAAACTTTGATTTTTTTGAAATTAAATGAATGCCTTTTATTAAAGAATTTTCTTGGGTTCTTATAAATCCTTATTCGTGGCTTTCCATACCACGTAGCTCTAGGAACCCCTAAACCGGGTTAATTAGTCCAAGTCGAATCATGGTCTCGTTTCGACCATGACACCACTATATGTGCGACTAAAGTGTTCATTAGTCGATCGTAAGTTCTTGTTCGTGTTTAGATTGTTAAACGTTATGTAAATATGTACAGGATTTGGAATCGCCGTTCTACCGATAAACTTTCAAGAACCGTAAGCAACACAGGTGAGCGCTGTGTGTTCATTTGTGTGTCAGTCTGATATGCTAGTAGGTCGAGTCTAAGCATGTACATTAGCTATGAATAATCCGAAAATGTGCTATGTTACTCTCCTTGTATATATTGCAAATAGGTTGACTTGTATGAATCACTTAGCATATCAACATGATTGCCCTAATATATGTTACACCCGAATCTAGATCTACTTAGTTGCGAATATCTTCACCTGGCCATATATCTAAATTGATTTCGGTGAATTGTTATTGCTGGTAAAATGTTATATTTGTTTGATATGTTATGTTTCCGTTTGTTTTCGATTTTGTGTGGGCCCTATTTGTTTGGTATATGGACCCGATGGCAACCTGGCCGGCAAAGGGCCGGCAGGATTGTCACGGTTACCCGTAGGCCTGGCCTTACAATCCAAGTGGGGAGGAACACTTGGGGAGTAAGGACGAACTTTGGCAAAGACACGTCGATGCACTTCAGATAGTAAGGTCGCTCCTTACTCGGTGTGTTTGGATGGACATCAGAATATGGATGGAGGGTAAGTGGAGTCGGCATCAGCAACTCTTGGTTATTTGAACTCTATGCTTTGATTTTATATATGTGATATATGCTTAATTCGTTTATATGCTCACGATATATATTATGTAGCATCCATGTGTCACACACACAATGCACCACAACCTCACTAAGTTGGACGATCAACTTACGCGTTCCTTTTATCAATCTTTTTAGATGCAGGAGTCTCGGGTTATGATGGTTGAGTCGTTGAGTCAGTTTCCAGGATCCAGTTGGGCGTTGAGAGATTGTTTCCTTTGTCTTATTTGCTTTTGCTATTTTGTTACTCTTGTTGTCACCTTGTTATAAGATTGAATGATGTATTTTGAATATTGTGTATATGTTTTCCGTAGGCTTGCGGGGTTACCCGTATGACCGTATATTTGCCCTTCTCCGTATATAACGGAGCTAGTAGGCCTTTTGAATTATAATTTGGATTTATCGCATGCTTTATTTATGTCGTCTTGTTTAAAAAAAAAAAAAAAATTCAGCAACTCTGATGGATTACCCCGCGCCGGGCGATCATGAACTCGGGGATGGGCCACATAAGACCCAACTCGGGCAGCGGGGCGTCACAGGTGGTATCAGAGCTTTTGATTTTGAAATCGAGTCACGGATCCTTGGAAGTCGTATGTTGAGTCGTGTTCTAAGTCTTTTGGGTCATCATGCATGATATGTTATGTGAATTTATTATTTCTCTTGGCTTGAGAGTTTGATAGGGTGTCATATTAAGGTAGTAATTGACGTTTTGCCAGTTTACCTATTTATACGACGTATATAGTTTGGTTTGGTTTGAATTTAGTTACTTCGTGGGGTTCTGGGATTTAGTCTTGATTAGCTACTGAGCCATTCTCATGATCAGATGGCAGGCAATCGAGCTGATAGTCGTACTAGCCGTCGGGTTACCTCTGACCCTTCTGAGGGGGCACTGGTAGTCCCACCAGTGACAACACCCGTTGATCAGGCTGAGCGCATCATTGCCGCTTTGGTTGAATTCACCCAAGCTCTGCAAGGCACTGCACGAGTCGTGCCTCCAACTACGACACCGCCTGCCTTGGACCAAACTTTGGAACGTTTTCTGCTGTTCCAACCACCCAAGTTTCTTGGAGAGCCAGATGATCGGAAGGCTGAAGCCTGGATAGCTGAGATCGAAAACATATTCCGAGCCCTGGACTACTCGGACACTTTGAAGATTTCATTGGCCACCTATCGCTTTGAGGATGCCGCTAGATCTTGGTGGCAGACGAGGGAGATGGTTTGGGAGCGAGAACAAACCGAAAGGACTTGGGTGAACTTTGTGAAGGAGTTTAACGACAAGTATGTTCCGCCTGTTGTTCGGGAACAACGTGAGGAGCAATTCAACGCTCTAAAGCAAGGGAGTATGAGGGTGCCGCAATTTGAGGCTGTTTTCTCCCGACTAGTTCGTTATGCTCCCCACTTGATGATAGATGAACCCCGTCGCACTCGCAGGTTCATAAAATGCTTGAGGCCAGAGCTCCAGCGAGCCATTCTCTCTCACAACATTGTATCATACATTGAAGCGGTGGAGAGAGCCACCCGAGTTGAGAACGGGTTGATTGAGCTCAATGATATGCAGTTTTTGGAGAAGAAGTCGAGGCCTCCTCAGGAGAATTGGCAGTTGGGGAAGAATACAGGGAAGGTACCAAGGACAGGACAGTTGAACTCAGGAAATCCGAAGGGTCCTCAACAGAATAACTGGCCACAGAATAATTCGGGAAAGACACCGAATGGAGCTTGCACTTATTGTGGCTCGAAGGGGCATGGGGAGCCAAATTGTTATAAGAAGGCCGGCAAGTGTTTGAGGTGTGGAAGTCTGGAGCACTTCATCAAGAATTGCCCCAAAGCATCTGTTAAATGACCTTCGGGAAGCGGAGGTTCATCCCAGGGTGCGAAAGAACCAAAGTCAGGGATGTCAGGGAAAACATTTGCTATGGCTGGAAAGGAGCTTTATGAGCCAAATATGAATGACGTGTTGGAAGGTAAACTTTTGTTTCTGATCCATCATGTAGAGTGTTGTTTGATATTGGAGCATCTCATTCATTCGTAGTACTATAGTATAGTTCCAATAAAGTATGGTAGAAAATTTACCCTATGAGTTGAAGGCTCATATTTCGTTAGAAACCTCGTTTATAACGAGTTTGGTTCTCAAGGTATGCATGGTCAAGATCGGGAGATGGTAATTTCTACCGATCTAATCACATCTCTGGCCCTAGGTTTTGACGTGATTCTAAGTATGGACTTATTGTCCATCTTTTTGCCCCGAATTGAATGTTGTCATTTGAAAGTGATGCTTTCTAACCCGAACCTTCTGAATCCCACAATCGAATTTGGGGACCAAATTCTTTTAAGGGGGGAGGATTGTAACGCCCCGTAAATTTCAGGGATTTTCAGTTGTATTTTATTGAATTTTTAATCCAATTTTTATGTGTTATATCTTATTTTCAAAATTAAGTGCTACTTTGTATTAAAATGTACAATTAAATTATCTCCTATGTTCTTATTAACTTTAAAATGATTTAGAAACACAAAAGTACTTTAAAATAATAGTATACCTCTTTTGAAAAATATTTGGACTTAACTGTGCAAAATAAGTAATTTTGGGGCAAAAATGCACTTTACCGAAACTTCGGGGGGCAAAGTGCAAAATCCGACCCATACTTGATTGCAGCTGATAGGAGAGCCTTTATAGCTTCCTAGGGTGGCCAAGCATGCCTCTTGGGTAGAGAAACTTCTCTACCCAAGGTGGACATGCATTGGCTTGTTTCTTGGGGAGTAATTATATTTCCCATCTTCCCAAGGTGTATTTAAACACCTTTCTCCTCATTTTCAGATTTCTCTCCACTCATTTTACACCTTAGAGTTCATAGTTAAGTTAGAATTAGAGATAAAAATAGTGTGTGAGAAGAGGTGAAAGTTAGTGTGAGAAAGTGAAGGAAGTGGAAGGAGAAATCACCACCACCACCGCCTCACCACCGCCACCGGACCTCACCACCGCTGCCGTAGCACCGCCACCGAACCCCACCATCGCTGCCACACCACCGTCGCCGGACCGCCATCCACCTGCCACCGGAACCTCTTGCAAAGAGTGGGTAACCTCAAAACTCTCTTATAAGTGTAGTTTTATTTTTGTTAGAAAACTCTAAGTCCTATGTTAATGAAATTGATTTTGAAACACTTTATAAAACTTTAGTTTATATAATAACTTTAATTTTCAGATTTATTGATGATTGTAATTTGGGTTTAAAAGTAGTTTTATATTTATATGTAATTTGCTAGTTGATTTTGTTGAGGCTTTTATAGATCTATGTTTTCTCCATGAAATAATATTTTGAAATTATTGAAAACAAAAGGTATGTTATTCTCAAAGATTACTTGTATAAAATTTTAAAAGAATATGTCATATTATAGATCTATAAGATTTTTGTGAAAGAATTGTAATTTGTGAAAAATTTTGGTGTTAAAAAGTTTTATTATTTGTTTGGGGTTATTTCGGTAAATCTGAAAATTGGGAGGTGTATATGCATTTTTCCGATGGGGTGGCCGGAGCCACCCCACCTCCGGGCCGGTTGCAGCCCATGCACGGGTCTGTTGCATGTGCAACAGACCCAATTTTGGGCCTGTTGCACAAGCAACAGACCCTGGCCTGTTGCTTTTACAGCAACAGGCCACTAGGGCCTGTTTGTGGGCTGGCCCTTAAAAAAAAAAGAAAAATAAAAGAAAAGAAAATATATTTTTAATAAATTATTTTTGAAATATTATAATAATAAAATGCATAATTAGATTCCGAAAATAAATCCATAAATTGTAAACATAGTTTTAATAATTCCGTAAATAATCATTATTATTATTTGAAAAAATAGAAAAAATTATTTACATAATAAAATAGTTTGAAACCTATCTTTAAATACTAAATTCTGAAAATAAAATAGAATAAATTTGAGAAAATAAAAATTAAATAAATCAAAAAATAATTTTGAAATTTATAAATGAATTCTGAAAATAAAATTTGTAATTATTAAAAATAATTTAATAATGATTTAACATTAAATTTTGAAAAAAAAATATATTGATAATACATAATAAAAATTCGAAAAAAAATGAAGTTAAATATTAAATAATTATTTTCTGAAATATAAATAATAAATCCATTTTTTTTCGAAAATTAAATTATTTTGAAGTTAATGAATGAATTCTAAATATAATATTTTTAATTCAAAAAAAAAAATCATTAACATTAAATATTGAAAAATAAAAATAATAAATAATTCTGAAAATAAAATAATATAATTTTAAATAATTATTTTATGAAAAAATAAATAATAAACCCTTTTTCTGAATGATAAAATATATTTATTTAATTTAAATAATAAATATATTTTCGAAAATAAATATATTACTTAGATAATTTTAAAAAGAAAAGAGGGTTAAATAAAATAAAAGAATCTTCCGAAATCTAATTAATTCTAAAATAAAATAATTTCTAATAATAATTATTCGAAAAATAAATAATTTAAAAATAAAATAAAATATTTTTGATTAAATATTTTTCTGAAATTAATTAATTCAAAAATAAAATCCGTAAATAAATAAAGTTTTCAAAACTAGAAAAAGAAATAACTTTAATATAAACTTTGATTTTTTTGAAATTAAATGAATGCCTTTTATTAAAGAATTTTCTTGGGTTCTTATAAATCCTTATTCGTGGCTTTCCATACCACGTAGCTCTAGGAACCCCTGAACCGGGTTAATTAATCCAAGTCGAATCATGGTCTCGTTTCGACCATGACACCACTATAAGTGCGACTAAAGTGTTCATTAGTCGATCGTAAGTTCTTGTTCGTGTTTAGATTGTTAAACGTTATGTAAATATGTACAGGATTTGGAATCGTCGTTCTACCGATAAACTTTCAAGAACCGTAAGCAACACAGGTGAGCGCTGTGTGTTCATTTATGTGTCAGTCTGATATGCTAGTAGGTCGAGTCTAAGCATGTACATTAGCTATGAATAATCCGAAAATGTGCTATGTTACTCTCCTTGTATATATTGCAAATAGGTTGACTTGTATGAATCACTTAGCATATCAACATGATTGCCCTAATATATGTTACACCCGAATCTAGATCTACTTAGTTGCGAATATCTTCACCTGGCCATATATCTAAATTGATTTCGGTGAATTGTTATTGCTGGTAAAATGTTATATTTGTTTGATATGTTATGTTTCCGTTTGTTTCCGATTTTGTGTGGGCCCTATTTGTTTGGTATATGGACCCGATGGCAACCTGGCCGGCAAAGGGCCGGCAGGATTGTCACGGTTACCCGTAGGCCTGGCCTTACAATCCAAGTGGGGAGGAACACTTGGGGAGTAAGGACGAACTTTGGCAAAGACACGTCGATGCACTTCAGATAGTAAGGTCGCTCCTTACTCGGTGTGTTTGGATGGACATCAGAATATGGATGGAGGGTAAGTGGAGTCGGCATCAGCAACTCTTGGTTATTTGAACTCTATGCTTTGATTTTATATATGTGATATATGCTTAATTCGTTTATATGCTCACGATATATATTATGTAGCATCCATGTGTCACACACACAATGCACCACAACCTCACTAAGTTGGACGATCAACTTACGCGTTCCTTTTATCAATCTTTTTAGATGCAGGAGTCTCGGGTTATGATGGTTGAGTCGTTGAGTCAGTTTCCAGGATCCAGTTGGGGCATTGAGAGATTGTTTCCTTTGTCTTATTTGCTTTTGCTATTTTGTTACTCTTGTTGTCACCTTGTTATAAGATTGAATGATGTATTTTGAATATTGTGTATATGTTTTCCGTAGGCTTGCGGGGTTACCCGTATGACCGTATATTTGCCCTTCTCCGTATATAACGGAGCTAGTAGGCCTTTTGAATTATAATTTGGATTTATCGCATGCTTTATTTATGTCGTCTTGTTTAAAAAAAAAAAAAATTCAACAACTCTGATGGATTACTCCGCGCCGGGCGATCCCGAACTCGGGGATGGGCCACATAAGACCCAACTCGGGGAGCGGGACGTCACAAGTATGATTAGATTAGTAGTAAAATTTTAAGATTATTTCTTTTTGAAAAATCAGTTTTCCCTTTTTAAGCATATATTTTTATAGATAGGGCTGCCAACTTTTCAGGTTTGAATGTTAAATTAATGAATCAGTTTACCCAGTTTAAAGTCTAACTAAACTATGTGTAAACCCTGTGCTATTGCACAAAACCAAATTAGATTAATTGATTAGATTAGTAGTAAAATTTTAACCCTTTCTAAACTTTTCAGGTTTAAATGTTAACTTGATGAATTAAATTTACGGAGTTTAAAGTCTAACTTAACTATGTATAAACCTTACGCAATTGCACATAAACAAATTAAATTAAACTATATGGTAGTTTGTATGATTAGATTAGCAGTAGAATTCTAAAATTATTTATTTTCTAAAAACTATGAGGGCCCACTCTACAGCATTGAATAAAAATGTGGCTCCTCCAAATGCATATCAGCTTCATGAAATTTTTCCTTACATAAATTTCATATAAATTCATTTGAACATGACTTGCAAATGCTTTTGAAAGTTCAAAAGCAGTTGTTTAAAGCAAAAGTAAAAAATAAGTACTTTTATTCAAAAGCAAGAGGTATTTGTAAATATTTAAAAAAAACAGATTTAATTATTACAAAAATGCCACCTAGAAAAAGCAATGAAAGAAGCACCTCCTTAGTTGCTTCACCTGCTTTTCAGTTAAAGAAACAATAACAAAAACACCTACTTACAAACACTATCAAAGTGCTTTAAGCACAAAAAAAACAAAAAAAAACTTTTTAAAAGTCCTTGCAAACACCCCTTGAGATGGTTTCAAAATATTTCACTAGAATATCATAAGATGTTTAGATCTCCACATATCTGGGCCTGGGGTATACTTACACAAGATACACGCATTTTCATCTAAAGGCAGGTATTTTTACATTCATGTGGGGGTAATTGGTTAAATGATCAGCAAACGAAAACAAGTTTTAAGAATTCCTACAGCCCATAAGTGAGAAGGCAGAACAGATTAGCGATTAACCTATAGGTTAATTTTCATCAATGATCTATAGATATGGAATGCACGAAGAAGAACCCAAAAGATTCTAGTGAGAAAATTTCTCTTTAAGATTTCAAAATTTTGATACAAAATAAGTCCACATGTCGGACGGCTATGGCTAAAAGTTATTGACACTTAAAAGAACCGAAACTACTCAAGGAAAATAACTTAAATTTTAAGAAAATATTCCACGAGATATGTTCCGTGATATTCTATCCAAAATTCTCTTGCATCAATGAGTTTCCCAAACCAAAAGTATGGTGCACTTATTTTGAGATACAAACACTTCTACACCTACTAACTAAATTAGGGTACAACTAACCATAAGTAACCTTGATGAACTCATGCATCATTTGTAAATATAATGACATTTTCATATGTAACAAACAAAGAGAGAACGGGAGATTCTAGACACAAAAACATGACCCTCTTGGCATGTTGGGCACTTTTGGTAGGGGCTTGCTACCTTGCATAAACAAATGTAGTAAAAATATGACCACATGTAAGAGAAACCAGATCAAGCAACGTCTCATGAGCTAAAAGAAAGCATTGGTTGCTGGCCACACCGTGATAGAATGTAGTGAGACTTCGCTTAAAAGTGAAGCAATTTCAGCATATTAGAACACCCAACACTACTAGAAAGCCTCCAACAATATGTAAACCTCCTGTATTATCATGAAAGAGTTAAATCCATTAAAGGAAAAGATATGTGAATTCAGTAAAAAAAATTATAATGTCAGTAGTCTGCCAGCAGCAATGAGAGACACATAACCATGAACATAAGAGAGTAATTCTACCAAAGAGATAAAATGATAACATGACCTATTCAGTTGAATCCAAAGAATACACAGGTCAACAAAAATTAAAGCAACATGAAATTAAGTATTCGCCTTAGTCAATATTAGACCACGATCAAGACATTGCTCCTAACATCAATTTCTTTATCCAAACTGCAGAATTGGGAAAGAGAGAGTACAAAATACCAATACAATTGTAGTTTTACTCAACATGTTGAAGCAGTTATAGTTCCTGATACGATCTCGACCATATAATGTTAAACAAATTCAAATTAGCTGCACCATGTCATATGCAGCCGTTATACAAAATAGTTTTCTTGCAATTGGAGACACGCAGCATGTCAGTATTTAATGAGGGTCGTACATACTGCGGCTTCTTATAGCAATTTGCATCTTGGCCCAGTTCAAATGGGCAATATAAGACTGAATATTAAGCAAGGAAATGTTCTAATATGAAGTTGCTCATATGGCCTAGAAAATAAGTAGTGAACTATGAATAATATTGAATTCTAAGGAGGGACCAATCCTGAATGGTCCTAATGTATCATAACTAATATTACAAAATGCCACTCTTTTTATCAGATTTTACAATCAGAAAAAAAAATGATAAACTACTATGTTACATAACAAAAGACAGAAATAAAGTCTTAACAATGGCGTATATATCAAAGCCAGCATCAGAAGATTGCAAAAGAATGTTTTGATCTCTGGGATAATTGAGAAGCAAGAAGAACTAAATATACCTTGATAGGACTTTATGCAGTTTCTTTCTCCACATTGTGATGTTTCTCTTGCTTTTTTCTGCAAAATGGAATAAGTCATGTTTCCTTTTGTTTTTAAGAAAAAGAGAAATAAATATCAACTGAATATAATAGAAAATCAATATAGCCCTCCATAAAAGACTTCATCAGTTTATTGCAGCTATAAATCAAGAAACAAACACATTCGATTTTCTTCATTCCATACTGAAACGAGAGACAAATCACTGGGACTTGAATTTTAATGATGAAAAAGAAGGAAAATGGAGTGAACAAAAGTTAAATTCTTATGTTCTGACATCTATGCAAAACTCAAAGTGATCCGGTATATATAAATAAATATTAACTAAAATGATTTAAAACAACTTACTTATCACGTAACTTAACAAGTGACAATGGCCTCTGATACCCGACTTCCTTCTCTTGCTGCTTTGGTTTTCTCGCATTTCTTGATTCTGGCTTCCAGCTTACATTGAGGAGCGACTCACCTAATAACTGAGCAATATCTACAGCCATAGTCTCAGCTTTCTGAACAAACGGAAACCTTTCCTCCTCAAAGTGATTAGACAACCATAAATACATTGATAGTACTTGGTGCCTAGTCTCAAGATCCAAAAGCTCAGAATCATTGCGAGCAGAACACTTTGGCATCCCCATTGCTATATTAACAGGTACCTCCTGTGCATAAGAAGAAGCAAATCTCAAAAGATGGTACATTGCTTTCGGATCCCTTATATTCACTGGGGCAAAGCAAAAGTTGAAACGGTCTTCTAAAGACAACCCATCAATCCTCTGCAACATATTAGCTATTTTCTTAATATGCATATGCTGGCACAGAAAATAAGACCCATCTAGCCGGCAATTCTCACTGAATCTTTCAAGTAGTTTGGTAAATTTCATATTCGGAAGTTGCCCTGCAAATAACTCTACTTGCTCAAAGAAAGGGAAAAGTCCCACTCTCTTAACTTCATCAAAAGGCTTCTTTAAGCACTCAATCAAGTAATCCAAGTCTTCTTGATTTAGTGTGGTGGTTAGACCATCAGGATATCGACTTCCTCTACGACCAGCTCTTCCAGCAATTTGCTTGACTTGAGAGGCAGCAACTGGAACCATTTTATCACCATTGTACTTCGTAAGGTTATAAAACACAATCCTTCTTATATTTAAATTCAATCCCATCCCCACAGCATCACTAGCAACTAATACGTCATATTCATTATCTTGATTGTTGAAAAGAGTTGCTTGTTGTCTACGAGTCTCGGGTGGTAAGGCACCGTATATGACACAACATCGATGGCTCGTGTGCTTCTCAATAGCCAATTTAACCTCAAATATCTCCCTCCTCGAGAATGCAACAATACAATCTCCGGACCTCACATTTTTCAAGTCTCCTAAAAGGGTCTTTGCCTCAACAACTAAAGGTTTAAATCTCTCATAATGCTGTTCTACAAGTTCATCCCCAGTATCCGTACAAATACGCCTAACTGCATTTAGAACACTTGGATCACCACATAAGTGTATCTCATCAGCCTTTAGCCCAAGCAATGCTCTTGTCCATGCGTAACCTCTAGAGGGATCAGCCATCATTTGAATTTCATCAATAACAGCAACATCATACAACTCGTCCGTTGATGCCATCTCGACAGTGCATGCGACATGGTTAGAAAACGGAAAAACCTTCTTCTCCTGTCCAGTAACAAGACTACAATAAATCCCTGATGCATTCACCTTATCAAAAACCTCCATAGCTAACAACCGAAGAGGACTACAATACACACCTTTCTTTGCTTCCATAAACCTCTGCAATGCATTATAAGTTTTTCCACTATTAGTCGGACCACAATGATAAACTATCTTCCTTTTCATCGCTCTAGCGAAAGGGAACCAAGTATGTGGCTTAGTCATGTCAGCTGACTCAACCACTTTCCTAAATCTCTTAATTTCACCGGGGAACTTTTCCATGCAAAACTCGACAAAAATAGGGAACAAAAACTTATCCGCCTCAACACCAGGGCCAAGATACACCAAGTAGTTAATTAAATCAGCATTACACTTATCCAAGAAAAAGCTGGAAAATTCGCGAGACGCGGTTGGGAAAAATGAGGCACCAATATAAACTCCAAGAGCCTGGTTTGTAGCCCAAGCAGATTTAGAAAAGCACCTGAAAATTTCGGTCAGAGTATCCCAGTCACTCAGCGGTTGCCTTCCAGACTCGAGGGTACCCTTAAGCTCTTTGTATATTTCAACTGGATCCCTGTTCGCTACTTGGGAGAAATTCGATCTTTCTTCCTCTTGCCCTATATTTTCAATTTCAGACTCTTGTATTCCTACTTCATTATCAACTTTACTGGGTTCGGCCTCAAGGTGGGCACTTTCTGTTGAATCTAACTTGAGTTTCTCAATTTCTGACAAGGTGCAAAACCAATTAATGCGAAAATATTGGAAATTTCCGAAATTCGTCAGTTGAGGTGGTGGCAACTGTAATTGAAAGGGTAGGATTTTCGACGGAGGGAAAGGGTAAAATAGGCAATTTGAAGAGCGGGAATGATGAAGAAAACGATTGGAAATAACATTTCTAACCCTGAAGAGACTATTATTCTTGCAGGAATATAGATAAATTAGGCGTTTTGCAGAGCCTCTAGCCATTGACAACTGAATAGCAAATAACAGAAAAAATAATTGCCTCGTTTAAATGAATAACAGAGTAAAAGCAAGTAACCTCTAATTCATGAGCCTAGCCATTCTTCCTTCCGTTTTCTTTGAGCGTTTGAGAGAGATATGAGGAAAATTGATGGTAGATGTTTGATCAGCTAAAACCCTAAACCTTGTAGAAGAGGGGTAGAATGAATTAGAAACAGAGATTAGTACCTGCTTGCTTATTATGTTGTTTTTTTTTAGCTTAAGTTCCAAAATAATTGCGAGTGGGAAACAAATGGAGAGTGGCAAATTTATCTGAAACTAGATTGCTAAAAGTGGCAAATTACTAAAAAGCCTTTTTTTTTTAATCGTCCCACATTATTTAGGTCTTAATTTTAATAGTATAATCTTTGAGAGTTGGATGTGCAAACGTTTGTCCATATTATATTTTTATGTAAATTAATCACTTTTATTTCAAAAAAATCTGTGAATTAATCATTTTCACTAAATTAAATAATTGTTGACAGCAAACGAACAAAAAATGTGAATGTCTCGAACAACACAATAACTTAGAAGACAAATATATGAAAATAGGCAAACTAAACAAACTATAGCTATTCAAGCAAAAAACATATAGTATGTGAAGGAACTGCTCTCAGATGATAAAGCTTCGTACATAGTACATAATAGTATTAGATAGGGTATGATTTCTTGTATTTCGAAATATGTTATTTGAGTATTTCTCAAAAAAAAGAAAAAATGTTCTTTGAATAAGATTAGATGATATCAGAAATTTATTAAATGAAGAGAGTAAATATAATGGCTTAACTTTATTTTAATACAGAAGCATTTGAATGGGTAACAAGTGAAGCCCAAAAGCAAAAACTACTCAAAAATCAAATTAATACTCTCCAACTAGGGCTGTCAATGGGACGGATTTCAATCCGGATCCGATCCGAATTCGGTTCGATTTATTAAGATAATTGCTTGATTAGTGATCTGATGGACCTGATCCGATTAAGAAGATCCGTAATCCGAATTATATGGAGCGAATATGAATATAGGCTGATCCGATCCGTTACATATCTGTATCCGATATATATTACTATATGTTGTTTACATATTATGTATTTAAACTAAAATAAAAATAAAACTATCTATGCTCCACTAAAATATTTTACTATATTAAAAATAATCTTAAAAAGAAATGCACGAGAGATGTTGTTTGACTGGCCTGATAACTAATTGGACCTACAACATATTAGTTTATGCTATTTAATAAGAAAAATCAAAACTCTAACCATTCATCCTTCAATTTTTATTTTTTCTTCAATTTCTCAATATTGAGTTTTCTTCTCCTTGGTCCCAGTTTTTTTTTTTTTTACTTATATTTTTGTTTCTCCCTTTTGTTCTAATTTTAATCGTTTATATTTGTCCACCATATTCCATCTTCTACAATTTCAGGCAATAGTTTCGATGAAATAAGTAAAATATTACATTTTTAATTCATGATTGTGGAATCTGCAAGAGATTTGGAGGAAAACGGAAAAAAAAAATTATTGCTAAATGTGCTAAACGGATCCGGATAATTTATCCGGATCTGGGATATCCACCGAATTCGGATCCGGTTGCTAATATTCAAGATCCGAGCGGATTCGATCAGGATCCGGATAGAATAAATGGAAATCGGACTCGGGTTTGGATCGACCCTGATTCGGTCCAAATCCAACCCATTGATAGCCTTATCTCCAACTATGCTCCAACGCTCGAGTGGGCTTGGGCTTTTAAGTGGCCCAAAAAAAAAGATGTTAAGTTAGTATGGATCTCTCTCTCTCAATTTTTTTCTAATATTTTGTTTTTGAAATGTCCCAAAATAAAACTTCATTTCCTAAACTATAATTATTTTTCTTAAAACTAATATTTTACATAAAATAATAATTTGACACCATTAATTCACAACTACTATTTTTGAAGACATAATGTAAACTTAACCAAAAAAATTCATTTTTTTAATTCTTATCTAAAACTACATGCCAAAAATAAAAGGAGAAAATAATGGGCACACGATTGCGTTACTGAATAAATTGGGCACACAATAATTATTAATCACAAATAATCTTGAGGAATCAAACTTTTGTAAGTACATTTTCCTTTAGTTTAATACTAGTGTTGGGTAGTAATTTATTATTTGTAATTCTTTAAGAAAAAAACCCACTTTGCCCCCTAAAATTTGAACTTTTTCCAACTTTGCCCCTAATCTTTGCTAGTTCCCTCTTAACCCCTAATTTTACATAAAATGTTCGAGGCAACTATCTTTGGAAGTTTGTTAGCGAAATCTTCGAGTATATTCCGTTCGCGTTGGAATCTTCAAGAGCAAGATAGACATTCAAAGGTTGAGGTGACAAAGTGTAAAGACGTGGCAAAGTGAGAAAAAGTTCAAAATTTACTGCACATGATTAACTGAACTTTGGAGCAGAGGATATCGAATTCATAAATCAGCTATTTACCTGTATCAACATGTAAAGCGAGCGACGCAATAAAATAATACAAGGGAAGTAACTCAATAATATACACGCAAAGTAATCCAGGACACCAATATACATAAAACCCAATAATCAACTTAACTGAAGTACTAGGTAACTAGCTCTCATTATTCACTTCCAAGTAGCCCATTTATTTCAATAATTAAGTCTCCCGGCCAGGCCAATATACAATTTTAATTATCATATATATAAACTAGAATCCAAACGTGGAGAAAGCATAACCTCCAACGCATTCGCCCTTGGCATAGTAATTCCAACCCCTTCACTCATATCCACATCCAAACCCCCCGGCGCATGAAAATCGAAACCTTGAATCAAACGCGCAATTGTCAGATTCGTAACTTGCATAGCAAACGTGCTTCCAGGGCACGATCTCCTTCCCGAACCAAATGGAATGAACTCAAATTGCTGCCCCAATGCATCAGTTTCCGCACCACTATTCAAAAATCTCTCGGGCATAAACCTGTCCGGATCCGACCAGAACCGAGGGTCCCTGTGTAATTTCAATAGGTTTACGAACAATAATGTGCCCTTTGGGATGAAATAGCCGCTGAGGTGGCAGTCCTGTACGGCCTCATGGGGAATCGATAGCGGGAGGGGTGGGTAGAGGCGGAGGGCTTCTTTGATGATGGATTGGAGGTAAGGTAGGTTTTTTATGTCGGATTCCTGGACCCATTTTTGTTTGCCTATTTTGGAATCTATTTCTTGTTGGGCTTGGTTTAGGACTTTTTTGTGGTTTATTAGTAAGGCTAATAGCCATGATAGGTAGACGGACATTGTGTCGAACCCGCCTAACACAACATTCTGCAATTTATTTTGGAAAAAATATAAATAATGAAATCCAAGTAGCCAGCCATATTGTAGTTTTAAGAATGAAAAATAATGAAATGAACAAAATATATAAGGAATTTTGTATTTCAATTATTTTGTACAATCAAAATGTGATTTAAATTAACCATTTCGTACATTTTTTGTGTACATCAATACATAAAAAGGGGATGAGATCTTAATATTAATATTTTCTTAAATTTAGAGGTCAAACTTATTGTACTACATCATTTATGGAACAACAATTATTACATGAAATAATTTTTAAATAGTTTATATTCATTGCGATATACTCCCTACGTTTCATAATATCTGTCGCTTTGAAAAGTTTTTCTTGTGCCATATTATCTGTCACTTTAGATTTTCAATAAAGCATTAATTACTCTTTCTTCATTTTTGCCCTTTATGCTCATAAATTTTCTCAAACATTAGTGGAGAATAATTAATTAAAAGGGTATCTTAGTCTTTTTTATTTTTTTCCTCTTAGAATTCAGCTATATTCAATGATTTTCTTAATTTGTGTGCATACATATGAAAAGAGAAAGACAGATATTTTGAAACGGAAGGAGTAGTATATGTGAAGTACGACTTCATAGTCAAGTTTGGTTAGGCACGGAAAATTTCAGAGGAGTTATAGTACCTGTGTCACGAATAAGGGGAAAAAGTGCATTGGAAAAATTAAATAAGAGTAATAATAATTTATGAAATTGAAAAATAAATACGCATAGTAAGTTGTATAGTGGAGTATTTTATAGGCAAGAAATGCATTGGGAACACAACACAAAAATGGGGAATTTTAATATAAATCGAGTTTGACCACACTCGTTCATTTACAAGTCAGGTGAATTACACATGTCTTGAGATTAGATTGAAGAGTTTATGAGAAAATTTACGCAGATCATTTGTTTATAGATTTATTTCATTTTTTGCGTTATTACAAAAGTAAAGGATATTTTTCAAAACTTTTAGTTCCAATAAGTGTCGATCATTAATGGCTCTAGGGTTCGTCCGTGACTCCAACAAATGTCAAAGCGCGCAGTATAAAGGAACGGCAAGTGTACTCATGAATGATGTAAACAAATTAATTAATCGGTCAGCAGAACAAGGATTTCTACATGCCAACCCTTTAGCACCACTAGAAGGCAATATCACATTTATCTCAGTCTAGTGCATGCATGCCAAATGTAGACTATCAAATTTATTAGAATTAGGGATTATTGCATTTTTGGTACAACAACTATAGCCTACTGACATTTCTATTCCATAACTTTTCGAGCTGGCACATTTGGTGCCACAACTTCAACATCAGGGATAATTTTGGTATCAATTGAGACCCAATTTCAAAATTGGCCCGAAATTCCCCTACGTGCGGGTCATGTGACATGAAAATTAAGGATTTCGACCATTCAACGCTTTTTTTTCATTGAAAAAATAAAAATTTATTTTCATCCACCAGGAACTAGACTTCTTGGATGTTTTTATTTGGGGAAGAAGAATAAGGCGGGTAACAATTTAATTAAGAGAATGTTTAGTGAATTTTATATGAAAAGTTAGAATTTTGAATTTTGATATTTTCTTTTTAGTGAAAAAGACGTTCAATGGTCAAAATCCCCATTTTTCATGTCACATGGGAGAATTTCGGGCTAATTTAAAATTGGGTCTCAATTGACGGCAATTTAATTGATGTTAAAGTTATGACAGCAAATATATCAACCCGAAAAATTACAGGGTAGAAACTTCAATAGGTTATAGTTGTGACACCAAAAATACAATAATCCCATTAAAATTATGATTTCACAATCCATTTTTTTTGTCCCATTCGAACCATCTTTAAGGTCACTTAGGATGTGTAATGAGACACGTAGAGTGTGTAATGAGACACGTAGCACTCCATTTCTCCCTTAAATTTTAATACCTACTTTTCTACTGGTCTCAAAAAAAAAAAATACCTACTTTTCTACAAATAAAAAGAGAACATAGCATCTTAAAATATTTTCGCCGGAGTCATCATATATCAAGCTATAATTATTTAAATTTAATTACAAATTAAAAAATATTAAAAAAAATCAACAACAACAATGAAATTTGCACAAAACTGATTCAAACTCAAATCAATTATAGATATAATGAATTTTCTTTTTTACAAGTGTCCACATCGACCTTTTTTAAGTGTTCTTAATCTTTTTTTTGTTAATTGGATTCCTTTTTAATTGGGTTTCTATCGAATTGAGTACAGTTAGTTGTTCAGCACTAATTATTTGCATAATGAAGTTTCCCAGACGAAATAGAATTATTAATTTTGTTCTTCTAATAAAAGCATGTAATGTAATAAACTTACCACCACGGTCGCTTTAATAATTGTCCGCCTTGGAACACCATAACTCTCGAACTTGTCATCAACAGTTGAAAGCATAACATCAATGAAATCCTGTTCCTGATCATCTCTAACCCCTTCACCTTTTCCCCTTCTCTTAACATGTTCATCAATCCATTTCTCAATAATAGCATCCAATTCTTTTGCCACACTTTTCATCCTCTTAACATACCCCTGCAAATCCAACATTTTCAGGAACGGGAACGGAATCACATCAGACAGGATAAATTCCCCTGACAGGAACGTAAGTTCCCTGAAAAGTCCCCTGAACCGTTCTACTTCTCCATTTCCAGAACCGTTCCCGTATCTAATCCCAGCTATCGTCCTCACAATTATGTTCAACGTCAATTGCTCAATCCAACGACTAATTGTCACTTTCACTGGAAACCCAACTTTCGTTTCCAGGTACAATTCCCTGATACTTGTACCAATTTCAGAAACCCGGAGATTTCTCATGGACTCTAGTCTCCTGGGGGATAGAACTTCGAGCATAACTAGTTTTCTCATCTCGCGCCAATAGGGGCCGTTCGAGAAACCGAAGGATGCGTTATTGTAAACTAGGTGTTCTCCGGCGCTGGATTTGGGCCTGTTAGCGAAGAACTTGTCGTTGGCGGTGAAACATTCCATGACGGCTTCTCGGCTGCTGACTACGACCACACGTTGCATACCTAAACGGAGAGTGAAAACGGGGCCCAGTTTGTCGGCTAGTTTGCTTAGCGGGTGAGCGATATGTGTTCGGGTGTTAAGCAGGGGAAGATGGCCTATAACAGGCCAGGCACCTGGTGGCTCCGGAGGATATGAAGTAACGTTCTTAGCATTTTTTGCAAGTCTTTTTCGGATGTAGTTGAAGACTAATAAGGAGGTCAAGAGTATTAGGCCTGGTATTAGTATTGCTCCTAGATGTACTGAGAGGGGATTCTTCATTTTGCGGAAATGAGGATTTAGTGACTTTTTTTTCTTTTCTTTTGGCTAGAAATAGAGTATGTGGAGCTTGATATAAAGTTGGTGAGTTAAATGAATCTATGGGCTGTTTTGTGGGTTTTCTAAGATATTTTGGTGCTCTCTCAAGTCAACAAACAATTTTCATTTTTGTTTTCATAAATAAATTTATAATTATTTAATTTTCACAAATAATTTATAATAACTTAAAAAACCATGTACACACTCTATTCCGATTTAACATAATTTTACATAACTTATCTCACATTACAAACATAAATTAACATATCTCTTATAATATTTCTCTTCTTTCCATAATTTCTTAAAAACACCTACAAAAATTTATTTCTAAAATAATTTTCACAATACCCAAACACATAATTACACTACGAAAACCAATATTATTTTAGAAATCTCAAATTATTACTCCCTCCGTTTCAAAATATCTGTCTTTTCACATGTATGCACACAAATTAAGAAAATCATTGAATATAGCTGAATTCTAAGAGGAAAAAAATGAAAAAGACTAAGATACCCTTTTAATTAATCATCCTCCACTAATATTTGAAAAAATTTATGAGCATAAAGGGCAAAAATGGAAAAAGAGTAATTAATGCTTTATTGAAAATCTAAAGTAACAGATAATATGGCACAAGAAAAACTCTTCAAAGCGACGGATATTATGAAACGGATGGAGTATAAAACTACTCTCATCAAACCCAAATAAACAAGCCATCTCAATTTCATAGCAAGTTTGGGTAAGTTTTGAAACTTTTTTTTGTCTTTACTGGTCATAAGACTCACAACTAGCTAGCTGACACGTATACTATTCATAGCAAATTATTGTTTTTGGCCGTTTTCCTAATTACTCTTTATTGCAACTAGCTAGTCATAATGAGTCGTGGAAAATTCTACTTAAACAGTTAAACCTTGTACATCTAGATCTAGTCTAAACAAAATTCTGAATTTTGTAATTAGGAATAGACCACATCACCCATTATAATGACGTCATGCTCCTTCATATGTGATGTAACCTATTCCAAATCTTACGAAAAAAATTCATAAACCCAAGTCTATAAGAATTCGAATTGCTCGTGGTTAAATGTTCATCATATAATCAATTTGCACACATGACTATACTACAGTTGAAAAAAAGTTATAAAATCCTAATTATGAGGCCATGTTGCACGGATATGGTGAATGATCGAATACGATACGAGTACAACGATAGAAATTTTTAAAAATTATTAAATACGATACAACTAAGATACATGTGTATATTTAAGCATTATGAAATCATTGTTTATATTTATAAATAAGAATTTTATTTACACATTTAAATTAAACTAATTAATATTTATATTGTATTAAGAAACATTATATTTTTAAACGTAGAATGAAAAATCAAAATTACTATACAATTTGTTTTAATTTTCTTTTCATGTTTATATTAATAAATTTTATTAAATTACTATGTAATATAAAAATATTAATTAGATGAGTAAATAAATTTCTTATATTTATAAAATATTATTAAAAATATTGATTATTTTTTATTATAAAAATTAAATTGTTAATAATATGTAGAATAAGTTTTTTAATAATTTTTTAAACTCATGGACAATTATTATATTCTATCAATTTTTATGGTAAATATATCCTTTTCTATTTTATAATTAATGAAATAATACAATTAGCACCCAAGTTTTAATTTTTTAAAACTATTACAAACATTACAAATAACCTCTAGGGGCAAAATTTAAAATTTTCAAGGGTAACGGCCTAATTGTAAGATAGTAACAAATATGTGGACATTTATCGTAATATCCAATACGTGAGAGGAATTTTTGTAATTAAGCCTTATCTAGGGAAGATTTTCGTAATTTACCCTAAGTGATATTATATTATAAGATTTTGTTAGTTGCTCGTTTATTATATAATGAATGTAATTTACTGTTGCAATAAAAAAATTAAATAAAGTGGACGATGGATTGTATTCATAAATCATTTTGTACATGTGCCGTTCCTATTACTTATCTCTAACTAGCTATCAAAAGGGTGCAATTCATTTTTGCTTTTCGTATTTTTCTTTGTGATTTATGTATTATATGATGGTTTAGTTCATTTGAGAAAAGTATAATAATTTTTTAAATTATTCCATTTCGTATTTTTCTTTGTGATTTTTGAAATTAATTAGCTAGTTAATTCTTCAAAAGAATGTGATTCCAAAAGTATTATATTTCTCAAATGAGCACTCTAATTAGAATCACGAATAATTTCAAAATAGAAAAATAATAATTATTATTGGACAGATTTGAAAGTTTAGTTCGTTAATTTTCGGTGTGCTACAAATTAAAATTAACAGTCATGTATCTTTTAAACTCGATCGACAAGTGTCCTATAATTTAATTGTATTTATTTGTTTATCTTTTTTGCTCAAAGGGATTGTTTATCTTTTTATCTGGACGTATAATATCTTTTGATTAAACAATGATAGAACGTAAGAAAGTAATATATTTTTCTTCATAAAACCACTAACACCAGGTGTACATAAGCTTGAAACAAAAACAATAAAATATACATGCGAAAATTTAAACAATTTTTTTATCAAGTTTATAATTTAAAGTTCTTTCGTATTCATTTCAGATCTAAAGCACTAGAAATCCAAGTCAAATTAATGGGGATTTAAAATGCAAGAACAATAGTATTAACTTTTATTTGACTTAACATATATAAATATTTAGCACATGTATAAAACACTGTGTATGTATATTTAATTGTGGTCGAACATGAATTATGCGGCTTATAAGATAGAAGACCAAACGCGATTGTACAATTATAGATTTTCTTTAAAAAGTTCAAAACTAACTCATCCAACCTTCAACCCACAAAGTCCAGTTGTTTCGATTGGACCAACTATTTTGGTCGATCTTGCGATTCTTTTAAACAATCCTATGGTATTTTTACCACTAGTTGAATGAATCATTTATATGTATTGGTTATTTGATGAATATATTATCTAATTTTAAGTTTTTTTAGAATACATTCATCTTCAATCATTACATTACATTAGAAATCATTTCAATAACTTTTTTGATCTTACCGAAATTCGTAATCAAGTAATTTAAGCAAGAACAATCATATGAGAAGGGAAAATCCGATGTGTATATAAATTCCGATCTCAAATGTAAAGTTTACAGGGTCTGTCCGAGTGTTATTGGATGCCGTAACTACAAAAGAATTACAAATATGAGACCTAACAGCTAGTCCGTGCGGAATGGAGATAATGTGTTAGGCCGAGCTGCTTGGTCCGAGTTGAGGGTGTGTATTCATCGGCCCTCCTCAAGTCATTAATGCATTGGGTATATATAGGTGTGGCGTTGGACTAGGTGATCCGCCTGTATGTGAATAAATCCTGGCCCAAAGGCCTGGCCCCTTGTCAGGCCCAAATGATAGCTCGTATGTCTGCTGCTCGGAGAACAGCTGGAGGTCGGATTTTTTAGCTTGAGGTCGGATTTTGGAGCTGGAGGTCGGATTTTGGAGCTGCAGGTCGGATTTTGGCGCTGCAGGTCGGATTTTGGCCGAGGAATATTTCTTATCTTGGGAGCTACGAAATATCCCTCATCATTTTTAAATATAAATAATTACAAATAATAAATCACTACCAAACACTAGTATTAAACTAGAGAACATTAGTGGGAGTTGATAACCTCTCGGTCCTAAGACCTCAATTTTGCCAATGATTACCACTAGGCTATGGACTCATTCACATATAATTTTAAGTTAAGAACATCAAACACATACAAATAAGTATCACAATTAAGAAAGGGAAAAAAAAAAAGGAAAATCACGATTTGTAAATTATATACTTTATCCGTCCTCTTTTTTATCCTTTAACTTTTGACACATAGTTTTATGTAAAAGTTAAAAAGGTGAAACTTCTAGGTATTTTTACATGTATTCCCTTAAAAGTAATTGTTAAGAGTTAGTGATATCAAATCATTAGTTTATGTGAGAGAGTATTGTTAATAAAAATAATTCCATTTATAGAATGAAAGTGTTATTTAAGGACATTCCAAATAAAAATAATAGTAAAAATTTGGGGAGAATGGAATAATAATCAAATCACATTCATCCAAATATTAGCACCAAACGACCTGTAAGATATTTAATTTAGTAAAAGGAAAATAAATTAACAAATGAAGTGATCAAATCATGATAACTTTAGGTGGGCCGTGTAAGTTGCAAGATGGCGGAGTAGTGAAAGGCAACGGCCCAATAGTGACAGCATCACCCTATTGAGCTGTTAAGTAGCGGTACGCAACCAATTGCATTCTATTTTGATGAACTAAGAGACCATGACTAGGACAACAAATCAAATCAAGTTACTCGATATTTGAATCAAGTTTCTTCGATAAAAAATTATTTGAGCTCGGTTCGTCATACTTATCATGAAAGTTTGAATAATCATTTTTGTTCGACACAAGCTCGGCTCGATAAACTAAAAATGAATAAAATACATGTAAAAATATCAAGTTACTCGATACTCGGCTTGACCTCGTACAGTAAAACCTCGTTCGAGCTCGGTTTGCTAAGAAATCAAACCAAGCTCAAACACGAGCTCGATTCTAAATTCAAATCAAGTTTGAATAAGGTGTTGTTTGATCATACTCGGCTCGTTTACACCCCTAACTATGACTGAGTATTTAATCACTCCGATAAGAACTAATAAGGGTTTGTTTGTCTCGCTTTTCTCAAATAAATTTTAGAAATAAATTGAAATTTTAAAAAAATTAAGTTTTTGTAATGTTGTTTGTTTGACTTTTTTAGATGAAATAAATAGTATGTATGGTATAGACATTACTAGGTTTATTATGCTAAATAATGTACTCCATATATATGTTATTTTATGTTAAAGTAAAGTTTGTTTAGTTTCTTTTCTAGGGATAAAAGATTTTTTAAAAAATGATATCATTTTTTATTAAATGAGAGAGAATAATTTTATTTTTGAAAATGAAAAATATTGTTTGTTTCGCTTTTCAGAGAGCACACAAGTATACGCTAATATAATTTGTTGAATTGAATTTAAGTCTCACAAAATGCGAGTGACGTACACTCTTCATTACTTTGGATGGAAAAGAAGTTCCGTTCAATATTTTGTGAAACACAAAAATTATTTGCAAAAAAAAAAAAGAATAACATAAGGAAATTATGTATAGATTTCGCATAACATGGATAAATATTTTTCCCACCCTCAAAATACTTTTAATATTCATTTCAAATCTAAGCCGATGGTAGGCTGAAATAATTTGACACGACATCTAATTTAATACATAAATATATATATATATATATATATATATATTTGAAGAGTGTGTTTTGACCCCCAATTAGTTGTTTTGACCAAAATCCTAATTTTCTAGAATTTTAAATAAAAAATTCTTATTGTTCAATGAATGTAATAACTCCTATATATAATATGCATAAAATTAGGGAACTTAATTATTCCTTAAATTTATCCTAAAAACATGCTACAGTTATAGAAAGATGTCAATTTAATCAACTTAATTATCCCTAAATTTATTCTTAAGAATTCAAATTTAATATATATATATATAGAGAGAGAGAGAGAGATATTGGCTGCATCATTTTCTTCTCTAGATCTTCTTTCATACCAAATTCACAATTTTTTATTTAATTTTGAATTTTTTGAGTGGTGTTTTCTTCTACGATTTTGTTGAATTGTATGATAAATCTTACTTTTTTTTCTTCATATCATTGAAAGCTTCAATATTTTTTCTTTGTAAATCTCTTGCAACAATTTTTGGTTATCATACTTTGTTGTCGATGAATTTTATACATACCCATATTTTAGTTTTTTCTAATTCATATTTCACTATTTTTTTTGTTGTTGTGGAATCAGTTTCACCTTCTCCTTTTCTTTCTTTTTTTTTTTTTTTTTTTTTTTTTTTTTGCCTTTTGACCTAATTTGATGATAGATATTTTATTTGATCTTATATTATTTCTTTTCCATTTGAATTTTCATATTTTTTTGTAATATGTGCATTTGTCATTGATGTTTTCGATCGTATTGAATTAATTTTATCATATCTCCTTTTGTTTTATTTAATTTCTTTCAATTTTAGATATATTATTTTAATTTGAATATTCATATTTTGTTTATTATTTTGCATTTTTTCATTGTTTTTCTTATAGATTTTATTTCGGGTTTCATCTTTCGATTTAATGAGATTATAGATTGATTTATTTTGATTTTAGATAATTTCATTTTTATGTTTTGCCTTTTGATTTAATTTGATGATAGATTAATTTCTTTTAATTTTAGATACATTATTTTAATTTGAATATTCATAAATTTTGTTTTATTATTTTGAATTTTTCATTGTTTTTCTTATAGATTTTATTTCGGGTTATTGATTTATTTTGATTTTAGATAATTTCATTTTTATTTTCACAAGTTTCATTAATATTTGCAGTTGTCATTAATATTGTTAGATTTAATTCCATCTTCTTTCTTTTGGGTTTCATCTTTTGATATAATGTGATTATAAATTGATTTGTTTTGATTTAAGATTTTTTCATTTTTTATTTTCGCAAGTTCTTCTTTCTTTTTTTTTACCACTATTTTGCATTTGCCATTATAGTTTTACATCTATCTATACAAACACACATTTGAAGAATAATGTTGACTCCAATTAGTATTTTTTTTTATTAATTAAAGATTGAGTTGAATTAAAATTTTGATTTCTTTAGCACATAGAGATTCTTTATTGATTGAATTATTTAAAAAAGTTTGTCTAGTACTATATAGATGTCTAATATTTATTTGTTTAACTTGTCCATTTCAAGTTATTTTAAGTGGTCAATTTTAGATAGAAGTCATATATCATACCAATTTAACAATATATTAAGTTTTACTCTTTTTATATATAATATCAAGTTTTCATGAATTTTATGTTGTAGGTTTAATTGTTTTAGCCTCACAAGTCAGTACTTACATTGTAGGAAATCTTATTTTTATTATTTTTATCATGTAATAAGTATGAATTTTTTAAGTAGACATTTGTGTACCATAAAAGAGGAGCAATAGAAAAATCCACTCATAAAATTTTATCTTCCATTGATCTTTAACTTTTTATTGGTATATATAATTCACGTTTCATAGAAATTTTTGGTGTACTTTGTCCAAATAAAATAATCTTATTTACTTACACTCTACGTTTTATTTTTTGTGCTTTACGGTTAAAAGAATTTGTCATTCTTTACTATTATAAATTATAATTTTATGTTTTTCTCTTTAATAAATTCTATATGCCCTCGACTTCATGAAGGTCAATCTTTTGTTTTACATATTAATTTTTTTATTAAAATTCTTTTTAATTTTTTCTTATATGGATATGACAAATGACTGCAAACTATTATAAATATTTGTATTATAATAAATGTTGTTCTAAAATATGATCTTCTATTAAGTAGGTTTTTTACGACAAGTAATTATTTATGTAGTAGTATCTATAATTAAATTTGTAAAAGATTTTTAAGTTTTTGTTTTCACATTTCGAAATATATTGATGATTCTATATCATATATATACTTTCATAAAATTTAACTTAAAATAGTTCCGTGCATAGCACGGGTCTGAAGCTAGTTCATTTATTATAATGGGGATACAATACATGAAAAATAAATTAAATCACAACTTTTTTTTTTCATTTGATTGAGTTTAACGTATATAAATATTAAGCACAAATATAAAATACTTTGATCGATTATGATTTATCATTGAAAGTCCAAAATCAGTCAATTCAACCTTCAGTCCACAAATTGCGGTGTGATTGGGGTAATCTTGCGATCCCATTGAAAACCCTGGAATGTTTACCATCAATCTAATAAATTATAAATTAACTTAGTCAATAAATATGATTCTTAGATATTTTATGACAAATCTATATAATTTATTTTAATTACATTAAAATAAATTATAATGAATTTTGATCACTGCAGTTTCTATGCCTACGAGAACTACAACTTGAATATTTTTTTGTATCACAACTTAATTACATCAAACCCATACTATAATTATCACAATTTGTATCTTATTATATAATAAATTCACATTTATTCATTTTTTAGCACCAAACGGACTGTAAGAAGAAATCAATGTGATGAAATGTTTTTCTGGCGCAACGCAAGTGAACAAATAATACAACTTTAGGTAGGCCGTGTAAGTTACAATATGGGAGACTCAGCCCATAATTATAGAATTATTCTATTGGGCTATGTGTGTTTTTATTGGAAAGCATTAAACCGTTAAGTAGCTATTTGGTCTAACCCATTTATTTATAGGTGTATTCTATTTTGATGATGTAGGAATCTAGCTGGAATGTTTAATCAGTCCCATAAGACTCTTTGTGGAAATGGATTGATCCGTCTTAGCTTCATTCAAAATTTCAAGGTGGGTCAAATTTATTTTGGAATGAATTTTGATGAGTCTCCGTTCAAATCTCAGGTATATTTGGATGGGTTTTGGCTCGGTTTCGTGGGTCTCGATTTAAAAAAAATGGTTTGGGTAATTTCGATGAAACCTTTGAGACCTCGTTTGGATGGGTTTTGGCTGTTGGGTTTTGTGGTTTAAATAAGTTGAAACCCCACTTGAATTGTGTTTGAATATTGGGTTTTAGGGATAAAAGTAGGTGGTAAGTGTCAAATCAATTTATTTTTTACTGAGATTTGGGGGAAAAAATAGGTAGTAGGTGTCAAATCAATGTTTTATAGGTTTGAAGAGTTTGAGTGTGAATTTTTGAATAAGTTTTTTATGGTTTTATGAGTTTGACGAAACCTCATTTAAAAATATTTTGGCTCAATCTCTTGAAATCCGCGAGACCGGGCCAAAACCCAACCAAATACACCCTCAAGTTTTGGCCCTGGTCGAGACATGTCCAATTGTACACGTGATATTTAAAGTCAATAATTTAATATTTGCAATCTATATTTATCCTCAAATGTCAACAATCAAATCTTTTTAATAATAATTCCAAAATTTTGACTTTTCAATTTTCAAATAGAAAAACTATGTGTGAAACTAATAATAATTGATTAATATTTGTTACTCATAATCTGAAATCAGATTTTCCCTAAAAAGTTAAAAATAAAAATAAAAAATTCAGGTCTGAGTACATTAATTAACGTCGGTCATATAGTACTCCGTACTTTGTTTGGCTGGCAGAAGCACCACGCCCCCATGTGAATTCAGCATTGAACTGACCACCACCAATTTTGTTTTCTTTCTTATTATATTTTATATTTACGCGTCAAAATCAGAGCAATACACAATTTTTTCAGTCGGTAAGAATTCTTTTGAATTTGAATTCGATTCTTTTTCTTGGGAGGTATCCCCAATCCAACCATTAGATTTTGAGTAAATTAATCTGAACCATTAATTTGGAGATCAAGGCAACCGGTTCATTAGGTTGACGTACTATTAAGAGTACTGACGTACTCAGTTCAAAAAAAGAATTCAATTTGCAAAGTTAGGTGCCTTTCCATTATTGCCCTCATCAATTTTCAAAATAACATAACACAATAATTAATTTAAAACACCCATCACCCCTCACCCACCCACTCAACCAAAACCCTAACCCCAACCGCCCCGGACTGCCGCCGACAAGCTTTGCACCGTCGTTCTGGTTCGACCACGAACCAGGACGACGACAAACTTTCGGCGGCCACCAGATCTGGTGGCCGCAAGCTTGTTGCCGCCGTTCTGGTGCGACCAGAACGGCGGCAAACCTAGCTCTCTGCCGCCGTTCTGGTCGTGAACAGAACGGCGGCATTTCGTCACTGCCGCTCCGGCAGTGAGACGAAGAAGACGACTTCTTCCTCTCTTTTTTTTTTTTTATTTTTTTATTTTTTTAATTAAATACATAAAATAATATTTTTAATTTATTATCATAAATAAGGTTTAACAAAAAAAAATATCAAATAAGGAATAACAAATTGAAAACAACAAATTATGTGTAATTTTATAAAATAATTTTACTAAATTGAATTATTTATATACTAAACTTATTTAGTTTTATTAAAAAATTATAAATTGTAGTAATTTTTTGTTGTATTTGATTTGATTAAAAATTGAATATAGTTTAAATAAATTTGGAGCATCTATATTTTTTTTTAACGTATCACATTTCATACAGAGTTGGACCAATTTCACCTTGAAATCTCAAACTCAAACCCTATATCCCAAACCGACATATAACCCTAAAATTCACAATTTTGCATTAGTTGGAAAAAATTAGGTAATGTATAATTAGGTTAATCGTAATTCAAATCGATATTTGTCTCGATTATTGAACGAAATCAATATTATTGATCATAGGGTAATATATAATTAAGTTAATCGTAAACGAAATCGAAAATAGATTCTATTAGTTGACCGAAGTCAACATTGTTAACCATAGGGTAATGTATAATTAGGTTAATCGTAACTAAAACCGATAATTACCTCGATTAATTAACCAAAGTCAATATTGTTCACCTTAGTGTAATGTATAATTATGTTAATCGTAAACGAAATCGATAATTGGCTAGATTAATTGACCGAGCTCAACATTGTTGACTATAGGGTAATGTATAATTAGGTTAATCGAACATCACCTTATTTGAAGTTAATTGAAATCAAATCTATATTTGGCTCATAATTAATTAGTTATTAATTCAAAATTGTTGATATGTACATTTAAGTTAATCGAAATATATTTATGAAAATCAAATATATTTTTCATAAAACTTATATGAAAAAAACTTGAACCCTAAACCAACCCTAAATTCAAACCCCAAACCCTAGACCCAAACCTTCCAAGTTGTATGAAAAATATATTTTCACTATAAAATCACAATTTCATAAAAAGAATTTTACGAAATTAATTTTGTATGCAACGTATTTATACGTAAATAAATTGAAATTATTTTAAAGTTATCAAATATTGAAGGTTAAAACTTTTAATAAGCATAATCATTTAATCTTTATCTCAACAAAAAAATCATTTAATCTTAAACATATAAATATTTTCATATTCGATATACTTATATGTACTCAATTTAATTTGAATTAATTTATGATGATCAAACATGATTTTGACTATAGTTGCTATAAGGTTAAAAGTGCAAACTCACATAATCAACACTCTCTTCTCTTGTATTAAATAATGCCTAACAATTCTAACATTAATAGGATTGATTTTAAGTCTATATATATAATAATCTAGTATTTGGTTGCACACAATTAGCATTATTTTAATTCCACTAAAATTATTTTTTATCTAAACACAATTAATTTTAATAATTAACTAATAGTTTATATTAATAATAATTAAAATATATATATTACTGAAAAAAGAAAAGGGAAAAATTAGCATTATCTTCAATATAATTAAATTTAATATCAATAGAATTTAGGCCATTAATAGAATATACTTCAAACTGAACATTTTATTTTACTTAATTAGTGGAAAAACCATTAATCTGGATTACAGAGTAGAATTAGTAACAGGAAACAATCAATTGTATAAATTTATTAATTAGTCTTACATTTATATTCATATGTATTATATATAGAAAAAAGAAAAGAAAAAAGAAAAAAAAAAGGAAAAATGAAAAATGAATGAAATCATCACGTTCTTCGTCTCCGGCAAACCACTCAACAGTCATCATCATCATCACAATTAGACTACATTAAATCCCCAAATTTTCACTCCAAATATATAAATAAACATAGAGAAAACAAGTATTTCCTTTGATTTCATGAACAAAGAGACAAAAAACCACCGGAAGTCGAGATCTAGGCTAATTTGGGGTGTCGGTTGGGGACAGATTCCGATTGCGGGCTGCCGGAATTGAAAGGGGCTGGGGCGTAGGGGAAGGAACAACCGCGACTGCCATTCGGAAATACCGCGGCAGTAGCGGCTGCTGACGGGGAAGAGAAACGACTGTAGGGTTTGGGTGATTGAGTGTGGGGTGGGGTGTGGGTTTAATTTGTTTTATTTATTTATAATTTTCAAATAATTATATTGATTTCCTTTTAATATTAAAAATTATACATTATAATTATTTACTATTAATTTAATGGAGTCAACTTTTTTTATTTTATTTTTTTGATAGTCAACTGAAATTATATCAAAATAAAGTGTAAGGATAAAACAGTAAAATTGTTTCATTTTTACAACTTGAGTAGCAGGTAGCAAGTCAAGAAATGGACACGTGTCGACTGATTTGGGGTACCTAAAGTTACCACAGTATTTCGGATACCTGCAAAAATAAACATCCTTCTTTTTAACTTAATTGATTTTGACGAGAAAATAAATATAGTTGGAGTTTAATTAAAATTAAGTTATTTCTGATGTGATTTCATTTCTTAGTTTTAGTTGAATTAAGTTAATTACTTAATTTGATTTATCATTTTATCAAGATACCTATCAGGTTCAGTATCCAAAGGAATCTTTTTCAATTGTCAATAATAATTAATAAGTGTAGGAGTATATTGATTCTCTCTCCAAATAACAGATGTGAAACAAACATAGCAAAATTAGAAAGCTAGTTTACTTTTTTATTTTTAAAAATTCCAGTGCTGCTAATGGTCAAATAACTAGTTGTGTGCTTCATTTCAAAGACAGGTGGAGTGTCCTAAAAATGACTTTAAGTCATATATTGAGATTAACATGTATAAAAGTAACGAATCCCGCCCGAGATTTTGGGTTTGAATTTAATCAAAAGTGTAAATATTGTCTAAGTTAATATATATATATTTTTTTAATAATTTAATCATTATCTTCTATACTTTAGCCAATAATCAAATTAATTTTTGATGTGATGTTTAATTCGTTAAAAGTTAAATAGACCAGTTCTTAACAATAATCACTCACTAGCAAAACAATAATTAGCAATAATCCAATCATCATGTAATTCCACCATATATGAATCATTGATTGGAGAAATTTTTATATAATATATGACATAGCTTCAAAATTTTAATCAAGTCAAGTATAAAACATTAATATCCTTAAAAAAATCCACAGCAACATTAAAATCGAGATCCCTCTCTTTATTTAATACCAAGATCTTTCAATGCATTTCATTCCGTACACCGATGAAGGAAAGAAAATCTCGGACTAGATCCAAGTTGAATACTAATTCAAATCTTTTTTGTCTGGAATCATCTGAAATTTTAACCACAATTGGCATGTCAAGCACAAGCCCACCTAAAAATATGTTTATATATAAACTTCGATCTGAGGTTGACAATGAAGTTTGAGAATTCATAATATTTACTTTTATTTTGAGCTAAATGCAAAATACGATCTTGTATTTTGTCTAATTGACAAAAAGAATCATGTATTATTTTTATTAGTAAAGTCTCACACAGGGACGGAGCCAAACGAATTTTCTTTGGGGGCGAATTTTTTTTAAGCAGTGCACTATATAAAGAAAACAATAAGGGTAAATTGTATAAAAAATATTATATTTATTTATTTCTTAAGAATTTTTTTTGGAAGCAATACTCCTGCTAATGGTATGTAACGAACATGACACGCGCGCTATGAGTGTCATTTCAGGCTAATTGACTTGTTCAGACAATGAAACTAGGTTTTATGAGCCGAGATTGGGGCGATTCAAGTTTAAATACTATCGTCGATGATAATGAGCATTAACTCGGCTCATATATTATTTTGGGTTTCGAATTTATGTTAGATAAATTGAAACTAAATTCTTCCGAAAATATTAATGTATCATTAAGACGCACATAAATAAAAATATTGTATATAAACTCACAAAAAATCTCATACTAGTAAAGTGACACCTCAAATTAAAAGTCAAGGTGTGAATGTTACAATCGCACTTATCAATATTAAATGCTTGCCGATAATTAAGTATATGAAAACAAGAAAGATATATCTTATAAGTTATATTCCTCAACATGCTTCAAATAAAGATTCATATTATACACCCATGTAAAATTATTCAAGTATTTTTATAAGGCGGATTTTATTTTATGTCGAGTATAGGTAAGCTCACACTTGGCGCATAAATTAATCGAGTCATGACTCGCTCAAATAAAGATCGGGTTGAGCCATGAGAACTCAGACATGCTCGACTCAATTGGCAGTTCTAATTGAGACTAACATGTGTAATCATATAAATTCATATTCCTATATTTTAAAAGTTTTGTGTTAGCAAAATTATTATTATTTGTTTGATTCAATACTAGTTATATTAGTTGGTAATTTAGGTACTTTGCTATTTACTAAAAGACAGAATATAATGTAATCACATAGTTTATATTTGTTTGACTTTTGATATTAAAAGTTAAAGAGATTAAATCCTATAAACAATGAACTAACTCAATACTAATAAATTAATTCAGCCCTAATCATATGCATCATATAATTAATAATTCCCACCGCGTCGACGGCAAGATTAAAATAAGACCTCTCTCTTTATATATTTCAATGAACTAACAAATATCTTTACATGTCATTCTGTACACGGGATGAAAGAAAAGAAAATCTAGACAACATGCAACTTGAATAATTGAATTTTTGTTTTTGTTTCTTGGAACCACCTGTAAAGTTTTATCCACAATTGGCCATATCAAGCACAATCCCACCTGTGGATAAGTCTCCCCAAAGGTCAAGCACAAGAATTTCCTTCCTATAAATACTCACTCCTCAAACCAATACCAATACATTAGGCAACGTACACAAAAGCAAAGAAAAAGAATTAAAACAGAGCCCAAAAAAAAAAGAAAATGAACACTAGAGTTGTTTCAGGCACAGAACCTACATTATACATCCACAACTACCAAACAACCAAAAAAACCACATCCGAAAACATGTCCACACTTTCCTTCAGTTCGAACCTCACAAGGTCAAGAATCTCAATCGGAAACCCATCAGGCCCGAAAAGAACAAGACCCGCGGCCCGAATCCAGGCGTTCTATTCCCCGACGGAAACTACGGAGACTCTGTACGAAGTGCTGGGAATTACGGACATTGCTGGCACTTTTTCCGACATTAAGAAAGCGTACAAGCAAATGGCGAGAAAGTATCATCCGGACGTTTCGCCACCGGACCGAGTGGATGAGTACACGAGGAGGTTTATTATTGTACATGAGGCGTACGAAACACTGTCCAATCCCAAAACCAGAGCTTTGTATGATGAAGATTTGGCGGGTGGATTTCGTTACGCTTTTTCAGATAAAAGGAGTAACCATTATGACCAGGTATATATTAATTAATAGTAAATTTTAATTACTTGATTGTTAGTATTAATTAAGAAATACTTCAGACAGAGAAAATTAATTTTTATTTATTTATTATTTATTATTTTGACAGAGGATGAAGGAAACAGAGGAGTGGAAAATGAAGTGGGAGTCTCAGTTGAATGAGCTGAATCAGCGGGAGAATGCGAAGAAGGATTATTCAAGGCAAAAAATGTCTTGGGGGGCTCGAATGCGCAAACAGAGACTATAGATTTATTTTTTATTTTTTATTGAGAATGTTGGATTTAGCTAAGTTTTCAGATTATGACTGGTCCAATATTTATGTATATAGTAGAAATTTTAATGTTATTTTCCCCTTCAATTTGAATGGATTATCGGACGATGTGAATAGTTGAAAATATTAGACAGAAACAAAATTAAATATTTATTATTTTCTGTAACATGATATTTAAGGTAGCAACACATGCCCGTATAATTTTTATTCAAGTCTAACACAAAAGGTTATTATTAAAATTGGCATGACCCTAATAATAAGAGCTTCAAATCTCTAGCATATTTATTACTCACTTCTCCTAACATGGATATATAATGGGCCTTATTACCATAATAAATTGCTCATTTTTTCTCTTTATTTATTTGGTTCAAAATTTTATTAAGTTAAAAATGATACTTTGACATGTTGATATAATTTGAGAATTAATTTGAGAATTAATTTTGTGATGATGTTTTAACTAACTTTAACTTTAATCCAGATTCATGATTAGTATTCCATCACACTTTTGGTATAGTCAATGTCAAAAAATATGCTTGGATAATTAATATGTTAAAGTATGATTTTCGGTTTTGAAAATCATGAACCGAATGAACATCCCTATAACTATAAAAATAACGTGTGCCATATATATGTGACATTAACACTCGTATGATCATTTATCTTTTCCTTATATCATAAATGTTTCAACTCAAAATTCAATTGTTGCATTGGAGTGATTCTAAAATTCAAGATATATAAGATTTTATGTAAGAGTAAAATACAAGATATAAGATTCTACATATAACTATATAAGGTAAAATGCAAAGTATTGGATCATTTCGAGTCCACCATTCCAGATTTGATTGAATATTTAATATTCTTCAAACAACACTATGAATATAAATAAATAAAAAATTATTGTAAAAGATAATCGGATCGAATCAACTTAGATCTACATTCTTTCCACAAATCTCTTATTATGGGATATTCATAATGGGACCAAATTGGGCCAGGTTCGGACTAATATCCGTCCAATCGACACTACATGCATTTACTTGGGGCTGTACCACTTTCTGTAGTTGTCTATTTTTTGATAGAAATTTGACATTTTTATTTTTTTCCGGTGGGAACTTTGGATCATACTAGGCTTGAATCAAATATGGTCGTTCTTATCCATTTCCCATTGACATTTTGTCCAGCTGTTATTTTAGGAAGATAAGAACTTTGCCCGAACCAGATAATATTTAACTGGTTCTAGTAAAATGTTTTAGTTTGATTTGAAAGGTGGTGTGAAATACTTTAAAATTGAATGTGTATAGTTGATTCTTTTATTTTGGAATTTTTTTTTTTTTTGGAATTTAAATGGAGTAATACTTGTTAATGGAATTGAAATAATGTTTGTAATAGATTTCTTATTTGTATTAGGACACTACTAGAAAAAATGATTTTTTTTACCGAACCAAAATCGGTTGGAATTTCCATGAATTCCGACGAAAAAAAATCGATCGAAATTAATTCCGTCCGATTTTAAATCGGTGGGAATTTTATTAACTTTCAATTTAGTAGTCACAGAAGAAAAATGATATTTGTTTACTTTTATATATATGAACTAAGAATAATTTTGTTTTCATATCCTTCATCGATGGTAGTTTCGAATTAATAAGTGTTTTTTGAATTTTAATTAAATTCAAATGAAAAAAACTATGTTCTTATGGGAAGGCTTTTGTCCTAATAGAAAAACTGAGACCCCAAGACTTGATGATCTTGTGTTTGAATCTCACTAGAATTATAAGCGTAATTTCTTCGCTTCATACTAGTCTTATTAGTTATTTAGTATTTTATAATTTGTTTCCAATGTAATTTTATAGTAAAAATAAATCAATATTTGATATAATTCATTGTTCCGCTAAAAATAATTTATTCAAGTTTGTTTTGAATCTTGAAATTTTTGGAATAAAGTAAGGAAAAAAAACAAGATATCAGATCGATGAAATGCAAGGTGTTTTGGTCTATAAAATTAAATAATTCAATTACCATTTTTTTAAATGTTAGAAGTTGATAGAGGACGTTTTTACATTGAATAGTTCGAATGTATATTTTGAATTAAACAGAGGTGTATTTGTTACCCACCATGTAATGGAGGGTGTAAAGTGTATTTTACCAAAAAACAAGCTGGACAATCATAAGTGGGTCAATATCAAGATTAGGGTTGTCAATGGGTCGGAGTTTGACCGGATCAGAACCGATCCGGATCGGAGTCCTGATCCGGTCCGAGTCTGATTTCCATTTATTTTATTCGGATCTTGAATATTAGTAATTGGATTCGAATCCGGTGGATATCCCGGACTCGAATAAATTATCCGGATCTATTTAACACATTTAACAGTAATTTTTTTTTTTCCGATTTTCTTCAAATCACTTGTAGATTCCACTATCATGAATTAAAAATGTAACATTTTGATTTCATCGAAACTATTGCCTGAAAATTGTAGAAGATGATATATGGTGGACAAATATAAACGATAAAAGTTATAACAAAGGAATAAACAAAAATATAAATAAAAAAGATATAAACTATGACAAAGTAGAGAAAAACCCAATTTTGAGAAATGGAAAAGAAGACAAAAATTGAAGGATGAATGGTTAGGGTTTTGATTTTTCTCATTAAATAGCATAAATTAATATGTTGTAGGCCTAATTAGTTATCAGATCAATCCAACAACATCTCTCGTGCATTTCTTTTAAGATTATTTTTAATATAGTAAAAGATTTTAGTGGAACATAGATAGTTTTATTTTTATTTTGGTTTAAATATATAATATATAAACAACATATAGTAATATATATCGGATACGGGTCTGTAACGGACTGGATCAACCCAGATCCATATTCGCTCCATATAATTCGGATTACATATCTTTTTAATTGGATCAGGTCCATCGGATTATGATTAATAATCCGACAATTATCTTAATAAATCAGACCATATTCGAATCGCATATGGATTGAAATCCGCCCCATTGACAACCCTAATCAAGATCCATTAATGATAAATTAAATTCGAATTTGGGTTTCAGATCCTGTTGGATCTTAAGCCAGCTCCGAGGCCAACATATCTAATCGGTCTCGATCAAATCTCTAGGGGTGTATTTGGATGGATTTTGGCCCGGTCTCGCGGGTTTCGCGAGACCGAGCCAAAACCCTTTCAAATGAGTTTTCGTTAAACCCATAAAACCATTAAAAACCTATTCAGAAACTTATACTCAAACTCTTCAAACCTATATTCAAACCTATAAAACATTGATTTGACACCTACCACCTAATTTTTCTCTCAAATCTCACTAAAAAAGATATTGATTTAACACATACTACCTAGTTTTTCCCCTAAACCCCAACATCCAAACCCAGTCCAAGTGAGGTTTCAACTTATTCAAACCACAAAATCCAATAGCCAAAATTCATCCAAATGAGGTCTCAAAGGTTTCATCAAAACCTCCCAAACCATTTTTTTTACACCGAGACCCACGAAACCGAACCAAAACCCATCCAAACATACCCTAATTTTTTCGGCTGCATTCCATTATATGTTTTCAACGATAAGGTGTTTACGCTGCTACGCAACCATAACTTAGCTAACATTTTGAATTATTAATAACCCACTAGTTAAGATACAACACATAAATGATAAACTCTTGTTGTATTTAACCATTTTTTTTTTTATCAAATCTCTCTGCAAAACAATGTTATTTATATTATTATTTCAAAACAATTTTTCTTGTTAGGTGATAACTTGCATAAAATATGATCATGATAGAAAATATTAAATCATATCTTATTTTTGTTTTTAATCAAAGTCATATCTTATTCAAATGATGGTAAAACACTATATCATTATTGCCAAACTAAATTAAACATTATGTGCATATGTTGTTTTTTCATTTACTAGTAAACTAAAATTCTAAACGGGTTGTATTCGTCACATGTATTTCGAATTATAGATGTTCTCATTCGGATAATACACTTCAACTTTTCAATCCAATAAATATTCTAATTAAAACGGGCAGAATTAAAATAAATTCGAATTAAAATAAATACTCATTATTGAATCCAATGTCCCAACCCCCATGTTTTGAATTGGCAGGATTGATGGGACCAAATTGGTGGGCCTAATAGCCCAATATCAAACAAATGCTGAATCAGCAAGTCCAATCCATTTTACGTTATTTCGCCACACACACGACTCCAGAATCCAGATCCTCCTTCCTTTTCTCTCTCTCTCTTTTTTCTTTTTCTTTTTTAACCCCTTTCGTTCTCCTTAGTCCTTAGTTGCCAATTCTTCTTAAACTAGTCTAAATATGAAAATATTTATTTTGGGCTTGTATTTTATCTAATTTGTTTGAAGAATTTTGGGCTTAGGCTCGTCCCGGTCTTCCTGATAGACTTAAACCTTTGTGAAGAACTTTGGGCCTTACTCGGGCTTGTGGCCCAACTACTCTATGATGTACCGGGCTAAACCTAACTTTATTTCTGTACTTGGCCTGCTAACCATATAAACTACCATAGACTTTGTTCTAGGGTTGTCAACGGGTCGGATTCTGGACGGATCATGCTCATCTAGATCATGCTTTATTATATCATATTGGATTCTGTTAGATTCGGATCTTGCTCGGATCTAAATTTTTTGAATCCAATGGATCTTGATCAGATTTGGTCGGATATTGGATCTTTTTGGATCCAACAAAATTTTCATTTAAAAATTTACATTAATATTTTTCCTAAAACAAGTTTATTAACTTTACAATTTTATTTAGTTTTAACTCACATGTTCAAACTTTCTTTACTAATATTCACATTTTTAGATAAAAATATTCGTTTAAATAAATTTATAAACGAGATATATGATAGAATAGTGTCCGGCAAGCCAACTGTATGGCTGCCATTTATTGTAATAAATAAAGGAACTATTCAATTTAGATTAATAAATGCATCTTTATTATATGGTCATCTTTATCTTATGTAATAATTATCTACGCATAAGGATATAAGTCCTTAGATCACAGGGCTATGGGACAACCCGTGGACTGATCTCCAAGGCCGTGATCTAGAACATATTCAAGAGTCGTAGAATCCAATCGAGATGGGACATCGTTGGATTCGGTTAGACTCTCACTGATGTGTATACTCCGATGAACTGGAGGACGCTGGGGTCCACGAGCGTGACTGGGATAGTCGATACACATAAGTGGGTGGCTTGCTGGGATGGCAAGTGCACTGAATACCCCAATTAGGAAATAACTCATCATGGAAGCGGTAGTCGCATATCGGAGTTGAAGTTATTCCAATTTACAACAGTATACGAGGAATGATCCCCAAACACTTGAGGTGATAGGGTTTATCTGGTGCGAGAACGTCTATACTTAGATGTGAGTTCCGACCGACTGGAGATCACCAGAAAGTCTCTGTGGATTCACGTTGGGTATAGAGGAACTCGTATGCAGGTTCATATCATCAACAAAGGATCCATTGACCCGACTTGATAGGTTGGGAAATTCTCCTATGGATTTCTGTGAGAAATTAATTCTGGTAAAATCCTTGGCCAAGGTATCTGACGGCTTTATGAAAGTAGCTCATAAAGATTAAGTCAAAGAGAATTATTTCGAGATCAGAATGCATAAAGTCAAAACAAAATTAAAAGGGAACCGATGAAAAATCCATGCCCTTAAGTATTGACTGGGAGATCGATCGATGGAGAGATTATAGCGTATATGGAAATTGTAAATGATTAAAAGGTTCACTGAATTAATTCACCAGTGATTGGGCTCCATGGGCTTGTGGCCAGACATCGACCGTGGAGTGTGGGAGAATTCCCAAATTAGCAGGGGTGCTAATTTTGGAATGATCAATCGACAGAGTGTTCAATTGATTTAGAGTATTTAATGCTCGAGTAATTAAATAAATATTTAATTACAACCCACGGCCAATTATGTGGTGAACCTACGGGGGCATACACAATACACATGAAGCGAAAGCGAGGAAATGAAGAACAACTGAGTCAACCAAAATCGATTGGGTCGATTGGGGTGACTGGGTCGACCGAGTCGACTGGGTCGACTGGGTCGATGCAAATTGGATCGAACTTGATCCAATTGAAATTGGATCAAGATTATAAATTAAATTGGAATTTAATTTGTGAGTTAATTAATTAAATTGGATTTAATTAATAAAGGGAATATTTAATTAAATAGACTTAGAGTCTAATTTAATTAAATGAGAAAGAAATAAATTAATTGGGCTATTTAATTGGGAATTAAATAAAGACCCAATTAAATTATAAAATATGGGCCATGAATTAATTAGAAGACTTAGTCTTCCAATTAAAAGGCCATGGCCCATGTAGGAGAATTAGAAGACTTGGGAGTCCTAATCCTAGGAGGATTAGGATGATGAGATTCCTATAAGTAGGAGACCTAAGGTCATATCTCATACACACTAATCAAGAGCCAAAAAGGCCAAGTCAAGAAAATTCTCTCCCTCTCTCCCTTGTGATCGGCCGAACCTGTTCTTCCTTTTGGAAGAATTTTTCGATCTCGTTCTCGTTCCAATCTTGTTCTCTAATCCTAGATATTAATATATCCTATGTTCTAGCCGATTAGGATATATTATATTTCGTGATATTGTGGTGTATCAACTCGTAGAGGCGCAACACGTGGGGCGCTACAACAAAGCTTGGATCGACTTCTACCGAGGGAGAAAAACACGACTTCGTTGCTTACTTGGATTTGCTAGGAGACAGGTATAATTTGGATCTAATTATTCTTGTCGTTTTATATTCATATATATACATCCAGTTTAGTATCCTGGCAAGATTCCGTAAGAGGTCCTTAAAATTTTTGTTTTCCGCTGTGCTAAGGGCTGTTTATCTTACCGAATCCCAACAGTGGTATCAGAGCCAACTCTGGCTTTGTATATATATGAATTTGCAAATTCTGTGTTTTAAATCATATGTTTGATTTATGTGTGGCTAGTTCTTTTACTATGCATGTTTTAGAACGTAGATCTGATTAACTTGGAGTTAATAGAAAAATTTTGATTCAAAAATTTTATCATGTTAATTTTATTTTTGGATTGGGATTTAATTAGATCTGTTTTTTAATTAAATCAAAGTAATCAAGAAAAACAAAAAAGAAAATTGTTTTAATTGGATCCAACCGCGGTGGCACGCGGCGGTGCGCGGCAGCGCACCGCGGCTGGGCGGCCACCGCATGCTGCTGCCCACGGCAGCGTGCGAACAGCACGCTGGCAGCGCGTGCGGCACACAGCAGCAGCCTACGGGCTGCCTGCCGTGTGCTGTCACGCGCAGCCGCGCGCTGCCGTGCGCTGCCACGCGCAGCAGCGGCTGCTACGGGCAGCCCACGCGCGGACTTCGTGGCTGCGCGTGTGCTGTCCACGTGGCAGTTTTCGATTGGCCACTTCGTGGCTGATTTTTGGTTGGACTCTAATTCTGCCTATTTTGGAAAGTTTGAAAAATCTTGGAGATTTGTGAGATTAGGAAACTTGGAGTTTTGGATAAGGTAGGAATCTTGGAAGATTTGGGAACTACCTTAGTTATCTAATCTAATCAAAATAGGATTATCTTGAGAATCTTGGAGATTTGGTAAATTGGGAAACTTAGAGTTTTGGACAAGATAGGAATCTTGGAAGATTTGTAACTATCTTAATTAACCAACTTAATCAAGATAAGAATTATAGATTACTTAGAACTCAAGTAAGAGTTAATTAATCTTAGAGATTAATTATTAATTCAAAATTAAATTAACTTGGATAATTTTTGTGAATTAAAATTAAAGGAGCCGATAAATTTACATTTATGCCCTTATGTGAATTTATGCATGTTCTTGAGTGAATATGTGGATTGGTCGATTTTGCCCCTAAGCCCTGTGTAGATTTGGTTTATTTATTTTATGGGTTGTAATTAAATGGGCCTGATTGGTGCCCCTTGCTTGCGCAATTAAAATGTAATAGAATAGGGACATTTTAAGTTAGACTTAGTTTAGGCTTGGAGCCGAGAAGACCTCATGAAGACTTGGAGATCCACATGGAGGCCCATTACCTTGGAGGACATGGAGGCCCAATTCATTACATGGAGGCCCAATCAAGGAGGATATTACAAGAAGGCCCATGCATGTATGGGTTTGAAAATTGTAATAGTTAGGACATTTAATTTCCACCCTAGACTGACCAATTGATCCATCGCATGTACTAATACGCAAACTACGCAAGTATACGGTCGTTACAAGTAATATAAAACGATAAGTACATACCGAGTATCGAATCCCCACGAATGGGTAAAAGGTGGGAATAAACGAATCAATCGACGGCTTATTTCAGTTATGAACGCTTGACACAAAATTATCGAACCCAAATATATGATAAGGGTGATTTTATTTAACTACGAGCGGTAAAGTAAATCTAACTACGAAAGCAAGTAAATTGGGGAGTTAATTATGCGGTAAGGAGGATTTATAAGCAATCAATTAAAGCAGATAAATCATGCGGTTGTTAGGTTAGCTATGCAAACAATCCTAGGTTTAGTTGTTGTTTGTGAGTTCTAAATTAGTTAAGTCTCCCTGTCGGTCTCACTTAACTCTACCAATCTACCCAAACTCTCCATCTCCGGATCAATCACAAACATCGTTGTCACTCGATGCTCTCAGAGGGCTCAAAGGCGTACCGCTGTCACCCGGGACCTAAGACTAACCCAAATCCCCGAATAAAGAGAATCTAAGTTATTTGATGCATTCACAAACGAACTCATTATACAAACACGGACCACACTAGGTATATGCCTATCCTAGGTAGAAATCCACAAATCGTCACTCGCCTAACCTTCAAAGTCCTATGTCTAGGATGCATTCAAGGTAGAATTAAGTCCGATTACATGATTACGGCAAATCAAAGTACTTAAACAATAATCTACTACAATCATTGGCCAAAAGTGCGATAAAACAATAAATCCAACAATTCAAACATAGCCCAACATCCAAACATAATTAATCAAACGATAACAATGACTCGACAATTAATATATTATGCTCGTGTTGCTACTCAAGGATTCAAGGACGTTCGTATGTATCTTCCGAGTTGCATACAAACCTATCGAGTTAAACTAATCCAATTTATGTCTAAATGGATTAAATTCTAATCGATGCATTAAACTCAAACCTTAAACGAATATGAAACGACATAGGTATATGTCTATCCTAAAATCGAATCACAATCCAAATTCATAATCAAATCCTCAAAATCACTATGTCTAGCAATCAAGAATCAATAAATCTCATCTCAAAGGTTGTCAAACCATAAGATGAACGATAAGCACGGAATCGGATTAACGAACACATATAAGCACCATACTAATCATCAAGACATCATTTAATCAAACAATAACATAAATATATATAAATCCAAAGAATTCAAATCCACAACCTTTGTTCCAAATAGAAAATAACAACATTCATATCCTAATCATAGACAACTAGGAAATAGAAAGATATCACCTAACCGGAATAAAATCGAGAGATGGATTCTCCTCCCTTTAATCACCACCTAATCACTCCCCAAGGGTGGTGATTAACTCACCCCCTTGGTGGAGTCTTCAAATACAAGAAAAAGAAAGAAAAAGTAAAGAAAGAGTTGAGGGAGGCTTGAGAGGAAAAGGGAGGCAAGGTATGTGTGTATGATTGTCCATCTAATTTGTGTCTCCTCTTGACCCTCTTAACCTAGGGAAACAAGACCAAAAAGTCCCCAAAAAGGTTATGAAATACAAGTGGGGGAAAAGGGGGAAGATACAAAAAACCCCCTGTTTTTCCCGCAGAAAACAGCTGCTGGAACAGGGGTCTCGCGGCCGCGAGACTGAACCTCGCGGCCGCGAGGAACATGCCGTAAGTTTTCTGCACTGCCACACTTCCTTCCGAGCAGCATATCTTTTGATTCCGAACTCCGATTGCGGATCCGTAAAGTCCGTAGCGTAGCTAACTCACTCATCTCTGACATATCCAAAATTCAGATCATTTGGATCAACCATGAAAAAGTTGTGCATGTTCTAGTGAGCAGCTATCTATATTCTTGTACGATTTGCTTCGGGTTCTCTTTTCTTTGAAGCTCTTTCTGCGCAAAGGCTTGCATCTACGGCCACCGAGTCTTGATTTGATGAAATTGCACTGAATCATAACCTCTCGGACTTCTCTTTAGCCTTGCAAAATTCTCAAACCTACAAACAGAACAAAAACACGACAAAAAACGACGAAAACAAAAGAAAACACACAAAATCCCAACAAGGGACAAAAAACGCAAAAGAACGCAAAAACAAGCAAAAGGACACAAAACTCGAATCAAAGCAAGATATTTTGGGCTTAAAGAGATAGGTAATAACGACGTTTTCACGGCGTTATCAATGGATCGCATAGGATGGGCAATCGATCAATCATATCCTGCTATGTGATGTATGTTTACTTATTTATTATTCTTTGATGTATGTGATGCATGCTTAGAATAGATAACGTAAACAAGATAAAGCATAATCTGATGAGACCTCGCACAAGAAAACTGAAAAACCTCCAATTGAACTTTAAAACTCAATTATAATATTAAATCGAATAACGGGCGCATATGAATGGTGTCTATGGTCCGAGCCTATCCAATTACTAGGTCTTAAGCATATTGTACGAATATATCTCGATGTCTCACGAGTCGTGGGTCGAGCTATAGGAAGATAATGTGTTTATTGCCTCGATGCACAGTTTAGTGCCAAGGGAGGGGATAGCAAGGTTCTAGGCGCTGTCTCACGAGTCGTGGGGCGTCTAGGATTGAACTATTTCTCTCCACGAGTATTGGACATGATTTAACGCTAGTAAATATGGATGTCTCACGAGTCGTGGGTCCATAAAGAAAAACGAGGCTAAATGAACTCAAGGGTTAGCTGCGATGGTTAACCGGCGACGTGATCGCCCACCAAGTGGATCTAATAGTATGGCCAACGAGTCGTGGGTACTAGAAGATTGCATTTGGGCCTTGAGCCCGCTAGGATATTTTAATATTCCCGAAACTTATGTGGGGGCATAAGATTTTGATTAAAATAGTGGGAGTAATTTACAAATAAAAACCATGTTTGTAAATTGTGCATTTAAAATTAATCATTCGCGTATTTATTTCTTCTATCGTCTTTTTGTAGATATAATGTCTAAGAATCCGATTTCCATCATACTTGAACAAAACAAATTGACTGGACCCAACTTTCATGACTGGGTCAGAAACCTTAAGATCATTCTAGCTTCTGAGAAACGATCTTTTGTCCTTGATGGGCCCCCACCTAAAATTGTTTTGGATGCTAGTGACACTGAGAAAGAGGCTACTGAATTGTGGCACGACGATGACTTACAGTCACGTTGTCTTATGCTAGCATCCATGTCGAATGAGCTTCAAAAGCAGCATGAGCATATGAAATCTGCTTTTGAAATCTACACACACCTCAATGGCCTCTTTGGGGTACAAAGTAGATATGAGCGGTATGAAACTGCTAAAACTCTGCAACAAACGAGGATGGCAGAAGGTACTGATGTCCGCTCTCACTGTATCAAAATGATTGGGCTTATTGAAAAGCTTGGTCAACTTGAGGTGAAAATGGACAAGTCGTACTGCCAGGATATAATCCTCCAATCGTTGCCAAGATCATTCGAGCAATTCGTAGTGAACTACAACATGCACAAGATGAATGTTGAACTTCACGAGTTGGCAAATATGCTCGCCACTGCAGAGGCTTCCATGAAAAGAGAGAAGCCAGTGATGGTTGCTACTTCCACCCAATCAAGGTCTAAAAGGACTAAGAAAGGGAAAGGGAAGGGAAATGCTCCTCCGAGCAAAGCAAAAGGACCATCTGGGCCCATAGGAAAAGGAAAGAAGCGAAAAGCTTCTACTGGTGAACAGAAATGTTTCTACTGCAAGAAACCTGGACACTGGAAGAGGAACTGCAAGGAGTTCTTGGAGAGCTCCAAAGGTATATTCCTTGTTGAAGTTAATTTATCAATTAACTGTGCATCTTGGGTGTTAGACACTGCTTGTGGTTCTCATCTTTGTAATGATTTACAGGTGATGGGAGCAACAAGGCCACTTAGGCCTGGGGATTGGATCCTACAATTTGGCAATGGAGCTAGAGCTGCTGCCGAGGCCATAGGCGAAGTGGAGTTAGATTTAGGTGGTAATAAGTTAGTCCTTAGGAACGTTCTTTATGTACCTGGCTTAGTGAAAAACATTATTTCCATTCATGTTTTAGATAATGAAGGTTTTAATTTTAATATTAATAAAGGTTCCTTTTCATTATTTATGAATGATCATTTGTTTTTCACTGGTACATTAAGAGATGGACTATATACCATAGAACCACCTAAATTAGTTATGCACGTACAACAAAACAAAAGAAAACAAGATAATGAAATATCTGCCCAATTATGGCACGCTCGACTTGGACATATATCCAAGTCAAGGATTCAAAAGTTAGCATCATCTGGCGCGCTTGAGATCAAGCACATTGATGAAATGCCAACATGTGAACCATGTCTTAAGGGTAAAATGGCTAAGTTGCCATTTAAAGGAAACCCTGAGCGAACCAAGCAAACATTGGACTTGATACATACTGACGTATGTGGACCACTAAGAAAAAGCGCCCGAGGGGGCTACGACTACTTCATCACCTTCACTGACGACTATAGTCGTTATGGATACGTGTTCTTGCTGAAACACAAGTCTGAAGCCTTTGAGCGATTCAAAGAATTCAAGATGGAAGTAGAGAATCAACTTGGTCATACGATAAAGGCTCTTCGTTCTGACCGAGGTGGAGAATTTCTTAGTGACGAATTTCTAAATTATCTTGTAGAGCATGGAATATTATCTCAGTGGACTCCTCCTGCTACACCGCAATTAAATGGAGTAGCTGAGAGAAGGAATCGAACCTTGATGGACATGGTTCGATCCATGATGAGTGCCACTGACCTTCCTCTTTCATTTTGGGGACATGCCCTCCTCACGGCAACGAAGATACTAAATATGGTACCTTCTAAATCCGTACAAAAGACACCATACGAATTATGGTTTGGCAAGGCACCCTCATACGCATTCATGCGCATATGGGGATCTCCCGCTTACGTCAAGAAGCTAGTGGGAGATAAATTGGAAACAAAATCCTCTTTGTGCAAATTCGTGGGGTATCCAGAAAACTCGATAGGATACGAGTTCTATGATCCTACGAGACAAACTACCTTTGTCTCAAGGAACGCACACTTCTTAGAGAAGGATTTCTTGGTGGACAAGAAAGAACATAACATAGAACTAGATGAGGTCACTGAAGCTGAAAAGGCCGAAGAGGTCGAACAAGCTGACCCATCACCACAGGCAGTGGGAGAACAAGAGCATGAAAGTGCACCAGTAAGTACACCAATACTTCGTAGGTCAGAAAGACAACGTAGAGAACCCGAAAGGTACTACGGTCTGCTGCATGAGACTGGACAGTCTCTAACCGACCCAAGGACTTACGATGAAGCTATGTTGGACATAGATTCGGGAAAGTGGCGCGAAGCCATGGAATCCGAATTGGACTCCATGCACTCAAACAAGGTCTGGACCTTGGTAGATCCACCAGTGGGAGTGACTCCCGTGGGTTGCAAGTGGATCTATAAGCGAAAGCTAGGAGTGAACGGAGAGGTAATAACCTACAAGGCGCGACTAGTGGCAAAAGGATACACTCAAAGACCAGGAATTGACTTTGAGGAAACCTTCTCGCCCGTCGCAATGCCTAAATCCATTCGAATCTTGCTAGCCATAGCTGCGTGGTATAACTACGAGATATGGCAGATGGATGTGAAGACCGCCTTCCTCAATGGAGACATTGATAAGGAGATCTACATGGAGCAACCAAAAGGATATGCATCCAAAGGAGATGAGCACAAGGTGTGTAAACTCCAGAGGTCCATTTATGGACTAAAGCAAGCTTCCCGAAGTTGGAACATCCGTTTCGATGAAACAATCCAAACGTTTGGATTCATCAAAAACGTGTTCGAACCTTGCGTGTACAAGAAGATCAGTGGGAGTACAGTTGAATTTTTGGTGCTTTACGTTGATGACATCCTTCTCATTGGAAACAATATAAAGGTGTTATCCGAAACGAAAGCATGGTTGTCTACACAATTCTCAATGAAGGATTTGGGAGAAGCATCCTTTGTACTAGGTATAAGGATCTACCGAGATAGATCAAAAGGACTGCTGGGCCTCTCCCAATCACAGTACATAAATAAAATACTGAAGAGATTCCGTATGGAAGAATCCAAGAGAGGATTACTTCCAATGAGACATGGTATTGCACTCTCTAAGTCTATGGCCCCAAAGACGCCTGAAGAGAGAAGCAATATGTCTCAAATACCATATGCCTCCGCTATTGGAAGCATAATGTATGGTATGCTATGTACTAGACCAGACGTGGCGTACGCATTAAGCGTTACTAGTCGCTATCAGTCTGATCCAGGAGAGCAGCACTGGATAGCCGTAAAGGCAATTCTGAAGTACCTGAGAAGGACTAAGGAATTGTTCTTGGTATACGGTGGAGGAGAATTGAAATTGGAAGGCTTTACAGATTCGAGCTTCCAATGCGATGTAGACGATTTCAAGTCAACATCTGGATACGTATTTTGCCTCAACGGTGGTGCGGTAAGCTGGAAAAGCTCCAAGCAAGATACTACCGCAGATTCAACCACCGAAGCAGAGTACATTGCAGCGTGTGAAGCCGCTAAGGAAGGTGTTTGGATGAAAAACTTCATCCAGGAATTGGATGTGATACCTAGCATTGCTGAGCCCATTACTATCTTCTGTGATAATAATGGAGCAATAGCGCAAGCAAAGGAGCCGAGATCTCATCAGAAATCCAAGCACGTACTTCGACGATACCATTTGATAAGGGATATCATTGGTAGAGGAGACATTAAGATGGAACGTGTCGACTCAGAAGATAATATCGCGGACCCGCTTACGAAGCCACTGCCTCAAAAGGCATACGAGAAACATCTGATAAAGATGGGACTCAAGAACATAGAAAGTTGGCTTTAGGACAAGTGGGAGATTGATAGAATAGTGTCCGGCAAGCCAACTGTATGGCTGCCATTTATTGTAATAAATAAAGGAACTATTCAATTTAGATTAATAAATGCATCTTTATTATATGGTCATCTTTATCTTATGTAATAATTATCTACGCATAAGGATATAAGTCCTTAGATCACAGGGCTATGGGACAACCCGTGGACTGATCTCCAAGGCCGTGATCTAGAACATATTCAAGAGTCGTAGAATCCAATCGAGATGGGACATCGTTGGATTCGGTTAGACTCTCACTGATGTGTATACTCCGATGAACTGGAGGACGCTGGGGTCCACGAGCGTGACTGGGATAGTCGATACACATAAGTGGGTGGCTTGCTGGGATGGCAAGTGCACTGAATACCCCAATTAGGAAATAACTCATCATGGAAGCGGTAGTCGCATATCGGAGTTGAAGTTATTCCAATTTACAACAGTATACGAGGAATGATCCCCAAACACTTGAGGTGATAGGGTTTATCTGGTGCGAGAACGTCTATACTTAGATGTGAGTTCCGACCGACTGGAGATCACCAGAAAGTCTCTGTGGATTCACGTTGGGTATAGAGGAACTCGTATGCAGGTTCATATCATCAACAAAGGATCCATTGACCCGACCTGATAGGTTGGGAAATTCTCCTATGGATTTCTGTGAGAAATTAATTCTGGTAAAATCCTTGGCCAAGGTATCTGACGGCTTTATGAAAGTAGCTCATAAAGATTAAGTCAAAGAGAATTATTTCGAGATCAGAATGCATAAAGTCAAAACAAAATTAAAAGGGAACCGATGAAAAATCCATGCCCTTAAGTATTGACTGGGAGATCGATCGATGGAGAGATTATAGCGTATATGGAAATTGTAAATGATTAAAAGGTTCACTGAATTAATTCACCAGTGATTGGGCTCCATGGGCTTGTGGCCAGACATCGACCGTGGAGTGTGGGAGAATTCCCAAATTAGCAGGGGTGCTAATTTTGGAATGATCAATCGACAGAGTGTTCAATTGATTTAGAGTATTTAATGCTCGAGTAATTAAATAAATATTTAATTACAACCCACGGCCAATTATGTGGTGAACCTACGGGGGCATACACAATACACATGAAGCGAAAGCGAGGAAATGAAGAACAACTGAGTCAACCAAAATCGACTGGGTCGATTGGGGTGACTGGGTCGACCGAGTCGACTGGGTCGACTGGGTCGATGCAAATTGGATCGAACTTGATCCAATTGAAATTGGATCAAGATTATAAATTAAATTGGAATTTAATTTGTGAGTTAATTAATTAAATTGGATTTAATTAATAAAGGGAATATTTAATTAAATAGACTTAGAGTCTAATTTAATTAAATGAGAAAGAAATAAATTAATTGGGCTATTTAATTGGGAATTAAATAAAGACCCAATTAAATTATAAAATATGGGCCATGAATTAATTAGAAGACTTAGTCTTCCAATTAAAAGGCCATGGCCCATGTAGGAGAATTAGAAGACTTGGGAGTCCTAATCCTAGGAGGATTAGGATGATGAGATTCCTATAAGTAGGAGACCTAAGGTCATATCTCATACACACTAATCAAGAGCCAAAAAGGCCAAGTCAAGAAAATTCTCTCCCTCTCTCCCTTGTGATCGGCCGAACCTGTTCTTCCTTTTGGAAGAATTTTTCGATCTCGTTCTCGTTCCAATCTTGTTCTCTAATCCTAGATATTAATATATCCTATGTTCTAGCCGATTAGGATATATTATATTTCGTGATATTGTGGTGTATCAACTCGTAGAGGCGCAACACGTGGGGCGCTACAACAAAGCTTGGATCGACTTCTACCGAGGGAGAAAAACACGACTTCGTTGCTTACTTGGATTTGCTAGGAGACAGGTATAATTTGGATCTAATTATTCTTGTCGTTTTATATTCATATATATACATCCAGTTTAGTATCCTGGCAAGATTCCGTAAGAGGTCCTTAAAATTTTTGTTTTCCGCTGTGCTAAGGGCTGTTTATCTTACCGAATCCCAACAATATAAATTACTATCTTCTTAAATTGACAGTGAAATATTATTAATGTTACTTACTCTTATAAAATATTATGTATATATATCATTCTTTTTATTTATTGTCGGATACGGATCTTTATTGACAGTGAAATATTATTAATGTTACTTACTCTTATAAAATAATATGTATATATATCATTCTTTTTATTTATTGTCGGATACGGATCTTTAATGAATCGGATCGACCTAAATTCGTTTTCACTCCATGTGTTTCGGATTACGGATCTTTATAATCCGACCAGGTCCATCGAATCTCTAATCGAACAATTATCCTTATAAATCGTACCGAATTAGGATCGGATCCGGATTGAAATCCGCCCTATTGACAACCCTACTTTGTTCTACTTTATGTTAGAAAATATTTGAGTGAGCAACCCTACCCAAAGTTAGTTCTCGTGCAAATCTAATTTGGTTACACTAATTCGGTTACAATCACACGACATGTAAAATACATTAATTATGTCTAGTGTTTAATTTGATTTTTATATCAAATTTTAGAGTGTCTTTATACTTAATTTGATGTATTAAATTTTAACGAGCTCAAGTAATTTAATATTTTATATTTTTTTAACTTATTGAATTAAGCTCATATCAATGCTCAAAAGTTATTTCTTTTAGATTGTTTATAACATATGACCAAATAACTTTTTATCAATGACACATCGAAAAATTGATTTGATTAACTTTTACAAGTTCAATTTAGTGGAATCATCTTCTACTTTTTTTTTTTTTTATGAGGAAACCCGCAGTCACAGAAGTGCAAAAGGTAAACCCCGCCCTCATGCAATAGCTCGCAAACCATATGAGAGATGTAAATCACACTAGACAAACCAAATGTGACGAGCTCGACCTAGAAAGTGTTGACAAGGGGATTCGAACTCGGGTCAAAGACACCACGCTCACTTGCTCCACCAACCAGGCCACCCTTGCTGGTCAGTGGAATCATCTTTTAGGTGTATCTTCAAATGACCTAGCTGCCAATTTGATGCTTGAAATTTATAAGAGTGTTCCAACAAAGACAATCAAAATATAGTAACGTTTTAGCCACTCTCCTTTCACCATTTTAGACATCCCAATTTCTTTAAAAGATTATTTACTAATGTAGAGGTTGGGATTAAATTAAGTTTTAGGTAACGAGTTTGATATTTATTTTGTTTAGGTTTAATATTGGTTGTGTTCAAATTTAATTTTGTTTAAACTTTGTAATTAATTTAAAATTCAGATACAATTTAATTAAGTTTGAAAATTTAATTCGACTTTAAGTTTATATTTAATTTTCTAAAATGTACTTTTAATTGTAATTTTTAAAAGAGCTTATTCTCTAAAATGTACTTTTACTTGTAATTAGTTTACTAACTTTTTTTTTTCAAGAAAATGATGGCCAAGGTTGAAATAGATAGGGCCTGTTTGTTTGGCGTTTCCCAGATTTTTTTCGTGTATGGGAAATGCCAAACAAACATGTTTTCTACTTTCAGAAATAAATTTTTCATCCATTAATTTTCTCAAACTACTCTCTTAAAAGCCAAACAAACAACAATTTTCTTATCTCTAAACAAAACCTATACAAACCCTACTTTGATTTGACTAAAGTAACATATCTCTTACACAATTTATCTCACATAACAAACATGATTTGACATAAAGTCTTACATATCTTACACCTATAACCCAACTCTTCCAAAAAACCTACACCTACTTTATTTCTCAAACTACTCTCTCAAAACCCAAACAAACAACATTACGCAAATCAAGATTATTTCACAAATCTCCATTACTCTCCCAAACTACTTTCTCAAATGCCAAACAAACAGGTCCATAAATTTTATAGGAGTATTGATCTCACGATTCTCGAAGAAACAATTTAAAATATTTTTATCTATCAAAAACAAAGTTGAAAAAAGAAATAATCCTCAAAGGGTGGAGTCCGGGGTTCACAACCCTTTTGCTTAGAGGAGTCCTTGAATAAATTTGCCAAGACCAGATCAGTTGGCATTCATCAGTCATCATGGCTGCTAATTTCTGGACTTCATCTCACTAGTAAGTCTAATTTTTGGAATGTCAATTCTTTATTTCTCCGTTTTCTTATATTAATTTTGCCTCAATTTTCTTGTCGGATAAAATAGCAAACAGCTTCTGGACCCGGAAGATGTGGATGTGGTTCATCAAATGGATAAAGATAGGGGCATCACTCTTGAAGATTTCAAGCTAATCAAGTTGCACATGGCTAATTGTAACGGGATTTTTTTTTTCAATTTTTTTGAACACGTTGGTTTTCTGAAAAAGATCAAAAAAAGTTTGAAATTTCCTCCCTCTATTTGTAATAAAACACGATTAGGGCTTTACCTTGATGTCTTTGTTTGTGTGGGTTTTCCTAAAGGTCCTTTCTTTGGTTGGTTGCTAATCTGAAATTTTGATAATCTTAGAATTTCTTACTTTATGCTTTATTTTTTAGTAAAAGTTATGGTTTATTGATTACAGTTATTTTCACTGTATTAAGATGAACTGAAATTAATATGATTGATATTTGTTTTTATCAGTTAATCTCTAATTATAGTTCCTCATATGGGTTTAGTCTAATTCTGAAACACATTGGTTTTCTGAATATTATCAAGAAAAGTGTGAAATTTCCTCATTATGTAGTAAAACATGACGAGGGTACTCCGTTTTTTCCCTTGGGTTGGTCGTTAACATTTTTTTTTTGGCAATGTGTGAACTTCTTGTTTTCTGCTTTTGTAACATTAGAATTTGTTGTTTATTGACTATCATACACTTTGAATTTTATCTACCCTGTATTATGAAGAATTGAATGTGATAAATCATTGAATGATCTTTCTTTTAATGCTATTTGTCCATCCACCCAATTGCAATCCTTAATATTTTCCTATTTGGTGATCAGATATAGCAAGATTGGCTCAGCATGTGAAAGTGCGGCAAAGGTCTAGTCTACTCTTCTTAATCCTTCTTCTTCTCTTTGCTATAGATAATCTTTTTGCTTGAAACCATGATCAAGTTCATTCCTATTAACGTCCCTATATAGATGCTCATTGTTATGTTCCTCGGGTATTATTGATGTGTGTGAATATATATACTCCTTCTAACGCGTGAAAGCAAAATTGAAGTCGCCTTGGGGGTTTCTATTTTGTTCATAACCTTCTGATACATTTTAGATTTGGATTTCATTTACAAGTAGCTACTTAATTTTAGATTTGAATTTCATTTACAAGTAGCTACTTAATTTTAAGTTGGGACCTTGAAAACTTTTTGGAAGCTTCAGTTTAACTCCTTGTGAAGCCAATAATCCTAAACTATTTAGCATCAGTTCTAAAAAGGTTTCCACGCTGAATGGAGTATATGTAGTTAATAGCGCCCGTAGCTAGCGATGCCTGCATCTAAACATTAAATAATCAATAGCATAGAACTCTAGAAGTCCAAACGTTAACATAATCTAATTAACACGCGCTCCTGATGTTAACATAATCTCAATTATAACAGAATAGTAATATATTTATTTATTTATAAACACATTACTCATTTCATCAACAAACGAAGAAATTCATGTATCTTTCTCATTATTCAATCTCTTGAAGATGTCCACTCTAATTCCTACTACGCCACCTACTTCTGGTATTTCAAATACTTCCTTGATGATTACTTTTTGCAATTGCACCTGTTTTAAAGATCTCTTACACGTTATTTAACTTCTCAGGGTTGTTGCCACTGCCATTACATACATGAGGCGTGTTTATGTAAGGTATTATTTATCCATGCTTTAATATTCGTTCTGTGATCTTTTGTTTGAAATTCCCTTTAGATTATCCTAACGTAAATTTAAGCCAGTGGTATGTTGATAGGTGCTAATATCTCCTTGAGTTAGAGTATTAAAATTCAATTAAAATGTCAACAAGTTGGACAATCCTTAGAAATGGATTTCGTTATAATTTCTTTCAAATTTGAAGTGAAGGCTTTCTAGTTTCAAGCTTAAAGCCGAGGCCCATTTTTTAATTTTTAATAATCACCATCAAATTATTTTGTTTTCAGGAGAAGTATGACTGACTGTGATCCTCGTCTTGTTGCTCCAACCTGTTTATATTTGGCATCAAAGGCTGAAGAAAGCACAGTACAAGCCAGACTTCTCGTATTTTACATCAAGAAATTATGTAACTAAAATATCTATATTATTCTTAGCTATAATGTAATATCATTCCCTTTCCCTCCCATTATTCTTTTGTAATACATTATAACTTGTGAGATCCACCATTTTGTTTGCAGATTCTGATGAGAAGTTTCGTTATGAAATAAAGGAGATACTAGAAATGGAAATGAAAGTTTTGGAAGCTCTAAACTATTATTTAGTTGTATTCCACCCTTATCGGGCATTGTCTCAGTAAGTCTATCTCCGATAAATATTTTAATATTTTACTCTGGGAATATTCTGAGATAGTTAAAAATTTGACATAGTGTATATCGCAATGGATTTTTTTTTTTCAATTATCTATGATTTTTCTATAAATTTTTTGCATCTCTCCTTGAAGATTTGCATTAAGACTTGGCCGAATGTAATGTTTCGTGTTAAATCTATTTATGCTAATCATCATTTAAACTTTTGTATTTGATGTACTTGTACTTATGCGACACGCACTTAGTTTCTTTTAAGAACTCCAATACTATATTTGGTTCTTGAATTTTAGTAAGTTTTCAGTAAAAAATTATTTTGCAAATTTTAGGCTTTTAACTTTTGATTAATTTCACTTTACTCAGTCATATTAACTTTCAAATTCATGAACCAAACATATCGAAACCTTTTGGGAAGAAACTCCTATAAAACCTTATGCTGCATAATTTATTCTAAAAGAAACTCTTCCTTTTATAGGTTGCTTCAGGATGCTGGAATGAATGATGCAACACAACTAACTTGGTAAATCATTGGCTCTCATCTTTGTTGTTTAAATTTTAGCCAGTCGTGGATTTTATAATTCTGAAATAGTAATGATAGATCTAATTATATTTCACATTTTCACTATTTTTCTATATGTTGCATTCAATCTAATGGACCCCTAAAAATAGAAATTCTTCTTGTGCTGACCGATTAGTTAATTTGTTTACATCATTCATGAATACACTTGCCGTTCCTTTATATGGCTATAGCTAAAATTCATTGCACTGCACGCTTTGACATTTGTTGGAGTCCCGTGACTAAGCCTAGAGCAATTATGATTGACACTCACTTATTGGAACTACTTTAGAGAAAGTTTTGAAAAATATCCTTCCTTTTGTAATAACGCAAACATGAAAATCTATAAACAATTGATTTGCGTAAATTTTCACATATACTCTTCAATCTCAAGACATGTGCAATTCACTTGACTTGTAAATGAAGGAGTGTGGTTAAACCCGATTTAAATAAAAATTCCCCATTTTTCTTCTGTTGTGTGCCCAATACATTTCTAGCCTATAAAATACTTCACTACCCAAGTTACTGTGCTTATTAATTTTTCAATTTCGTAACTCTTATTTAATTTTTCCAATGCACTTTTTTCCCTTAATCGTGACACCGGTACTATAATAACTCTGAAATTTTCCGTGCCTAACCAAACTTGACTATGCTGTCGTACTTCACATATATATCGCAACAAATATAAACTATTTTAAAAATCATTTAATGCAATATTTGTTGTTCCATAAATGATGTAGTACAATAAGTTTGACCTCTAAAATTTAAGAAAATGTTAATATTAAGATCTCATCCCCTTTTCATGTATTGCTGTATACAAAAAATGTACGAAACAATTAATTTCATTCACATGTTGGTTGTACAAAATAATATCTAAATACAATACAAAATTCCTTAAGGGTACCTGATATTTTTTTTTCATTCGACTGTGGTATTAAATAGGGGACTTGTTAATGACACTTACAAGATGGATTTGATTCTTATACATCCTCCTCACTTGATTGCATTGGCGTGCATATACATTGCAAGCGCCCAAATGGATAAAGAAAATACAGCCTGGTTTGAAGAGCTGCGAGTTGATATGAATGTGGTATGTCATTTAAGCTCTAGGCCAAAACAATTCACTGCCTTCTTGGATTACTAGGTTATTTCGAATATGAAATCAGAGCTCTTATGAATCTCAGACTTTGATCTTATTTTTAAAGAATATCAAGGTTGAGCCTTTCAGGTCATCAAAACACAATTTCCCAGTTCATATCTCATATCACAGGACAAAGCTAGAATGATTGAAATAAACTGCATATGCCCTGTTTGGTTACTACCGGTGTTTCAAGTTTTCAAAACTCCGAAACCTTGAAACACACGAGCAAAAATACATCCAAACAGGGCCTACAATTTCTTGACTTGTCTATTTACAATGTTACAGGATCAATGATTCTATGCAATTCGTGTGTTTTTTATTTTGACAGGTTAAAAACATTGCAATGGAGATACTAGATTTCTATGACAACCACAAACTGATTTCGGATGATAGGGTCAACGCCGCCATGATAAAGCTCGCTAGATAGTTCGGTTTTGGTAAAATCAACCAAATTTCCAATCACTCATGAATAGAAAGTTCCGAGATTTCAAGTATAATAATATTGATCTTTCTTTACATAATGATGTTGTACCTTGAAAGTTAAAGGAGCAAACTCTCAAGTTGTTATAATTACTAATCGAGCTATGGAAATCGTAATTTAAGTACATGGTGTGCATAGCAACACCAACATGGGGATTATGTTAGTATTTATAATGTAATTAGTATTTCACCTCATGTCAAATGTCCAGATAGAATGACATGTTTGATTGGTTGGATTTGGTTATTTGGGGGAACCTAAATTGCGTAGCAATTCGACTTGAAGATTGCAGGTTAGATCATTTTTTCATTTTTCTTGTCAACAGAATAATAGGATCAAAATTCGAGCGAGTTTTTTTTCTTGAAATCTTGATCTATAGAAATGCCTTCTTGATATTAAATGAAGCTCAGACAAGAGATTAGATAAAGTAAGCTCCACTGGTTTAAATGGGATTATAAACATTATAAAATCACCAAAAAGAAGATCTTCTTGCAAAATACATTTAGCGGATCCAATGTATTATCACATAAGGTGGTTATTGAATTTAAAATATCACAGCTTCCAAGTTTTAGTGTGTCGTGCCACGTTATATGTTTAACTCAAAGATGTGTATTTTTAGATATATAAGATGAGAAATAAAAAATGCTATGTACCCTGCACATGTTTGCAGTGCAGTAAACTATTGAAATTACTTTGATAATAGTAACATTTTTAAGATTATTATTATTATTATTATAAGAGAAAAATATACTACTTAATTTGGTATCCACACAATATATTGTTAATACACCAATTTAGCTAATTTTTATTTTTCGTCCCAAATTAATTACTAATTTTGGTTTTTCGTCCCAAACTATATCAACTCATCGAATTTCGTCCCGTAATTTACCATTTTGCATGAATTTAGTTCCAATATAATTTTAATTTAATGAAAATGTAGGTTCAATCTTATAATTAGTTTGTGACGAATTATGCAATATTGTATAATTGTTCATGCTAAAATTTGTCACGTCATGACTAATAAGCAGCCAAGTGGCAATTTAACGGACACATGCGCAATTTCGTCTCATAATTAATGGTGGTACGATATTCCAAAAAAATATTAAATTACTGAACGAAATTCGGTGATGTGATATAGTTTGGAACGAAAACTCAAAATTACTAATTAGTTTAGAACGTTTTCTGCAATTTTGCCAAACTATATTGCACTTGTAAACTAGTTTAGAACAAAGAGAAAAAAGAAAAAAGTGTTACAAATAACTGTTTAGTTTGAAGTAAAATGCTTAAATTAGGAAAATACCGCGTTAACCTTACCAAAAATTCACCAACCACCGACTGTGGTTGGAGCTTGACTAGATTTGCCCATAACTAACAGACAATGCACTCTAAAAGCGACTGTTCAACTTGCGGCCATGGTACAAACTAACTACAAAGCACTCTCCATTTATTCATTAGAAGGGGAAAAAAAGAAAAAAGAAACACCCTCCATTTAATCGGGTCCCATTTTCTGATAGGCCAAATCTAATCTAAGACGGGAGAAAAAGTGTAGAAAAAGGAAGCAAACCTTCCACACATTGCAATACTAACGGCAACCCTACGTTTTCATATACATCCTTCAGAATTTTGCACACACATATACCTCACCCTCTTCTCTTCTCTTAATAACAGCCTCTCTCTCTCTCTCTCTAAATGTTGTGTCGTATTATCTGAGGCTTTCTATATAGCATTTTTCCGAGGTTTTGTTGGATTTTTAATACCTGTTTTGTGTTTTTGGTCGTTTTTCTGATCTGGGATGTGTTAAAGTTTGGATCTTTACTCATTTTATCCATTTGGGATCCAGAAAAAACTGAATCTTTGGGATAAATCTCGAGTGCTCTCTGTTTGTTGAGTTTTAGATTGGTGGGTGTTTGAGATCCTGGTACTGTAATTTTAATTTGATTTGTTGGTAAGTTGGGATTTGTATTGTTAGTTGTTACCTGTCAATGGGAGCTTTGGATGAATGCCATTATAGTGAGGAATTAGAGAATGGAGTGGATCTTGGGGGCTGTGGTATTGAGGGGGAGCCTGAGACACTGGCCATTGAAGATGCTGTGAGAGTTCTGTTGCAGGGATTGGGTGAAGACATCAACCGCGAAGGTCTCCGAAAAACTCCTCTTCGTGTTGCCAAGGCCCTTCGAGAAGGGACCCGAGGTGATCCTTCGTTACCATTTTATTCATTACAGAGCAGTTGGATCTCTTGTTTTCTAATAATTTAGGGAATATTTAAGATAAGGAGGATTGATATCATGATATATGTAGTATATTGGAGCTGGAAAATATTTGATATATTAGATTTTGCTTTCTTGTACTAGACGGTTAGCATTGTAACGAAATATTTTCAAACTTCCTTTCGACTTTTAGTGGATATGACTCGATAATTGAAGTTCAATAGACAACCTTAGAGTTGTTTTGAAGGGGTTATTAGTTAATAAATTTGAAACCATGTATATGAATCAGCAGTTAAGTTGTCTGATTAGTCAGTTTATAATTAAAAAATGTGCTTTGATTCAGACATATTGAGGTTTGACTATAAAAGTGCCTTTATTTGGTTAAATCGTGCAATATTGTCTTAAGCTTGTATTTTTGTTACTGTCATGTAGCGTATCCAATCATTGTTCAAATTTTACATCTTTTTACTTTGTTTTCTGTCTTACCAGCATACTTATATGCAGTAATTTTATACTCGGGTGCTGGTGCTTTTGGACACAATTGTACATCTTATGTTCGAATTCAAGAAACATTATTCACACTTGTATATTGAATTTGATTTACATCTAGGTTATAAACAAAAGGTGAAGGATATAGTAGGTGGTGCTTTATTCCCTGAAGCTGGACTAGAAAGCAAAGTCGGGTCCGCTGGTGGAGCCGGTGGGCTTGTAATTGTACGCGATCTTGATCTCTTCTCATACTGCGAATCTTGCTTACTTCCATTCCAAGTCAAATGTCACATAGGCTATGTCCCATCTGGCCAACGAGTCATAGGCCTAAGCAAACTCTCAAGAGTTTCTGAAGTTTTTGCTAAACGCCTCCAAAATCCACAAAGATTGGCCAATGAGATCTGTGTTGCTTTGCAGAATAACATCAAACCAACTGGAGTCGCAGTTACCCTCCACTGCTCTCACATTCATTTCCCGTTTTTCGAGCCAACCCTCTTCAATCCAAATCACCAAGGTTGGGTAAAAACGTTAGTTAAATCCGGGTCAGGAGTTTTTGAAGATGAAAAGTCCGATATATGGGCAGAGTTCCTCTGTCTTATTAGATTCCGAGGTATGAATTTTGAAAATTCGGTCGACAAATCTTGGTGCCCTTCTCAGACTTCAATAAAAACCGGGGCTTCAGATTCGGAAATGATTGGTGCCATTTCTACAATACTTTGTTCTTTGGGTGAGGACCCTTTAAGGGAAGAGCTTATAGAAACCCCTGCTCGGTTCTTGAAATGGTTTATGAGTTTTAAAAACTCTAACTTGGATTTGAAGCTAAAGAGAGATTGTTTAACCATTAACGGGGATTTAAGCTCGGAGTTGAATTTGCCGTTTTGGTCGCAATGCGAACACCATTTACTTCCGTTTCAAGGTGTAGTTCATATAGGTTATTATAGCTCTAATAAAGTCAATCCAGTTGGAAAATCAATTCTACAGTCAATAGTTCATTTTTACGGTTTCAAGCTTCAAGTACAGGAAAGGCTTACGAGGCAGATAGCAGAGACAGTATCATCGTTTTTAGGCGAAGATGTAATGGTAGTTGTTGAAGCTAATCATACTTGTATGCTTTCTAGAGGGATTGAGAAGTTTGGAAGCAGTACTGCAACTATTGCTGTTTTAGGTCGATTTTGTACTGATTCCGCATCAAGAGCAAATTTTTTGCAGATTATTCCCAACTTCAGTCCCATTGAAGGGTAATTTTTTTTATTGAATTATGAATACCTTTTTTGACAATTGAATGCACGTTCGAGTTTTCTTGTTCAGAAGCTACTTGGCTTATGAGGAAGAAGACAGAACCCAGACTCATGCAAGAACCTTTGCGAATCTTTGCTCGGGATTTGTTTGGTGTTGAGGTGCCATTGAAGAGCTATAGCTGCAATGGTAAATGAGTTAAGATTTTGATTTTCTATTATTTTTGCTTATTGCCTGTAACATAAAGGCATAGGCCATGAAAACATTTATATTATCGAACATGTTCTTTGTAGTCGAGTATGCGTTGTTCATACTCGCACTATATATCATCATTGTGTGTCTAAAATAGTTGTCAAAGATATCATGGAGGTGCATCTTTAGCCCATCTGGTGCATCAAATTTTGTGTTCCCTGCTGATTTGTTATGCTAATCTTTTGCCCACTAATTATTAGACTTTTTTGGAATTTTTCCTAAAATATCCAAAGATATTACTATATGTATTAAAGATTAATGGAGTATACAACTTACGGGACATTCTTGCCTAGATCATCTCCTAGACCTGGTCTAATTAAGAATTTTCCCAACTTACCAGATATTGATAGACATAACACCATCATTCCGAAATTCCAAATATCCATAAGCTAGATTGTCATCATAACAAAAAGTAAAAATAAAAATGAAAACCGACTATGAGTGATTAGCTACGAAGATTGAAATACTTGTCATCACAATCATAACATATGCACCAATAAATTCAAAAGTGCAAAAATCACTTATTTACACTTGTTACCTCCAGTGTCATTCTTTTGATTAACAAAAATCTAATCCCCTACTACCACAAATGTCGAATTTTATGCCAATCCACATGTATTCCTGACGATGAAGTAGAGGTACTAGTAGTTGCAAGAGGACGAGGCTGGCGAATCTGGGATTTTCGAAAGGCAAACGTCATAGCCACGAGTATTACAATAAGCAAAAATGGCAGAATGCTGGTTATAGTTTTCTGCATTGCCATAATTAAAACAACACATAAACATAAATTTTGTTTTGTTCATCAGAAATGAAATGGCTATTATACATATTCTGCAATGTTGTTCAGAAAAAAGGAATCAAACCTCCTTGACTTTAGCAGGAAGATTTCTATCAGCATGCTCAAGGCAATAAGTTAACATTTCGACTATTGTCAATGTGGTGGCCGAGTCATTGCTCTCTGCAATCACAAATTAACCGTAAATATTGCTATCGTCTAAAAATCTTTGGAAACAGAGAATTATATAAATACATACCTGGGATGTCAAAAATTTGTTTTGTAGGAGAAACTCCCAATAACTCTCCTAGATAAACCCTTATTTTTACACGATCAGAAAGCGTCAGTAAATCTCCGTGTGTAACTACAACGACAGGCTTGTCATCTGAAACACAAAAAGACCAAACACATTGGTAACTCACCTCTTTATATTTTCACCGAAAATAGAAATGGAGCAATGGAAGATAAAAAAGAATTGATGCTTAGTCCATAATTACTGTCATAAATAAATAGGGTGGAATATATCTTACCATTTTGTGCTGAGAAATTTCAGAAATGAGGTGTTTCCAAAAAACAGATAATTGATCCTATATTTCTTTGAGATTTTTCAAAAAGAAAAAAATTGGTTTCAAATGAGGAGTTTCCTAATTGGTAGGTACCTTTGAATGACAGTAGTGATTGGTTAAAAATTGTAGACAAGAGTTGAGAGTTTCGGTTCTTCATGTCGTTATCATCAGCAATCGACTCTAACACAGAAAGGCCGTTCACCACAAATATGACAAAGTTAATTGGCATGGCTGGCCTGTCCTGACATGAAAGACGACTCCTGCGAGCCTTACACTTCAACCGCTCTTTTAAATTCAAACTATCAGATTTTCTGATACATAATAAAATAAATCCTGTTTTCAAATTAAAGATTCAAATTGAAAACTACTAGAAGATCAGAATGTTAACCTTTTGACAAGTTCTCCATCACGGATACCCTTTCTCATCCACGGCTTAAGCATTTCCATGTTTTCACGTAAATCAGTGGATAGACTTCGTGTGTCATACAAGCAAAAAGAATCCGAATCTTTTGGAATCATGTACCGATGAACAAAATAGGTTCCATCTCCAATTGATTGGTTATCTGTCAAGTAAGATATAGTAAAAAAAATCAATATAATTATGGTAGAATCTAGTGTTTTCAACTATATAAAAAAATATTTGAAGAGAGAGAGAGATAATGTATACATGATACTTGTGCCGGTTCTGATGTAAATTTACCATCCTCGAGTACTCGAAAAATCTTGTTGACAAGGCTGCTCTTTCCGGAACCCTTTGGTCCTACCAATAAGATTGATGTAGTCCTAGGCACGTCATACTCACGCCGAGTTATGTAATCAGTTCTTTCAATCCATGAACCAGGGGCATAGCTAAAAGGAGTACACCACCATGTAAGTTCATCAGAACATAACTACAAATATATTTTATCACAAACTAATGAAATATATCAGAAGATTTAGTGTTTCACTAATGAAATAAAAATTATTCTGTGTGAATGTGTTTGAGTGTGCGAGAGAGAGATTCCGTGGCCATCTCGCAAGTTAAAAGAACAAACTTACCATTGACGCGGGATCTGTATTTCAATGTAGAAAGCAAAGGTTAAATTTTCAATTATGACGCGTTTAATTCCTTGGGGTTTACGGAAATCATATCTTTAGCTGTTTTAAAGATAGAAATATTGCAATGTTCGTCATACTTTGCACTCTCTTTTTGTCAGAAAATATTTTTTTCTAGGATCACTGATAGGAACAAAGAATACAATCTGGAAACTAAAGAAGAACAGCAATAAATCTTTATTGGCAGAAATTAGTGCAAGAATTCTTAAAACAATATTAAAGCCAATAAACATACCTCAAAAGCTTAGTTTTGGCCTCCTCCAACATCTCGATCCGAGACCGCAAATCATCGTAACTTTCCAAAACTTGTGCATAGACCTTGCATTTCTGCCTTTCCTTGGCCTCAAAAATCGAAGAGATTCGATGATCCAAACCAGGAAATTCTTCAAAATTGAACCCATTGATCACCGAATCATTCTCTAACTTAGAACTCAAACCCTCATCATCACCACTGAAAACCGAATTTAAATTGAACCCCCATGAGAACTAAAAATTTAAATTTTCAACACTAAGAATCCAAAATAATTGAAAATACTGATATGAAGTACCTCGAACAACAGAATTGAACAGGGGAATCTTTGCCAAGTGGTGGTACCTGTTCTGTAAAGACAAATACTTTTTGGATGAATCCATGTATCGAACGCAGGCATAACAATATAATTTATATGAAATTTTTGAAATTAAGTACCAGTAATAGAAATTGAAGGGAAGAGACTTTCGCCGCCCATGATTAATCCAACAAATCTTCGATTTTGGTATTTAGGTAGCTTTGTTGTAGATTCGGGGAAAATATTAACTGTTTACAGGAAAATCGGATAAAAGTATAGTGTGAGATTACTCAACACCATCATCAGTGGATTTTGTAAGATTAACTTTTTATTAATTATAAAATAGAAGTTAGTATTTATTCATCAACAACAAAAAGTTCAGGTTCTATTCTCTTTCAAAGGAGGTATTATGTAATGAGTTTGACATGACACTGACACATTTTAAAATGGATTAAGTCAATATTAATATCTTCCAAAAAAAAATTTCGAAAATTACTTAAAAAATAATTACTCCACTTGACTTTTAAATAGACAAGTGTGACAACTCAAATTTGAGTTAAATTTTCCTTTCATGATTTATCAGTTTCTTTAAATTACTAGTTCTCATATATTATACTATATATCTTATGAATAATTAAACCCAAAGTATGTTAAAAAAAAAAAATCCATGTAACATGGTTTAAATATGCCCAAATCGATTTTAGCTACACCTTTCCAAAGAATCCTAGAGAATGAAACTTAGGACTAGGAATTTCTTGAACTAGTAAACATTAGAAAGAAATTATAATAAGAATAAAGAAATATCTCGAAAATATATTAAGATATGCCATGCAGTTGCTTGTGGGGATATCTAAGTTTCTAGATTTATTTTTTGTTATAGTTTTTCTTCAGTTTTTATGGATTTGAATTTTGTTTTAGGAAATATAACCACAACCTACATATCATAAATAACGCTTACCAACATAATTTGAGGAACGTGAAAATAACTAGACGCATAACGTGACGAACTTTAAATTTAACTCTTAACTCTCTCACTTACTGCACCCTATATATTATATCAAAAGATATTAACTTAGATCTAAAGCTTAATACCTACAGGCTATATGGTTGTATTTCCACTAATATATTTCATCCAATTCTTTGTTAATATATCATTTAAATAAGTTGAAATAAATCATTCACTACACGAGTTCCCAAAGCTCCTTATAGTTCATTTTGTTAAACATAACAACTTTAGTGAATCCCCAAATTCACCTACAACTTAATTAGTCGGACTAAAATAGTAATATAAATATTGAACTAATGTCTAACTGAGTTAAAGTTGCTCGTTCGAACTCGGTTCATTTAAATTTGTATAAGAAAATGTCACCATAGTTTACATATCAAAATTGCAATGTGGTGCAATACACCACAAATATTCAGTTTCTCAGTTGAAGGAAATGAACAGAATAGAAAAGCCACCACCACTAAAGCCTCCACCAGCCAAAGCCCAAAACCATACCAAATTTCTTACATCTAATATCTGGAAAATGTTGTCTCCTTTTGCTGTACAAGACTTTATAGCTCTTAGAAATTCCATTCAATGCTAACCTTCAGAACAAAAATTGACCATATGAAGCCCTGCTCACATTACCGATGTGGGATTTAATCAAATTATGTCATGTAGACTCTCCCCATGATCCTGTTTAGTAAGGAATGACATAGGGCAGAGCAGTAACATCTGCAGACTTTATATGTATTGCTTCTGCCCAAACCGGCTTTGTCCCCTCAATCTCAGGCAAGCCCAATTCCGGCCTATTTGATCGCGAATCCTTGCAGCCAAACAGCCACTCTTGATCATCTAATTGAGGATATTCGACTTTCGGAACACTGAGTATCTGGCTCAAATACTTTGAATCGGGATGTGGAGGCTTCACAGACTTGTCAACTTTCTCTTTAGCTTTTCCTGAAGCAGATGAAGGTGGCTTTAATGAATTGTACTTCTTACACTCTAATATACCATTCATCATGGACCCTTTGTTATCCATTTTAGGAGTAACATTTGCTTCCTGCCCGTTCACAGCCGCGTCCATGACAGGTGGGGACCTTGGTGGCCGTGGGGGCATTTTTGTAATATCACATGGTTGTTCCATCTTCCGACCAATACGCAAAACGTTGGAGGAAACAAGGCCATTGTTGGCCACATGATTATTGGTGATGGGCCGAGAGGAAACAAGGCCATTGCTGGCCAAATGATTACTGGAGATGGGCCGAGAGGACTCAGCAGTGAAGTTATTTGGAGTCTGGCCAGGTTCTGTATTCCTTATATTTTTTAACGGTGGTTGTGAGGAGGAAAGCTTACCGTTGACCTTGTGATTTGTAATTACAGCCCCTTCCTCCGTAGCCAAGCTTAGTTGAGAAGAATAGAAACCATTTCCATTTTGACTTACGTGACGGGAGGAAGAGGCAAGTCCTGATATACCATTGGGTCGAATCCCATTGTCTTTAGAGAAAAGATGCCAAAAATATTAGGTGAAAATATGTTAATCATGTATGTTAACTCAATTGGAAGTAACCCAATTAAACATAAAGCTAGATGTTAGAACATTTGATGCAAGGAAAATATTTACCTAAGTGTCATACCCATTAAATCCAAGAACCAAACATAGTCTACAATAAAATAACTGCATGGAAGTGAACTATTGATGTTAAAGGAAAGAACTCACCGTGTAAAAAACCATTCGTTTCAGGCTCCTTACGTTTTGTAAGATTTCCATGGCTGTCACGGCTCTCCTTCAAAATCTCTGATGGCTTATTGTTACCAAAATCTGGAAAAAAAAGATCATCCAATCCACATTTATTATATCCCTATGCACACCCAATTTAATTTGGAAGTAACCATGGTAAAACAAATTGTATATATGTGTGTGCAGTGGGGGTTGTGGGGGGAGGGGGGCACGTGACCTGCAAATAATCAAGGGTATTACATATATTCCTACTGATCACGAATGCTAGAGTTAATGATTTACACTATTGAATTAAGCAAGATATTATATTCTTCCACATTCTACTATTCTACGATGACATACACAATATAAAATCAACTGCATGGAAGTTGAATATTGATAATAAAGGAAAGAACTCACCATGTAAAAGACCATTCAGTTCAGACTCCTTGAGTGTTGGAAGATTTCCATTGCTTTCACGGTTCTCCTTCAGAATTTCTGATGGCCTATTGGTACCAAAATCTAGAAAAGGATCATCCCTTTCTCTTTGTTTAATCTTATCTTTGCTCCTATCCTTTTTCTTCTCCTTTTTCCTCTCCTTTTTTTCCTCCCTTTTCCTTTTCTTGTCCTCTGCTTTGGTTTTCTTATCTCGATCATCATTCTTCCGTCCATCTCCTTTACCATCACCATTTTCGTGTGTTTTCTTTTCCTTTTTCTCTTTTCTCTTCTCAACCTTTTCCACTTGGCAAGAATCATTTTCAACCTTATGTTGAATTTCTCCATTAAAATTCCCAACCGAACCATTTCCCAAACCCCTTGATTCAACTTTGAGACTTCGACCATTAGCCAACATGGCACCACTATTCTCCTCCACCTCTCCAAGCAAGTTGGACTTTCTTTGTTCCACAAAAGTGATTTTGTGAAGCATTTTGCTACCGGTCGCTTCATCATCGTTTCTAACCCTTCTACCCAAATCAACCTTTTCCACATGGCAAGAACCATTTTCAACCTTATGTTGGTATGCTCCATTTAAATTCCCAACAAAACCATTTCCCAAGCCCCTCGATTGAACTTTAAGACTTTGACCGTTAGCCAACATGCCCCTACTATTCTCCTCAACCTTTCCAAGTAAGTTGGCCTTTCTTTGTTCCACAAAAGAGATTTTGGGAAGCATTTGGCTACCTCTTTCTTCATCATCGTTTCTAACTCTTTTTCCCAGCTCAACCTTTTCCACTTGGCAAGAATAGTTTTCAACCTTATGTTGATTTTCTCCATCAAAATTCCCAACCGAACCATTACCCAAGCCTCTTGATTGAAATTTAAGACTTTGACCATTAGCCGACATGCCACCACAATTTTCCTCCACCTTTCCAAGTAAATTGGCCTTTCTTTGTTCCACAAAAGTGGATTTGTGAAGCATTTGGTCACAGGTCGCTTCATCATTGTTTCCAACTCTTTTTCCCAACTCAACCTTTTCCACTTGGCAAGAATCGTTTTCAACCTTATGTTGATTTTCTCTATTAAAATTCCCAGCCGAACCATTTCCAAATCCCCTTGATTGAAATTTGCGACTTTGACCATTAACCAACATGCCATCACAATTCTCCTCCACTTTTCCAAGCAAGTTGGCCTTTCTTTGTTCCGCAAAACTGATTTTGTGAAGCATTTGGCTACCCGTCGCTTCATCATCATTTCTAACTCGTTTTCCCAATTCAATCAGAATTCTATGATCTTGAATTCCATCACTTGATTTGGTATTTGGGCCAAGCTTCTCACTGTTTTGATTCTCCAAGGATCCTACGATATCCTTCTCTGTTGAGGACTTTCTTTTATCTTTCTTCGTATCCTTCTTGTCCCGGTGCTTCTTTTTCTTTCGGTCCTTATCCTCTTTGTGTCCACCTTCCCTTCTCTCCTTTTCCTTTCTCTCTTTTTTTTCTTTCTTGTCTTTATCTTTCTTTTCCTTGTGCTTCTTCTTCTTGTGCTTCTCCTGTTATAGCAATTATTAGTGACATAATACATCTGCATTTTGATTTGCTGAAATGACAAACACACTCTTAAATAGTAAGAGAAACTTTTTCTGATCAGGATTCATATCAGAATCTTATATTCAACATTCTACATAGTCCGCCAAATAAACACCAAAGTATATGGCAATAAAAGGTGGAATCAATGAAATCGAAAAGTCAGAAACTGCCTAGTTGATAAGAATAGTTTACATGAAACACAAACCTCTATTATCAAACTCATGTCTTCAACTGCAGACTTTTTCTCATATCCAGGTGGTGGAAACGGAAAACAACGAGACATTGCACGCAATCAAAAGAGGAGATGTCTGAACTCTCAAACGAGTTAAGCTTCCCTAAGTTATGGTCAGAATTTCCTAATACAGAAACTGACCAGAAACAATTTTGATGTCCATGCACCATGTCCTTGTACTCATTTCCAGCCCAGCATCAATTCGTGGCATTCATCAATCCCAATCGAGCAATGTGTTCCCTGCCTCTACTACCATTCAGAAAAATCAAGAAAATACTTACATAATCATTGTGATGAACTCAATGTTCTATGATTTGACGTAAGAAAAACATTTTCCTTCGTGTTTTACTCACTAAAATCCAACACATAAACATAGCCTAAATGAATTAAGGAATTTGCCTCAAAACTAAAATTATCTACCACAACCTGAAAGGTTTTGCTGGTGTATGAAGATTAGGAACCAGAAGCCGAACTTCAACCAAATCTACCACACTATAAAAGCATCAAACACCTGCCCATTATCCAAAAATCCAATCAATTAAAACTTCTGCCGACTACTTTAACTATCAAGAATGAAAATCAACACAGCCAACAACGACCATAATTTCGAAAAACACAACACATTTGATCTTCATGCTTCAATTCCTAACTCCAAAAAACCATTTCAAACAATAAAATCTCTGAGTGTGCAGAAAAATAGAGGTGCTGAAGCCACATAAGTAACCAAATACTAGTGATACTTAATTAGCCACGATAGGCTCAAATAGTCTCAACTTTCAAAATCTATTTATCATCAAACATTATTTTAAGATTCGGAGAATGGAAAGCAATGCCTTTTTTTTTTCCCAATGGAATAAACCCTAAGCTAATCAAAATCCAGAGCACCATGTCAAATAAACCCAGAAACAGCAGAAGGCAAAAAAAAAAACGATTTCAATCCATCAAAACAGAAACTTTGGACCTTGATAAGAAAAAAAATTGGAAAAAAAAATAATAAGAAATTTACAATAGTTCCTTTAAAAAAAATTGTTAAAAATTAAGCAGTTACATTGTGAAATAAATCAGAGAAGATCATGGAGAAAGAACAGGAAAAGGAGAAATGAAAACATTCTCTCTTTCCCTACCTCTCTGTCTGTGCAATAAAATAAATATCAATCTGTTTTGGGGGTTTCACAAAGTGAAGAGTATTTGAAGTCCTTCGGATCCTAAAAGATTTTGGTTCGGGTTCGGTTCTTGGAAATGGGTTTTTTCACAAAAGAGGCCGCCTCTCAGGAAATCCCCTTCAAGGGAAGAGAAAGAACACCATAACGGAGAAATGGGTTTATTTATAGAAAGAGAGAGGAGAGAGAAACGTGTTTAAAAACAAGGATCCATCCACAATAATAAAAAGAGAGAGAGAGAGAGAATTCATTTATTCCTACATGGAGTAAATTTGCTTGTATTTCATGCTAAGTCCATGAAAAAAAAAAAAAAAAAAACCCAAGTAACAAATTTGTTAACAATTAACTTTTACTCCAACTTCAATGAAATTCATGAAACACTGGTCAACATATTTTAGAAAGTTTGTAGTTATCGGAAGGAAAAATCACAAATAAGTTAGATATCTAAGACGGTGGACTCCGTCTTTTCCTTAAAAAGATTTACGATTTTTAGATTGAATTTTTCCTTAAATGGATATACGATCCTTCAATGCAACGTGTTATATTGTGTCATCTGCGTAGTACATCATTAATCGTGACTCTACAAAAACTAAATAAATAAATAAAGTAGAACAAGCCCCAAATTTTAATATAGTTCAAGTATTGATACATTAAATCTTTCGATCATGTCTATAGGAACGTTCTCATTTTCACACTATTAGAATTGGATTTGAATTTTATGGTTTTTAAAAAGTTAAAATATGATTTGCTTTAACTTCGAATATTGGGGTTTGAGTGGAGAAAATAACTGGTAAAATTCAAATCAATATTATTATATATAATAGATGTTAAATGAATGTAATTACATGTTTGAGTTTAGATTAGAATCTTTGTTTGAAACTCGAATCAAATGAATTTTATGCCCAAACTTTGTTTGAAATGAGTTTAAACTAATTTCACAAAAGTGCAAAAAATTAGCGAAAATCAATGCAAATAAGCCCAAAGTTTAAACCTTCACTTGGTGTGAGATAATAAATGTTTTAGAATTAACATAACTCTAGCATATGATTTTTTTTTTTTTTTGTTGTTGAAAGCATATGATCTTTGATAGTGCGTAGAATTATTTCACACATGACAGATATGCAAAGTATCCCGCTTCTCAAGCAGCACACTAGGGCATGTGCATAATCCATATTTAATGTTTTCGGTAATTAGCCCTAATTCTTTATCAATTTGTCCTACTTCTATATTCATATGGGCACATATGAATTTTGTATCCTTATTATGTTACAATTAAAAGTTTGTATCCTTATTGTGTTATCGATTGAAATTTCTCGAGAATCTTAAAAAAAAGTTCAGAAACATGTCAAATAAAGAAATATATTAAAGTAAAAAAAAAAATTCTATATTCTTGTTTCAATTGATCCAAAATAAAAAAACTCCCCATATTTCCGAAAAAAAAATGTATTGAAATTTCAATCCAAGGATCATGCATATAGGTGTAAGCCTAGCCTATTAAAATGTACTCCAATACAACAAACTCAACTTCTCATTTATAAAAAAGATATAAAATCATTAAAATATAGAGTCAATTCAAAACTCACATATTTCAGAATTCTCATAGACTTGTAATTGAAACTTATTGAAAAGTTAAAATGACGAAACTTATTATGTATAGGGCTAAAATTGAAATTAAATGAGAGCTAAAGGACCAAATGTGTGTTAAGTAAAGTTATAGGACTATCTAAAAATAATCAAAGTTACATGATCATTTTTAAAATTTTGCCGTAACGAATAATATTTTTGTTCAAGTTTTCTCTTCATTTCTGAAAGAACTAAATTAGTGTTCATGAACTTTGTAGTAAAAAAATTGTACATTCTTAAAGCCCAAATATAGATGCCCTACTTTATGTAATAAAAAAGTACACACACACACACACACATATATATATATATATATTTATATTCATAGTATGTAAGAAGCATTCGTTTTACCAAAAAAAAAAAAAAGAAGCATTCGTACATGAAGAAGCTAAAGGAGATAACGTGATTGATAAAGGAAGAAGAGAGTAAAAATGAGCGTCAACTATTAAGAAGAAAAACACGCGCGATACCTCACTACAGTTTAGCAAGATAAGGTCATTTACTTGTTAAAAAAGATAAATCAAAAGCAGAAACCTGCTGGCTGCTGCAGATTCAAAAGTCTTTACAGCAATAATAACTTCTATTTGTATGACGACTATCTATTCAATATTTAACCTAAACTAGGAAGGCGTGACAATGAAGATTCAAAACTAGATTTGGTCGATATCTTGTGATTCGATTATACATCAATCCATGTCAAAGGTAATGCCTCTGCTGCTGGAAAGACGAGGATGTTGCCAATAAGGGACGATCTAAAATATTAGGCTGAAACAATGCCATGCCAAACCCTGCTGCTGATGTTGTTGATTGTGGACCTCGAATTGATGGATGTGGGGTTGAACTGCAATCGTCAAAACACTACAAATATTAATAAACCCCTCAACTATTTTCGCACATAAAAGTGATCAGTAAATAAATTGTGTAGCTTACGTGAAAGATAAGGATAGCGAGGACTCCATCGGTGTGGTAATTTCATCGTGATATGGCGGAAAAAGTGACCAGAAAACTGAAAAACACCAATGCGGATGCAATTTTCATTTCTTCTCGTAAAGGCAATTACAACTTAAGTAAAATGAGCAACAAAAACTCATCATGTACCTGATTCTTGAGAATGATCACGAAAACCGGAGCGGAGCATCAAATCCTGCACAAATAAGTCCACTGACTATTATAAACATTTTATTTTATTCCAGCTTTTCTATATCTTAATAACAGAAAGAAAACGAGAGAAAATAACATTTAATAAACTTACCTCTTGGGTAGCTTTATTTTGGTGGACCATCTCTGCGAGAAGTAAAATTGACATTAGCAAAAATTGAATTTTTTAACTGAAATCATCCAGTGAAGGCCACATCCAAGAAAAATACCGTCTTTAGATAATATTCTGCCATCGAAGGAGAAGCTAAACAGATATCTAGGACCTCTATTTTGTTACTTTGCTATGAACTCGTGAACTCGTCTCAAATAACAAATATTTGCTTTTCTAACAGAATTCGAATAGCAAAAATTCTGGGTACTAAAATCCTAAGTCGCAAGAGAATATTGTATAAGCATACAGCAATTGAAACAACACAAACACGGCCTGGACCCAAAGACCCTTGTATGGAAATATTTTTTGCATTAACAAAAGGTTCTATAGAAATGTGATTGGAAACATATTGTAACAAAATAGTTCCCTATATTTGATAAGGCTATAGTATACCTATATTTCAGATATGGTTTTCATATAGGCTGCACAGCCTGCACTAATACATGTGGTACCAAGTCAAATTCTGACCAACATGCAATTTAGTTGCCCCATCAACAAAAATGAAGTCCGACATCAATTCTATAATAAACATTAGAATAACCATGAAAGAAAAAACGCCAAATTATTTACCCAATTTCGGAGCACTGGGATTCACTGCCAACGTCAAACCAAGAAAACAATCATCCTTTGAACTGCCAGAGCTCCAGAGGTTCAGTTCAAGATTAGGTTCATCTATAGGAGGGTGAGGGGCAACCTATCATTGGCAAAAGTTAAGTGCTTATCCTTCAAAAATAAGTAAACTGAACAGAACTGTCAGGCTTATTACACGGAAAAAGGGATGCTGCAAACACTGATCTGCAGTTGGCCTCTTTGACGGGTCCCATGAACAAAGTTGCTGAAATTATGACAAATTTAAGCAGCTTAAGGGTGCTTGTTTTCATTAATGTACATCAAATAAAATACAAAAGAAGGTGCATGAGACTGGTTAAAACTACCTTTATCAAGTCAAGTGCTTCCAAGCTTGCATTTGGAATAACGGAAGAAAGATCAACTGGCATAATCTATTAATGAGGTTGACACTAAAATTAGTTGAAAGATAAGCACGAATATAGTCTGAGAATGCAACAATAGGACAGAGTTCAAGTTGGACTCACGTCTGAAGAAGTGATATCAACTAATCTAGGAATGTTTCTAGCCTCAGGAAATGTACTCCAATCTGCTGCCCCAAGTACACAAAATATCTTGTACAGTTGGTCGATTTCACTGGCCACACAAACAACAAGATTCATATGCTATAGAAGGACCTTAACTCTTAAATGTATTTATTCACAGTCTTTCTAAGCCTGATTTGGTGCCTCACAGAAAAAACAATTCATATATTACCAAAAATAGAAAACTTACAAAGACAGCGTAACAAACTAACAAATGTGCATAATGTAAATTATTATGCAAAAATACTAATTTTTTTTTGACAAGCAAATACTAAATCATTACATTAAAAAAAAGGTCACCTTCCACCAGGAAAAATCGGGCACAGAGTGAAAAGCTCAGCCATTATTGCACCAACTGCCCACATATCTGTGAGGATTTTATCATTTGATTAGTCAGCCAAAATGATGGAAACAAAAACCAAACAAACAATCCTAAATCTAAAATATTGTTAAAGAAACAGCTAAATCAAAATCCATCACAGCAGCACCAGAGGCTAATGTAGCCTCCTGCAGTTATGATAAACACAACATATGTAAATAGTTGCAAATACCAAACTCAATACAGGTACTCAGAAAGAGGCCACCGAGATCATAAATGAAGAATAAAGAAAAAGAAAGGGAATAAAAGACAAATAACAGCAGCATATAAACTATCAATGACTGGAAGTGAGTGAATAAAAGAGTCTTGCATACCAATGGCGGGGGAATAGGATGAAGATTGCAACAATACCTCTGGCGCTCGGTACCTTGCCACCAAAAAGAATAAGTTAAGAAAAAATGACATGTAAGGCATCGGGTTGGACGGTTCTAAATCATAAACAATAGCAAGAAAAGGTGTATTGATGTGATGACTCACCAGCGAGTGGAAACATAATCAGTAAAAGGAGGCATAGATGACAGTTCTCTAGCCATTCCAAAGTCGGCAATCTTTATTGTTTTATTTGTCACCAACAAATTCTCTGAAGGTATAAATAATTTAGACTGAATTAGCTCTAATAGAACAGAATCATGTCAAACCATAAGATTCAGACAAGCCTACTCGATATTTTAGTACCAGGTTTTAAATCGCGATGAATATATCCCTGCTTATGCACGTGTGCAAGCCCTTGCAGCACCTGAGACATCAAGGCTCGGATCTCTTCTTCTGTAAAAGATTTTTCCTGATCTTTCATTATTTGGTATAAGTTATGTTCCTGCAATAATAGAGCCAAAGTTCAGGAAGTTAACACAAAATTGGGGTTCATACAGAGAATTATATTGATATTTGATCAAGTTTATAACCAGAGCAAGACATAAAATCAACAAAACAACTAACATAGAAACAAAGTCACTGAATATATTCAGGAACAGTTTATCAACAAAACTTTACTTTTTTCACCAAATGTAAGCTAATTCCAGTCTACTAGGTATAATGTTTGTGACGCAATATAGCCTATCATTTGGGGTAGGCAATAATATCTCCACAGGAGTTAATTCCAAAAATAGTGCCCTGTTTTCCCACCCAAAATACTCACTATCACGTCCATGTCTTAATGGTCCATCTGGTTTCAGAAAGCGTTCATAAAACTTACCAAAATGATACTATTTGAACCAAACATTAATGACTCACTCGAACAGAAGGTGGGCACTCTGGTCAATTACCATATGAAGTCATCCAGTTTTACACACCTCATCCCATCTCCATACATAGATAACTATCAATTAAAACAACATGATATCATTGTATCTGGCAAGCTTGTTTATCAAATGGTACAGTCATATTTTCCCCTATCCAACAAGTTTTTTCCTAAAATAGACTGTAAACGGTAATATACTCCAAGTCATGTTTAAAAAGACTTATTTTCCCACTAACGAATCATTAGACTAACTACATAGGTATGTCTCTTGTATTACATGAATTCAAAAAATGTATATAAGAAACAGAAGACAATTTGCTATAAGTAAATGTAATCAAATCATACCATGTACTCAAAAATGAAGAAAAGCTCATTGTTTTCTTGAACAATCTCCAGCAACTTGATTATATTAGGATGATTTAGTTTCTGCAGAGACTGCACAACAGAGGAAATAAATTCAAGGACCCTTCATTAGACATTTCAAAGTTACATCATGTTATAGCATCTTCAAGTGAAAAGCTGACATCAAATTGACTCACATACCTTTACTTCTCGTAGGCTAAGGCATTCCTCCCAGCTATAAAACTTTCTCTTGATTCTTTTTACTGCAACCTGGAACAGATACTAGATGTTACAAAGGCACATTAAATAAAACATTTTTACTGTGTATTAACTTTGCAGGGAATATAAAAAGAAAATAGTGGAGCAGATATCTTACAATCTCTGATGTTTCCATATTTATGGCTTTAGATACACTACCGCAACTTCCAGCTCCAAGCTCCTCCAAAAAATTATATCTTGGAGGACAATGCAAAAGAAAACAACATTGTAAGGTTCACTAACTGACACAAGAAACCATATAGCGGTAACTTAATAGGATAATTATAAAATACTCACTTTTCCATTCTTCAATTTACAAAAACTGAACAGCTAAAGTTGATCAGTGGACTTCTAACCTCTTGATAGAGGTTTCTACACTTTGCAAACAATGTTCTTCAACTATCTTTATGCACAAATTTGTGCTTATATTCGCCAAATAATACAATATGTAGTAAAGTGCTGGCTTTTCATTGTATGAATGGTTGAATATTAACGAAAATGTTGTCAACATGCTTATATGCAGCCTCTAGAAGCTGCAACAAGAGGTTATCATCTAAAAAAGCCTCCGTATCCTACCGTCCTTGCTACAAAAACTTTAGCACCTGCCAAAAAGTTGAAGAAATCACAATTGAATAAAATAATAGTATATTGATAATGCTACAAATAATATGAGAGAAGTAATTAACAATTATCTATATCAGTCAATTTCTATCCAATCTAAAGTCACGATGATCTCCACTACCAAGTGTATCAAGATATAAAGATAATATAAAAATTAAACTAATAAAACATAAAAAAAATAATGCTAATCGTTTACAATGCTATTAAACAAATCTCCAATAGTTAAACACAAGTAACCCCCTTCCTTCCCAAAATCATAATTAAACGAATCACAGGTTTTACCACAAACAAATAGTAAAAATTGAACTTTAAAAAAAAGCATGGAACAGAACTTGATCGCACAATTCGCTTGTAATAACTTTATGAAAAGAAAAAAAATACAGAAGTAGCTATAATTTAATAAATTTAATAAGATTAAACACCACAATTAACCCAGAATATGACATAATCTAAATTACACACAAGTATTTAATTGAATACTACACAAACTTTCAAATCAAAATTGCAGATAACTCGGTAATCAATTTCAAAAATACGAAATCCAGAGTAAAATCGGCGCAAAGCTCTTTACGTCACTAGAAATTTTGATCAAAATAGGCGAACTGAACTCACCTCATATGAAACAGTAATGCGCCATGAGTAGAGAAGAAAGATCAAGTACGAATATATTTGCGTATGTGTGCTGTGTATATATAGAGATAGAAAATGGATATTCGGATCAATAATTTAAACAAGAAAAACATATATGGAGAGAGAATTGAATCAATGGTGCTATGGTATGGGTATGAAGCTTTGGAGAAGAAACCAACGCTTTATATAAATACAGAAATAAATAGATAATAATTAAATATAATTATTATATAAAAATAAGTGATTATATTTTGATTTTTAAGTTAATTATTAATAACCAATCACGAGGTAATTGAATTTGTATATAACTCTAGAAGGTATTAGTATTAACCAATACGTTGTATTGTACAGTTTGTACTTGTATTTATATTCTTTATGATTTTAGACTATAATTTTCTATGGACCTAATTCCTTCCACCCAAATACAGTGTGCGTTAATTTATTGAAAGTTTTATATATTTATTTCTTTGTGAAATTATTTATTAGAAAGTGGTGGGAAAGGGGATTTGGTCCTTTGATTGATTCAATGAGGATATTGCCCTTGTTTATGTTTGACATATGTAAAATATGGATGAATGTAGATAATTTTTTTTAGGATCTTAGGTTAGAAATGTAGTTTTAATACTTAACTTAAGAAAAATGAATAGTAGAACTAATTACATGCAAATTTTATATAATACAAGAGTGTTTTTTGCATTTATGAAAGTATTTGTATATTGTGTTTATCTTTAAAAATTAGGGAGAAGAAAAAAAGAAAAAGGGAGATGTCATGTACTAATGTACAAGCAATCTTCACGCGGGATGGGAATTAAATTAGCTAAATCTTTAATTCAAAGTCATGTCCATGAAATTAAGTAATTGACCAACTATTATTCGGATTCTTCTGGGGTAAGAGACAAAGGACATGTTTTGTTGGCTTCTCCTTTTTATATGTATCTTTTCACGAATTTTTATTAGATTGAAAATTAAAGATATTGAAAATATGTTTATTTTTGAAACGTTAATAATTAATACAACAATGATCATCGTGAGGATCTCTTCAATTATCACAAAATTACAGAGATATACTAATTAGAAAGATTAATAATATATTAATGAAAATCTAACCCAATACTCTTCAAAATATGTTTTGAGATTTGATTTTCTATTCAAGATATGCTAGTTAAAATTGATGAGATTGTATTTTTGGGTTAAAAGGATTATTTATAAAAATATATATGGTAACGTTTTTTATATAATTATATATATGGTAAAATTTGCCATAGTTAATTGATTAATTTTTTTATTTAATCATCGTGGTCAGTGTGTACAAATATTTCAAATGTATAATATATTTTTTTCAATTAAATCCTCTTAAAAATGTTCACCGGCTGATAAATAAGAAAAAAATAAATAGCAGAAACTTTGAAGCTTTTTTGCCCTTTTTCAACCTTTTTTTCACCTAAATAAGTAAATATATATAAAGTCCATATCTGATTATGGACTGAGAAAACCAAGCCAACTAAGTTTCCTTGTCCAAAGCTTCAGTTAAAAGACTTCTGAACTAGCAATGCTATAAGAAAACCCAACGGAGAAAAGGGAAAATCACACTTTACCCCTTATTTTGGCAGATTTTGCACTTTACCTCCTAACCCGTTTTACATTTACACTTGCCCCCTTCAGATTTTTGAATTTTTAAGAGTTGAGCGCAAAATGAAGGAAATGTTAGGAAGTGTGGTGCAATATGGTCGGACAAAATCTAGTTATCAATTCTTTTATCTCTTCCAACGTGATACAGCTAGATAACAGGCCTATCTCTTTGGCCGATTTTCTCGATAAAACTCAGAATTTCACAGGGCTCCTCTCCCTTTACCATAAAATCAATATATGGTCTGATTGCATTTTGATTCTCAACATCAGCATCTTTTAGAAGGTCCGATATCAGCCTATCAGCTTCACTAAACCTTCCCTCACTCTGTAGGCCAACAATCACAGGACAGTATGAAGCAAAAGAAAAAACGCAACCATAGCCAAGAAATCGTCTAATCCACTCGAGACAAAGATCATAATCGTGGCTTTTACAAAAGTGATCAATAATGGAAGCACATACATCACTGTCAGGATAGAGACCATTTTTCACCATTTCTTGAATGAGGTAGTCCGATTCAGAGATTCTCCCTACTCTGCTTAGGCCCAAGATTAGAAAGTTGTATATATCGACCAAGTGGCCCCCACATTCTCCGAATTTTTCCCGAAGCTTTATGGCATGGGAGATATCAATGTCCTTAAAAACAAAGCTAGGAGAAAAGATTCTACTAGAACCTTCCATTTCCGACTTCAAAATTCCAGAAAGTAATGTACGATATATTTGAGAGCTCGGCTTACAACCATTTTGTGACATGGTATTCAAAATTTCAAATGCTCGGTTCAATCTTCCGGCAGCAACATATGACTTGACCAATAAACCATATATAATTTCGTTCGGTAATACTGCATCTTTTTGCATTTCAATGAAAAGATTCCCTGCTTCCTCTACTTTACCAAACTTGCAGAGACCATTAATTATTGTAGTGTATGTATAGGCATTAGGTCGACACCCAACTTGTCTCATGGATTCTAACATTTCCAAAGCAGAGTTAATATCACCTCTTTTACAAAACCCATCGACCAATATAGTATAAGTCACAACTGACGGAACTAGACCATACTTTATCATCTTCCCTAATATAGCATTTTCTTCAACTAACTTAACTTCTTTACTAAAAATATCTAGAAAAATATTGAAAATATGGGGGCTCGTCAAACATCCATTCTCGATCATTTCCACAAACAACACAAGTCCATCTTTAGTTTTTCCAACCTTGCAATAACCATGAATAAGAGTAGTTAGTGTCACTTCATCAAGGGAAACTCCTTCTTTTACCATAACCCCAAGGAAAATGCTTGCTTTCTCCGGTTTTCCCATTTTACATAGCCCATCAATCAAACCAGTATAAGAAAATTTATCGGGTTTAATACCAATCGAGTTCATTGAACGCAAAAGTTCGATAGCCATATTAACCTCCCCTGCCCTGCAGAACCCAGAGATGAGAATATTGAAGGTAACTTCAGTAGGAGATATGCCATTGTTTATGACCTTTCTCAACAATGTGAAAGCTTTGTGAAGCTTGCCAATTTTACACAACCCTTCTAATAGCTCATTGTACGTACGAATATTCGGTTTGCAGTGCCTTCTCTCCATCAACCCAAGCAACTCAAAAGCGGAAACCACATTCCCTTCTTTGCAGTAACCATTGATTAGAGCATTGTAAGTAACGATACTGGGATTTAAACCGTCTTCCAACATTTTCCTAAACATCCCATTTGCTTCGTTAATTGAAACCTCTTTGCACAACATATCTACCATGACAGTGCAAGTGTGAAGATTTGGCTTACAACCCTTTTCTATCATCTCATCAAATAAACTACAAGCTTTGTTAACTAATCTTTTATCACACATTGCTTTAATTAATACTGTATAGGTTCGAACACTGGGCTGAAAGCCCTTCACAATCATGTTTTCCTTTAACTTACATGCTTCGTCTAACCTTCCCACTTCACATAGACCATGTACAAGAATCGAAAATGTAACACTATTAACACCACAACCATCCTCTTTAGACATAAACTCAAACACTCTGAAGGCTTCACTAAGATCACCAGCTCTACAATTACCCAAGACTAAAGAAGTATAAACATAAACATCCAACTCAATCCCGAGTTTCAAAACTCGAGAAACAAACATTTCAGCAGCCTGTACAAACCCATTTTTACACAAAGCATTCACAATTGTCCTGTAATCAATCCCATCAACTACAAATCCACCCTCCACCATTCTCTTAAACACAACAAATGCCATTAAACCCATATCTAATTTCATCAAACACATTAAAAGCATACTATAACATGGATAATTAATCCGAAACCCGGTTTTTTCCATGTCATCAATAGCATCCATTAGCTTCAAAATGTCAGCTTTAGAGCTAAAACACTCTTGAATTAAAAAAACTAACACTTTATGTACAATCCCGTATAAATTATCCGACACTAATAAATACAGTAAGTTAATTCTGCTGTCTATATCATAACAATAAGTGGATTGTTTACATACCCATTTGGAAAAGTTGAGGCTGAGTGGAATATCGTGGCTGTGAAAAGCTATGATTTTGGAAACTAAGTGCGGGTTCATGTGAGAGACGAAGGATTTTAGGCGAATGTTCTTTTGCCAATTGGGTTGTTTTAAAAGGGTAGATATGTGATGAACGGTGTCGTTAAGGGGGTCTGAATTGGGAAGAGAGGAAAGTAGTGATATGGATTGAAGAGCGCGAAAGTTATGGGTCTTCAGCGGGAGAGCTTGAAGTCTGATTGCTCGAAGCAACATGCATGAATTCAGGTGTTTTGTTCTGTGTGAAGGAAGTTCGAGCAGAAAAAATTGAAATTCCTGTTTTTCGTCCCTTATTTTCAAATTGAGTCTTTGAGGTACGGATTTTTTTTTTTTTTTGTTCGAAGTTTTGGAATTAAAATAAGAAATGTTCAAGGCCTCCCTACTTAAAAAGGGCGGAAAAAAACACCTGACATGGATTACATCTTCTCGTATGTTTTCAACGAATATGAAATATTTTGGGTCTATTTGGATGGGTTTTGGCTCGATTTCGTGAGTTTCGATTTAATAAAAATTGTTTGGGTGGTTTCGATGAAACCTTTGAGACCTCATTTGGATGGATTTTGGCTGTTGGGTTTTGTGGTTTGAATAAGTTGAAACCCATTTGGATTGGATTTGGATGTTGGGGTTTAGGGAAAAAAGTATCAAATCAATGTTTTTTAGTGAGATTTGAGGGGAAAAATAGGTAGTAGGTGTCAAATCAATGTTTTATAGATTTGAAGAGTTTGAGTGTGAATTTTTAAATAAGCTTTTTATGGTTTTATGAGTTTGACGAAACCTCACTTGAAAGGGTTTTGACTCGGTCTCGTAGAACCCGCGAGACCGAGCCAAAACCCAACCAAATACACCCTTTAGTTTTTAGGTTGATTGGAAAAAATATATATATATATAATAGTTGTTTCAATATATTTTCTTGATTTACTATTTTTTATTTATTTTTGGAAAAAACTACAAATAGTTCTCCAAAAAAATTTATATATATCCGATTGTAACATATCTAAGAAAGAAAATCTAAATTCATGTTTCGGTGGAAAATATGAGGCCATTAAAGTTTTTTTAATTTGAAAAATATGTTTGGAAGTCCGGAAGTAGTTATAGGTGTCTGGAAACATGATATTTTTTATAGTATCTTTTTTTCATGAAATGTATAACTTCAAAACTTATGAGTTTTGAAAGAAAAATTGAAATGTAAAACTAAAATTGTATGAAATTTATTTAAACTATACGTTATTCAGATATGGAAATATGGTTTATTTAGAGTCTTTTAAAAGTTTAAATATTACACGGTGTAACACACGAATACATTATTCAAATGATACGTCTTCAAAATTCTTTTTGCTTTTTAGCTTCTCAATTCTCATAATCAACATTGTTGTTGATAGTTTACAAATGTACTCATTCGCCCTGTAATATCTAAATTTTCATTAGACTGGTAAACATTGAGTTAGTTCATCGTTTTAGCATTGCATGTTTAGAATTGTGCTAAATTCAGGGATCAACACACTTTTTTGCCGGTACCTAACTAGGCCAAATTCATCCAATCATATGATAAATGCATTGCACTTACTTTGTGATATTTACTTTCCTAGAAGTTTTATCTAATCCCAAAGTAAGTATATTCGCACTTACAATATGAATATTTTGGAATCGGCAAAATCCGGTTTAGGAAGAGAATTCCCTCACAATAACAAAAGTTTTACTTCAAAAATTAATGTAAACACACCTATACGTTTATCAATACAAATAATGCGATACAAATTCTTGCACATTTTTATCTACGGCTCCACGATTATCTTCCCAGTTGCATGTCCATCAATGCTCTTAGCCCAAGCCTCCTCAGCTTTACTCAAAGGATACTTCGAATCAACGATCGTCTTAAGATTCCCTTCTTTCACCAACTCAACAAGATACTTCATATTCTCACTTTTAGGAATCACAAGTAACGGCACCAATTTCTTTCCAGAGAAAGTCAGTTTCTTCACAGCGAAAGTCCAGAAGGCACTAGCCCCTGGTGTAATATCAATTACCTTCCCATTTTCACTCAAATTTGGCTCAAATACAGACCAGGGTATGGCGGTTGCACAGTGAATCACCGCATCATATTTCTTACCCGATGGACTCTTAAGGGCAGCCCCTTCTGGAGTTTTGTAATCAAGCACCTCATCTGCTCCGAGGCTTTTCACTAGATCCAAGTTGCGGGCTCCACAAGTGGCTGTCACGTGTGTGTTTCCTAGTTTTGCGAGTTGAACGGCATAATGGCCTACACCACCTGAAGCAGCAGTGACAAGAATGTTTTTCTGGGGCCCATTTTTATCGAGCTTAATCCCAGCAGTTTGTGTGAGCGCTACGAGAGCCGTACAGCCGGCAACCGGAAGACCTGCTGCATCAGCAGCTGATACTTCAGGAGGCCGAGGAGCAGTTAAATTTTCCTTGACTACACCGTATTCCGACAAACCACCTCCTGTCTGTTTCATATGATATAGAAACCAGTTCAAAAAGTAAATACAAAGTTATATGAGGAAGAGTCATCTTGTATTCATAAAAATGCGGGAATGAGACCCCTCACTATGCAGTAAATGTCATGCACGCCTGATTAACCAGCGACCCATGATAAAAGAAAGTTCTTGTGAAATTACCTCCAAATCTTTATATAGTATCGTCAGTGCATGTTATCTTTGTGTATAGTCTATATGGATATAATATAACAAAAAATGTTACATATTTATTGTTTTATCATTAAAGAAAATTACCAATTGCCTTTTTTTTTTTCTTCCCTAAAATGGAGTCATACTTTTATCTAAGTAATTTTTTTCCCTCAACTCTACAAAATAATGAAATGAGATAATATGCTTAAAACTAATAGATGTGTTCACTGAATATAACATGTATTAAGGAGGTAGCGAGCTACATTTTTAGTAACACGAATGTATTTGCCAATAAACATGAGAAGAGTATATTGGTCAATTAAAACAAGCACAAGAGCGTGCTTTGCACATAACCCAATAAATACACATGCAATAAAACATATAGGCCAGAGAATACTGGTCCCAAATTTAAGTTTTTGAAAGAACTAAGAATTTCAGAAAATTATGATTGAGCACTCGTTTCACGGCATGATGTATGCCTGTATGGTAAGGAGCAAGAGTGATAATAAATAGAAACATATGAGCACTTACCAGACCCAGCGCAGCAACAACTTTATCACCACGTTTGATGTTTTTGACTCCAGGTCCAACCTCGACGACCTCTCCAGCCACATCAGTAGCTACTCCAAAAAAGAAGAAAAAAGGAGAAAAGAGAAAATGGAATTAAAAGGAGAAAAGAAAGTTAAGGACTACTAGAAAACAGGACATCATAGCATCACCAGGCATAATACATTTTAGACTCCAAATTTCTCCTGAAACTGATAAAAATAATTAACTATGTGCTCCATTAACAAATTCATTCTTGGACACTCCTTTGCAGTTCTCCGCTGGCAAACATTCAGAAGTTAGGACTGTCATGTTAAGGTGGTACTGTCGGGCCTTTTACAAGGCTAAACACCATGCGAGATCCAACTATGAGTTCAAACTGCCACATATGTATCCACGCACAAAGGAAAAATATGCCTTGATTTAGTAGATTTTAACTCGAGTAGCGTTTTCTGGTGCATTGGTATATACCGATGCTCCACCATAACCAAAGAATTCACTAGCCCTAGCATAAAAATAACTGTGATGATAGTAAAAGATGGGCGTCTCAATATCATATGGAAACTATAAGGTGGTATGTATCAAAAAAATTAACTCCTTGATATAGCAACATGGCTTGAGAACGCAATATGTACACAAACAAATAGGCAAAATACTCCCATTTTGGTGTCACTTGTGCGGGCATTGATAAATGTATCTTGTGGGCCGACACAATCTCTAAATTTGAACAGTTGTCAATTCCTGCATATATGTGACACCAACGCGGGACATAGAATCTATGCCGAAACAATTGGCGAAATAATCTATGATTTGCCACTACAAAGTTGGATTCAACTATCGTCTATCGTAATAGGCCAGCGTGTTTAAACCAACATCTCAGCCAACAGTTTTTCACAAATACCAGAAGCTGAAATGACAAAAGGAGGTCAAGAAGAATCTGAAATGCTAGTGGTAAACTTACCAGGTATAAAAGGAAATTTTCGAGGAAGAAGAGGACGAAGGATGCCTTTCTGAATTTTCCAATCAATTGGATTTAAGCTTGTTGCTTCCAACTTTAGCAGAATTTCACCATTACTAGGAGTGGGAACTGGAACTTCAACATGCTGCGAGAAGGTAAACATTTTATTTAACAAGCAAAAAGAAAAAGACAAATGTGTACGTCTAAACTTGATTAAAAAGAGAAAAAAAAAAAAAAGTCCCAACACTCCTAGCCCCTCATAATTAAGCATGTCTAAGTGCTTCAATATAAATAATTTAAAGGTACATAAAAGTCTTAACAAGTATACTTACACAACACACTGAACACAAGACAGGAGAAAGACACAAATTAGGAAGTTATGTTTTCATCCCCGTCAAATTTTTTAAGGCAAATGTGTACGCCTTACGGAGTTTTCTTCATCTAAATAAATAAGAGGCATGGACTCGAACTAATAACTAAAAAAAGAAATTCTCCACAATGCTCTCCCATAGATATAACTATTCACAATATTATCATATTCTATATAGGTTATCTTATGGCAGGCATATAATTTAATACATTCAAAATACTTACTCAGATGACACAGGACAGAAATTTGACCTGCATCGCTTAAAATGAGAGCAATTTGAGCACCTTAACTGAGTACGGCATCGCTCGGCCTATTCATTTTGCAACACTATTTTTTACAAGTCAATTTTTTCTCAGCTGCCATACTCGCACACAGTCAAATATTCAGGAAATCTGGTGCAAAGCCTTGCAACCATTCAAATTTAGGCTTTGAATGAAGCACACAAAAATCAAGTAACAACAAGAAATAACATCCTTAGTGAATCCACCATACGGTAAACAAATTTATCTCCATATACTGCAATTCAAAATGTACAAAAAACTGATGATCCACAAATATAGTGAACTGGTTGATCAATTACTACCATTTCTGCAACCTTATGCACTGAGAAAGACTGAAAGAGGGAAATAGTTTCTTCTTAACATTAATGTACTTAATGTTGAAAAAATTCTCTCCGTTTAAGGAGACAATTACTTCATCCATTTATTCTCTAGGCATAAAGTGAGCACGTAAATCAGATCAATAAAAGTAGTCACGAACTGTTTCCAGATTTGGAAATATTCCAGTTCAACCTGGTCTGGATTTTCCTTCTATTTGGCCTATCTTTTTCAAAAGCCTTTTTTCAATAATTCATCTATACAGAAACATGTCAAAAATTCCACAATAGGTTCTAAGAAATACTGAAACAAAGTTAAGTATTAAATTGAACACAGCTAAGAGGTTTCCAGGAAATAAAGTCACCTTCAAACCCGCAGCACCACCGCCATAACATAAGTACTGAACTGCGTGCATAAGCTTCCCCGCCATTCCTCAAGGTTCAACGAACTGGAAAAGGAGATTCTATATTCGAGAGAGAAAAATGAAAACCGGAAAGACTGAAATTATTTCCTGTTTTTTCGCCCCTTAATTTCGAATTGTGTCTTTGAGGCCCCGATATTCTTGTTTGTGCGTTTCGAGATTTTGGATTTAGAAAAATATTAACAGTTTATTCCAAAAAGGCAAAGAAATGGTTTTATGAAATTCATAACATGTGAAGCTGTTTTCGATGCTGTAGTTCCAAGGAAAGTGTGAGACTACTAAAACTTTTAAAGTTGAATACTCTCTCCATTTCATTTCATTTTGATTCTTTTTATATTTCAAATTAATTGTCGCTATAGGATTTCATGCAGCATTAATTGCATATTTTTCAATTTGAAGGGCATTTTAGGTATAAATTTTTTCCTAAAATTTAGGCTAATTTCCTTAATACCTTTGCACGGCAATTAAAATGGAAGAAGAGAGTAGTATTGAAAATCTGTTTAGATCTATTTTTAGTTTAGTGTTCCGGTCCGGAATGCAAGATTTTCTTCATGAAATGCAATAAAACTAGAAAATGCACTGACCCATAATACATCAGAAAATGCATGAAATTTATTTGAACTATATGTACATATATGATAATACGGTTTATTTGAAATATTTTTGAAGGAATTCGGGATAGAATTTTTGTATGTACTATTGCAATTTGTAATATGATACAAATTCTTGTGTCGAAGATCTAAGGCTCCACGATTATCTTCCCAGTTGCATGGCCATCGATGCTCTTCGCCCAAGCTTCCTCAGCTTTGCCAAGGGGAAACTTGGAATCAACCATCGTCTTAAGCTTCCCTTCTTTCACCAACTCAACTAGATATTTCAAATTCTCACTTTTAGGAATCAAAAGCAATGGCACCAATCTCTTTCCAGAGAATGTCAATTTCTTCACAGCAAAAGTCCAAAAGGCACTAGCCCCTGGTGTAATATCAATTACCTTCCCATTTTCACTCAAATTTGGCTCAAATACCGACCAAGGAAAGGCTGCTGCACAGTGAATCACCGCATCATATTTCTTACCGGATGGACTCCTAAGGCCTGCCCCTTCTGGAGTTTTGTAATCAAGCACCTCGTCTGCTCCTAGGCTTTTCACTAGATCAATGTTTCGGGCCCCACAAGTGGCGGTCACGTGTGTGTTTCCTAGCTTTGCGAGTTGAACGGCATAATGACCTACACCACCTGAAGCAGCGGTGACAAGAATGTTCTTCTGAGGCCCGTTTTTATCGAGCTTTATCCCAGCAGTTTGTGTGAGGGCCATGTGAGCCGTGAGGCCCGCAACGGGAAGGCCTGCTGCATCAGCAGCTGATACTTCAGGTGGCCTAGGAACTGTCAATTTTTCGTTGACTACACCGTATTCCGACAAACCACCTCCTGCCTGTTTCACGTGATTTAGAAACCAACTTGAAAAGTAAATACAAAGTTATTTGGAAAATACTCCCCTTGTGTTCAACACTTGTAGATGGGTAGTTGCATATTTTATTGAACTTAAACATGTATTAGGGGTAGTGAGCTACATTTTCGTGCATTTGCCAATAAATATCACAGAAGGGTATATTTGTCAATTAAAACGAGCATAAGAAACAGATAGCCCGATAAATACACCACACATAAAAAATGTTTCACGCGATGATGTATTGTAAAGAGCCAGAGTACTATAAGAACAATTACCAGACTCAGCATAGCAACAACTTTATCACCAGGTTCGAAGTTCTTGACTCCAGGTCCAACGTCGATGACCTCTCCAGCCACATCAGTAGCTACTCCAAAAAATAAAAAAGAGAACATTGGAATTAAAAGGAAGAAATTGAAGTCAAGGAGTCCTAGAAAGCAGGACATCATATTATCACCAGGTTTAATATATTCATGGACTCAAAATTTATACTCAAGCTGACATCAATGATGAACACATTCATTCTCGCACACTCCTTTGCTGGCAAATAATCTGAAATTAAGGTTTTCATCTTAGGACTGCTACAAGGCTCACCACCATGCCAGAGATATATATTTCACAATCGAGTTCCAAGCTAATATACTGACACATACTTTTAGTAAGCAAAATTACTTAAATTTCACTTGAAGAAGCAAAAGAACACAAGTATGCCACGGTCATAATTAGGCTAATGCTGTTTAAAACCTCAGACAACCATTCTTCACAAATACAAGAAGCCGGAAGAACAAAAGAAAGAAAAAATTGAAATGCTGGTGGTAAGCTTACCCGGTATGAAAGGAAATTTTCGAGGAAGAAGAGGACGAAGCATGCCTTTCTGAATTTTCCAATCAATTGGATTTAAGCTTGTGGCTTCCAACTTTAGCAGGATTTCACCATTACTAGGAGCGGGAACTGGAACTTCAACATGCTGCGTGCGAGAATGTAAACATTTTATTAAGCAGGCAGGCAAGTTTTCATGACACTAAAGTCTAATGCATGCATTTCAAGGTATATAAATGTACAAAGTCAATTACTAGCATTTCTGAAACCTATTGCATCCATGTACTTAATTTATTAAAATTTACTCTCTCCAATTAAAGAGACGGTTACTGCTTCCAATTCTTCCTAGACATAAACTGAGCACATACATACATACATCCGTGCAAATGTGTAATACTACTAGTAGTCACGAACCGTACATTTCAAAAACATTTTTTAGTAATTCATACATAATAATTACATATAGAATTATCATGTCAACAATTCCTCAAGAGGTTCTAAGAAATACTGAAACAAAATTAAGTATCAAATTGAACACAGTTAAGAGGTTTCCAGGAAATAAATTCACCTTCAAACCCGAGGCTTCACCGCCATAACATAAGTACTGAACTGCGTGCATAAGCTTCCCCGCCATTTGGAAAAGGAGATTATATATACAGAAAAAAAAATGATAACCGAATTTCTATAAAAGCTGCAATGGCGTCCAAGACAAAAGTCGGTATCAAAATGGTGTGGCACTCAAGTGTTTATCGTGGCCAAGGTACGTTCCTGATTTTAGTTTAGGTAAATTACAAAAGCCCCCAGAGGTTTGCCTGAAATAGGAAAATTCCCCCTTGTTTGAGAAATTTAATTATCCCCCCTCCTAAACAGGTGAAAAGTCATATTTGCATCAGGGACAGATTCTTTTTGCTATTTAAACATTTCTTAAAAGGTTTTTTGGTAATTTCTGAAATTTCAGAGATTTTTGTAGTTCAATAACTTTAAGGGATTTTTATACTTCCTCAGTCCCTTATTTTTTACTCCTTTCACTTTTTGTCCAGAGTCTTAAATAAGAATTAGATAAGTGAAACTTTTAGGTATTTTTACTTTTATACCCTTAAAAGTAGTGATAGAGAATTAGTGGTGTTAAATTATTATTTTATGTGAGTGAGAAGGTATTTTTGAGAAAAATAATTCCAATTATAAAAATGAAGTTATTTTGGGACATTCCAAAAAGAAAATAGAAGTAAAAATTTAGGGACAGAGGAAGTATTGTTATAATTCATTAATGAAAGTGATTCTTTTTCTATCATTTTTAATTAAAGTAAAGAATGTTTCTCTTCATAGTGTATATAAAGTCACTATACTTTTTATTTGTGAATAAAGATTCAATCTAATTAATGAAAGAATTCTCAAAAGAAAAAATATATATAATTAAAGAAATAAGCCGGACATATTTTTTTCTTATGAAAAAAAAGATTGATTGCTTCATATATTTGTAGGCAAAATTTTATTTTTGGCCCTTTAAAGTGGCTGCATTTCAAAATTGACCCTTTATTGTGGTACCTCGACAATAATCATCCTTTATTGTGTCATCTTCATCAATTTCAGTCCTTATTGTCGGAAATTTTTATTTATCGCCGGAAATCATCAATTTATGTCTTAATTGACCGGAAAGTTAAATACTTTTTGTCAAAAATCACCAATTTATGTCTAATCTGACCAAAAAAATAATTTTAGCTAAAAATATAATTTGTCGAGTGACACTTAAAATTAAGAATTTCATATTCTGACTCCACAAATTTGCAAGACCAAGCCATGTGATAGGTCAAATATGACAAAAATTGATGTTTTTTTGGCGATAATAAAAAAAATCGGTGATAAGGACTGAAATTGATGATGTTGACACAATAAATGACGTATATTGTCGAGGTACTACAATAAAGGGCCAATTTTAAAATGCAGCCACTTTAGAGAGTCAAAAATAAAATTTTGCCTATATTTGTATGTCGTCATTGTTAAAAATAGTCCACAATTACTTTTTTAGAAAACTATAGAAGAATTATGTGAACTCTGTTTCTTAAATTATAGGGGAAAATGCAAGAGACTCCCCTGTATTATGCTAAAACTGCAAGAAATTATCATGTGAAATTTTTATTGCACCAAACTTCCTTATGTTTTCAAAAACCCTGCAAAAAACACCCAATTTATAAAAATAATAGGTCATTTTTTATCGACATATTTCAAAAAATAATTTTAAAAATATATCACGTGAAGTTGTAGAGACCAACTTAAAGTATTTTAAAAATGGTTTCTTGAAATATACATATCCAAAACGACCTATTTTTTATAAATTGGGTGTTTTTTGCAGGATTTTTGAAGGAAGTTTGGCTCAATAAAAATTTCACAGGGTAGTTCCTTGCAGGTTTATCATAACACATGGAAGTATTTTGCATTTACCCCTAAATTATATTCATTTATAAAAAACTAGTCATCTAAACTTGATTAGTTATTAACTATTGTATAGCATTATAAAAGGTACGATCGATATCCCCACAATCAAAAGTCATCTCTGTTTCTCAGATTAATCCAGTGCCTGTTGTTTATTTAAATCTTAAGTTTATCATTTATAAAGTATGGATTTTAAAAGGGCCCGTATGGATAAGTCCTTGAAGGTTCTTCATTGCATATCCCAAACAACAACGAAAATTATTCAAGAGAACAAAATTCTCTTTACCATCACTCTTTATCTAAAATTTTCATATATACATTACTCTGCCATCATTAAAGGAGGAGAATATATATACATACACACTACACATCTCCGCATTTCCTAGTTGAAACAAAAAGACCTATAATATAAACAAATAAATGCGCCTAAAAACGAGCAAGAGTCTCGCCACGGTTCTAAAGCATCATACTTTAGTTTTCCTCAAGCATATACGAGGCATACACAAACTTCTCCGTTTCCCATAAGAAAGAACCAAAAGCAACAGCTTCCAGCATAAATCTCTTCATACTAGCGATCGAGGTACAAATAAGCTCTTCATCCTTCTCAATCAAACCTCCTCTCTTCTTATCTCCAAAGAGAGCAGAGCTATGTCTCTCAATCAAATCCAAACTCTCCTTAGATTTCGGCTTTCCACACATTTGAATCGTTTCATGATCAAGTCCCTTCACATAACCCCTCAAACTTCCCCATTTCTTCCCCAATCCACAACTTGCTTGACCCATATACATAGATCTTGACCTACTCCCCTGGCCAAAATCAAAACGCTTTGATCCCAATGTAGACGTTTCCAAAACGGGAATTTTGCTACAAGCACCGATACTTAGACCAGAGTTGCCCGATTCTAGACCCCATTCTAGGCGGTGTCTAAAAGAGACGGACTTTAACAAGTATCCGTACAAGATAGAAAAACTGTACAGTCTGCTGAGGTGGAGGCGCTTTATATTTGTTGTTTCCCAACTGGCGGTGACATTAGAGTTTGCTCTCGATCCAACAAAAGCATTTAAATGGTCCTTCACCATTTCAAGAACCTCGGAGCTATGAATAGACTCAAGTTCCCAGTCTTTTGAAGGCCAAATCTCGAGTCTGCCGTTGTATGCACATTTGGAGAGGCTAGGTACCAAATGAACTCTAATCTCGGAGAATTTGTGGAGTATAAACATATACATTACGTCTTTGACTGATTCTTCGCATTCGTTTGTTTTCAATTCGGCTATCCTCCTGCCATAATTTTTTTTAAGTTAGCACACAAGTATGTTTGAGATTGTTTATTGTGTTAATCAGTAGGATAATTAATGCAAATGATCAATCAGTCATTCAATTAAGAATTGAAATAGGCTTGTCAAGGATCGAAGGGCATGGTCCTCCCAGACCCAAACACGGTCGACGACAGGGTCCGGGTCCAAAACAAACCCTTTTTTTTCGAAAAAAATTAACTGTGGGTCGGGCTTCATCCACCCAGTTACCTTCGACATGACCCGTTTACCCTGGTACAGACATTGACCGAACTTGAATACTCTGTTTGCTTTAAAAGATATAGGGTAAAGGAGAACAATATTGGAAAAATAGTGAAGCATGAAGGTTCTAGCTTGTATTCTTTTTCCTATATATTCCTAGATTTTCATTGAATTTTGGAGAAGTAAGATTTTAACTTCTGTGTCTCTGTTTAGTGTATTCTTCAATTAATTGACACTACAAACAATAACACAAAAAAAATGTTGGTTTTTTTTCTAAATCGCCTACAAAGTTCCTTTTTTTTTTAAATCACATAATCTGATGATGAAATTCATAATGAAGTAAGTAAAATACAAATACAATATATATATAATGGAAAATTGGTATAATAAAAATTAGAAAAGGGTAATGCTTATTGCTACCAACATACATACCTATGAAGACAAGCTTCATCAGAGCCGATACTGAGCTGTAGCCGAGCCGCGGCTTCATTCCTCTCAGCCGCCAATCTCTCCAACTCTTTCCGAGCCGCAACTTGAAAGCTTTCACGATCATCCAACAATACGCCGCTCAATAATCTCCCAGCCGGCGTCCTCGGCTCCAACGGCGCGCTCAAGCCGCTGTACTCACACTTGTTACTAGTACTAGCCACCACAATCAACGGCCGCCGTTGGATTGGAAGACCAACGGTGGTGATTGGACGGAATATGGGTTTGGTGTGGAAAAAGCAACACTCCATAAAAAAGTTGTTTTGTGAATATTTTGGGTGTGAGGATAAATTAAATTAAAGAGGTTTAATCACTTAATGGATTTTGAGTAGATGATAATAAGTGGAAGAGTTGAAGATTTATATAGTTGATTTATTAGAAGTAGCAGTACAGTTCTAGTTGTAGAAGGAAAAGGAAAAGGAAAAGGAAAAGGAATATTAGATACAAGAGGTGTATGCGTATGATAAGTTGTAGATCAAAAAGGATAAGGTGTGACTGTGAAATTATAGTGAATGGATGATTGAAGAAAAAATGCAATTACGAGAAACTATGGCGGCGACATTTGGGACGGGATCTTTGGAATATTATTAAAACCATCTGCACTTTTTTATGTCAAATTTTTATTAGTATAAATGATGATTTTTATAAGTTGTACGTGTTTAGTTAATTATATTACTAAATTTTGTAAATTAAATTAAATTAACTTTATTATGTAAAAAAATTGCAAAGATTAAAGACTAATCTATAATTTATTATGAAAAAATTTATGTAAAAAAAAATGATGACTCTAAATTATTTTAATCATATACTATAAAATAAGGATTGATTTAGTCCTTGAAAACATTGTTCTATAATAAGATCATAAATAAATTATTTAGTTCATCATTAAGCGTCTTTGAATTTCTTATTCAATCAATATAAAATTATAAAATCAAGTATTAAAATATTTTTCATTACAACATATACAATAATGAATATTAATTATTTTCGTATTTGTCAAATACAAAAAGTTTTTATCATCACGAATTTGTAATGCGAATGTGAAACAAAGTATGATACAATAAAGACAATTATGTTGATTTATAAATCAAAAATCCATTTAAATGGATGGAATTAAGTTGGATGGATTTGGATTTCTAGCTCAAATCTTTTGCATTGTTTGACTACGAAAATAATTATCCTAGATCAGTTAGTTTTGGTCCATTTTTAAGTAGATTTAATTTTTTTTCTCTTACTCAGTCATTTGAAATGCATTATTTTAATTACCTAAGCCCTTTTTTTACCTATTTAATTCATTATTTTACTCTATTTTCATCGGTTAAACTCATCTTTTTTGTCGATTTCATTCATTATGTACTGGTCTAATATATTTACACACAAAAATCAACTGCAAATATTCTTGGGAGCCTTAAATTATATGTATATATATATATATATTATCAATTTAACGTATTTTTATTATTTTTTATGTTTTCATTGATTTTTTTTTGTTTAAACCATTTTTCTACCGATTTCACCATGTTTTTGTTGGTTAAATTCTTGTATTTTACTGATTTCAACATTTTTTTCACTTTAACTCATTTTCACATATTTCACACGTTTCACATGTTTTTTCACCAATTTCTCCTTAATTTTCATATGTTCTCAACGACTTCACATTTTACACTGGTTTTGCCCATTGTTTCATCGATTTCACCCGTTTTCACCGATTCATCGTTTCTTCACGAATTTGCATCGAATACCTTTGTTTTTATCGATTTCACCATTTTTTCCACCAGCTTTCCGAATATTTTACCCGAATTTTCATCGAGTTCACATGTTTTCACCAATTTCATAGATTTTTTTTATCGATATATATCATCAATTTTCATCGAACGATTTCACTTGCTTTTCGTCGACTTCATCCATTTATCACAAAGGAATTTCATGAAAATTCGAGGTTATGCATGTTTCGATATTGTTTATATTTTGCTTCTCTAGCCAAAGAAAAATTACGTACTTAACTAAGTCATAAGCATTTTTTGTTATTTCATATGTAAAAATGTGATTATGTTTTTTTTTTTGTGTGAGGCATAATGATATTTAAGAGATTTAGAAGAGTGTTTATGACTTATATACTAAATCTTAAAATGATACAAATAATTTTTTTTACTTAAGAATATAATGATGCTAAATTATAATAATTTTACATATTTATTTTAGGAGCCCAACAATATAATCCTAGTGGTGAATTATAGTCAATTTTCCAGCTTTATGAGAATAAAATTTACAAATGACCAGAAAATATAAAAACATTGAAAAAAAAATTGACAAAATTTTAATCTTTAAAGTTTAATGTGAAGGTTGTTGTGTTTTCACTTATTCGAAGAAAATTAAAAAAGCTGATAGGTATATTTATTCATTAGGTTCCATACAGTTTGATGAATATAAGATTTTTGAAAAATTTGAAATCATACTTACTTCACCCTCAATGTATACTCATACTTTATGAACTAATTTTCTAAAATCTGCAGTTAAAGCACACCACCTTACAAATTATTACAATGTACCCCATAAGTTCAACAAAATCAATGTTTTCTAATAGCCTAATGTATGTTTAACTTAAGAAAAATCTAAGATAATAATAATTTATTTGAATGTGTATTCAATACTCGATGCATAATCATTTTAGATTGAATTCTCAAATAAGATTCAATATTTTCTAATAAGTAATGACTTGTTTAGTTGTCAGGGAAGTGAAAAAAAATAAAGGAAATATAATCAAATAAGAACTTGTTCGAAAAAAAATCAAAATAAGAACAAAGAGTTTTCTAATAAATAATAACTTGTTTGGTCGAGGGAAATGTAATTTTTTATTTTCATATATGATGTTTGATTAACAGAAAAGAAAGTTACAAATTTTCCTTCCCTTGAAAATATTTTCTTACCAATTTTATGGGAAAATCCAAGAAAAATCCATATCTAATTATATTTCATTAGTATTACTTCACAACTTGCAATAAGGACATTTTTGTCTTAAAAAAAAAGAAAAAAAAAACTTAAATTATTCATACTTCTAATAAATAAGTATATATTAATACATTTGCATTTTTGTATGTCAAATTTTTATGAGTATAAATTATGATTTCTATAGCTAAACATTTTCTAAAGCCTAATGTTATGTATTGTGATAAAATTATATGTAATAACTATATTAAATAATTCCACACAAATAAATCTCCACTTCCATTTTTCTTTTCATCCAATTTTTAGTTGATTTGTATCTTCAGAAGATAAACAATTGTCAATTTTCTACCAATTTGGCTTAATTCTCTCAAGTTCAAGTTACTTCAAACTAAGTAAAAATGCAAGAGTTGGGGTGCGAAAAGAAAAAGAATTTCTAGACCAAATATACCATAATAGGAAAAATTATTGCCTAAATTTGATTTGGCCACACATATTCAATCACAAAGACACATGTATTGTAATTATATTATGTTTAGTTATTCTTCTGATAATTCAAAACAAATATATATTGTATTTATTATGTCAATACTTTGAGTTCAGATAAATTTAATTAGAAATATAAATTTTCATGATAATAGATAAGCAAGCGCCAGAAATCATGTTTAGATGATACAAGTATACAATATAGTACTAATTTATCTATTATCTATTTAAATCTTATTTAGACAAAATAAAAAAAAAATCCAATAATTGGTGTCACTGCACTAGTGATGAGTTAAGCTTATGAGAAAACGACAAGAGGAGACATGGTATGATCATTAGTTCATTTAGTACTATGTATAATTTTGCAGAACACTCCTTATATTTGAAAAATTATAAAAACTACTCTTAATGTGTTGGATACGTTACATGTATCATTTTATAACGTTAATTTCGTCAAAAAAATATTTGAATTCTAGCATCTAAGAAAAAAATTTGATGTGAAAATGGGTAAAATTGGATTAAATTGGTGAAAAAATTGTTAAAATCAGTGAAAAAACGGATGAAATTGGTTTGCCACTCTTAATGTTTGTGGTTTCTAATATGGTACTCAGAGGTATTTCAGGAATTTAATTTAATTATTTTGATAAAATTAACGTTGTATAGGGGACAATTGTAATGAATCTAATACTACAATGATAATTGGGTATTTTTTTTTTAAAATAGGGGGATGATTTAGGTAATTACACTATACATAAGAGATATTTAATTAATTCTCCGTATTATTTTTAAGGATTAAGCGTGGACTGGACATAAATGTAAAGAAATGGTAGTGGGAAGCTGAATAATTTAAGAAACAAGAATAAAGAAGTACGGAAAGCCGTCCTGCACACCTTATCAACACATTTAATTATTGGCATTATTGATGATAGGGAGGCTGCATTATCCACCCTGATATTTATAAACTTATTGTTCTCTAAATTTGTTCGGTCAGGTCAAATCAAGTTGGTCCGAGATCTACTCTAAACCACATTAATGCACAATTACAAATCCACATACATAATTGTACCACTACAAATTCTTATTTACATATCATTTTAGAAATTTAAGAGATGAATTAAATTCTTTTTTGACAATTTTACCCTTTCTCATTAATGATGGATATGAACGGTTGCAGATTTTATAATTTTTCTTTAAAGTTAGTTTTGTACCATAAGAGTTTTATTTTCTTAAAATTTAGGTAATTAATAATTTTCTTTATCCTTGGACGACAAAATTAAACGACATGTACTTGTGATTGAATTGAGTATTTTGAACCCACAATATAGCCGTGTCAAATTATCAATGCAAAATATATTTTGCTTTCTATAAATAGATCGAAATTTGATCGTATCTTGTATAGTATCCCACCGTAATAATTTGGCTGCTATACACATTCATCGATTGGTAAGTAAAGTATTTTAGTTTATAATTTATATTGATCCATGTATACACTCAATAATTAATATCTCCTAGATGTATATGCACAGCATAACATATATGGTACTTGTATAAATTTTGCAATAGGCCGAATTTCATGAACTAGTGCTTGTCTTTGGTGATTTGCCGGTGTAAAAGAAAATGTCCCCTGAAAAATCCATTTACCCTTTTGCAGTGAGAGATGATTGCTTTACTTTTCATAACCTCCTCTTCGGTCTTTCGGATTGCATTCTCTAGTTATTATTATTATTATGCCTTTAAATTAATATCAGAATATTTTGTTTACACTATTGTTAAATTATAACCATTATTCATACCAGCTAAGCATTAGAATTTGAACTTCATATTTACGAAGGTCCAATTATTAGAATTCACCACATGGATTGAGCTAAGTCCACTTACATGGTTTGGGCCTAAGCTTTTGAGGTTGAGTTAGGCCCAAACCATGTAAGTGGACTTAGCTCAATCCATGTGATGAATTCTAATACCAATCAAATGAAGTATTTGCAAAATAAAGCTTTTATTAAAGAAAGCGAAAGGATCATAATGTCTCAAATAGATGTTCAAAATCAAAAGAAAACAAAGAAACAAAAGAGTTTGGATTTATTAACAACTTACGAGGAAGGGGAAACAGACTACTCAACCAAAGTAGAGATTCTCTGGGCCTGTTTGTTTGGCGTTTGGGAAAGTAGTGGAGGTTTGTGAAATAATTTCGATTTGCGTAGTGTTGTTTGTTTGAATTTTGAGGGAGTGGTTTGAAAAATAAAGTAGGTGTAGGTTTTTTTGGAAGAGTTGGGTTGTAGGTGTAAGATGTGTAAGACTTTACGTCAAATCATGTTTGTTATGTGAAATAAATTGTGTAAGAGATAAGTTACTTTATGTCAAATCAAAGTAGAGTTTGTATAGGTTTTGTTTAGAGATAAGAAAATTGTTGTTTATTTGGCTTTTGACTTTTGAGAGAGTAGTTTTAGAAAATTAATGAATGAAAAATTTATTTTCGGAAAATAGAAAACATGTTTGTTTAACATTTCCCAAACACGAAAAAAATTTGGAAAACGCCAAACAAACGTAAAACATACTATCTTATTATATCACACTTTTTGCAAATGCAACTGACGTGTCATTATAATTATTTCATTGAATAAGCAATGTATTGAGGAAACAATAGTTTTATTTAAGGCCAAAATATGAAGTTTCTACGAGAGAGATTATGAAATGAGTAAATTGAGCTTCATCAGGAGGAAATATCAGTGAGTCGTAATTGTATACACCTACATCAAATAATTATATGAAAAACATACATCAAATAATCAAATTTAAATTTATTTTGCCAGAAAGAGGAAATCTAAAAGATCTCGAAAGCGACAGAGACGGCCCATTTAGCAGCCCAACTACTAATATGGGCCTGGCTTAATATTACTCCCAGACCAAAAAATAGGCTTACTCAAATCATGCACAAAATTATAAACCCTAACAATTTTCCTTCAAAAATACAGATGAAGTAATCTGAGACTGTTAATGAACCAGAAAGGCAATAATCCACTTTCCCTCGGCTTACAGGTTGACACTGGGAAATTTGCAAGATCCATAACCTACAAGTAAAGTCAATGAAATTAGAACCTATCATAGAAAAAAATTGAATTGCTTCACATATTCTATGATTCTTCTTTTGGGTTGTTTTCAAAGGTATTTAATCATTTTTAGGCCTACTAAATATACTATATAAAATTATTTATTGATAAGTGTATAAATTCAAATTATGTGTCCGTCCATATATACTTGAAAATGTGATACCGAAACGTGACGCCAAACCTAAAAATATTTATGTTTATTCATGGAACTGATAAAATCATGTCAAGAGTATAGTCAAAGACTTAAATGATGAGCATCTACGACTTTTATTATGTCCCATTCAATGTGCTAGTCATCAATAAACAACATATGACTAAGTTTTGGAGGAAATAAATATCTATGAGCTGTGCAATCTTTCAATGAAATCTTTTGCTTCTATTGAATTTTCTTAAAATTATACAAAATAATATTTTATTTTCTTAGTCTATTTTATAAAACTATAATTTTTGTTTATACAACTAACTGTTGACTACTAATTTAATAAACTAACATAAAACAAAAAAATATAAAAATACAAAAGACAGCAAATTTTAGATGAACTTACTTGGATCTTTTGAGGTCATAACGGCTAACCCATTGAAGAAACAAGTAGCCCCAGCTGTCCTCAACTGAGTCCAATAAGAACTAAACGCATAACTCGCATGCTTACTCAATGAGTTCGGTTTATAACACTTCCCACCCGGTTGGATCGGGTCACAGGTCCGATTACCCTGACTGCAAGCATAAGACACCGCCTCTGCCAGCGCTGTTTTATTAGCATTGTCCACCGCCACGCACCACAACTTCCTATTGCTCTTAGGCTCTGGCAACACCGGATACTCCGAAACCGAAGTCTTACCCGACAAATCAATCGGATACACATGTGACCCGTTCGGATACAACAACCCGAAATGCCGCTCCGTACCCTGACCCGGTTTCTGATTTTCGTTATACAAGGCAAAAATCATGGTCGGGATTAGTGTTCCGGGTCGGGCAGGTGTTCCAGTTGGTGGCTTGGCCATAAACTTTTTAACTACATTGCGGTTATAAGTCGCTGCATTGTAAACATTAGCTCCGATTTGATCCAGGTCGCCTCCGTTGGGCCAACCCGTTTCAGCTAAAAACAACCGGATATTCGGATACCCGAGCCGCTTCATGGCAAATACCACCGAATCCAGCATTTGGTCCAACAGATTGTTGTAGGTCAGATTCGTACCCGGATCCGTATAGGTAATATTCGTAAGTTGAAGCAAAGCGTAGTCGAGATTTATTTGGAGCGGTTGAGACACCCAAGGGAAATAAGTATACGCGTCAACGAAGAAAAAGGATTTGGTCCGGTCCAAAAACCGGAGCAATGGTAAAATGACCTTTTCCCGTACATCAGACCGAAAAGTACCGTTAGACGGTGGAAAAGACGATTCCAACACGTCCATTGCTAATGGTGTTCCGATTTTGATTTTCTTCAACCCGAATTTTTTAACAGAGTATCTGATTTTGCGCATGGCCGGGACGAGTTTGAACCAGGTGGAGTTTGGTTGGTTGCTTAAGATTTCGTTGCCGACGAGGAGGTAACGGATCTTGGATTTGGGGTAGAATGGTACAACGTTGGAGTGGACCCATTCATCGGCGAGGGTTTGGTTGGTTGAAATGGCCGGAATGAGCTGATTTGGGACCATGATTGAGATTTGAATGTCGGTGTTTTGAATGGCTTTTAGGATTTTGGGGTTTGTACCATAGATTTTGATGCGTTTGGCGTTTAATTTTTGGATTAGTTGAATTGATTTTGATGGGATTGGGAGATTGTTGCCTAGCTCCCCGTAGCATACTCCCATTTTGGGTTGCATTTCTCCACCTGAAAATATTAAGAAATAAATGAACAACATAAATATAAATAATAATTTTAGATCTAAATTTTTATCTATTTAATTTTCGAAACTTACTTGAGAAAGAAGCTGACACAAAAAGAATAGAGAGCAAAAGGAAGGTAGCAAAGCAAAAGGATAAACCCATATTGAAAATGTGTTCTGTTCTGCAGCTCTGTTTCTGGTGTGAGTGTGAACTTCTCCCCTTTAATAGTTTTTAATTGTGTAGAGAGAATTGATGAACATTGATTGGTATTGGAGTGTTGAGAGAGAGAGAAGAAGATAGAAAAGAACGTTTATGGGACGTTGGGGTTGATGGAGACCGACTGAGTGAGGAAAGGTTTGGGTTTATTTATGTATGGGCCTATGAGGCAGCTGGGAAGGGTGGACTTGATTGGGGAGAAGAGAAGATTAGTAAAATGAACGTATTAGGAAATTGGAATAAAGTAATTACTGAAAAATTTGTTGGAACATGTCACTTTGAGAATTCACTTTTACCTTTTTCATAGAAGATAATAATAAAAGTCGAGGGAAAAATAAAGTTACGTGTGGGATTTATGCTGTCTGAATTTATGCCAAGATTCGTTTAATCTTTAATTTTTTAGAGTTAAATACATCGTGATTTTTCTCGTTACCTTATATACATAAAAAAAATCACATCATCAGGTGTGGTTAGTTGTGACCGCAACCATGAAATCTATACAATGCAACTGTGAATTAAATATCACATGACATTTACCATGGATATATGTGGATGTGTTGAGGATTAACTAAAATGTAATGTATAAACTGAGTTTTTGGTTATTTTTTATTAGTGTTTTGTTTCTTTCAATAATAAAATTAATGTATTATGAAATTAGGTTTTTTTTGTTGGCTATGGAGCCAGCAAAAGGGCAGATTTTGGGGGACCCCATCACCTGAAATGTTTTCAATTAGCCGTTGGAAATCAATTGGGGAAAATAGTACTGGTAAATACCCTTTTTAAAAAAGAGAAATTTAATGGCATAACTAATCCAGTATTATTGAAAGAAAGAAAAAAACACTGTATTTAGAATTGACTTTGTATTGGCACCAAGTTGAACTATTAATGAAATTGAGTAAAATGTTGATACCGTTGACATTGACTACTAAAATGCAAATGGGCACACAGTACGTAGTCTTTAAGATATTCCCTCCCAACAAATTAAAGACCTTTTTTTTTTTTTGTTTCATTTCTTTCCATAGCTTTTCAGAGCTATCCACTGCTTTTACACTTTCCTCAAACTTTTTTTGAAACACTTTCTCATTTGTAAGTGACGCTTTCAAGATTCGTCTCACAAAAGGCTAAGAAAATTAAAAATATGTCTACATGCATAATATAATCTTGCATACATTAGTAGTATATTTGTATTACTTACTTAATTCATGTGTGTTTGCATTATTACCTAAATTAAAAAGCCCATATCCTCAATGTGTTAGTGTTAAAAAAGTGATGTTGCAGGTTTTAACAAGCTGTCTTAGTTTTTTCCGGTTATTTTAAATAAATTTATGGAATCAGAATTAGATTTATTTACTTTATATAGTAGACATATTTCATGCGTTTGGTTCTATATATATATTATATAATCTTGAGATGTTAGGGTAATTTGTTGAGGAGGTGGTGCTTTTGTTCTGTGTTTAATTAACATTGATGAATGCATGCTCAATTACTCAAAATCATCATATTGTGACCATTGTCTAACATTAATTTATACCAAACTGCCCTTAAGTATATATAAATGGCTGGCAGGCAGCATTAATTTGTTTCTATATATATCGACAAGGCAAGGCTATATATAGATTCATCAAATGTCTTAAGTATTTTATCCATGAAAGGAATCTGATAAAACAAAATCAACTAATTTACATCCAAAACTTTAGATTAGTATCACAGATCGAGCAACCTAAACTTCTGACTGCAAAAAATTCTTCAAGAAATCAATATCAGTCATAGTTAACTAAGTCATCTATTCAACTCACATATTCACACTAGTATATTATCTCTTTCTTTCCCCCCTCACCATTTTCCATTCATTTCAGAATCAAACGAGAGATCAATTAATGCATCTTGTTCTTCGACTGATCATTTCTTGGTTTATAAATTTCTTGAGAATGAATCTTCATTAGCTTTCCATTTCTGCACGGCCTGTGGGAGGCTCAAGTGAAAGTCAAGCCCAAAGCTTTCATCCTCGTCTGGAACCGGGGTCCACTGCTCGACTAAAGGCGACAACACGTTGACTGCATGGCTCATGTCAGGCCTCTGGTAGGGTTCACGAGCCGTGCAGTGCCCTGCCAGCTCAGCCACCTTCAAGATGCTTTGGAAGGTCTTTTCATCCATGGGTGGTCCAAGGGTCGGGTCCAAAGCATCTTGGATGGCATTGCTTTGGACCAAGATCCTTCGGAACCATGTCACTAGGTGGCATTTTTCGTCCGGCAGTGAGTCATCCAAGGCTTTTCTGCCAGTGATGATTTCCATAAGGATCACTCCAAAGGCAAATACATCTACTTTTGTTGTCACTCTTCCCGTGGCTGTTAGTCGAGTAAAAGAAATTACATATTAGATGTTGTATTAGATTTGGGACATTGTTCCCGATTTAACTACTACATACAATAATTACATATACCAAGTACATAGGATTGTGCGTGTGCGTGTGAGAGAGAGAGAGAGAACTAATTAATACTCACCAGCATACTCAGGAGCTAGATAACCAAATGTTCCAGCTAACCGTGTCTCGAATGAATAATCGCCATCAGGGGAAGATTTCACCAACCCAAAATCAGAAACCTTAGCCCTCATGTCGTCTCCCAAAAGAATATTTGATGGTTTCAAATCTCTATGAATAAAACTCTGTTGAGCCAAACTGTGCAAGTACTCTACTCCTCTAGCAACATCTAAAGCTATAGTCACTCTTTGGTTCCAAGTAAGCGGTTCAATTCCCATTTCTTGCCAATTAAACAAATGTTCCCCTAAACACCCTTGCGGCATGTACTCATAAACCAAAAGCCTCTCGTTACCATTGTTGCAAAATCCATGTAATGCTACTAAATTCCGGTGTCTAACCTTTGTTAGAACCTCGATTTCAGCCTTAAACTCATTTAGTCCTTTATTATTTATAAGAGATGATTCCATTCTCTTGACGGCTATTCTTGTTCCATCATGGAGTTTTCCTTTATAAACAATACCAAACCCTCCTTTCCCTATTACGTTGTCCTCGCTGAAATTATTTGTTACCTCATGAAGTACTTCAACCGGGATCGTAACATTACCCCCATCATGCACATGGTAATCACTTTTTTCACCAGGGCTTCTGATCGGTGTTACTTGAGCACTAATAGGAAATGTATTTTCTACATTTACAATTAATTGTTTTTCGCTATTTCCACTTTCGCTTCTTTTACCAGCCCATTTGTATTTAATAGTCTTCTTATTCGAATGACGTCTGTAAATCACAAAACCTATTAGAGAACTTATTAGAACAAAAACGATGACAGGGACAACGACAACCCACGGGGAGGTAGAAGATTTATCCGCATTATGAGATGATGAACTACTATCTGGATAGTCAATGGGAACATCTTGCCCAATATAAACATTACCGGTGGTTATTACTGTCACATGAGAAACAAATGCTGGTACTTTACCCGAAATATTGTTGTTAGAAATATCGATAATCTGCAATTGCTTTAAATTTGTCAAGCTTGTAGGTATGGCACCAACTAGTCTATTGTCGTTGAGAGACAAAGTTTTCAACTCGGTTAAGTTGGCAATAGCAGGGGATATAGTTCCCGTCCAATTTTGCTTCCCAAAATTGAGTTTAGTCACACTCCCCTTCTCACATATAATAAATTTCCAATTTTGACATGGATTATTCCCTTCCCAAGAATCTGCAAGCGTAACAGGATAACCCATTGCTCCAACAATTTCCAGCAATGTGGTAACCTGGGGATCACATGGGCCCGGGGTCGGGTTACAAAACTTATTCGTATTACCAAGACTCACTTTGACACCTGAAGAAAAACTAGGCATTGGACCCTGGAATTTGTTGTCCTGAAGAGAAACAGTTTGAAGTTTCGGAAGCTTGGTTAGTGAATCAGGAATCACACCTGTGAGAATATTATCGCGAAGTTGGAGATCAGATAACTCTGTAAGGGCGGAAAGATCTGGAATAGGTCCTGAAAATTTATTCACTTGAAGCCAAAGCTCTTTCAACTGTGTCATGGTCCCTAGAACTTCAATTGTGCCAGAGAATCCCACATTGTTGAGCCACAAATATTGAATGGCGGAGTTGGCAAAAGACTTTGGCAGTGACCCCGTCATGCCATTGTAGGAGAGCCTGAGATTCTGCAAGCTTGGCAAGGAATCGAAAATGTCTGGAATTTCACCTATAATATTGGCGTTGCTGGCGAGAAAGCTTGTAATGGCAGTGGAATCTCTTAAGGTGTGGGGGATTTTCCATGGTTGAAGAAAGGTATTGTTGTTGATGCTGAATGATTGCAGACTAGTTAGTCCGGAGAGGAAATCACTGGGGGTGGCATTGAAATTATTGAAATCGAGATTGATTTCTTGGAGTGAAGGGTGGTTGGAGAGAGGCGGTAATGGGCCGGAGAGCTGGTTTCGTTGGAGGCTGAGGGACTGAAGGGAGGAAAGTTGGGTTATTTCAGGAGGAATAGTTCCGGAAAGGGATTTAGAGGAGAGGTTAATGGAGGTGACTTTGTTGGAATCACAACTAACGCCTTGCCATTTGCAGAAATTAGATCCCGTCCAGGCAGAAGGGGTTGGGGAGAGGGATTGGGCCAATCTCGCCATAACATCTGCATCATCAGCGGAGACATAAGGGCGGAATGCGAGTAAAAGAAAGAGGAGGAATGATTTATGTCTCTCTTTAGGCATTATTATTATTATTATTATTGGTGACGGAAATGGTGGCGGTTGTTCTCTACCTTCCCACCCTTCCCCTAGAGTAGATCTCTTTCTCCCATATGTGATTGTGATTCAAGGGAAGGGAGGAACAAGAGAAGCGGTTTTTAGTTAGTTTGTTGAAAATTCTACTTCATGTCATCTGTGGTTCATTTCTTCTTATAAAATACTCTATATATTATTATTATTATGGTTAATAAATCAACACTATTGTATTGTATTGTTTGGAGGCTCATCTAAAATTATCTACTCCTAGTCCTAGTTAACCATTCACCAAAATACAATTCCTTCTAAATCAAATAGAAATAGTTTTAGTAATAATATTTTCACTCCCTCTTTTGCCATTTTATTTTTAATAATTATTCGAAATGTCTCGAGGCTTAGTTGACAACATGTCATATGTTGACGTGGAAGACCCTGATTGGATGTTGCGTAGTATAATTTCGTGGAGCTCGCCCATTTTAAATCGAGTGAACTAACAAATTTTCACAGAGGAAAGGCACTAGATCAAATTCTTTAAAAATGAGAACCGGCTTCGTGTTGAACGTCGCATCAATCTTTCTCCTTCTGGCATTTGTTGCAATAGGTAATGCACTCAAGACCTGTTGATTAATGATATTTAAAACTGAATTGAACATATGGATTTGATATCTTTATTGTTTCTGTAGGTTCGGCCAAAAAATCTGGGGATGTAACGGAGCTACAGATCGGTGTGAAGGTAAATTGTTCGGATCTTTAGTGCGGAATAGAATAATGAATATGTAAAGGAAATAATTACTATTTTCTTAATGAAATCGATAATCCAAATCACATATAGAGGGTTTTGAATTACAAATTATTTTTTGCGGTTAAATTACCTTTGTAATGTTTAATTATATCCTTAGAAGACTCAGGATGTTAGTTTAGCTCGATGTTTGATATATTTATTTGACTTCTTATTTTTGTATCCTTATGCTGCAATTGGCTAACGAGCACGTTACAAATTAAGTTTATTATTGATGATTGTAATGGTTAATTTGCAACAATTAAACTAAAGAAGCAGAATATACTATTCAAGTACTAAACAATGGTATATTTATAAGTTTGACTGCTCTTCTATATAGTTATTGTTGTTTCTAAACCTTTTAATTCTGGGATAAGCAATTGGTAAATGTTAGGTCACTAAACTAGTCATTTGCATAACTTGTAACTTTATGTGCTTTTGTACTTGTGTATTTCTACGAGGGGAATATCACAAATATAATTTTCCAGAAATAATTATACCCCATGAAGCAAGGCACAAAGTAAGATGTAGATTCTGGTATAGATAAGTTAGAATTTGCTGGAGTGAAGGTTGCGAACAAAATCTCGGACATGAGTTTGAATATCTAATGTACTTATCTCATCTTCCATCTCCCATCTATCTATAGTCATCAGTTATCTTAATTGAACAAAGTTCTCAATAACTGGACAAGTCAAGGTAGCTTGAAGTGGAACTGTTTGCTTTGTTGGGCACACACATAAAATTATCGTGGCTTGTCAGGTTTAAACATGTTTTCCTGAAGTTCAGATAACGGACTTGGATAACCTTACGTACTTTCATATATTATCCAGTAATTCAGAAGGTGGACTATTCCTATAACATAGAGGCATGGAGATTTTAACTAAATAAGCTGCACTTTAAGTACAACGAAAACATCTGAAGTGAACAATGAAAAGATAGCACACTCCATATAAGATCTAAAACTGCAATACTGCCATAAAATGAGCATGATGCAGTCAATATTGTAGTGAAACATTAATTATGAAGACCATCTTAGAAAGCTCTGAAAGATTATAAGAAGATAGCCGTCTAACCTCATGTAAGACTTTGTGATGTTATCACTATGTATACATCAGACTTGGTCAAACAGCCTAGAGTATGCAGATTTTGCATTTCTATCTTTCATGTACAGAAGAAGCACCCCTTTGTTGCCCATTAATGATATATTTATCTTTTAATAAAAAAATGTAAATTCTATTTCTCTAAATTTAGTAGGTATTTTACAGTTTGAATCAATGTCCTTCCCTGAAGGCATGCATTGATGCCATACTTTTCAAGAAGTTAATAGACTGTATCTTCACTAAATTGGTGTGTTATTATCTTGTATATTATTTTCTTCTCTTTGGAAATACTGATATTGCTTATTTCTGCAGCATAAGCCCAAAACTTGTGAAGTGCAGGCTCACAAAGGTGACAGCATTAAAGTACACTACAGGGTGAGAAGAAGTACAAGAACATCATAGTTCGCCCCCTTCCCCCCACCCCAACCCCAAACCCAAACCCGCCCAAAGAAAGAAAATAAATAAAGAAAAAAAAACAGAAGAAAGGAGGGATAATGACACATTTCTCGTATCTAAACATTAATGGAGTGAGAGAATGCTATGGTTTCATGTTGGATATATCTGGAGCTCTTTAATGATTTGGCTTAGAGGAAGATAGTCAGGGTAGTTACTTATCAATTTTTTTCTCTCTTGGAGAGAAATAGTAGACTAGTTATCTTTCTCATGTAGATCTTTTTCTCTAATAACTGTGTGTGTGATTATGAACAAACTGTGACCCATGCATCATGTGCGGTTAAGTCTACAAACCTTTTCCAGACCCAGCATTGTTTTAGCTCTACGAAGTTCTTGTGGACCTCCTTCAGAAAAAGTTTGTGTACTCGTAGGGCTTCAACCACAGTGAAATCATACACATGCCGAAGAGGAGGGGTATTCTGAAATGAATGATAAAAAGCTTCAGCATGTTTATATCTTGATATTGGGGAAGAAATTTGTAATAAGCTTATTTTCTTATTTTGACTGGCTAGCATTTCATGTGAAGAAAAAAGCTTGTTCTATTAAAGGCAACAAAGTTTGAGGAAATTCTTTTCTATAGTTCCGTATAAAGCATGAACTTGGTTTTCCTGTTCAGATATGGATGTGTTGCTTTAAATGTTATTTAGTTTAGGTAATGGAATGGTCTATACTTCTATAATTCAGCAATATGGCTGGGCCATTCACTAATTAGTTGTGAATTATAATGCTGTTTGCAGGGAAAGCTTACTGATGGTACTGTTTTTGATTCCAGCTTTGAAAGGGGGGATCCAATTGAATTTCAACTAGGCAGTGGTCAAGTAATTAAAGGTCATTATTTGTTTGTTCCTCCTTTACGTCATTTTTTAGCTTTCTTCTTATTTTTTATCTGCCCAGCAAATGTATGTCATCCTTGTTGATGTTTATATATATATATATATACACAGTAACATACTTAGCCACATAGTGCCTTAGAGAGCGCTGTTGCTGCTCAAAATTTTATGGAGAACAGCATCCCAATGAGAAACCTTTTAATTTATAGGGAATGAAAGAGTTGATAAAATGATTTGAAAACAACAATGAATTGAGAATTCCATTTTCACAAGACTCTTGATTAGCAGTTTTTAAAAAGTTCAAAATTCAACTCAGGATTGAATATTTACTTCAAGAAGCTGCTCTTTTGCAGGATGGGACCAGGGAATCCTCGGAATGTGCTTGGGTGAGAAACGTAAATTGAAAATTCCTGCTAAACTTGGTTATGGAGAGCAAGGGTCCCCACCTACCATCCCAGGTAGCGTACTTAACTTTTCCTTGCTGCATTAACTTGACCCTAGTTCTGTGTTACGAGATATTGTAGAGAATTATAGATAATAATCCATACTAAAAGTGAGTCTTTATAACTAAGTTTCTTGCTACCTACTACAATTTACTCATTTGCATACTACAACTTCGTATAATCTATAGATAATAATCCCTACTACAATTTCTTGCTACCTATTTGCATAAAAATTCACTAGATGAATATTCATTCTATCCACAAGTCTTTATATTCATTTGAATATCTTATTTCCTATCATCAGATTAAAAAAGTGAATCGTTACTCTGGGAAGTAAATTTGCGTCGAAATGCATATTTTGTCCTCTTACGGCCTTGGCTTGTCACATGAGTCTGAATCTCATATTTCCATATGTGAAAAAAGTATAGATACATGCTGTATTTGAATATCAGTTGAGTCAAAACATGGTTGGTTAGCTCTGAGTCAAGCTGAGCTTATTAATTTCAACACTGAATAAAAATGTGAGCTTAGTTATTTATATCTGAGAATTTGAATTAAATTGGCATTGAGATTACATCTTTAAGCACTTATTTCTCGCTGTTCGATTATAAAGTAATCATGATAAATCACTTGTTACTCCTCTTATGTTTTGCTTCTCACAAAATCTGAGGTTGAGGAATTGTTCCCCGTATAACTGTTAATGCTTTCAGGTGGTGCCACACTCGTGTTTGACACTGAGCTGGTAGGAGTCAATGGGAAAACATTGGACGATGGAAAATCAGATGACAGTGAACTATAATTAGGGGAGCATGTTCCTTGATGAAAGAGGTCCATCTTTCTTCAGAAATGAGGAAAATAGTTTCGTATTTTTGTCTTAAAGACCTACTCCATAAATTGGATTATAGTTCTATTTGTTCATTGGATTCAAGCCCAGAAATATTAAGCGTTTTACTTTCTTCATCAAGTAGAAACAACTGCACTATTCTTTGTGTTGGAATCTGCTAGCAATGTATTGTAGTATGAGATGACTGTTAATTTATTACGAGAGAGGGTTTTTTACATTGACTTGGAAGAAAATGTAAGTTTTATAGAAGTGCCGGTTGCAAAAACTATTCGTAGCTTCTAAAAAGTAAAATCTTGATTGTCACGTATGGATCCTAAAATTAATTATGACATTCGGATAAGATAAAAAATTACAATTGATCAAGAATAACATGATTTAAAAGGTCAAACACGGGCTACGATTTAAACACGAGATGCAAACACCCCTAGAATAATTATGCAATAATAATATCCAGCAAAAATAATACTCCTATTTCAAAAGATTTGTTCAAATTGTTAAGTTTCCAAATATATCAGAGATTAATACAAAGTTCCAAACAATCCATTTTGTCTCAAAAAAATTTCGATACACTTTCACCAAAAGTATAGAAAATTTACGTTTTTGAGTTTTGCAATTTTCAAAAAAAATTGAAAATTACCCCAATAGTTTTTCATAGTTAACCAATTGAAGCATACCATGAAATGAAACTTTAATCCATGTTTCAAATAAAGCTCTTCTGAAGTTGTGAAACCAACCAATTAATTATTTTCAAATCACTGTTATTATTAGCAAAAATATACACAATTTTTTTTTACCATGAACATATGTAATAATGCCGTTAATGTCACTTGACCACAATTACCATAGAGAAATACAATTACCAAAAGGAAACGATTACTACTAATTTAGTAATTTACTATAAATGCTAAACCTATAATTATCTACAGTCTTTTCGTCACACTCAACAAACACTAAACTAAACCCTTTTCTAAAAAAAAAAAAAGAAAAAATGAAATTTTTTAGAAACTAAACCCTGGACGTGGAACTCTCTAGAACAACATCGATTTCATTAAAACAGACTTTTCGCTCTGGTCTTTATCCTCGCAAGATACGTGTACATTCAATTTCGATAATTCTTTAAGCTACCTTAAATGGAGGACGATTTCGAGATGCCGCCACCTGAAGATATGGATGAGGATATGGATCTGCCGGAGAGCAGTTACATGAAGGTAGGAGAGGAGAAGGAGATCGGAAATCAAGGTTTGAAGAAAAAACTCGTGAAAGAAGGTGAAGGATGGGATACTCCCGATAATGGCGATGAAGTCCAAGGTATTTGTGTGAAGAATTTGCTCTTTCTTTTTGCTAAGTTGACTGAGTGATTGATTTAACTTTTTTTGTTTTTTTTCATTTCTCAGTTCATTATACTGGAACACTGCTGGATGGGACTAAGTTTGATTCGAGTCGTGACAGGGGAGAGCCTTTCACCTTCACCCTTGGCCAAGGTTTATTTTTGTTAATGGTTACATCTAAGTTTCTGCAAATTTCGTTTAGAAGTATTTGTTATATATTCTGAGCTGAGATAGATGATTGGGAAATATGATTATGTTGGGGGTAGAGGATTTAGAGTGAGATGAACTAAAGCTTGTAAACTCGCATGAAGGTTTTCAGATTTGGGAAATATATTAGCTTTCCATTGTTGTTTGGTTGAGGATGTACATGTTTCATGTATCAACATGTCGTTTTTAGTGTATGATTTGATTAGTTAAATATTGAAAACTTTTTGGAAATATTTCGGTAACAAAAAAAAATTGTAAAGAGTCACTAAATTAAAGACAAGAAAGAGTTTGAAGGCTAAAAAGAAAAAAAGAGTTTTGAAAATACTCCATATTTTTTATTTCATTGTTTAAATATTGAAACGTTTCAATGCTATCGACGGAAATTATGAAAATTTGGTACATGGTTTGATCACATCAAAACCATAGTCAGGGCTGGGAAGACCATAATGACTGTAAAAAATCACTGCACGGATACTGCTCACACTTGATTCTTCTTGTTTCAGTGATGGATGAATTATATTATGACATAGTCACAGTTGGTGCATAAACTACATTGAAAAAGGATCTGACACCCTTTGTCTTGTGACAGGACAAGTAATCAAGGGATGGGACCTAGGTATCAATACAATGAAGAAGGGTGAAAATGCAATTTTCACTATACCACCTGAGTTGGCATATGGTGAATCTGGCTCTCCTCCTACTATCCCTCCAAATGCAACCTTACAGTTTGATGTTGAATTACTATCATGGGTCAGTGTCAAGGACATCTGCAAGGATGGCGGGTTATTCAAGAAGATACTCAAGGACGGAGAAAAATGGGAGAATCCTAAGGATGCTGATGAAGTGTTTGGTATGCAAAAATATCCCTTCAAAGACAGCAGGTTGATGTTTCTTTAAATTATTACTAACTGTTCCTTTGTAATCCAGTCAAGTATGAAGCAAAACTTGAAGACGGAACTGTAATTGCCAAATCCGATGGTGTTGAATTCACCGTGGAGGAAGGTATATTTATGAACAATCAAGCAGGTCAAGAGAAGTGTCTGTTTCCATTCTTGAATTCTTATATGATGCGATAAATTTGTGATCAGGTCATTTTTGCCCTGGTCTCTCTAAGGCCGTGAAGACAATGAAGAAAGGCGAAAAGGTTCTTCTAACAGTCAAGCCACAGTGTAAGGGGCACTTTTGCAAGTTTTCACACTCTGAATTGGAAATTTGGTTTTCCTGTAACACTTATACGTGTCTTTTTTTTTTTTTATTTGGATGCAGATGGGTTCGGTGAAAAAGGAAAAGCAGCCTCTGGTGCTGAAGGAGCTGTCCCACCCAATGCTACACTCGATATCTCCCTGGAGCTGTTATCATGGAAGACAGTTTCCAATGTTACTGATGACAAGAAAGTTGTGAAAAAAATTCTAAAGGAGGGTGAGGGGTATGAAAAACCAAATGAAGGAGCTATTGTTAAACGTAAGCATACCACATCAAAAATATTGGTGAGGTTTCTTAATTTATAACTCTCAATAGTGTCAATCTGATGATATATTTGTGAATTTGGCCAGTGAAATTGATCGGAAAGCTGCAAGATGGTACTGTATTCATCAAAAAAGGTTATGCAGATGGTGAAGATGATCTTTTTGAGTTTAAAACAGACGAAGGTAAAGATGAAGAAATTATTGGTGAATATTCATCTACATTGAGTGTTTTTACTAAATGTTTGCTCTCTTTTCAAACAGAGCAAGTCATTGAGGGCTTGGACAGGGCTGTCTTAACAATGAAAAAGGGAGAAGTAGCACTCTTGATAATTGCCTCGGAGTACGCCTTTGGTTCATCTGAGACCCAGCAAGAGTTGGCAATAATTCCTCCAAACTCAACCGTGTACTATGATGTTGAGCTCGTCTCTTTTGACAAGGTTAGTATATATGTGGAGTTGCAGTGTGTAAACTAAAACAAGCTGTGGATAGTATATTATTGATCCTCGTATTTTGAGTTACAGGAGAAGGAATCTTGGGATATGAACACCGAAGAAAAAATTGAGGCTGCTGGTAAGAAAAAGGAAGAAGGAAATGCATTGTTCAAGGCTGGTAAATACGTAAGAGCTTCAAAGAGATACGAGAAGGTAAATAGTTCTGAAGGGCTGTTGTTTCCATTTACCTTTAATGTTACATACCCTGTTTGTCAAGGTTGCTCATGTGAAGAATTTCCTATCCAGGCTGCTAAGTATATTGAATATGACACTTCCTTCAGTGAGGATGAAAAGAAACAGTCCAAAGCACTAAAGGTGACTTGCAATCTGAACAATGCTGCTTGCAAGTTGAAATTGAAAGACTATAAACAGGCGGAGAAGCTATGTACCAAGGTTTGTATCATTTGCTTAATATTAGTATTATTTTCCCTATTATGAAAATTAATGAAATAAGTTTCTTGTGAAGGTGTTGGAACTTGAGAGTACAAACGTGAAAGCACTCTACAGAAGATCTCAAGCATACATGAACCTGGCTGATTTAGATTTAGCTGAATTTGATATAAAAAAAGCACTTGAAATCGACCCGGACAACAGGTAGAGTTCTAGTTCTGGCACGACATTCTCTATTAGTTGCTACTGCATTCCTGATGTATATTTTGTTTCCGTAATATGATGGAAATAGGGATGTAAAGATTGGATACAAAGCTTTGAAGGAGAAGATGAAAGAATACAATAAGAAGGATGCAAAGTTTTATGGGAACATGTTTGCAAAACTGACCAAGGTAAAGCCTCTTGATTCCAATGGGAGCCTTTTACTCTTGTTGGCTTTTTCGTATTCTTTTTTAAAATTTTCTTCTTATTATGCTTTTTTTATTTTTAAATAATGCAGAGTACAGGAACTACAGAGGCTGCACCAATGAGCATTGATAGCAAGGCTTAACACTAACATCAGTTTCATTAGTTATCAAGATAATCTCCTTTTTCCTTTCAGCCCATTTAGTTTCAAACTACTTGTCACTTCATAAGAAGAGCTATAGAGCCCTTGGATTGTGACAGTTGGTGTGTTTATTCTGTGTTTTACTATATATATTGAGTTAAGAGCATCATCTTTCCCTCCATTGTTGTGATAATCATATGCCTCTTGTGTTTATACTATTGTTTATAATATTTAGTTATTACAAAAACCACACTCTCCTCTACTTAACTATGTCAGAAGCCCTTTGCAAGTCCATTTTAATTGCCATAAACCTTCCTTCTTCATCCTTATTACTAATTACTAGTAATATTAGTATTTTGCAATGAAAGCAAGTTGGGCGGAAGAAATGAAAAGTCTATTCAAGCTTTGGACTGTGTTAGTGGAAGGGACTAGTCATGATGTAGTGAACTCAAGTTTAAACCTCTGTTGGAAGAAGTTCTCATATAATATATTGAAGATGATTAAACCATTGATAAACCAAAAATATAAGAATAACACAAAACATGATTCAAAAAAATTTAAGTGCAACACCATTTACAAGAAAGGAAGGAATTTAAAGAGAACCATAAGTGGGCATATTTAAGCTCCTTGCAACAACAAAAAAGTACTCATAATAGTGCCTAGTCTTTGAAAAACATTTTGGTTCTCTCGACTTTGATAGAACCTCTTCAATTCCAATACCTTAACTTGTTGAGTAGGCTCTGTTTGCAGAGGCAACGGAGAAGAAAGCTATGGGGGACACCTATACTTGTCTGAGATTTGTCTAGCTAGATTCAAGTTACAACATCTTATGATCTAGGAAACACCAGTAGAATGCTTTTTTTTTTAGCTATATTTGCAAGGTATGAATCCCTCACAATTAATCTGGAGGTCAAAAACTTTTTGATTTTAATTTCATCACAATTATTGTCAATGGTTTCCCTTTCACATTCAGAGCTTCAGTTAATATCTCTATGGTTTCCCTTTCACATTCAGAGCTTCAGTTAATATCTCTATGGTTTCCCTTTCACTATGGACGCAGTAATAAGTAACAGTAAGAAACAGAATACCAAGCGTATATGCCCAATTTGTAAGGTAAAAAAGATCGAAATAAAGCTTTCTTTTCGGGAAAAAAGATATGTTAATGTACATCTGTCAGTTACAACAATAAAGAATAAAAAAAATTGAAAATCTAAAGGGCAAAAAACTGCAAAATTTACACCGGCTACAAAAGAATTACATCAAACTAAAATATCTAAATAAAACCAATCTTCCTTCCACTGTGTATACTACTCGAAGATTTTTCACTTCACAATAAAATAGCAACTATCAAGTAAATGTAACTAACTGGCTATGAGGGCCTTTCACTTCTCACCTTACTGTCACTATGAAGACTTTGCAGGACATGGTGATTTTTTTTTCACCGAGTTAACTCACTTGTTCCCCAATCAAATCGAGACCAACGACAAGAAAAGTAATTCCTTGGAACAAGAGGAAATAGAAGTGAATTCCCTGTGCAGACATCAAACTTCTCACTGACGCAGTCAACAAAATAAACGAAAGAGCAAGCTCTTTCCTATACAAACGATTTCTTGTTTTTCTTCCCATTTTCTTATTCATCTCTAGCTTGTTTAGCTCAGTCAGGCCTGATTCAGAGGAGGACCTAAGAACTCCATTTTCAATCAAAGGAACCGATTCACTTTCCATAATGGCAACTAAATCTGCTTCTGATGATCTGCCTAGTTTTTTTGTGACGATCCATTCATAAGAACTTCCCAAACGGAAGAGCCCTGATATCATTGCATTGAATTTGGTCACAGACATTGTGTTTTCGAATAGAAGATAGGGGACAATGAAAGGAAATGATCGTGGAGATGGAAGGATGTTTAATATAGAGATAAGTCCAGGGATATAACATACAACCCAAAATGGAAGTTGAGCTTCAGGGAGGAACATGGTTAATGGGAGAATAATGCAGAAGAGTGTGAAGGAGTAAAATGGTAGTATAAGTTTCCGAAGGAGGAAGAAAAGAAATATCAGGTTTGCTTTTTTGAACACGCTCACCTGAAATGCTCAACAATATGAAATAGAATGAGTTGAGAAAAACAATGAAATACTAAATATAATAGTAATTAGTAGGAAGTAATCATAGACAATGCATATATACTATATATGCTTCAGTGTGTGACACATCATATAACCTTTCCATAAACTTCCCTTGTTGCAAAATGAATAGCGTCCAACTAAATAAACATATGCAAATAACAAAGTCATTAATGACATAGAAGGCCTTATTCTAATGATCTTGTGCTGAAAACCACTTTCCGTATATGCTTGAATTGGTAATATAAGTTCAAAATCTCATGCAGTTTTGGGGGCACAAGTCACATCCTCCAATATGAAAGTAACAATGAGCGAGAAAAGAAACAATGATAGTATATTTTCTTTTTTTCTTTAGAACAAGCATAAGTATATCTATGAAGTAAATACTAGTCATTTGCACAAAAACAGAATCCTGCGTCTAATAGCAAGATTTATATCCAACTTTAAACGTGGCTGCATCGGAATCTGATTTTTTTTTCTTTTCCTATTGTAGCAACTAATTGAATGTTTTCTTACTTCTTACGTTTTTAAGTAAAAAAAATCCCTACTTCGGTTTCTCTCTCTTGTACTTTTCGCTAAGAAACTTAATATCTATCACATCATGGCTTGATAAGTTCTTGATGCTGAATAAAATATGTGACAAAATGCATCTTGCCAACCTTAGAATGCAGTATATCATTAAAACACAAGCGGAATAACTGCATGGGTCCTGAATGCCAGCGGTGTTGCTGCTTTTTGTAGGCTTCATAAGACTCGGGAAGTTCACACAGGCACTGCAGTAAAGATGAGCAAAACTGATTACCACACTTAAATACATTGGGGATTTTTCATAGATCTTCTTGTGCACAAACCTTAACATCATTTAAGTAAATGAATTTCCAACCACATAGGTGAGCACGAACAGCGATATCCATGTCTTCAACAGTGGTCCTCTCCAACCAGCCACCACAGTCCTCAAGAGCTTTGATTCTCCAAACGCCAGCAGTTCCATTAAAACCAAAAAAGTTAATGAACCACCCATTGACCTGCTGCTCAACCTCAAAATGGAAGGTCAGATTTATGTGCTGCAATCTCGTCAGCAAATTTTCATCCTTGTTGACAAAAGACCACCTGGTTTGCACCAATGCAAGGTCGTCTTTTCCCTTCAAAATACAGGATTTTATTAGAAATCACTAACCATATATCGACAGCCAACCATAAATTTACTACGGCCCTGTTGGCTTACATATCATGCATGGATAAAAGTTCTTCAGCATTGCTGACAATGACACAAAATTTACAGAATACATAAGCAAGCAGTTACATGCTTTTGAGAGACTTCCATATTGTTTTTCACCTTACAATGCTTCTTTAACTAATACTCTCCTGTGGCTCAAGTGTGCAGTCTAGGCACTAGACATTTAATAAAACAACATAAAATGATACTTATATGCAAGTCAGAAGTGATACTAAATGAGTCCTTAGAAATCCCTTGCATTACATTCTAACGCCTCATACATATCTTTATGGCGATTACTAGAAAATTGTTAGTTCCTATATCAATTCCATAACTCACTTTACATACCTTGAAGTAAGGAATAGTTTTCTTCAAAAAATCTGGTGCTGGCTGGAAATCTGCATCAAAGATGGCTACAAACTCGTAATCTTTCACATAATCACAGTTCATTGCAGATTTAAGGTTCCCTGCTTTATAGCCCGTGCGAATAAGACGGTGTTGATATATGATGTGCACACCTCTCTGTTGCCATTTCTGCACTTCTGCTTTAATAATGGGTTGAACATCTGTATCGTCGGAATCATCCAATATTTGTATAAGCATTCTCTCCCTAGGCCAATCCTGGACGCATACTGCTGCAATAGACTGCTGGTATACCTGAGCAGCATCAGAAAACAAAACCTAATAAATACAATAAGTGAAACTATTTCCATATGTTAGCAATGGAGACAATTGGAAGCCGAAGTTCTATAGTCCAACTAACTTTCTTTAATTCACTTTTTATCTTAACTGTCTATCTTGGGAGATGCACGGTAGACTTACATTATTGTTTAGGAAAGATCTAGGTAAACATACTCAATACGGTACAAGAACCAAGTGTTTTTGAAGCTTTGCATGGAATTTCAGAAAGAGACATTACTCAACCAACAACCAGAGGGGGAGAGAGAGAGAGAGTACAAGTTTACACTATTATGTTGCAACTTCTCAATGAATACTTCTTTCGCTGATTTAACATGTAAATTCTACTGTGCAGAACTTAAAAGTACAATGAAAATGGTTACGGTATCGTACGGTAAAAAAGTAGTTAAAAACTGGATCGTCTAATGAAGCATTTCCATAAAAAGAATTACCTAAACCATATAATAGTATATAGTATCAGGACAATAGGTTTCCAGAGATCATGGTAAGGGGAAAGCCCAAAAAGGTAGGGGGAAAAAAAAGTTTATGTTACTTTTCTATTATAACATTATCCAGTAAAATTCTATGTTCTTCGTTTTTCAGTTGAAACAGTGCTGGTCATTGGTGGTTGTTGTATCACATGTATATAACAAGAGTCTTCGTTTTTCAGTTGAAACAGTGCTGGTCATTGGTGGTTGTTGTATCACATGTATATAACAAGAGTCTTTGCTATTTCTAAGTATAAAAATAAGAAAATGATCCAAGATCCTTGAGGCGGCTATAATTTGCCATGACAATAAAACCAAAGAGTCACTAAAGCAAGATTGCTAATAGTTAGTTCGTTTTTTTTGTTGGTTCTATGGGTAAATCTGACTTGATGTATGACATGTCACAAATAGGTTGTATTTGTTGCAATGCCTGACATGCCTACTGTGGAAGATCTGGAACCCACAGCCTTTTTTGTAAAATGTCAAGTGAAAGAAGCATGCAACTGACTTTAGGGAAAAGCAAAGTGATTATGAAAGATGGTATGATGCTCTTTGTTTTGGCAATATTAGACACAATTAAGAATATGATACATCATCAGCATGCAGCCAGATAAGCCCACATGCAAAGTATGCACCCAAAACATCAACTAACATATATGGATATTCATAAATATCCTTTTCTCATCCTTATCAACCCTTCCAAGATTTTCATAGAAGCTAAATGGGTGGTTTGTGTTAAGAGTTATTACCTGTCATAAGACATATCTTTTGTGTGTGTGCGTTAGAATATACATAGGTCCTTTGATGACAAGGGCGCCGACTGTTAGCTGCCCCTCCCATATAAGGTCAAGTATTATAACATTAACAAATGTTGCTCGTGATAAATTAAAACTTCATATATATCACGAGCAACATTTGTTCAATATTAAACAAACAAGATATACTTATCACTACTTGAACAGGTAGGTGTTAGGGATTTGAAAAACCTACATTATCTTACCTCCCTCTCATTGCACATTGGTATCTGCACCAGCACCATCGGATATTCCTTCACCACATTATCCTCCCCACCCTCAGCCGTCGGTCTCAACCCCCTGAACTTAATATAAAAACAGCCCAACACTAAAACTAATCGATCCACTGACTGTATCAAGAACAAAACAATGCATACATTTGTCAAGCTCTGCAGTGGCGGTGCCAAATAATTCGCCCTAATTATTAACCACTTGGCATAAACATACTCTACTAAATCCTCCCGTTCCAGCGTCGGAGGACTAAAATGCCATCCCCGAAAGTACGCTATGAGCTCAACAAATAGAAGGAAAAGGCTTAATAACAAGAAGAATTTTATGATCCTGTAGAACTTCGATTGGGAACGCTGCGGCGAGGAAAAGGCTGTAGCGATGCGACGATTTGCGGTGCGGATGACGGAAATAAAGCCGCTAGTAAGGAAAGCTAACGAGTGCGCGATTTGGTGGAGCTTCTGGAGGTAAATCCACGAAAGCTGCCGCGCGCTGCGAGAACGGTCCTTCTCCTCTGCGGCCGCCGCCGTAGATGTGGGGCTGTTGATTTCTAGGGTTAGAAATCCGGTATTCTCGGAGGTGGAGGTAGATAAGTGCTCGTCGGTGTGGCCGTTGGCTCGTAGCTTGTTCCACCATTCCTGAAACTCGTGGTTTGGTGGACGAGACATAGATACAGCGGAAGGGTGGATGTATGTATAGGCGACGCGCAGCGGTGGTGATTACGGTAGTGGAGGATTTGTTCGTCAATGGCGGATCATTGCACGCTGTGTGTGTGTGTGTGTGTTTTGGGATCCGGAGAAAAGGCGGAGGAGTTTTGGGAAGAGGTGAAGGCAAAGCTAAATTTAGAAGTTTTAATTCTAAAGCGGGTTTATTTGTTTAATTGATGCGCGCGTGTGTGATTATTTTAGTAATAATTTAAAAAAGGAAATGTTCCTAAAAAACAAAAACAAAGACAAAACAATGGATCCCCAGTCTGTGGGTGCAGGGTGGTCTAGTAGCTACCAGTAACGGTCCAGCATTTGTCCACAGCGTAGTTAATGGCCTGGGTCAGATTTTGTATGGACCTGACCCGGTCCAAGTCCATTTATAGTTGGTTTGGTTGGCGGGATCGGCTGAATATAATCTCCATTCTCCACTCTCAAATTAACTTAAATCATGTGATTCATTTTTGTTCACAATTTATGGGACTATTATTTAGTTCATCTTCTTCAGTGGAAAAATGCAAAGGTTATAAATTAATGAAATATTAATTAGCACATGTCTTGTTAAACTTACGGAAAAAACGTTAATGATCGAATCGACCTAAATTCATATTCGCTCCACGTATTTAATTAGTTCATTTCTATTATAATCAGATGGCCGCCCCATTGACTAATTATAATTATCATTTAATTGTTTCTAGATAATTAATTCATACTGAAGATTGGAAGATCAAAGGTGGAGTCCTCTGCCGATGCATGCATGCCTGGAGTATGCAACTTTTTAATCATGATTAATAAGTAAAACAGCAGGAAGGCGTAGTGTATCATGTCTATTTAATTAACTGTTTATTAACCTCTGATTCTGCTTAACGTAACATTGCATGCTATTTCAGGATTAACTAGAGATTATATATGAGCAAGTACAATATTATTCCTTTGTTAATTTAATGTCCTCGATCACGCGAGTAGAATATATTTTCCTAGCTAGCTAGTCGTTATATATATATATGATCAGTGATTGCTGTGTTGTGTTGGGTAAGGTGAGTTGTTGTTTTCTATATCAGTATGAGTTTTACACACGTACATTAATTATTAGGTAAACTTGATATAACAGCTGTTTGTTTGTTTATGTTTGTAGCCTCTTATTTCTGGAGCTGCACTCGGACTCGAAGGGCAGATATTAGCTTTTTGAGGTAATACATTACATTACTTTTTGGTGGCATTATATTAAAAAATGACAGATTAACTGTGTGCATGATATATAGCCTATAATTATAATTTTTGATAGAGTGTAAGATAAGTTCCATTGCTTATCCCATTGCTCACTGTTTATAACTACAAATTAATTAAGGAGCCAGGCCATTGCGACGCATGCCTTTTTCCTATTATATTGAACATGCCAGAGGTACATTGAACATGTAACACATCTACTGTGGATTCGCTCAAAATGGGAAAAATGTTTATATCCGACAGGAGGATGTTCATCCAGTACTAGCACTGGATTAATTCACGAATGAAATCATATCTTAATCTTAAAGTAAATTATTTCCATTTCTATATCCATTATCGTCTCATAGCATCTATAAGTACGGGGTTATTGGAACAATATAATTTATCCATCAAGTATTTCACCTGAAAAATCGAGCTTATTTGGTTTGACTCATTTCCTGACAATTTAAATACAATGTTTCTTGCATATTTGGAAGGGAGGGTGTCTGAAATTTCTGCAGCATTATATTGTCTGGGGACAATGGCAACTACTCTAATTATATGTAGAAACAACCAAAGTACTTCAGTCTTAATTAAGCATAATAATTTATTAATTTCCAAGTATTTCCTTGTCATTTTCACAATAATGTTGATTCCAGTTTTGAGGATTTCAGAAGCTTTTACCTTTATAGGATACAATAAAATTTTGATTAATTACGACAGTACACCATATGGTATAGTACATGTTCCTTGTGTTTTATTTACTTTCCTTTTAAATTGTTTGAGAATGGGCCGGGTTGCATGTAAGTGTATGCTATAGCTGTAAAAAAGAAAAGAGTGCACAATCGGACACATCAAATAATATATTGTTTAAGTTTGGTTTATGTATTTTTTTTTTCTTGAACAAGTTTGATATTTTAATTGAGCTTAATTTGCTTATCAAACGAGTTAAGAGTCGAGCTTGAGCAGCGATTAAGTAAGACATTTTAAGTTAATTGTATAATTTAGTCTTAATATTCTTCGAGTTGTATTTCAGAAGTAACCTAGAGATAAATATTGTAAATTTACTAGCGCCAATCGGTCGAACTTGAGTCCGGATACTCATCGGGGTGAGTTTGAATTGAGTTGTAAATGTTATTGAACGACAAATGCCACTCAAATTTGATTTATTATACAAGAAATCAAATTGACTAGAACCAAATTTTGAGCAATTTAGTTTAATTTTCAAACCGGGCTTAAATCTAGTAAGCGGATGTGGAAAAGAAAACTAAGACAACGAAATATGATAATGGAATATATATCAAAATATGCTTTATAGATCTACAATTTATTCGGTTTGTATGTACCATAAAAGCAGAAGCAATTTATTGCATTTTTTGTTGTGATCTTGTCGATATCATCATCATTCTAAAAAGGAAACGAAAAAATGCAATTGCTAATTAAATTCAGGCCAAAATATTCCCCAAATGAATGGGTGTACTATTTTGCGTGGTGTGGACGTCGGAATGATATGACATGAAGGTGCACGTCCACGTTACAAACATTATCCTTTTTGCTTTTTTTGTTAATATAAATTCATATTGAGCTAAATCAATAAAAAAAATCATTAAACATAACATTTTCATTTTTCTTCTTATTATTATACACATAACAAATCCCATAATATATATTCATCCTTAAATAGTTTCGAACTTACATAACTTTTGCTCGGCTAAATGAAAATGTACTAGTACATATATATTGAACTTGAACTGTGTTTGAATCAATTTAATACTATAAATGATTTAAATAAAATATACAGATAAAAGTTTGGTATGATGCTACCAAATATTGCTAGGATGATAAATCATTAATACTATTAGTTGTATGCTTCAATTTGATCTATTTTTTTCGGAATTTTTGATATTTTTTTTCATAAAATATTAGTCCTTCGGTCCCTTTATATTTTTTACCCCAAGCTACTCAGTCAACCAAGTTAATTTAAATAATTTTGCCAAATTTATTACATTAAATAATCTAGTTAATTTATTTTAATAATTCTTTCATAATATAAAATAATACTATAACTACTAGGATATAAAAAGCTTTTCAAACATCACAAATTAGTATGAAAAATGCAATATAATAAGCTAGTCAAAAGATGAGGCCCTATTTATTTAAGTTTTAATTCAGTCTCACGGTTTCGCGAAACTGAGTCAAAACAAATAAATGAAGCTTGAATAGGTTTCGCGAAACTGATCAGTCAAAACAAATAAATGAAGCTTGAATATAGGTTTCGCGAAACTCAGGGTTTCAACTTACATCCATATATAATTAACATCAAACTTATAAAGACAATAATTTGACTCCTACCACTTACTTTTCTCTTTAAAAGATATTGATTTGACACATACCACTTATTTTTCTCCATAAAAGACATTAATTATCAAAATATAATCAAATAAACCTTTAATGAGCTTGACTCCTAGTTGCAGTAACATAAGTCAAAATATATATACCGTATTACGTACCTTGCATTTTTCTAGAAACCAATAATAGGAATTGCCAACTATGTAGTTCTATGTATTTAAAATTTTAAAATGCCAATAGCTTTATGTTCCTAAAATTCCTAAAAATAATTTTGCACAATCTTATTTCTTTTTATTAAAAATTCAAAATACATCAACTCATTTTGTTCTCTTTCCTTGAAATTACAAGGTTCCTTGGACAGTAAAGAGAAGAGAATGTCCTATTAGCAAAACGTGTCAGAATGTTTAGAAAAGTTGGCAGACACATTTAATTGCATGATTGATATTCTTTAATATTTCTCACAGACAAGTCTATTATCACCAAAAACATCATCAATTATACAATAATTATTTGTCTAACTCTTATATGCAAAAGATCATTTTGGGAGAATCTTTCTGATAATTAAATCATTGTGATAAGGAAACCAATAATAGACCTAATTTAAATAATCTAAAGTCTGTAAATTGCAGAAATCTTTTGTTTAATTACACACAAATTAACCTGCTTTTCACTAACCACCTCAAAACCAAATGATTAATCTATCTTTAAGAGCATCTTTTCAAAATTCCCACTACTTAATCTTTACCTGTTCATAATTTTTTAAATTGAAATTGATCAATTTTAAAGCTGGTGTCAGAAACAACCATTGGCCAACCTGGGATTCTTTTTATGCCTAATTTTAATTCAAAAACATTTCTCCTAATTTTTATTCGGTACGAAAAAAGCCTTGTATGTTCGAATTAAAAAAGAATTCAGATATATAAAATAAAATTTAGAGGTTTCAACTCATTCCTTCTAATATAACATTAATTAAAAGGATGTTTATTAAGACAATTGAACCTTATTTTCAGATCGTAAAACTAAAAAACGAGATATATTTGACGAAATTAAAAAACAAAAGAATGGAATATTTGTTCAATGACTAATTCCACCCTTATGCCTCCTTGATTTGGTTTTTGGTATATTCTCTGAGGGGTGAAATTAAAAAAAGATGAGAAGCTTCTGTTTCTGGTTAATCAGTCATAATTAATTTTGCCTGAAAATGTGCCTGAAATTATGATTGACCGCAGAAAAAATTACTAAAGTTTAATTAATTAGAGACGTCATGATCATTTTTAAATAGAAAAGTGCCCCACTAATACTGTAACACAGCTGGTTGCAATATATCATAACCACAAGAAAAAGAAAAATGAATTGTACAATTGACCTAACTTTAGTGAAAATATATGGAGAGAAAGATCGCAGTGGATCTTTCCTAGACAGATTAGTTGAAAAATGGCCATGGAAATTTCACTAATTTTAACAAAAATATTAAGTAGACAACCTTGCATTTTATAATTTACAAATGATGTGATGCTGTCAAGACTTGCACCATTAATTATAAATAAATAAATAAAAAGTGAAAGGAAGACGACTTGCACCATTTAACAGATATTTAACACCATCTAGACTCGCTTTAGTACAATTTTTATGAATAACAACTCAAGCTTAAATACACCATATATAATGTAGTATTAATTTACTTGAATTCGATTAAAGTTCTTAAGGATTTGATTGGTTTATTAAATATAATTTAAACACAAATTACAAATCGATAAGAAAATCAAATATTTTCAAATTTAAATAAAAGTAAAATGCAAAAACACCTCACGTGTTATTTTACAAGCAAACAAGTTATTGTATTATTATTTTATTAGCAAAAGTCCTTTATTATGGGGGACTATTGTGATTTTGAAAAGTAAATAATCAGTTTTTCACATTTTATTCCAAATAAAAATAACATATAGGGCAATATTTGTCCCTTCCCTGGAAAGAGAGTAAAACAGATCTCAACCTCGAAGAGGATAAATGACTTTGACTTGTTTTATTATAATACATTTATCATCAATCATTATATCGAAAATCATTTCAATAATTGTCCAAGTACAAAGAATAATAAATAAATAACCACTATTTTACACTAGTATTAAACTAAAGAAAATCCACATTAATGAGAGTTGAACTTATGATCTCTTGGGTCCTCGGGCCTCAGCTTTGCCAATAACTTTGACTTGTTAGCATAGGGGTGTATAACATTGGAGGTTTTTGTCAATTTAAAAAAATACAGGGATGTTTTTGCATCTCACTCTTTAAATAATGTAAAATCATAATTAAACAAACTCGTCTCTTTTGACACCCTAATTCTGAGATTATGCATTGGGTGAAAATTGGATAAGATAAGCACAGAATTATATTAGGAAAATAAAAAATTACTAGACTAATTCTAAAGGTGAGAATCAATTCATCCAGCATAAAAGTCCATTTATATACATCATCAAAGCCTCTTTTTCTTCTTTCAGGAGCATAAATCATCTCTTAACTTTCATGTTTGATTCTGGATTTGGAACTGCATAAAATAAATATTCATTAATTATATATTAACAAATTTTATTAAACTCTAAGATGTTTGTGTCAATTTTATTTTATTTTTTTACCAGGAAAGTTCATGACATGATTATGGCCGAAACCCATCTGTACAATACTATGCAAATCGTCTTCACAGAATGATTGGAACTGTTACATAAGAAATTGAAAACAAAAATGATTGTAAATTTCTTTGAAATTTGAGGATATGAATTATGTGAATTTACCTGAGGAAGAATTTCACTAAATTCATGGACTGAATTTAATTGAATTCCTAAATTGTGGCCCGATGGGCCAGGGTCCATCGAACATTGGGTCATTGGCCCGCTAGAAATTTTGGTATCATGCAGTTGTTGTGCTGAGGGGTACATCTGCTGGCGTAGAATTGCATTAATCAGAAAATATTTTGTAATGAAATTGAACATTAAGAAAATATAAAAGGTTGCGTTTATAGTCTCATAATAAGATTGCATTCTTAGAACTTTGGTTCCACGCATTAATAAATTACATTTTTTTATTCCGATATTTTAAAATTTTGGTTTTATCACCTCCTTTTCAATCAAATGTGCAAAACTAGTCAGTCCTATGAGATCAAAAATCTAAATAGAGACTCCTCTTTGAACCAAAAATGCAAAATAAAGACTATTTTTCATATCAAAGGTGCTAAATTTGGAGTAAAAATGTACAATTTTATTTAGTGAGAGACCAAAATGCACTTTCATAAAGAAGACGACCTAAGTACTTGAAGGGCTTTTTTTGGCCAGGAGTACTGAATTTCTAATCATGTGAGATTAAAAAAAAAAAAAAAAAAAAAAAAAGTATGTAGGAGGATAAAAGTTAAAATTTACTTACTTCTTTTGTTTGAACATTTTCCATGTTAAAATCCAGCTCTGGATTTACCGAGGATAACTTCATCGACAAGAACTGCCAAACAGTTTTTTAGAAATAAAAAGATTAGACAACATAATTCAAGAATCAATACTTCAATTATCATCGCTGACAATTAATTTACCTCGACCTGGTGTTGTAATGACTGTACATAATTTATGATTTCGTCAAGCATCAGGGCTTTTCCAGTCACCTGACACAGAAAAATATTAAAATTTCTCTATGTTATTCTTCCCAAAAAAAAAAATATGAACACTATACATATAAAAAAAGATTACCTTGTTACAATTTGGTACAAGATCCTGGAGAAGTTTCATTCTTTCGCTAATTTTCTCTCTACGAACCTAAGGAAATGGAGTAATAAAAAAGAATCGAAATTTACATAATGAACAAGCTATAAACAGGGTAAATTCTTGAAATTGAGATTAATTAAATTAAATTAAATGAATTACTCTTTCTGCTAAACTATGGCTGTCAGTGGCTTGACCCCTTCTTGCTCTGACGTGAATATAATCCTTTATTGGCTCAGCTTCCTTTTGCTTCTCTTCTTCACCCTTACATTCTCCCTTTGTTTCTTCCTCTGTCTTTGAACCAAGATTTCCGTTTTTGTTACTCTCTGTTTGCTTCAATCGCTTGGAATTTCCATTTTCATCGCATCCAGTTCCCTGAAACCAAACACGACATAAGGTCTTGAGTTCGAGTCTCACCGGTACTTATTGTATACTACAAGTTTTGTTAGCTAATCAATTGATATTCTGATTCAATTTGCTGTTTTACTGCAAAAAAGAAAAACTAACAGGATAAATTGTAATGAATATATGTATACCTTTGATCCATCTTCTTTAGATTTCCCTCTGCCTCTGGAAATCCCTTTTCTCTTGCGAGAATTCAACTCATTTGAAGCTTTAGATGGAATTTGTTCAGAAACAGAGGAATCCTCATTCGAACTTTCATTTGACCCTAAAAAATTACTAAATTTCTTGTAAACAGGCCTTAATTCCATCTGGGATTGACTTAAATTCATGTTTTCCACAGGCGATCCACCATTTTTAAAAGCAGGGCTACTCGAAACTCTCGGAAGCTTCGCATTTCCCATCAATGGAGAGCACGATCTATGACCCAATTCAGCGCTGTTAATTACTGTCCTGCCATTGAAACTCCTGCTTCCGAAGCAGGAAAATTTGGCAGCTCTTTCCGCGAACCCCGGATCGGCTGAAGCTGAGAGTGATGGCAGGGGAGGTGTTGCCGCCGTGGTCGGGAAATTCCCATTGCCGGTGCTCAGTTTTCCGATGAGTTCGCGGAGGGCAAAAGGGTCATTTGACAATCCTGAGGTTGAAGCAAGTGGGGAGGATGACATTGAGTTGAGAGCTAACTCAAAATGTGAGTAGTGATCCAAGAAAGATTGATCTGGAGGGCAATTTGGTCCATTCCAAGAAATTGGCATTGTGGTGTCAAGTGGGATTCCAGAATTCATAGAGTAATGTCTGTCCATCATTAAAGTTAGAGAAAAAAAAAATGAAAAATATGGCCTAGATGAAGAAAGAGGTTAGGAGGAATTTTAATGTTGTTCAATTTAATAGAGACAGAAGTGTAAGGAACAGAGGGAGACAGGCGGGGTAAAAGAATGAATGGGAGGTGAAGAGGAAGGGTAAAAGGGGGAATAATGTGTGTTTGGTCGAGAAAAGGAAACAAAGAAGAGGGTAAAAAGAAAGGGAAAGGGGGAAGGGTAATGGAATGGTAGTGATGAAGTTATATACTACTCTAGTAGGGGTAGAAATGTAAACGAGTTTTTTTGACCTTTTCTATACTCTAATACTTTAAAAGAAAATGTCATATTTTCTTCTATTGTTGGGCTTCAGAATCAACTAGATTAAATATTGAAATTATATTCGAATCTTATTCGTTTGTGTTTGGTTCATTATAGGAGTATTTACAAAATGAATTTGAGTAAATGGTATTTTAATATTAGCTTTTAAAGTTCGGTTAGTGTGATTTAATAATCAAATTTAATTGTTATATTATTTTAATAGTGTTAAAAGTTCTGTTCGACCACAGCTTGATAAATTAATAAACATATAGATAATTCACAATTGTTTGAATTTAACTCTTGTTTGATTAAATAAAGATTTGTTTGAATTTAAATTGTGTTTGACAATAAAATTAAAACAGAATAGGTATTTAGTTCCATTAAAAAGTAGGCCAAAAAGTTAGTCATTGAAAGCGGTGGAGGGGAAAGGATTAAAATGATAAATGCCGGGCCTTGGACGTCAAAGCACTAAAATGTCCACCCAGCTCTCTTGAAATTAGCACTTATCTATTTTTCCTAATAAAAAAAATGATTTTCAGATATTTTGAGTTAAAAACTCAAAAACCAAAATGAGAAATAAAGTTTCTTTGAAACAAATTCGCATGTGTATTAATGAGAGATAAATTAGAAGTCAAATGAATGAGAGGAGGTAAGGTCCCGTTATATAGTTGATAGACGACCCTTTTCTTTTTATAAGAAGAAGGATTTCTCTCTAAGATTTTTGTGTTTATGAGTGATAAATCAGACTATAAGTGTGTTAGTAATTGGAGTCTGGAGATAACTAAATATTTTTTTTTTAGAACATTTCATAGTAACTATTCGAACTTCGGTCGTCACTCTCGAGTGTACTAGCCAATTTGTTATATATAGTACGGGAAGGATTTCATTGATCTAGTTTATTAATGAAACTTGTACATCTGAGTTTTGACCTTCTTTTCATAAATTATAAGCCGGTTAATGGTAATTTATTACTCTGTGATATTTATAAAATCCATTTTATCCTCTTGTGATTTGAAAAAGAGCATTTTACCCCACTGTAAAAAATTAAAGAAGCAATTTAATTACCCCTTGAACCGGAGAATGCAACTCACTTGTCAAAAATGAGAGTGTGCATGAAAAGGGTTTTGTAACATAGGGGATTGTCATTGTCACATTTATCATAATAAAGGGGGTAAATTACCACATTTATCATAACACAAAGGGTAAACTGTTACATTATCATTACACAGGGAGGTAAATTGTCACATATAAAAATATCAGAGAGGCAGTATGAATTTTTTCTAAAATAATAGGGGGGTAAAGTGCTTTTTGTCAAATTACAGGGAGGTAAATTGAACATTACGAATATTACAGGGGGTAAATTACCATTAACTCAATTATAAGTCTAAAAAATGGTTTCTTTCAAAAAGATTTCTTATGTCTCCATTCCCTTGTAGAAGAAATGCTGAGAAATTGGTTTTCAACCAAAAAATAAACATCAATGGTGTATGAAATGCTTGTTAATCAATAGACATTTGCATATTTTAGGCTAAAAGAAATGGTTTAATAGTTCATACCCAAAATTTAAATTCTTTATTTATATATAGTTAGTTTAACTGCATCCAGATATCTGCATTTTGTTATAATATTTTGGTTCTTTGTTCTACACAACATTTTTAAATAAAAAGAGTAATATACAATATACTTTAAGAAAAAGATGCACCGGATGAAACTTGACATTCACTAGTAATTGATTTTCTTACAATTTCATTTACACTTGTTAGAATGATGTACAATATTTTCTCAATGTTATGACATTTTCTCAACAGAAATGTTATCATACTTTTTTTGGTAAGGTAAATAGAATTCTATGATACTAAATTGCCAAAGAAATTAATTAAAAAATATTTGGAACAACCTATTAGTACTATTTTGGGGAAAAGGATACTCACATGATGCTATTACTGACGGTGTGCTTACGTCATACATCACCCACATTCCCCCACACCACCCAACACCCCGAAAATAATAATAAAATACTAAAAGAGAGAAAGAAATAGTTCTTTTGTTTTTTTTTGCTAGAACGAGAAATAAATAAATATTAAAGAATGAAAAAAAAAAAAGTAATCCCTGATTTTGCAGGTGTTAGAAGCTACTACTGTAAACATTTTCTTTTCCGACCTTCGAGATTTCTAGTTTCAACCCATTAGAAATTGAAGCAATTGGCCCAGCACAAAATGGGCCTCGAAATTAGCATTCTTCAATTCAAGACCCAGTTTAAGAGGGCTTTTCTAATTTTATATTTAAAGCCGATTAAATTAGGAGAAGTTGTGGGCCTGTTTGTTTGGCGTTTCTCAAATTTTTTTCGTGTTTGGGAAATGCCAAACAAACATATTTTCTATTTTCCGAAATAAATTTTTCATCCATTAATCTCTCAAACTACTCTCTCAAAAGCTAAACAAACAATAATTTTCTTATCTCTAAACAAAACTTATACAAACTCTACATTGATTTGACATAAAGTTCTCTATCTCTTACACAATTTATCTCACATATCAAACATGATTTGACATAAAGTCTTACACATCTTACACCTACAACTCAACTCTTCCAAAAAAACCTACACCTACTTTATTTCTCAAACCACTCTCTCAAAACCCAAACAAACAACATTACGCAAATCGAGATTATTTCACAAACCTCCATTACTCTCCCAAACTACTTTCCCAAACGCCAAACAAACAGACCCTGTCTCTTTGGGATTAAAGTCAAACCAGATTTAAATAAATCATGATACTTCGTAGTATTATATTAAACGGTTATTTTCAGCTAATATTCATATTTTTTTTTGTTAAAAATGTCTATGGTTCGTATTAAATTGGTTTACACAGGAATTTTTAATTAATATGTCAGCATTAAATTCCTCCTTTTCCTGGGGAGGAGTGAAATTAGTTAACGTGTTTTTGTGGGTGGGTAGGTCAATCATTGCATTAAATTTAACTACTCCGCTAAGATCGGTTTTGGTTGGATTCCCATGGTAAAGAAAATACTAACAATTTCCTCACCCATGTTTTTGGCAAATTCTAACATAGTTCATGTCAATGATATCTTCTGGTCATAAATTCATCATATATATATTTTTTTATTTTGAGAGCATAACATTGATGAATATGAAGGTCTGTCCAATTCTCATTGGCATGATCTATGTAATAATTTTCCTACTCTTCTCCTTTTTCTAGAAACTAAAAGATAAAATGTGACCATGAACAATATAAGTAATTAGTTACTACTTTATTAAAACTACGAGACAATCATAATATATGTAACATAAGTTTAAAATTTTTACTCATGGTTATTAGTGATAAGGGATAACTGAAAAATAACTTTGTTAGTATTGTATTTGTTAAAATACTATAGTGATAAAAACTGGAGTTAACTAATATGACAAAAAATGAGATTTTTTTATATTATCATTATTAATTAAATATGTTTATGTTTAACTAATTCACAACTTGTTTGTAACAGTAAAAAAGGAAAAACATATTTTTTTGACAAATATATATGTCTCTTTTTTTGTTGATAAATAAGAAGATATATATAATCTATCCCTGTATGCATCGAGATAATTTACAAATAAGCAAATTGAATAATCCCCATGAAAATCAAACACATTGATCAGATAATTTGAATACATCCTCACAAGCAAATCGAGGATGATGACAAGGAATTGAGATTGTGATGTGCAATCTTTTCAATATCTTATCAATATATTCTCGAACAATTCTAACTTGGCATGCCTAGAATGAATTATTAAAAAACCTCCAAGTAGGTGGGCTAAAGTTTGTTTTCAATTTTGATTTGTTAATTTATTTTCTAGATTTTTTTTTGTGAATTTCATACCTCAACTTGTTAATATCATGAGAATTATCATTAGGCATCTACTTTTTGTTAGGCTCTTTGGCTTACGGTCAGTAACGAATAAATAAAAATCTTAATGACAATAATGAAAATAGGAAAAACAGGTAAAAAAAAGTCTAATATTGATTCTTATCTTATAAATTTGTCGCCAATTCAGCTGGAACCATAGATCGACCAAGGTTTTGTAGGTTCACGTCAAACTAATTATTAAGAATTGTTTAGTAAACTTAACTAGATTTGTATAGATGGTCGTCCATATTAACCGGGTAGACTTCTCATGATCAACTTAATATTACCATATATCGATCATAATTTTACGCAAAGCTGAGAAATTGGATAATTTGCCAATCTTGCAATACAACGGAAATATTTTCCTCACTCTTTACTACGTAACTAACTTATGATTATAAAACTCATGTTTGTGGCGTTTAACAATCTGTGTAATAGAAATATACTCAACTTATATTTCTTACAACTATATTAATTTTTAAATATAGTTTAATTAAATTACAAAATGAAATATAGTATAAAGTACTATATATATATATATATATATATATATATACAATAACTTCAAATTCTCAAAGTGGTGGGGAGAGATGTAATTAAGAACAACAAAATGATTTTAAAAAACAAATTAAAAATGCTACGTAAATTTTGTTTTAAATATTGAAAGTGCTCAATAAACTTTAATTCACTAAATGAAATTGCAAAAACTTGAATGCTTGAAATTTAATTAAATAATATTATATGAGCAATGTATTTACTTAACTAGATGGTAGAGAATTTGATGGTTTTTATAGAAGAATTTTAACAAACTCATGCTTGATTGAATTTGACTTTGAAATCATGCAAATTATGTTCTTAAACAGACTGTAATTTGTACCGAAATTAATTAAATGAAATCAAAACCTTACTTGAATTTAATTTATGAAATCAGAAAAAATTAAACCAATGAAATTAAGACTGAGGCTGCAGATGCAATCTCCTTAAGACAATATTTTCGAGGCTGCCTACGGTGCAATCAGTATTCCTCGATAGACTCCCAAGATACAACAGTCTTGATCCTTGTTGTTTTGCACGAACAAAAGGCCACGGACGAGTTGGAACAAACAGAACTTCGACAGAAAATTATTTAATTTGAAAAGTAGAGAAGAAATAATTATTTATACTTTATTTGCTGAAAAATAGTGTGAAGAATTGGCCAGATTCTTCTCCTATTTATAGCAATTGAAAAAGTGTTGCTGGAGGGTCACAACGGTTCGGATTTAACTCAAACAATGGTTCGATCCGAACGGGTGCCACCCGTTCGGTTCAAAATCCGACCAAACACACCATTTCATTCAAAATTGGGCGGGTAAGTCAAATTGCGATCACGAACTCGCATAGTTCGTGCAAGTCATTGCCACTGCCCTAAATATAGATGGCACGATCATACTTGCAACATTCGCCCAGAATGTATGCATGTGATCCTAGATCTAAAAAGTACTTCATATGTATATTTTCCTCAACCCATAAAACATGTGGTCACAACCCTCAATCCACATGGCACTACGAACCAGAAAGTGCGATCCTCGCCCTAAACCCGGAAAGCACGGTCACGAAAGCTCTCTTAGAGTGATAGGGGAGTTGCCTTCTATAGTGAGGAAGTACAATTAAAAGGAATTTATCTTCTCTTGCCATTGTACCAAAAGGTTAGGCCGACACTGACACCGAAAGACAAAACTAGGCCTTTAGAGCTTAGCAGGTTGTTGGAATAAACACCTAACAAAACGAATATTATGAGACGAGATTTTCAGAACAGGCATTATTTAGCGAGATTTCCAACAAGGAAGGAAAGGCTATTGCCTTGGAGCTATACATTACAATGTGTCTAGTGGACTTCATTGAAATTCGACTTGAACCAACTTTTCGAAAATTGTCTTGGTCCAACTAAAAATGGCCCGACCCGTAAATAGAGAGAACCAAACCCCCTTCTAATCCACTAATTTATGCAAGTAGGGGAAAGTAAGAAAAATATCCAGAAAAATGACTCCGAAACCTATAATATTACACCATTATTATAATCCACGATAATGAAATATGTTACTATCAAACACCAAATTATAATCCCATTGATCTAATAAACAACAATCTCATTAATTATCCTTACCTAATGCCTCCTTAGCCGATCCCCTTTATATCATCACAAAATAAAAAAAAAAATTATTTTCAATAAAACATTATTTTCAAATTTGGTAAACATAATTAAGATATAGTGAGAAGATAATCTTTGTTAGCTCAATGATTTCCACAGATCGAATTTCACATAAGCAGTGTCAATCAAAAGATTAATTAAAACATCACCTACACATTAATGTAAAACATTAACTTACAGTTGCATGAAAAGAAAAAAGTGAGTTTCTCAAATCTTTCAGATCGACAAGTAGTAATTCTAAAATTAAAGTCTTAAACCCAATCTTTTTCTTGAAATGTTTTGCCCATATTGATATTCCCTTCATTTTCTTTTATTTGTCGTTTTAGAGGATTAATTGCACATGGATTAAGAAATGTAATAAATAGCCATTTTTTTAACCAAATTTTACTTAACATTAATTACAAACTTTAACGATAAGGGTAAAATTGGTAGAAAAAAATATTTTTTTTATATTGAACATCTAAAATGATAAATAAAAGTAAACAATTTTTTTTTTGCCAAAACGACAAATAAAAAAAAACTGAAATATTATTGTACAAGACCTTAAAAAAAGATGGGCCAGCCTTGAAAAAATTCCTAGTTGCATATTCCCAATACTTGAGATGCATTGCCCAATATGAAGGTTTTTAATTCCATTTTGTCATAGGTTCTTTACATCTTAATTTCTGACAAAGAAGGCTTGTAATTTTTATTTCTAAATGAAAGAAGTTATATTTGTAATTTAAGAGAGTTGTTGGATAATATCTTTAAATGTTGACTTGAAAGCATGAATGCATTTATTATTATATTTTAACAGGAAAATCTCATAAGAATACTCTAGCTAGGAAAATTCAACTTGGAGATACACTGCATATCATCGTTGCCAATTCATAGTTCTTTTTGAACTTATGATTGATCAACTTTCTTTACCAATCCTTGTAAATTGAACTCATCAATCACTAGTACGTGATAAATAATAAATTCAGTTCATCAAATTTGGATTTAAACTAGAATTCTTAATTATTTCGCAGTGTAAAGAAAACAATAATAACTAAGGAAAATCAATACGTAGAATAAGAATGATTCATATATATTAAACTTATTGATAAAAATACGTATAATCAGGGGCGGACCTAGCCGATATTTGTAGGGGGGGGCCGAGATTTTTTTTAATAGGAAACTCGATACATTTTTGATTTTTTCATACAATGGCAAAAGTTAACCTAAGATAAAATAATTTTATTATTCTTATTTAAGTTTTTTGTTAACAAACTCGACATTTTTATTTTTGATAAAATGTCAAAACTAATTTAAGTAATAGCATAATTGTATTCAATAAAGGGTAAAAAAATACACCAACAATTTTCTTTAAAAGTATGAATTTTTAAACACTCAATACATATATTTAAGATGCAATCAAGTTGAACAGAAACAAACAAAAAATGCAATAAATGAAAGGACAAATGTGTCACTGATATGTCTAATATCAAGTAAAACTATGTTTTTGACATATGTAATTATAGTACAATGTTGGTCTCATAATTCAACACAAAATCACATTTATCATGGTTAATGAACATGAAGCTTGATTAAATGCAAAGTTCATGAAAAATTCCGATTAACTAATTAAAAGAAAAATAAAGCTAGATGAATTTGAGGATAAAACGGAGAAAAAAATGTTAACAAAAGAGTTGATATAAATTAAATTTTCAGAAAAAAGATAATTTTGTTTATCATGAATCTAGACTAAATTGTAGAAAAAACTTGAATCATTATTTAAAAAAAATACCATAAAAAAGAAAACTTGGGTCATTTGGGAATTGAAATGAACTAAGGCATTATTGAGTCCACATTATCGAAAAATAATATTTAAAACAAAAGAGAGGACTTGGGCCACCCTGAAATCGAACTCAGGAAACAAAAAAAAAAAGGAATAATACTAAAAACAAAAGAGAGGACTTGGGCCACCCTGGAATCGAACTCAGGAAACAAAAAAAAAAAGGAATTGGGCCGCCTCTGAGAATTGAACTTGAGCACTCAAGTTTCACTTGAGGTAAGATACCACTGCACCAAACAATAATTTATGTATATTTATATATACATTTTAAGTTATATCATTTTCTGGGGGGACCATGGCCCCCCCAGTCCCCAAAGAGGTCCGCCCCTGCGTATAATGATATCATGTCCTTTTTCTTCAATAACTATTATATACATGCCATGTATATGTCATCAATATATAATAGTAAAAAAAACTACAATTAGTGACACATATTTAGTACTCTGTCCGTTTCATAATAAGTATTGTTTTAGAAAACCACAAAAAAAAAAAAAAAATCAAAATATATTTTGCACTTATTTATTACACCTAAAAACTCTATCTTATCACATTTTGTGTTAAGGGCATTTTAGGTATATAAATATATTTTTAAAATCATGCTATTGATTAGATTTCTTAATACCCGTGCAAAATTATCAAACGATACTTATTATGGAACGAAGAGAGTAATCATATCTACTTTTGTCATATATTTTAACATTGGTTGAGTGACAATATTTAGGTTGTCACTACTAATTGGTTTATGGTGGTGAATTAATAACAATTATTTTCATTAATACATAGTTGTAATAATTGTGACAAACTTAGCTTAGCTGCTAAGTGCGTTTTTCTGTTTTGGCCCTTTCCTGGGTTACAACCATGTTTAATTTTTTATTAAAGTAATAATATTAGTTTTAAATTGTTTTTCCGTGCATGACATTAGTATTTTAATGCTGCCTGTCCCCTTAGTTTTAAAGCAAGCCCCTGGTTTTGTGAAACTAAAACTAGGGCCGCAAGGAAAAAATGAAAACCACTAGGGCCGCATGCATGACGTATACTGGAACGGGTCAGCCCGATATCCGATTTGGTGTCCATATTCTGGGAATAGACAATATATACGCAATTGACCTTTACATTGTTTACTTTCTTGTGCAATACTTTAAGTTGTTTGATTACTGTTATTAACAAGATTAAATTGATAATTGGTTATATATACAAATTAGATATGAGTATTAAACTTGAAGTACGGAAGTTTATGCTTTAAGTATGCTCTGACCCATTCTTATTTTAATTCACATATAAGTTAAGTATTTTTTGTTAGACTACTTTTTATTTGTGTGTAAATTGTAGGTCTGCATTACAATTTTCCTTTAGTTCAGGTTCAGCGTCACATTGCCAAATATTCGTTAAATGGGCCTATAAAATACTGTTTTATGATTTTATCCATTTCCACTCATCAGATTGAGGTCTGTGTTGTTGGGCCATGAGAAAGGTTTGGCCCAAATGTAGACCTTCTACATAAATGTTTTAGAACATCCAAATTTGTTTATAATATTTCGGATATATTCAGCCAGGGTTTTATGAACATAGCAAAGTAGGCAAATCTCATTTACCGGAAATTCACCTATTTTTCGGTAGTTATAAAAGTATATTTTTAAACCACTCAAGTAATTCTGTTTTTGAATCTAGGGAAATTCTTATCCAGACCGGCTTTGGTCGAACCCAAAGTAATTACATGGCAAGTGCAATACACTTGCTTTGGGCTTGGATGTAACTCCCAGGAGAGTGACCAATCACAATGCAAGTGCAATACACTTGCTTGGTGGTTGGATGGGTTTGGCCAAGCCAGACTTGAACAAGAATTTTCCTTGAATCTAATGGGCCAGTCCGAAACTTGATTTCGTGTCTGTATTCTTTCAGGTAAACTTTATAAAAGGCTTGGAGGGCTTATCCAGCTTACGTTACATGATGTTAACTTATTAATATATTCTTATATGTTAATATACATTTATAGTCTTGTGCCCGTATTAAAATTTGGGTATGTGTTAAATGAATTAGCTAAACCATTTAATATAAATAAGAGTAATTAATAAAATAATATATTCCCTTCTTTCCACAACGGATATGATGTAAGTATATGTTATATCAGTTTGTCAATAAATATTTCTCACACATCACAGATTCTATCATTTAGGCACATAAATGTCATTATGCTTTTCAGTTCATATTTATTGAATAAGAAATAAATATAATCTTGTTTTGTATATAATCACATTAAAAGATAAAATGAAAGCAAATTTATCAAAATATTTAAACATACTTGCACGTATCGTCATATCCAAATGAATTAATGTATTTAGTTTAGGGCCGAATTGGGCTCTAGGCAGTTGCCTAGGACCTCAAGCTTTAGGGGCCCAATTGTTGTATACAAATAAAAAAAATCTAGTAATCACCCAGTAATTTTTTTACTTTTGGTTTCTCAAGAATTTTTATTTTTTTCGAGGTGCATCGGACTCATTAAGTGGGAACTTCTTCAAACAGGAATTCAAACATGAGTTCGCTACTTTGTAGTGGAGTTCAGTGTCACTACTAGAATTAATAAAAATTTCCACCGAAATATTCCAACCGAACATAATCGGTGGGAATATTTCATGAATTCCCACCGAAAATAATTTCGGTGGGAATATTTAGAAAGGTAAAAATTCCGACCGAATATTTCGGTCGGAATAAAAAATATTCCCACCGATTTTGAAAATCGGTGGGAATTTCATTGTTTCCATTTGTCCCGGAAATTTCATGTTATAAATCATGTGTGTTATATATGAGATTATATATTTGTGAATATGGTCGTCATATATAAAATGAATTATGTCGAAACCTTCAATTATATTATTTAAGAAATTAGAAACAACACATTAGTTTTTTTTACCGTAATATTTATAATCAATAGAAATTCAGTTTAATTTCCACCCCCGTTTTATTAGATTACTTTGCTTGGGTCTATGTCACTAATTATAATGACTTCATACTATATCAAAAGAATAAAATAAACATGTGAAAAGATCATATTGTTTAATTTACAACAATTATAAACGTCCATTAAAATATTTAGAATTTATGTATTGAGTTAATTATAACTTATAAAATATGTATATTTTATAACGATTGAACCGGTTCAAAAAACAAAATGAATGACCGTGAGGATTAACTTCAAAATTGTATAAACAACCCTATGTTTTTAGGATTTTATTAAAAAATAGTCCTGCAATATCACAAAACATGTATTTAGGCATCTAATTTTCACTATATTTCAATTTTAGTCTTATGATGTGTGCCTCATATTGTCACAGGAATATACGTATAATACTGTATACAGGACCTCTTTGGCAAAATTGCAAAAAAGGTCCCAAACTAATTAGTGATTTTGGATTTTCGTCCCAATCTATATCACTTAGCCAATTTAGTCCCGCAATTTTATATGTTTTTGGAATATCGTCCCACTTGCCACATAGATGCTTACATGTCATGACGTGGCACATTTATCATAAACAATTATATAAGATTGCAGAATTCGTCACAAACTATATTAACTCGCCGAATTTCGTCTCACAATTTGTCATTTGGCATGAATTTAGTCCATTATTAAATTTCTAATTTTATGAAAATTTGAATGTAAAAAATAAAAAAAATTAAATACATAGAATTCCCACCGAAATATTCGGTCGGAATAAAAAGAATTCCAACCGATTTCAAAATCGGTGGTAATATTAATATTCCCACCGATTTTGAAATCAGTGGGAAAATTAAAAATTCCCACCGATTTTGAAATCGGTGGGAATTTTTAATTTATTTCTCTCCCTCCCGATTCACACTATAACTACCAGTTCTATCTCTATATTTTTTAAAAGAAAAATTTCTTCATCATCTCTCCTTCTCTCTGCGCCGGCCACCACACCACCAACACCACCGGCCACCGTACCACCAGCAGCTAGGCTAGCTATATATCTCTTCTCTGCACCGGCCACCGTACGTACCACAAGCAGCCACCGATTCCGCGCGCCCACCACCTACGTAACACCACCGCTGCCGTAGCACCACCGCTGGGAAGGCACCTCCATTCTTTCTTCTCCATAGCAAGATCTAAAGGTATATGTCTTTCTTTACATATGTTTTTGTTCTAGATCTAGATCTTGAATTTTGAGATGGGTTGGTTATATATATTCTGTATATATATGATGAATGTATAATGAGTTTAATGAGTGGAGAACAAATTCAGTTTTTGATTCGTGTAGTAATAATTGTTGCTAGTTTATTCTTGTGAAGTTGTGATTTAAAATTGATATTTTGAGCATTTTTTTTTCCAGAAATCTGTGATTTCTCCAGAAGTTGTTCTAAATCTGATTATTTTTTGACCACCAGCCTGCAAGAGATAAAGGCAGAATGAGTTTTTTAGAACTTAATTTAAGCAAAATATGGTTGAGATATCTTCCAGGGCTCTTAATTTGTTAGCTTGCATTATAAACTACATTTTTTTTTAGAACTATAGTTACCTTCGATACATTGTTTTTGAAAATGTAACAGTTTGAGTTTTAATGGCAAAGTTTTTGTGATTTTGACTTTTATCACTTTTCAATTATAGCGTAATATATATATATATATATATATATATATATATATATATATATAAGTATTAAGTAATAATAATGAGCTTATGAGACATACATAAATAGCTAGCACATAGAAATTTATGTCATCTAATTGTTAGGATTTGAGAATACCTGAGGGATGGATACGAGTAAAAGTAATTAAGTTGTGTGTTTAATTCAATTTTTATCCGTATAGAATAATACCCTAACCCTAACTTTAAATGTTAGGATTAAATTATTTCATAACATTTTGATTGAATTATAATTATTCTTTGTAGATTATAATTATTTCATAACAATTACTATGTTTTTGAATCAGGCTGCTCTAGCTCATCAACCGCTCCCGCCGAGACATTCCCAAATGCAAAACTCGGACGACGTTTCTGAAACACCAAATATGTAGTCTTATGATTTATTAAACAAGTATTGAATGTTTGTAATATAGGATGATTATGTATTGTAAGAATTGAATATTTTGTTATGAGTAGATGGACATTTATGTAATTCATTGTCGAGAATTCATACGTATTACAAATTTAAAAAAAAAATTATTTTCGGAAATTAAAAAAAAAAAAAATTTGAAATATATATGAATTCCCACGGAAATTATTTCGGTGGGAATATATATATTCCCACCGAAATTGAATCGGTGGGAATAAATATTCCCACCGAAATATTCGGTGAGAATTTAATTCCCACCGATTTTGAAATGGTTGGAATTTATATTCCCACCGAATATTTCGGTGGGAATTTCGGTAGGAAAACTGTCGGTGGGAATTTCGGTGGGAATCCGATTCCGACCCGACTTTTTCCCACCGATTTTTTTGGTGGGAATTTCGGTGGGAATTTTTCTTGTTTCTAGTAGTGTGTTTTAAAAACTGGACCGAATAATAAACTGGTGAGCCAATTGACCACTGATTTTACTGATCGGACATGTAGGGCCACTGGTCGGACCGGTATGACATCATTATTATATAATATTAATTATTAATTGTAATTTATGTACTATGTTCTATTAGATGGAGAAGTTAACCCTTAAATTGCAGATTTCACCAAACTAATTTTATATGCTAATTGCATAATATAATAAAGAAATTGTTAAATATATTATGAATAACATATAATTCATAACATAATTAACAATTATTTTTATTATATAATGCAACTAACACATTAAATTAAATAGTCACGTGCAATGTACGTGCATTTTTCTACTAGTTAAAAGATATATGAGATGGTATCGACTCGAGTTTTTTCTGGATTTTCCAGATCCATATAATAATAATACAACTCGAAATACTATTATTATTGTTGTTTTAGTTATTGCGGATTTAATACTAGATATTTCATTGGCTTCTTAATAATAAAGGCAATAAAACAAAAATCAAATGAAGAATTTCACAGTAAGCTTATGATTTCATATTTTGTTGATTTCTACTAAAGTTCAATTCTCTGCAATAACTAAACCAATTGTTCTCTTTTACTTGGTGAAGATGCAGACGAAATTAGCTTTGTTGAGTCCTTGCATTATGAGTTTGGAAAAATCATGATTGCGACAAACTATTTTTCTGAGGCGAACAAGTTGGGCAATGTGGATTTGGAGCTGTTTACAAGGTTAAGAGATTATGTTTGTTATGTATACATATTTAATGAAGAATGATAATGATAATGATAAGTAACAGGAGCAAGGTATGATCCAATTTCAGGGAAAACTTCTAAACAACCAAGAATTACATGTGAAAAGATTGGCTAGGGATTTAGGACAAGATGATCTGGAATTTAAGAACGAGGTCATGTTATTGTCTAGGCTTCAACACAGGAAATTAGTTAGGCTATTGGGTTTCTCCCTAGAAGGAACCGATAAACTTCTCGTGTGTGAATTCGTTCAGAATGTGAGTCTTGATCATTTCATATTTGGTAAGAAGTCACTTAATTCATAGTATTACAAATTGATCCTTATTGCAAAATAATTGTACGTTCATTAATAGCTATTGGTCTCGTTAAAAACTATTGTAATGCATCTCTTGCATTTTTGTATGCTTAATTGGCCATGTAGATCCTACCAGATGTTCCTACTTGGATTGGAATAGACGTTTCAAGATCATAGGGGTATAGCCAGAGGACTCCTCTATCTTCACGAAGATTATTGACTTAGGATCATATATCGGGATCTCAAGGCTAGTAATGTTCTATTAGATAGAGAGGTTAACCCCAAAATTGTAGATTTTACCAAAATATTTTTGTATGTTAATTGCATCATATAATAAAAGACTTGTTAAATATATTATGAATATTGTTATTTGAGTTGTTTATTATATAATACAATTAACTTATAATTAACAATTCTTTTTATTATATAAGACCACTAACACATGAAATTAATTAGTCACTTGCAATTTATGTGCATTTTTCTACTAGTTAAAAAAATATTTGAGATGGTATCGACTCAAGTTTCTCTGGATTTTGCAGGTCCATATAATAATAATACCACTCGAACTACTATTATTATTATTGTTGTTTTAGTTGTTGGATTTAATAGTAGATGTTTCATTGACTTCTTAATAATAAAGACAATAAAACAAAAGTCAAATGAAAAATTTCAGAGTAAGCTTATGATTTCTTCTTTTGTTGATTTCTACTAAAGTTCAATAATTCTCTGCAACAACTAAACCAATTGTTCTCTTTTACTTGGTGAAGATGCAGACGAAATTAGCTTTGTTGAGACCTTGCATTATGAGTTTGGAAAAATCATGATTGCAATGAACGATTTTTCTGAGGCCAACAAGTTGGGCAAGGTGGATTTGGAGCTGTTTACAAGGTTATGAGATTATGTTGGTTATGTATACATATTTAGTGAAGAATGATAATGATATGTAACAAGAGTGTATGATCAAATTTTAGGGAAAACTTCTAAACAGATAAGAAATAGATGTGAAAAAAATGGCTAGGGATTTAGAACAAGGTGATCTGGAATTTAAGAACGTGGTCATGTTATTGGCTAGGCTTCAACACAAGAATTTGGTTAGGCTGTTGTGTTTCAACATAGGAATTTGGTTATCGTGAATGAATCGTTCAGAATGCGAGCCTTGATCTTTTCATATTTGGTGAGAAGTCATTTAATTCACAGTATTACAAAATGATCATTATTGCAAAATAATTGCACGTTCATTAATAGTTATTGGTCTCTTTAAAAACTATTGTAATTCAGTTCTTGCATTGTTGTATGTTTAATTGGCCATGTACATCCTACCAAACTTCCTACTTGGATTGTAATTAACGTTTCAAGATCATAGGGGGCATAGTCAGGGACTTCTCTATCTTCGCGAAGATTCTCGACTTAGGATCATATCACTGATCTCAAGGCCAATAATATTCTATTAGATGGAGAGGTTAACCCTTAAATTGCAGATTTTACCAAACTAATTTTATATGTTAATTGCATCATATAATAAAAGACTTGTTAAATATATTACGAATATTGTTATTTGAGTTGTTTATTATAATGCAATTAACATATAATTCATAACATAATTAACAATTCTTTTATTATATAATGCAATTAACACATGAAATTAATTCGTCACGTGCAATGCACGTGCATTTTTCTACTAGTTATTAAAAAATGTAAGAGATGGTATCGACTCAAGTTTCTCTGGATTTTGCAGGTCCATGTAATAATAATACAACTTGAAATACTATTATTAGTGTTGTTTTCATTGTTGGGGATTTAATACTTAAAAACAATATTACTAAAATACTTACAAAAATTTAAAATTTAGTTTATAGCTTTCAATTTATCATATAATATTATTAACTTACGTTATCATGATAATAATTTAAATAAACTATATAATAAAATATTATAAATATCAAAATAACAATATTCAATTAAAAAATATTTAAAGAAAACTAATAATAGATTAGAAATTTTACAATAAACTTTTGCAATATACAAAATATAAAATCTGATCTCTTAAATATTGAATTTTCATAATAAATACGAATATAATTTTTTGCCCCTTTTTATCCTAATATTATAGTTTAAAATAAAAAATAAAAAATAAAAAAGACAAAACTTATTTCATTTTAAAACATTTATATCACTTTAAAGAAATTTAGTACTAAAATTTACAAAAGAAAAATCTCTCATTTGATGAACTAGTGAAATATTAGGTATTTAATATTAATTGTCACAAACTAATTATAGTACATTAGCTTGTAAATGTTTCATTAGTATATGTAAATTTGTTTAGAGAAAATGTCAAGAAAGGTGTTTGGTTTAAGTGGTTGTAAGTTATTGACTTTTTCCTGGTCATGGGTTCAACTTCCACAATCTACAAATTTTAAATATTTATCAACATTAAACCAAAAAAAAAAAATTAATTTTAAAAAAAGGACAGAACCGACGGTTCATCCGGTCTGCCGAATCCCCGATTTTTGACCGGTTCAACACGATTCACCGTCGGTCTTATTCTCACTGGTTAATTAGGGGTTTCGGACCTTACAGTCACCGGTTGGCGGTCAAACTTATTGAACCGGTAAATTCGATCCGATTTTAATTACATTGATAATGACTAATCTATAGGCCTGTCAATCGGGCCTTCTGAGCCGAGCCTTTAATTGCTCAAACTCAAATACCGTCGGGCTTCATGTCTATAGGCTCAAACTCAAATGTCATCGGGTTTCACATCTATGAGCTCAAACTCGGCTCATGTAATTTTTCGGGCTTCGGGTTTATATCGGGCTCATATCGGGTTTGCTCACTCTAGCAAATTTTACTTAACAAATAAAAAACTATGCATTCTTTAAATGCAATATATAGACAATTTTATTTAATTCACAAGAATATACAAATTTTATACTCGTAATCAATAACATAGAACATTAAATATAATTGTAAAATGTCAAGACTCGCAATTTTTCACCATTTATTTTTATTTTTCTCTTTTTTCTTTTTGTTTATTACGTTCCCTTTGACCTGCGGAAACATTAGTATAATTCATATATGTGGTGGATTATTTGTAGTAATTAGTATACTTATAACAATAGCACCAATAATTTATAGTAGTAATATTTAAGATAATAATATATTCGGGCCTTATTCGGGTTGAGCCTTGTAAGGCTCGAGCTCGGCTCATAAATTAATCGGTTTTAGTATAATGGCTCAAACTCAGCCCGGCTCACAATTATTCGGGTTCGGGTCAAATTTAATCGGGCCGATCCATCGGGCTTCGGGTAGGCCCGGCTCAATTGACAGTCCTACTAATCTATTCCACTAACTCAATCGCATGTTGTGTAATCACCCAATATATGTAACACACGTTCGATACCTGTATTTCCACCCCATGGACGCTCAGCCCAGGCCCATCCCTTTATCCCCTATTTGCTATGTTGTTGGACCGTTACAATAAAAAGAAAAAAACTATTTACGACATAGCAGAATTTAGTCACAAATTTAAGAAATATGGGAATCAGATTTAGTGTCTATTTTGCTCTTATTTTCCTCCAACAAATCAAATTATATAATTTCCTTGTCAGTTTCTCTTATCAGTTTTTAGAATTTGATTCTCCATCGGGTTTTTTTTCCCTCTCCCAACCCACCATCAAGTGATTAAACAAAATTCATATTTAAACATTGAATATTCCTCTTCATTCCCAAAAAAAAAAAAAAACACTTGGATATTTTATATTCAAGATTTATAGTTTTTTTTTTTTTTTTTTAAATTGACTATGTTCTACTTTATCAAGAAAAAAATTTGAATTTTACTTTTTGGGACTGAATTTGTGTTACTAATCTATTTTGGTTTTTTGAGTATTTGCAGGATAACATTCAATTTGTTTAGAAATCTTTGAGCAATTAATCCTTCAATTGGTAGTTGAATTGCTACATTCTAAAATAAAATCTTTGAATTTTATTTTACTAATCTATTTTGTTACTTGCTAATATCTTTGAGGAGTTTTTCAAAATTAAAATTAATAAAAAAATTTATTTACGATCAACTATGTAACAAGAAAAATTAAGTGAATTGATCATTTTACCTATAAGAAAAAATATGTTGAGAATATGAGGATTAAATCAATACTTCCGAGTCTCCTAAAGCAATAAAATATTTTTTTATACGATAAAGAACCATGATTTCGGATTTCACCTAGGGTTCCAAAAGTCTAGGGTCGGCCCTGATTTAGTTCTTATAATATGAACTCTAATTAAAGTGAATGAAAGATAAAATTAATCAATGTTGTTGAATAGTTTAACAACCAAAGAAATGTAATTCAAGTACTGACATCTTCATATAAATTCAAGTCAGAGAATGCTTTTAAAACAAAAGTTAATTTACTATCTGTAAAATATGGACAAAATATGAATTCACAAACAAAGTTAAGGCCTCTAATTTAATACTAGTCTTTCATAGTGGTTTATTATTTGTAATTTTTTATAGTACTTGAGGACAATTATTGAAATAATTTGAAGTAACGATTGATCATGAATGTATTCTAAAAAAAAAAAAAATTTAATAATATCAAAATAAATTTTGATTTAATTAATTATTTAATCGTTGAACCAAACCTCGATTAACTAGTTTGGTTTTTGTGCGAGGTTCAATATAATGGACCTCATAAGACATATACCCAAGAATAATAATCCACATACAAAATTTTCAAACACTAAACCTGAACTAGGTACCCACATTGAAAATCTAAAATAGTAAATATTAATCCCAAGGAAATGAATTTATACTTTAATTTCTAAACAAATATAATTAACAAGAATTTTAAAACACAAAGTTGGTGGCTCCTAGAGGCACCGATGGCTCCAGCGCGAAGCTAAAAGAGGATTCTTTAACTTCTAAAAGGTCCCAAGTCCCCAACACAAAAGGGTCATCAACCCTTTGGGTGGTACTAAAATCAATTATCATAAAATAATAATTGTACTAGAAAATTATTCTTTTAATTGTTGAAATGAAAGTTCAAAGGATCAAACTCATTCTTTTATGGGCGAGGGTCAATGTACCTCAAAAGAAATACTCGAAAACCCTCAGGCCTCAACAACTAATTCTTAAACCTTTTTTTTTTCTCTAAAAACATGAATTATATAATTAAACACGTTAAAATTCGATTTAAAATAAAGACTTCAAAACAAAAAGGAGGACAAAAGCAAATTTTAGCCTTATCCAATTCTTTAAATAATACATTATCCATAGTACAAGCTGGGCCCAGTGTAAGATACATAATGTTATTTTGGGTACACCTGTCTTATCTTCGTGACACAAGTTTTCATGTTTCTTATTTCATCTGTCCCATCAAATTCTGTGATTTATTTTCAAGATCATACTATATTTCGCCACGTCAAAAAGAACAATAAAATATTGTCGTTTGAATTTGATTAATTACTAAAGATAAAGTATTGAGATTAGAATCCTAAGTTCTTCACAATATTAACGTAATATGTTCTTATAAATTTTTTATTTGAAAGTTAACAATTGACAAGATAACTGACTATTAAGATGGTGTTTTCCCTCTTTCTCTCAAGTATTCATATCGAATAAATGCATTTTATTGATCAAAAATAGGTTATAATCCACAATTTACAATTTATGAAAAGAAGTTTATTAATAAATACTACTACGGTTTAACTTAAATGGTTTTGGATGATATTATATAGTAGCATAGTCATATTCTGTTTTCTTTTCAGCTACAATATTATTTTATATGTATGCTCGTAAAAAAATTCAAACTATACAAAATCAGATATATAGTTTAATTGATGACCACATCAAATAAGTGAATTATATAGTTTTCGGATAACCCTTTTAACACAAAGTTCATAAGTAATTATTCAGTAATTTAGCACCTGTCCAATCACTTGATTTCAGACTAAATAGATTTACACTTATTTTTTTTCTTTGAGAGATACACCATTACATTCTACTATATGTTAAACCTATTTGAAGAGATATGATGGGAATACAGAAAAAATATCACATTCAAAACTTTAATAAAAAGAAATTGATTTCAGATAGTATAAAATACGAGATTTGAGCCATTAGATTCAATCAAAAAATATTTCCTTATCATCTGATGGCTACAACCAAGATATCCTATTTGCACGCGAAAATTGTAGCTAATATGTGCCGTCACATATACAACGTGCATTCGCCGCGTACACTACTGAAAAAGAAAAGGCCGAAAAAGGATAACGCTAAAAATAAATAAAATTAGCTCAGAACAGAAACATTTAATTAAAAAAATTAATTCCACTAAATATTACATTAATATTCCATCTAAATCATCTCGTACGAGCTGCCGCGGGAAACAAATGCCCGCCGCCGTTAACGGTGGCGTCAAAACCGACGGCTCGGCACTTGACGGCGCCGTGACTCTGATTCACCTGTGAAGCGGATGAAAACGACGCCAGAAATAGATTCGTCGTCCGTCGGTAAGGTCCGAGCCATTTATTCTGCATGAACCGGTGTTTCCTCCACGGCGGCAGAAGGAGGCCTCTGCTCTTCAACGATCGCTTCGCGGCGTCACACACAACTTTCAAAATTTGCTTCAGATCTTCAATTTTCCCTACGAAAACCCTAGGAATGTACGGCAGTAGACGCTCGTACGAAGTCGTCGGCCTCGCGATTTCGAATTCCGACGCAAAATCCAAATCGACGAAGTATCTCGTCGAGCATTCCGTCCGTACAACGTCGATGAACTCGTAGCTTCCGGCGGTGAGTCCGCCGCAGCTCTCCCACTTCGTCTTACAAATCGCCGCATTAAAACCACAATCTCTTAAATACGCCATCACATTTCTCCTCATAATTTGTTTATTTGATTTCAAGCAGGAAAACAGTTTCACGGCTTTCAATACTTTAGTAATTAGAACATTCTGGAACGCGTCTCTCTGATCCTGCAAAATCATTTTAATCGAATCAACATTTACATCACGCGCTTCGTACATTAACGGATCATGATCACACTCCAAATCCAAATCCGTATCGCTATTTTCCGCCAGTGAACCTCCGGCTTCATCCACTCCGAGACCGAAGAAAAGCTCGGAAAAGTTAGGGGAGGTGACGTCATCATAGTTTTGAGCGCTGTGTTCGCTGCCGCTGCTTGCGTAATCCAGTTCAACCGTGACCCGGCCGACGATCCGCGCTTTGGCCTTATCATCTAACGGGTCAGTCACTCTTTTCATTCTCGTGAAAACTCCAGGCATCATTTTGTTCTTTATAATAGTCAGGTTTTGGATAAAGAAATTAAAATTAAGTGCCTTTTTTTTGTTAGAAGTACGTCGGGATTTATAGTAATAAAGACGTTCTTTGGTAACAAAAGAGACACTTGACTCCTAGAGAAGAAGAATGTTTAAGTGCTTAAAATGGGTTTAAGCCGAGGTATATATGAGCGAATATTCCCATATAAAACTCGAATGTATAAATAAAAATAAATAAATTTGTGATTTTCGTATGGATAAAAATGGGGTAGTGGAAAAGGATATACTGGGGTGTATCCGTATCGATCCAAATTTGGGTTCCATTACTAGGAGTACAGTGCATGCGGCAAATCCGTTGGATTATGGTAGCTGTAAAATGGTTGGTTAGGTGGACGGTGTAGATTGAGCCACGTAGATTTATATACATTTAGCATGTGGTAGGCACTTGCGGGCACGAGGAGTTCTGGTGCCTTCTGGTGTCGTGGAAAATTCAAAGTGAATTAGTAGTTACTACTACATAAAGATTATTGATGGAAAAGACATGCATTATTAGTTTAAAATTACTACTTTCTCCATTCCATTTTATCGGTCGTTTTAGAACATGTATTAGGAAAAAAATACTCCCTCCGTTTCATAATATCTATCACTTTGAAAAGTTTTTCTTGTGCCATATTATTTGTCACTTTAGATTTTCAATAAAGCATTAATTACTCTTTTTCCATTTTTGCCATTTATGCTCATAAATTTTCTCAAACATTAGTGGAGGATAATTAATTAAAAGGGTATCTTAGTCTTTTTCATTTTTTCCTCTCTAGAATTCAGCTATATTCAATGATTTTCTTAATTTGTGTGCATACATGTGAAATGATAGATATTTTGAAACGGAGGGAGTAAAATGTATGCCTAAAATACTTTTATTGGTTAGTAATAATAAAAGAGAGAGAAAAACAAGGAAGTGGTAAGATTAAAATTAATAAATAAGGGTAAATTTGAAAAATAGGTAATTTATGTTTCATTAGAATCCTAAAACGACATAATTTTTGGAACAAAACAAGTGTCTTTTTATGACAGAATTAGGACTACCAGTCCTCATTAATGAACCTTAACTCCACACCCATTGTTATTTCTTTTTGAGTTAATTAAGTACTCCCTGTGTTCCAAATTATCTGTCATTTTAGAGAAAAAAAATTATCCCAAATTATTTGTCACTTTAGGATTTTAATACACCATTAATTACATATTTTAGGTATGTAAGAGAAAAAGTAAGTGAGAGAGTGTAAAACTTGAATAACGTGTAAATAGCTAGTGGTGAGATAAATAAAGAATAAGGATATTTTAGGTATATCATTTATTTTTTCCTTAAAGTTGAGGCTATTTAGTAGGTACCTTAATATGTGTGAAAACATGTAAAAAGACAAATAATTTGGGATAGAGGGAGAGAGAGTATATTTTTTTTTTGCCAATTTGTGGTGAGATCTTGACCCTTACCTGTTACCAAAGATTTACTCCCTCTATCCCAAATTATCTGTTTTTTTAGAGAAATTTTTTTGTCCCAAATTATTTATCGCTTTAGGATATCGATACAATACTAATTACTGATTTTTCTATTTTGCCCTTAAGAAATAGAGTGCAAAATTTGAATAACGTGTAAATAGTTAATGCTGAGATAAATAGAGAATAAGGGTATTTTAGGTATATAATTTATTTTTTTCACTAAAATTGAGGCTATTTATTAAATACCTTAATATGTGTGAAAACATGTAAAATGACAGATAATTTGGGACAGAGGGAGTAATAATTAATCATACAAAGAATTTGGGCCTGTTTGTTTGGCGTTTGGGAAAGTAGTGGAGGTTTGTGAAATAATCTCGATTTGCGTAATGTTGTTTGTTTGGGTTTTGAGAGAGTAGTTTGAGAAATAAAGTAGGTGTATGTTTTTTTGGAAGAGTTGGGTTGTAGGTGTAAGACGTGTAAGACTTTATCAAATCATGTTTGTTATGTGAGATAAATTGTGTAAGAGATAGGTTACTTTATGTCAAATCAAAGTAGAGTTTGTATAGGTTTTGTTTAGAGATAAGAAAATTGTTGTTTGTTTGGCTTTTGAGAAAGTAGTTTGAGAAAATTAATGGATGAAAAATTTATTTCGAAAAATAGAAAACATGTTTGTTTGACATTTCCCAAACACGAAAAAATTCTGGGAAACGCCAAACAAACAGGCCTTTATTGTGGGATACGAAAAAGATTTGTTAATTAATTACTTTTGGTTTCCCTAGGATATGTTTCTGGTAAATTATAGAACTTCCATGGTTAGATCACATCTCAGACGTCATTTGGTATATATGCAAGCTACACTCATATTTCATAAATAAACTTGCATTATCCTAAATTAAATTTAAATCTATTAATAATTATATAATGTTTTCATTTGTACATTCTCTTGTTACATTACAATAATTTATCTTCTCTTGTTTACTCCGTTGTACTCTGATTAAAAATGTGATGTATAATTTTTATAGAAACTTCATTATTTATTATTTAAGTACTCGTGTAATAACAATTAAATGAAAACATGAGCATAATAACTTGTCAAAGTGCATAATGAATGATGATTATTGTAACAAAGTACAAAGATAAACAAATAACGAACCGCCCATGATCTCTTGATCATGGAGCCTCATCCTTAACCAACATGCTAAGGTGCCATGATTGAAAAGTAAAACGAGAAAACATAAGTGTATATAAATTGACCATTAGTAGTATACAATTGTATAATTGATCATTACATTGAATAGATCTGCAGCCTAACAAAGAAAAAACACTATATAAATTGATCCTTTGTCTTTTAAAAAAATATCAGAGACGCTAATAAATCTAGATACACTTCATAATATACCAAAACTAAAGCACCTTAACATTTAATAATATTCCTTATTACAATATAGAAGAAGAAGATGGGATGAAGTTGAATAGTACTGCCTAGAGCCTCTAGTCAGTCAGGTCTTGGCTTGTTAAGGGGGCGTGGTACGTAGTATGGTCCGTGGCTCTTGGCAAGTGCAAAAGGTAAAGACAAGAGAAATCGTTAATGGGGATTGGGATATAGATTTGGATTTTGACTAACGTATTAATTCATTCTAGATAAACTCAAATACAGTACTACTAGCTAGTATTTTAACTAGAGATATGCTGTCTTGGGTTGCAAGTAACATTTATTTATTTGGCTGCATGTTTTGTACCAATCTAAAAGACTTAATTGGCTATACGTGTTCGCAGTTGGATTCACTTCTTCTTAAATTGCATTGATTAATTAATAATTAACCCAAACACAAGTTTTCCTTATTTATTTCTTCTCTCTACTCTTCCCCTTCCCTCCAATAAATGAATGCTACATTAATAATTACACTGATAGTTGTCATTTTTAGTTCCTCTTCATTTATTTATCTTCTATATTTTTGTTTATTTTATTATATATTGTATATATACTCTGTTTATAAAATATTTACACTTTTGATACCATTGTTACTTTACAAAATATATTTTAGTTCTTTAAAATATCAAGCTTTCAATTACGTTATCACTACAAAAAAATTAAATTTTAGTGATAAAATTTTATGTGATAATGTTAAAGTTGTCACTTCTTATATATATTAAGTGACAAGAACTCAAATATTGTCATTAAAATGATTTTCATAAACATACTAGTGACAAGAATTGTAAAAAATTGTCACTATTGACATTTAGCGATACCCCAAAAGTGACAACCAAAAAGTTGTCACTAAACCATAGTGACGATTTTTATTGTCACTAGGTTATCACTAAAAAGGTGTCGCTAATTGTCAATAGTGACAACTTAAGTCACCATATATTTGTCATTAATAGCTATTAGTGACAACTTAAAAACATATATTGTCACTATTGCACTTGTCACTATTATTATTATGACAAAATTAATATTTTTATCACTAAATGCATACAAAGAGTGACAACTTTCATATTATCACTTAATTTTTTGTCACTTAAGCTCAATTTTCTTGTAGTGTATGTATTTAACTTTTTTCTGGTAATTTTAATCCTATTGCTGCCCAAAACACACAGTTTCAGCAGGAAGTCATATTCGTGCCCCATGACCTTCAGTTTGACAATTTTGGATTAAAATTTCAAGAAAAAGATTAATTACATGACATAATAACAAGGATGAATTCAATCGCAGAAAAGGAAAATGATATATAGATTTATTTATTTATTTTAGAATAGGGTATACGGATTTTCTTAGATTACAGTATCTAAAACACCCATGAACTCTCAGTTGGTGGGCTTACCGGAGAGGAATCTGCATCTGAATTGGGCTATATAGTTGACAATTCAATTATCATAAGCAAATAAATTTTATGGGCCAAACTTGTAAATAGTTATATACAATTCATACCTATAAAATGAAACAAAATCAGTGGTCCTCTCGAAGTGGGCTTCAAGCTCATGAGTCATGACACCCTCGGAAATGGAATACTTCTTTTGCTAAATATAGAAGATTATCAGAAAACTTAATTTTTTGTCATACTTTTTTATAAAATTAAACTCTTGGCAAATTTGGACACCAGAGAATCTTAAATTATTAATCCCTGTCATACACTTGCGGTTGTTACATGGAAAAACATCAATTATTTATTATTGGATATTAGATAATATAGGTTGTTAGTTTGGGCCCTTTTGTATTTTATCATTAGTTTAGGATTATATTTGTTATTTTCCTTCTTTTAGTTTTGTTATTAACCGCCTTTGTTCCCTATATTATAACTTATAGGACTTATAGGAGACGATGGCAGTTTGAACAGTGCCAATAAGTTTTGTTTCCTTTTTTTTTTGTCATTTTAAATGTTAAACAACACCGTTTAGCTCATTTTTGGCTTCCACTGTGTTTGGGCCTATTTTCCTTTCTTCTTTTTGTTTGTCTTTTAATTCCACGGTCCGTCTCTTCAGGTGGGACCCATTTCTTTAACTTTTTTTTTTAATTTATATCCATCGTATGTAAAACGACGACGTTTTGCCCCAATTAAAATTTGATTCCTTTTAATTTTAGCGGTTGCCTGGGCCACTACAACCTTAATTTTAGCGGCTGTCTGGGCCACTACAACCTTCCTCTCTGTTTCATTTCTTTCTTCTTTAAGCACTTTTTCTCCTTCTTCCACGTTCCCAATATTTGTATCAGTGTCCAGGTTTCTTTCTTTTCAAATTTTTCTATATTGGGATTTCTTTAATGATTCAATTCAATTACAATTGTTTTGCTTATTCATTTGAATTGTAATTATTTATTCCCAAAAGGAAAAGAAAAGGGAATTACAATTGTTTTATGCATTTGTACTTTCTCCAGTATACGTACTTGGGCAATTAGTTTTACCAGTGTGTGTGGGTATTTTATTTGAATCATCATTATTTATATTTTTGTCCGATTTTAGCTGTAATTTGGGTTCCAATCAATTATTATAGTGTAGGCTTGGGTTTTTCAATTATTTGTGTTGATTATATTTGTTTTCTAATAAATAGATTTCTCCATTACAATTCCCGATTAATTAAAATTTTGTGCTGGATGTGTGACAGCAGCTGTTAAAATTTGAGGTTCTGTTTGACAGCAGCTGCTTATTATGTAAAATATCTTTCTGCTTTTTCCACCGCCTACTACTTTTGTCTCTATTTTGCTTTACTTCATTTGAAGGTCTTCTTACTTTCTCTATCCAAAAAATCCTTCTGTTCTTCGTTTTCTTGGTTTATGTATTTTTCTTGGAGGAAATTCTCATTTGCAGGTTATTTTTATTCTCTAATGTTGTGTTTAGGTTTTCTTTTTTGTGTTCACATGTTATGGCAATTATATTGTTCTTCTTCGTCTTTTTCATTTTTCTGCACTGTGTATTTTATTTGGGTATTTATGTGATTGATTCTTTGCCTTTCATGTTAATGGGAATACTTTATTTCTTGTTATTTAGGGTTTTTATTCCACTTTCTATTTGTGTTGCTTCATTTTTATATTTTTGTGTTATTCCCTTTGAAGATTCTAACAAATATTTCTTTGGCTCAAGATTTTGATGGATTCATATCAAGATTTCAACAATCTCTTCTCCTCTCCCTCTATCCGGCTCTGGTCATTAGTACACTCTCTTCTCTATTTCTATTATCTTCAGTCAAATCCACTTATTCTCTTGCGATTTTGCTCCCAAGATTTCATTTTTAAGATTCATGAGTTTCTATGAACATTGAATTGGATTACAAAAATATATTGATTTTTAGCTAGCATGTCTCTTTATTTTAGGGGTATATAGTCATGGGTATTTCATTAAAGATGTCGATTGTGGCTTTGTGTTGATCTTCCATACAATGGGTGGAGTCTGTCTTTATCGTATTGTAGTTCGGGTGCTATTATTGTTTATCAAAGCTGTATAGAAAGTAAAAGTGATATTTCAGAATACGAATGACCAGTATTCATGTCATATATACTATGCTCCTGATTCGGATGTTTGCACATATTTACATGCTTGTGCTTCTATTCATGTATACTTATTCGCACTATATCACATATTCGCACTATATCACGAGTGTTTTTCTTGATTAGTTGTTTTCTTGATTAAATAGATTTCGCTGCCATGAATTGGTCTCGACTTTTGTATTTTGATTTAGTTAAGCTAAAGAATGTGGAGGGGTTGATTAGTTCCATTTTCTTCTTATCCAATGCATATTTTTTCTCAGTTCAGAGTGGGTTTGTGAAAAAATATCATGATTTGTGTGCACATTTTTTAAGAATAATATACATGCACCTAGAGAGTGCGGCTTCAAAGTGGGAGAAGAGCTTCCGTTGCCATTGTGGCATGCCGGTCCGATGCAATGACACCTTTAAGAAGGTTCGTACACCTTTTTTGCTTGCTGCCTTCTTTTTCTTTATTTATCTGGAATTAAGGTCTTCTAGGCTTTGCAGGTGGTTCTTACAAAGAGGTTTTGTTCTTCTTCTTTTTCTTCTCACCTCTTTCAATGTATTTGAATTTAATACTTACATCTTTTTTTATAAAGAAGATAGGTTATTGAATAGAGTTTTTTCGTAGTATCCTTTCGCTAAATTGTATTGTTGAATGTATGAATTTAAGTGGATAACATGCTTGCATGTTTAACAAACAACTATACTTATTTATATTTATATAATGGAAAAAGGCATGGACATATATAAGTAGCTTAATTTTGCATGTTCATCCTGAGCCAATCTATTGTTCAAATTTCAATATTATACTATTTTTTTATTAATTTAACGATAAATTGGAACAAATCGTTTCAACTTTGTAATCTAAGAATTTGCTTAAACTTTCCATTAAATTTCTGTTTTATTTTGTTTATTCTAGGTCATCCGTGGGTGCATGTTGAGGGAGTAGCTCCTGATAAGTTTCTTGATTCTACAGTTTAAGTCGCATCACTGAGTTCTCAGCCATGGACATGCTTAAGAAAATGTATCTCAGAGTATGTTATTTATACGTTTAATCTGATTGACAAGTAACTAATTTGATTTCAACATGTTAATTGTTTTGGTGGCTTGGGTTGCACACGTGATTTATTTGCTGATTGATCCTCTTTCTCTGTTTCTTAACAAAGTTTTCGTCACATTGGATGGCACTTGGAGTAACCTAAAAATTCATGTTTGTGGTTTCTTTCTTTGCATTCTTTCAAATAATGAAAAAAAAATTATAAGGTACTGCTTTCTTCTGTTTGAGGTCTTCCGGAAACTGCAACATTTGCTTTCTTCTGTCTGCTGTGATTTCCAGGGCAATGATGGTTGGCCTAAAACCTGATTCTTTTTCTTGACCGCCTTCACGTGCTAATTTTTGCCTAGGTGTGATTTAGTAGCTTGGACGAGCCATTTGTCTATGACATACCATCGCCGCGCCGCCTCTATCACCGCCAAGCTACATTCTACTTTTGTCGTCGAGGCTCCATGCCGTTGGCTGCAATGATGCAATCTAGCAGATGTCAATCCCAGTTCTCTCATATTTTCCTCATTGTTGAGTTCCCTTGCAACCAAGGTTAGTTCTCTTCCATTCTCTACTACTACTATTTTTATTTCTTCATGCCTTGCAAGGGAATATGTAGCATTTATTCATTATTTATTTTGATTATCTAGGAAGCTTATGTAGCATTTTGATTATCTAGGAAGCATCTTACATATGTTGAATGCTCTGAATATTTTATTTGTTGACTTTGATGACTGATTCTTTTACTCTCATCCTTTTTTCTTTTCTTTGATTTCTTCTATTTACTTACATAATCCTTTGTGTTTCTTTCATTTTTGATGCAGGTAAAGTGCTCACTGAGTTCATAAGAAGCACTTGTCCAATAATCTTGTATGCATGCATTCAGTTCTTATAAGCTAGCACTATATATATATATAGGGCAGGCCTCTGTACAAAGTTGTATATTTTGCATAGCATAATCTAAGTGTGTTGAAAGAGATATTTAAAAGTTAGATTAAGAGATATTATATTCATTAGTAATTAGATATTAATGGACAAGTACGAGGTGGTAAAAGATTTGGGAGGTAGATATTTTGAGGGTATGAAGGCTGTTGAGGCACAAAGAAACCAATGAGCTTGTGGCCATGAAATACCTCGAACGAGGACTAAAAATCGATGAAAATGTAGCAAGAGAAATTATAAATCGCATATCTCTTCGGCTTCCAAATATCATTCGATTCAAAGAGGTATGTTGAAATTTAATTTAATTTTTTCTTGACATCTATTTGACAATGTAATGGTGTTTGGATCATTTTACCTTTTGAGTCAGTAATTTTGTTGATAGTTTTTATAGTTAATAATTTGTAAATATTATGTGGTTTTGACACCAACACAATTAGCAAATGTGATGGAGTATGCAGCCGGTGGAGAACTATTTGATCGAATCAGCACTGCTGGTAGATTTAGTGAGGATGAGGCCTCATTTTGCAACCCATAATTGCTTTTCTTAATCTTCAAAAGTTGGGGTTTAGCCGTTATTTCAGGAAAGAAATTGAGAGTGTGCTGGATGAAATATACATGTAGTCTATATTGTCATTTCATAGAGCATATGTTATTATGATAAATATTTTATAATTTTTCATTGACATGGGCCCATAAAAGTTCCTACATGCAGGGTCACGAAGAAATATTCATGGATGGTTTTACTTGTCTTTTAGCATTTAGGATATTGAGAATCAATGGATATGATGTAACTTCAGGTGAACTAAAATGAAGAATATTTGTTTCTCTTCTATTGTTTTCTATTTAAAATGGTCTCATTTTGTTTGTTTGTTTGATATCTGTACAGATTGGATAACAAAACTTAATAGAAAAAGAGTCTTTTCCTGATTCCCTTGATGGAAGTCCGAGAAACATAAACAAAATTCTTGAATCATCTAAGGCATCAGAAATAATATTCCCGAATTGAAATATATACTTTAGTGTCATTTATTCTTCTTGCTGATTTAAGAATTGAATTCTAATACACATTTACAAGTCAGGTTGGTTCTGGATAACTTCATGAATGATGTTGCGAAACTTTTGCATCTTTGGTGAGTTTATATTTCATCTTGAGTAGTTTTCTTTTGTGTTAAATACCTTGAAAATGTATGTCTACAATGATGCTAGACCATCAAAACTTAACTTCATGATCTTGTAATTCTATTGTGATTGGCAAATCAAAATTGAGGCTAAAATCTAATTTACAAAGCAAAAAAAAATATTTGCTTTAATTTAGCTATATCTGATAATTTGGTTAATATGTGATGGTTTTTTTTCTTTTCCTTTTGGCATTGTTCCCATTTTCCCCCTGTTTTTCCCTGTTTGTTAATGAAATAGTGTTGGTATAATCATTTTACACTAAAAAGATAACCATGTTTTTAACTTGTTTGTGCAGCTAGAGTGCTTACTGGAGAAGCTTTCACTCTCTATGCTTGGAACCAGTGTATACTACGCACCATGAGGACAGTCTGAATTTTTCCAACTTTTCTAGAGGTACAAATATACAATAATGAAACTAAGTAGCTAGCCAAAGGAGTATAGAAGTTATGCCTGGATTTATTGTTTTCTGATGTCGTTTGTTTCTTTGCACTGGCCTTCAAGTGAAGCATTAGCATAGGTAGTCTTACAGACTCCCTCAAAATTTTTTGAGAAAGTATCATATCACAAGCAAATAGGTGAGTGTTTATTGAACATCATTCTTATTCCCAAATTACTTGATTGACTCAATTAAATTTGTTGGCATGACAAACATTAGATAAAAAGAACATCTATGATTGCTTTCATTTATTGGTTAATGAAATTACCAAGTTCAGTTTCTCATTTTCTACTTATCTTCTAATGCATATCCAAGTGATTCTCCGCATGCTTTCAACAAACCAACTTTGTCCACTCATCTGCAGATGTGACGGCGACTGGAGTTATACGGCCACACTGCAGCAAGTCGTGCATTTTCCAATGGCAAACACATGGATTAGTCCTCTAAAATCAGCTGACAAATGTCTTATGCTAGGCATTATTATTGCTCGCAAAGGTATGATGATGCGTGTAACTTCATAAGAGAGTGAGGCATAATGAAATTTCCAAGCAAAACATAAGGGCTTGGTGAATATTTGTACCAAAGGGTTCCTTATGAACTGTAGCCTATGGTCTTTCCTTGCTGCGTTTTAGCCTAAACCATAACTCTCACATGCCACGAATCAATATCCTTATTAATGTCCTTGTTATGTAATGCATTAGTAGTCATATTATCAACTTCAGATTATTAATGTCCTTTCAAACAAAACTACACCAACAATGGGCATCAGTCACAGCGCCTTGCGCGGTGCAGCCCACCTCAGCCCACCTAGTATATATATATATAGGGTTGTATCTTGCTTTGTTTGTAATTCAGTTTTCATAATTTTTTATAATATTTTCAGATTCATTCAATCAAGGTTATTTTCTTTTTCTCTCAATCAATATGATCATTCAATATCTTAATATTGGATTAAGAAAATCAGAACTTGAATATTCTGATCCCATTGAACTGGCATTCATTTTTGCTATGAATGAATACAAATTGAATAACATGATTTTGCTATCTATAAAAAAAGAAAGAAAGAGTAATATGATATTGCTTTTATCGTTGAAATTGTAAGTTGTAGCTATTGAACACATTCTCAGAATTTTTTGGTTAATAAAGATGACTGGTAGAGGAAATTCAGAATATTCTCAAGTAAATAAGACGAATGAAAGAAGTGTGGGAACATCTTCTTTGGGCTTTTGTGTTCTAAATAGTTAAGAGAAAAAAAAAAATAGGAGAGGGCCATTGTGACGTAAGGAACAGATTTTTTGCAATTGGAATTTCCAATCAAAATAAAAATTGGAAGGGGCTGGTCATAAATCTATGTAATATCCACCTAGCTGATTGATACTTTTTTATGTGATTTCGATATTGAAATTGTTAACCATGCAAGCAAGTATTTGTTGATATAGGGTGTATGTGGATGAGTTTTGGTTCGGTTTCGCGAGACCGAGCCAAAATCCTTTGAATGAAATGAGTTTTCGCCAAACTCATAAAACCATCAAAAACATATTCAGAAATTTACACTCAAATTCTTTAAATCTATAAAATTTTAATTTGACACCTACCGTTTACTTTTTTCCCCAAATATCACTAAAAAAGACATTGATTTGACACCTACCACCTATTTTTTCCTCTAAACCCCAACATTCAAATCCAACTCAGTGGAGTTTCAACTTATTCAAACCATAAAATCCAACAACTAAAACCCAAATAAGGTCTCAAAAGTTTCGTAGAAATCACCCAATTCATTTTTTTAAACCAAGACCCGCGAAATCGAACTAAAACACATCCAAATAGAACCATATAGTTCGGCCAACACCATTCTTAGAAGTTTCTACCCACCCACCCCGAGTATTTAGATATATATTCATCTACAAGACGACAACGTACGAGCTGTTGGGAACTGGCACGACACGTTTCGCCGTGGGATCCTCGACGCAGAGGATATCTGATCCTAGCTGTCAATATGACAGGGCCTTTCTTACTACTACTCCAACCATGGACGGATGGGATACATGATATGAATATCTAATTAATTTGTTTTTGGAAACAAATAATTTATTATTGGATGGCCCAATGAGCAGAACAGTTCATTATCTGCTTGGCCTCAGTTCCCGCCAAAAAAAAAACTACGTATGTTCCAAAAATATAATAAACTAATTTTTAAATACGACATGTATATATTTATATATAGTAACATGAAATTTCGAAATTACATAATACAATATATATGCCACACATATAAAGTTGATGTGATGATTCATCTACTTAAATTTGATTTTAATTAATAATAATCAACCATATACACAGAACACAGTATATTTTTCAAATCCATAACTTGAATTAGCAATAATTTATGCTTAATCTAATAAGAGAATAGTTATCATTTCATTTATGATGTAATTTTTGTACCTCAATTCCACATAACATAATAATGTCGTCAATCCGGACCGGTCGATAATTCCATGGTCATATAAATAGGCAAACATGTCACCTAACCAATCTATGAAATAGGTATCTTTTCCAATATTTTATTATGATATTTGAAAACAGTGACTGGTAACGTCATTTTTGTCAAACCAAAAAAAACCCATGTTTGAAAATTAATGAAGATTTTTGTAGATAGAAATTACATCATAATTTATCCAACAATGCATTATAATCAATTTAATAATGTTAAAGTACAATAAATAACGAATAAAACACTAATAATAAAACTAGAAGAAATCCCACATTAGTGAAAATTGTCAAACTAGTGTTTGCATATCAATACATAGTAGAGATGGGAATATGGAGCCAATTTTCCTTAAATTTAGGAATTGAATTTAATCTACTTCTTGTGTTGTACCACATCATCCATACAACGGATGTACCAAATAATTTTTTTGGGGGTTATGGGACTGTGAAGATTAATTAGAGATTGTTTGTCTTTGCAAGCACAACCATTTGTCTCCAGGACCACGAGTTAGCGATAATGCTTTAAAATTTGAATCGGACATCGAACCGGAAGTCTTATCGGTTAGATCGATTTAATAATTTTAATCATTGAATTGACCGATGTGACGTCATTTCGAAGTAATAATTTAACTTAAGTTTTAATGTATGTAATCAATCATTTATAATAATCAATATCCAATCATTTTTTAGTTTTCTTATGAAATTAATGCTCAAATATTATATATAACTTGTTGTATGAAATATTTTTAGGTTCTTGTTGATTTTGTTTGATACGAAGTGAAAAATAAAAGAAGAGTTCTAGGAATTCTTTTTTTTTTTAAGTCTGAAGCTCGCAGGATAAGTAAAAAATTCTTATTTTAATTTTTTTTTTATTATAAGTGGACTAGTGGTTTAACCGGTTCACTAGTTCATCTATTTTTTCCAGTTCGAATTGGGGCCTGAACTAAACTAGTTTTTCAGGATGGATTAGCCAGACGGTTAAACTGGTCAAAGTGGTCAAACCGACCGGTAATTTTACAAATATTAGATATTGAAGATGTACATCTGTAAAATCACTCAATAATTATGAATTTTAGATATGATTGACCAAATACAAAATTCAACATTTCGTTAAATTTAGTTTTTGGCCAATCACAGTTCTAAAAAATTCATGTTTCAAATAAAATTTCTGGTAAAATAAATTGGTGTAATATGTTTACTAAATAGGTTAGAACTTATCATTTGTTCTTGATGTTGCCTAGAAATTTTGGATCAAGTCTAGTGGACATGTTCTTATTGATTTTACTCACAAAACTGAACCACCGTTAAAGACTAAATCGGAGTTTATTTAGATAAAGCCCCTCTAATGCCTAAGTAATTAAGATATGTGATCTTTAACTTTGAAAATGGGAAAAGTAGAGAGTAACATTGTGTGTACCCTTTATGACCGTGTGGACCTTTATACAGTGGTGGTTGACTTAGGGTTTGTACCAAAAATATCAAGGTAGGTAGCAGGTGTACCATGAGGGATTTCCCCTACTATTTTCAAGGACGGTTATCATGGTTGATCATAATCGAAAATTGATTGTATTTAATGTATACATGTTTGTATGAAGTCATTGTTGAGAATGTAGGGGATTTACAAATTGATTTCATGCCTGTAGTATGACTACACGGATTGAGCCGTCTTTTAGGTGGGTTCTTGTGTGTATATAACCTAGTGTAAGGGTGACAAATGGACGGGTCGAGAATGGATCAGGTTGTTAATAGGTTAGTTTATATGGGTCATAAACGAATCGAGTTGTTAGTGGGTTGGGTTGGGTTGGGTCGGCCCATTTAGGTATATTAATATTGTGTAGTTTACTAAATTAAAATTAAATAAATACGTCATAGTTATAAGTAAATTTAATTCCAATATTCAAGTATAATTAAATAAGATTAAATTAATATAATATTATTTAAATTACTTTTTCTATTTTTGAAAGCATTTAATATTTTTATATTTATTTAAAACTTAAATATATTTAATAATTTAATATTGTAACTAAAATTTTCATGAAGTTAGGAAAAAATAATAAAATAATATTGTTGAGTCAAAATTAAGTCATTAAATGTTGATTAATTTAGCTAAATTTGTGTTTGTTCAATAGACCCGTTAATGACATATTTATTAACCCATAAAAAACACATATAAATGTTTATAAAACTCAGCAATAGAAAAATATATGGGTTGAGTGAAATTGGGTCGGGCGATAAAGAGCCACCCAATGGATTTTGGCCCTTTTTGCCACCCCTAGTACCCCTGTGGTTGGAGAATGACAATCTCGGGATTGTGCCTATATTTTAGTCCGGTCCAGGCGTATTTCGATTTCCAATCGATCTAGCTCGGGTTGCGTTTTGTTTTTCCCATATCAGCCCTTATTCTATATCACTTTTCAAATTTTGATCAAACCCATATCCCCCAATTTCTATCAAATGAATATGACTACTTTATGGTCTACACTCAATAACTCGTGCTCAATTACAACGACCAACTTTCATTACAATTTTAGTTAACAAATGATTGCGAAATTTTGATTTGCAATATTTTTTTCATTACCATGATTTAGATCTTGGGCAACTGTAACAGTCGTCAATCTGATTACGTAAAATGCGGCAAGAAAATCATGTGAATGGAAAGCGGGTTCCCAAAGGCGCTTTAATTAATTCCAATCATTTTGCAAAATATGAGATTCTTATCTTAACCTTTAATTAGTCAATCTTCATAATCTTTATTTACTTCTTTACTGTGAGGTTTTTTATTATTGAGATTTAGATTGTGTTTGATCAATAAAGGTTTACTCGAATTTGAATTGTTGTACATATCAAACAACTCTAGAAAATTAAATTATGGTCATGATTTGATAACTTTGAAAGTTTAATCAAATTAGACTCGATAGGTCAATATTATAAAATATATGTATAGATATCAAATACTTTAATTTTATCTCACATTTGATTAAATTAAAGATCGGTTGTGTTTATGCATTTGATAGCCAAAACAAATTTAAATACAATTTCAAAGTAAATGTATTAAAACAAAATTTAATCATATGTATTTCAATCGGATCACCGATGAAAACTTTAATTCAAATTGAATTTGATCAAACACATCAATTCTTAACAAGTGTTAAGTACTAGTAATATCTATAGTATTATATTTGTCCCGTGAATATTTTAAGTTGGAAGAAACTTGATCAAGACATGATATACCATATATGCACGACCCATTTACATGCTTGCTTTATAAATTAAAATTTCATTAAATTGCTAATTTGCTTAACAAACAAGGAAGTAATAAAACTAGTCTAAAGGTAGTTTTGACTTTCTCAACTTTAATGTTGGCTGCTGTGAGTGCTGTTCATTTAATTGAATGAAATTTTTAACATTAAGATCCGGCTCCACCACAAGTTACTATTATTGCGTTTTAGGTCCCTGGTAGCATACAGTAGACATAGGTACGAACATTAAATAATAAATGAGCATCCCATTACAACTTAATTAATCCTCTCAAAAGGCCAAAAAAAAAAAGAAAAAAAGGGTATATTTTCAAAATAAACAAATGCACTGATATAGGAGTATTAGTTAGTGGGGTTGTTAGTCTAATTCTATACTAATTACTTATTCGTAATCATGACTCTTGAGATTTATTAATTTAATTATTCGTATACTCAAATGCTATAGTACAGTACTATAACTATTTTACTACAAAAATGCACGAATATTTTCTTAAGATGTCGGTTAATTACAATGATGACCTTAGTGATGTTAATTTATGTTGATTATATGTATAATTAAGGAAGCCAAATAGTTTGTGTATACACTATTTTAATATTATTATGTTTTGCTTGGAATGAACAAAAGACACATTTGGTTTTGTTTCTGAGTTTCTTCAGGCTTTCACCATAGTACATATATTAATTTATTTACACTTTTTCCAGTAATTTCATGATGTATAACAAGTAAATTTTCTTGAGTATTTTGTACCAACACACAAACTCTCATGCACGTCGTTTATTTTCTATGAAAAATATCATCATTATCTTTCATTGATTTTCTATATATTAGCAATGCACCATATTTTCCTGATAACATCGTACAACAAAAGCATAAAATATTCTTTTAATAAAATAGCAATAGAGAAATTACGGTCAACCATCATCAGACCCGGCCCTGAGGGTAGGCTGCGTAGGCGGCTAACTAGGGCCATCAATTTGAGAGGGCCTCAAATTTTTCTTTACTATTATATATATATGAATTAGTTTTTGAAAAAAATAGGCTAATAGTTGCAATAGAGTCTGCTTTGCGAATTAAGGTTATGAAAAAAGAATTATGAAGAAAACAAAGATGGTGGCATATTAATGGAATAATGGGGAAGAAGCCATCGATGACTGCAATTCGACGCTTGGGGAATAAGATGAAGTCAGGAGTAAGTGTAAATGAGTTTTCTCAACTGACTAGGTCATCATTTTAATGAGGAAGAAGTAAATAGTCGACTGGACCATTTTAAGTTGACGAGGTCTTTTATAATTTAATTAGGTATATTGAAAGGAAAAAAAAGATAAAGAAATACAAATATTGTTGAAGTCCACCAGTAGTAATATATTGATGTCTTTCACATTGGAAAATTGCAAATGCAAACCAACAAATAGGAAAAAGAAAAATCTAAACAAATAGAGGAAAAAACACTTTTGATACCAAACTTTAGTCCAAAAAATATACGTGAGTATTTGGTACCAATCTTTTCGAAAAAACACATTTCATACAATGATTCACATCCTCTTGACACATTTAATTTTGTTGTCAAATTTCGGACGGAATTCAAAACATGTCGCTCACGTTCCTGTTAAGTTGAAAAGGGGAGGGAAAATTGGCACGGGTTTTAAAGAACCACAATTGTTAACTTAACGGGCACGTGAGCCGCAAGTGCTGAATTCCGTACGAAAATTGATGGCAAAACTAAATGTGCCAAGAGGGTGTGAATCATGGTTGAAATGTGTTTTTTCGAAAAGTTTGGTATCAAATGTGTTTTTTGGATTAAAGTTTGGTATCAAAAGTGTTTTTCCTCAAACAAAATATAGTGGGGTAAGGGTAAATCTAAACAAACAAATTGCAAGTCCTAATTGCGAAAATTGGGGATAAATCTAAAAAGACAAATTGTAAAAAAATTAAAACAAAAGATGGGCATGATGCATCTTCAAGCTTAATCTTCACTCTTCATGGATAATATTTCTTCGGATAAGGACTTGATCTTTTTCTTTTATTAATATGTAATTTATTGGGTTTGCTTGAGTGCTACTTTTACAATTTGTATGTGAATTGTATTTTTGAAATTTGGTTGTTAAGCTATCCATTGATTCTAGAAAACACGTAAAAATTAAGGACCACAAATTTAAAATTCGCTTAGGACCATCAAAAATTCAGGGCCGGCCCTAATCATCATTAAACCATTTTCGCTATAACAGAAATTTCACCTCTTCATAAGACTAACGATGCACATGTCATTTACATCTTTGTATCTTTCAAAATAATTAATCGCATTATTAATATTATTATAAGAAAGATTTTAGTATGTTATGATCATGGGATTATCATAATCATATTTCAAATCGAATCCCAAAATCTAAATATTAAACATAACACATGTCCTACTCTTACTTTCCACTACTACACATGTCTCATTCCCATCCCTCTCCCCACATGCAAATTAGCATTTTACCTGTCATTGTGATCAAAATAATAATGTTATGGGACATTCTATGTTATTATTTCTAATTTTTTTTTTTTTTTTTTGTATTCAATAATATTTAGAATATTTTATTTCATTTCTGTTAAAAGTATTTTCTATTTAACAAATCTAATTCCATGTAAAGTATGTGAGGTCGATAAAAGGTAAGAGGTAGGGGGCGGCCTATTATTTTGTGAATTAAGCAAGTAGTATATTTGCAAGAAATAATTGTTCTGTTTACGTAATAAATTTTACAATTTACAACATTTAGACAGTATAAAAATGAATGATATATCATATAGTTAATCAATTTGAGTAACAACTTTACTTACTATTTAAGAAGTCAACATACGCCTAGTCTCAATATGTAAATATTGTAAATTACCTTCTTAAATTATCAAATCCTGAAAACATATATACTCAATCAGTGTAAATATTTTTGTTTCCTATATATTAACTTATGGTGGATTTCATTGTATAACAGATTAATAGAATGAAATTATGTAATTTTTATTTTATAGACCAGTTGTAGAAATCATATGTACGCTATTCTTCTATGTATTAAACTTTCGGAAATAGACTGACAACTAAAAATGAAACTTAATTTTAAAAAAAGTTAAAAAATAGAAAATTCTACGATGTCCAAATTTCTGCATTGCACTAAATAAACCTCAAAACAAAAGTGATTGTACATATTTTACAATTAATAATTACTTTCATGCGTAGTATCCAATAATAAATTAAGAATATTTCATTTAAAATTTTCAAAATATTCAGTAGTATATTATTAATTACTATTACCCTTCCGTTTAAGCTGCCAGCTGTCTGGCCATGAATTTTCTGACTGCGCAGCACATAGGTAGGACCCACAAAACACATAGTCACACACTACACTCCCTCTACACATACTAAAAGGAAAACACTAAAAAATGAAATTAACCAAAATGTCTACGTAATAAATTCCCTATAAATAAACGTAAAAGGAAAAGTTATTTGGAGAAGAATTTTATATAACAGTACAGAAATAAAATTTGGTATTGTTATTGAAGAATATTAATAAGAATAGGAGAGGGAAAGTGATGGCGAAGAGTGGCGTTTTTGAAGGGGATCCAATTACGGTGGCTAAAGCAATGGAATTAAAGAAAGAGTTACAGAAATTGGTGAAATCAATCGTTGAAGAGGATGATATTAATGTTGAGGCAATTGATAGAGCTCAACAAATGTTGTTGACTGTAAAGGAAATGAAGTTGAAGAAGAAATCAGTTTCCTTGAAGATTAATCAAAATCATCAATATTATAATAATAATAGTCAAGAAATGGTTTGTGGAGTTGTACCGGATGAGTTTAAGTGCCCTCTGTCGAAGGAACTCATGAGGGATCCTGTGATTATTTCCACTGGACAGGTTTTTTCTTCTTATTCATTTTTCTTTTTTTTTTATTGTGAATTTTTCTGATGTGTGTTGATTTGGTGTCTTTTGATGATTTGGGAAGTGGGTTTGGTTGGGAGTGTGGGGATCTTTTTTTTAGTATGTTGAAGGTTTGTGGTTGGTGGAGTTAGTTATATATTGTTCTGGATGTTTTTGGAGTTTGAATTTTTTATTTTTCTAAGGTTCTATTGATAATTAATTGATGGGTACTTGGAGCAGGTTAATTGCATGAATGAAAATGATTTTCATAATGATAATTAGTAAGTATTGCCTATGTTTATGTTTTGAAATTGTACTGGAAAATATTGAGTGAATTTATCTGTTTCTCAGCCGCCGGAGGGAGGTGGGGTTGAAGAAAGGAGGTTGGTTATGGTGGTGGAAGAATTTTCTGTTTGGTCCTTAATTTTTCTTGTGTTGTGGTTTTTAAGATCTGGATTCTTGAGCACCTATTTACATTTTTTTTCAAATTTTTGGTGTTGATTAAATTATCTAAGACATTTCTTCATGAGATTGGAATTACTTGATGCATTTTCTTCTCTGTTTGTTTTTTGACTGAATTCTTGACTAATTGTTCATATAAATTTGACAGACTTATGATCGACCCTTCATTCAAAAATGGTTAAACTCCGGGAATCGAACATGCCCTCAAACACAACAAGTTCTTTCACACACAATCCTTACATCAAATCACTTAATCCGGGAAATGATTGCTAAATGGTGCAAGAATCACGGTATCAAATTGCCAGACTCTGTTCACTACACCAATGAAGAAGGCTTAACCGAAGCCGATAGAAGCCATTTCCTTTCTTTACTCAAGAAAATGTCTTCTAGATTGCCCGATCAAAAAGAAGCAGCAAAAGAATTACGTCTATTAACAAAAAGAATGCCTTCATTTCGAGCCCTTTTCGGAGAATCACTTGAAGCCATACCTCAATTGCTATCTCCCCTCTCTCATACCAAGTCTGAAAACGAGGTTCATTTAGAGCTTCAAGAAGATTTAATCACCACACTTTTGAATCTATCAATTCATGACAATAATAAAAAGCTTGTAGCTGAGACACCTATGGTTATTCCCCTTCTTATAGATGCATTAAAAACTGGAACTATTGAAACACGGAGTAATTCAGCTGCAGCCCTTTTCACATTATCGGCTCTCGACTCAAATAAGGTACTAATTGGTAAATCTGGTGCTTTGAAACCTTTAATCGACTTATTGGATGAAGGGTACCCTTTAGCAATGAAAGATGTGGCTTCCGCGATTTTTAATCTATGTATCCTTCATGAGAATAAGGCAAGAGCTGTTAGAGATGGGGCAGTGCATGTAATTTTGAAAAAGATTACGAGTAGAGAGCATGTTGATGAGTTATTGTCCATTCTTGCTATGCTTTCGACCAATCAAAAAGCTATTGAGGAAATGGGAGATCATGGGGCGGTTTTTTGCTTGTTAAGTATAATTCGAGAGAATTCTTGTGCTCGTAATAAGGAAAATTGCATTGCCATATTGTATACTATTTGTTTAAGTGATCGGTCAACGTGGAAGGAGATGAAAGAAGAGGAAAATGTCAATCGAACTATATCTCAACTCGCTCAAAATGGCACTTCTCGAGCCAAGAGAAAAGCGAGTGGCATTCTCGAGAGACTCAATCGGATTGTTAATCTTACCCATACGGCATAATTGTGTGTATGTTGATGACATATTATGTAAATTCTACATCACCTTCTCCGCATAAATTGAGGTATCTTGTGGTTATTTTCGAGTTTGTGTATATTCTACTATATCTCTTTAGTAATGTTTGATCCCAATATTACGATTTCTAGTTATTGTGAATAATAACAATGGGATGCTTTATTTGGAAGGTTCTTTTTTCAATATTGATCAATAATAGATGCACATGGTTTTGAGTTGATTTAAAGTGTTTGGCAGTTTATTCACATTGCTTATATTTTTGTATTATATTGATTGCTACCTTATGGATTATTCTCATTAAGTTTGTGAAATAATTCTTCACATGCATTAGGCCAGGTTGCTTCAATTTCACTTGAAGCCATAAATGGTTGCTTTGATTTTGTGTATTAGCTAAGAATTCAGTTACAAGATTGAACCTTTATCTGGAAATATTTTGCAAATCCGTTTCCTCGATCGAATGCTTTCAAATATTCAAGTGAAGTTTTACAAATTTAACCTTGCTTAGTGGACCCTTGTTTTGTTTTTGATTTGGGGGGTGGGGACCTAGTGTATAGTTCAATTCTTGATTTGTAGCATAATGAATTTGTGACCTGTTAATTGAATGAATATGATTGAAGATTGGTTTTAGGAAATGGGAAAAATGTGGGCATATTGAATGGTGTGGTGTTGTTAGGTCTGTGGTCCACTCAAAATGCAACCAAAAACTTTATTGTGAAAGTTTTGAATTTAAAGCTCCTCCCTATCTTTATTTGTTCAAAAAAACTGCACATCCTGTCAAACTCATTGTACTTTTGGTTCTAGTTCTTGGTATTCTTTAATGTAATACATAGTACTTGCATACAATTGTAGATAAATATGACACGTATTTACTCTAGTTACTGAAAATGTACTAAATTTCGGATGGTAAGGTTCAATGTGGATTTTGTGTGGTGTGTTTTTATTCTTAGGGGGCATAGTCGAAATTTTAACTCGGGGGTAAAAACAAAAATTATTATTAAAATTTATTTTATTATTTCTAAAATTGTAAAAGTATTTAATAAGTATTTATATGGGTTCTAGATAAAATGACAAATCAACTTAATTATTATTAAAAATTTAATCGTAATATGCTTTTAAATTATAACATCTAATTCTAAAATTCTTCTGAATCAATCATTTCAAAGTAGTGAATTAAGATTTGAATCTATGTGGGAAGAGGCTCTCACATAACATGTCTGACGCTCCACAAAAGAAATAAAAACCCTTGGAAAAAAAAATCTAAAACATTTCTTAAACAAAAACAAATGTTGCAAGTATTCTGGATATAATTATATAAGTAATGTATGTTCATTGAGTTAACTTTTTACTTATCAAAATAATAAGAATGTATAATACATAAGTAGGTAATTTTGAAAATTGTACCGTATGCCAAACTGAACAATTCATAGCTTAACCAGAAAAAATCAAAAAGTGTAGTTTTGAGTGTATTTTGTAAATTATTTTTTAAAATTTGTAGCTTGACCTAAACTCATTAAATCAAGTTATATATCAAACCTAATTTTTAAGATGATCCAAAATACTGGCACTTCCATGCCCAGTTAATTCTCCTTCTACACCTCCAGATCCTAAAATCGGTATTATGGTTTCATTTCGTAAATCGACCGCTAATACCGAAATCGAAAAGGAATAGAGTTTGGTAATTAGCTTCGATTTCGGTACGATTCGGTTGATTTATCGAACTGTTGGCACATTCATGCTCTTCATGACAGTATACTAGATATTTATGCTTAAACTAAAACTCAAATAAAATTAATCAATATTTGATTCAAGTTAATTTGAAAGTTACGATCTATCTTAGTGTCACGCTCCGACCATGTGCCCGACACAACTTAACCAACATATGACGTATTAAGCCCAATAATTGTCCCAACGATATTTGACCAATTAAGTTTAACCTAATAAATTAGCTCAAGTTACGTGGAAGTTTCTATGGATAGTTTTTTGCTTGTACATGGTTCTAGATTCTCAAAATTCATGTAGATAATTCTAGTAAATAACTATAGATATTTAGAACGATACGTTCAAGATAGGTAAATATTTAATAAAATTCTATAGAACATTATTCTTAGTCATTATATCAAGTTTATCTTCACCGTCTGTTCGAGAATGTGGTTATATAAATAGGGCAAAACTTAGATTATCCAACTTTGTTAACAATAAGTATTCTTACAACCTTATTACTTTCTTCCGAAACTCACATTCTTATTTCTCCAAAAATTAGGTTGTCTTGGTCCGATAGTTCTTACAACCTTTTTCGATTTGTGCAACTTATCTTTAATTCTTTTATAAATAATTTATGTTTGATAAAAAATATATATATCATTGTCAAATTGAAAAAAACTAATACATACATATCTATATAAAAAATTCAGCATCTATGATCAGGGCCATAGGCGAGGACCCAAGTTGTCTGTCAACAGGGTCAACCCTGGTTTTTGTAAATTGGGATATTTTTTTCGGAAGCCAGAAACTATTTTGTGGTTCTAGGGTTTGCGAATAAGCAGGCCCGAAGGTAAAGAAAAATAGATAGAGAGCTTTATGCGACTAATTTTTTACTCCTATTTTGTTTTCTACTTTATACTATATATTTTTTAGTGTTTTATATTGGAATGTGAAATCCAGTGGACTATATTCCGAATGTGGTTTATACTTAGCATGTTCAGACTTGACCTTACCCTTCAAATCTTTTCAGTGGGAATTCGAACTTGAGTTTGCTACAAGACTAATCCTTTCTATTAGACTAATCATCACATTTGTTCTTTGTCAGTCCATTAGCTATATGTTTCCTAGAGAACTAGATTTGAATCAAATTCTTTATATTTTTGTATTAATTATTTTAACACTAGTTGAATTTGTTTATAAAGAAAATGGATTAAATAATTGCAGATAATAGAAAAAATGTTTTACTTTTTGAAGAAATATTATTGCAGTTACATTACATGCATAAAAAACTTATTAATTTCAGGGTCAATACTAGTAAGACTAAAATGTAATTTTCAGCTATATGCTCCAGAAGTTGTAATTTCCATTAATAATGACTAGCTGTAATAAACATTTGTAAATTTTTTTTTTTTACTTTTTGAAAAATTATTATTGCAGTTACATTACATGTATTAAAAAAACTTATTAAATTCAAAATCAATATTAGTCAAAATAAAAATGTGATTTTCAGCTATATAGTTGAGAGGCTATATATTTGAGAAGTTGTCAATTCCATTAAGAATGACTACTTGTAACAAACATTTGTAATTTTTTTTTTTCACTTTTTGAATAAATATTATTGCAGTTACATTACATGCATTAAGAAAACTTATTAAATTCAGAGTCAATATTAGTCAAGGTAAAATGTGATTTTCAGCTATATACTTCAGAAGTTGTCAACCCCATTAAGAATGACTAGCGGCAACAAACATATGTAAGTGAAACTCAAAATATGAAAATTATGCTAATTATTGAAACATTTGAGAAATTGAAAAAGGAATGAAAAGTCTGTAAATTATTGAAACATTAGGGATGCGAATGCAAATTCATCTAAACAAAAGACTTATCCTAGTGAAGAGGAGCTCCTCAAATGGTGGAACCTTTCACTCTCTAATAGAAGACAAAAACCACCAACACTTTAAAGGAATAAAATTGTAGGAAATTGCTACAATTATTCACTCACTTTATATATTCTTGTACAACATGATAGATAAGAATAAAATAGATTGCACTTATCATGAATTTACTAAGAGACAAGAATGACAACGAAATTCATGGTCCGATTGGAATTTTATCTCAATGACATGAAAAATGTCACCCTGTGATTAGCTATAGGGTTGTTTTCATTTGGACAAACTGAAAAGAAATAAACGGGTCTACCATGTGTTCCTGCATAACTTGATTCCAGCCACCTAGGCATCTAACTTAGACAACGACAGGCCTATTAGTTTTTCTTTCAAGTACTTATTTGAATTTGTGAGCTCTAGCTCTAGGACAAACCAAGTAGAAATTAAGATGTACCCAGGTAGGTAGGTAATAGCTTAGCAGTATCAAAACAAATAAGATCCATTTCACGCTAACATTACAAGAATTACACAAAAGGCTGGAGAGATTAGTGAATAGAAGAAATTAAGTAGCTCTTCTACAACACTATACAATCTTTAATTATACATACATATTGTATATTGCAAAAGACTACAAAAGCATTACGCTGTACATTTTTGGGATCATGATATTTCGCTTTAATCTATGAACCTATAAATGTTTTTAACATGTAGTATTAACCAGCCCAGTTTTCCAGATACAACCAAAAATCTCTCTATTGTCACACTTAAAACGTCAGCCGGTTTTATAAGCCCACCGGTGCTTATCAAGAAAGGCTCTTACAGCTTCTTTGATTGCCAAATTTGGAACCAATTGAGATGAATAAAGTGGTGCACGGGTGACTGGATCAAATTCACCCACCTAAGGAGTAACAAAGTTTGAATAAAATCAACTCTTACAAATGAAAATCATCAGCATGCAAGAATTATTTGCAGAACACTTCTTTATGTTCATACTAAATTGGCCAAGGCACCCTTACTTTACATATTAATTAGCATGAATTATCTCAGGATTAATTGTACCAATCAATCACTTTTTTTCCTTGTGAAATGACCTCTAGATCTCAATATCGTGTTGACGATTAGTTTTGTGTAGTCAGTCTTTAAGAACAAATTAAAATATATATAAATATATATACTCATTATATAGACACCAAAAAAAATGTCATTTTTCTCTTCTATTCAAATGGAGTCATAGTTTTACCTAATTCTTTGTCCCAACTAAATTCTACAAAATAATAAAATGAGATAATATATTGAATACTAATAGATGGTTAATAGAGGGGTACCCGTTAATATATACTACAACAAGGGTGTGTTACCAATTAGAATGAACATAAGGATGCGTTTTGCAAATAATTCCCATAAAGAAAGGCAATAAATATTTACCTTTTGCAGATGGTTAAGGATAACTGCTCTCTCATATGTAATCCCACTTGGAGTTATAACAGGATCGCGAAAAATGTCTAAAGTGATTTTACAGCACAGGTGGTCGGGTACCTGAAAACCTTAATATTGGTTTCATAGGAACATGAAGAGAGAAATTATACAAAGACTGTGACACTAATTCTCACCTCAGTTGGAATATCATCTTCAGCAGCTTTGTTGAATACTCTCCGTAAGGCTTCCAGCTGTTCCAGGTTAGACCCTTCATTTTCATCTATAGAACCTTCCTTGTGATTAAGGAAATGTTTCTCCTTCAGAGCTGCCTCGCATTCCTCTCTGAGTTTGAGCAAATAAAAAAAAAATCTTGAACATTTATAAATGAGAGAATAGAATTAAAAGGAAAGCAATAGCAAAAACGGATTATTACTTCAAATTTTGAAGTTCCCAAGAACGCTTGGTGGATTCATGTTCCCAAGATAAGTATTGTGCTTTTGCAAGTTCCTGCCATATCTCCTCCACCATGTAGCCCTTAGGGGTCGCAACCCTCCCAAGGTCCAATGCCTGATATATTATTATGTCAAAATATAAAACAAGTTCGATCAAGATCAAAATCAAGATCTTACACAAATGTCAGACTTTTTTCCAACTTAAAGGATCATCATAATAATAAATAGGACATCATCATCCATCTTATTGATTTATCGCAATCATTTTAGGTGTACAATGAATGCCTTTAAACAAGAGGCAATTGTTTTCCCACTTCCAAAAATTTGGCTCAAGGTTATGCTTAAGAGCATTTAGGCAAGAATTCACCCCCAAATTAACATTCCATTTACCAAAATTGACATGCTTAATGTTGTGATGTGGCGCTGTCATTGGAAAAGATATGGAATACTTACTATCTTAAGCGTAAACATGATGAAGTTTTTACTATAGGAAATGAAAGATGACAATCTGGAGTTTCGATATAATTCTGAAATAAATTTACATAGAAGCCCTCCTTTACTTAATGATATCAAAGTCACATGACAAGTATAACACATTTTAAATTTCTGCTATTAAACAAACCACAGAACAAGTATACCAGATTTTAAATTCCTGTTGGTCTTATACAAGTCCACCAAAAATACCATATTCAATTAAATCTAGACACCTATTACCAAAAGCAAACAATAAGATCGTCCTAGTAGGAGCAGGCGGCATTTGAAGGTAAAATAGCCTTTTTAATATGTCAATGACGAAATTGTTGTGAGAAGAATGAATCCTTTCATAAAAGAGCAAGGTGATAAAATCCTTAAAGTGATAATCCTACAATTAGAAAAGGTCGTCAATTATTCACACATCTCATAATTTATCAACCAACTCATGGTTTATTTCATCAAATTATGGCTCATGTAAAGTTTCTGCCTGGCTATTGACACTTATATTCATGTAACCAAATACATCAAAGAAAATAAAATTTCTTCATCAATGAGCGTGCTAAAAGTAGATTTCAACATATGTCTACAACAACAATCATGTTAAAAGTAAACACTAAGCACGCACACCACCCAGCCCAATCTTTTCCAGGATGTATCTCATGATAAAGAGCCAATGCAAAATCTTAAAAGTTAATTCTACTAAGAAGACACTTAACTATTCAAATAAATTAACAATCATCTGCACACGTATGTAAAGAGAATTTTCATGTATTTATACTTCTGTTAAATGACGGGGATCAAAATTTTCATACCTTTTCCAACTCCCTGACACCTTCTGCATATTCTTTCCTTTGTAGCAATGCAAGACCAAGCATATAGTGGCCCTGTCATTAGGCAAAGCACTTGCTAAGTTAGCTGGACACAACAGGTAGCTGGACACAACAGGCAAAACCTCAGCAAATAATAATAATTATAGAAAATAAGCAGAATTGTAGATTTTCTCTGGACTGATAATTTCAGAATATAGGTCTGGTACTTCTCTAGGAAGTATGAGACAATGCAGAACATTCAAGTGTTTGTTATAAGGAAAGAAGGAATGTTACTAAGGGGGCTTGTTATGAATATTATTATGGACTTCCTTTGTGGAACATTCTCTATGACCAAATACCATAACGAGATGTCAATAAATTTAATCCAAGAGACGACAAGTTATGTTCTTGTTTTGTTTCTGTGTTTTTTTAATTTTTTGGGGGTGTCGGCTAAACAGCCTAAATCCTGTATTAAATCCTAAAATGCGAATAAAAAACTAATCTTTATGTCGGTTCCTTCCTTCTGCAAAATACACTTGGCAATGAACTTCTCATAGCAAGCAAATATCTATGGCGGGAAGGGCGACTCTCATACACTCGGTGACTTCGGCTATTCCAAACCATGTAATGCAAACCAATTGGCTACCAAGTACTACGTGTGACCAACTTTACAAAATGAACCGTAACTTACTTTGGTCTTCCGACATTTCTCAACGAAAATTGCATCTTGTAGGTTGGCACAAAGTTACTAAATCAAAGAAAAATGGTGGATTGGGGATCCGACAAGCGAGACACACGAACATTGCGCTTCTTGCGAAAATAGGTTGGAAAACGCTTCATGGTGAGAATAAGTTGTGGGGCGATACGTTTAGAAACAAATATTTAAGAAACTCGGAACTTATGCACTATGAATGTAAAGGATGGGACTCTTTTAATTGGAAAGGAATCGTTCGAAGCATTAATCGTTCGAAGCATTAAAGAGGTGGAACCTTGCATTAGATGGAGATCAGGAGATGGGAAAGACATCTCATTATGGTTTGATAGATGGGTGGGTAAGGAGCCGATTAGCAAAAGAATGGAGAATCAAATTGAAATTGAGGAAATGGAGTTGAAAGTTGCCGATATTATCGATAATACCAGTAATTGGAATCGTTCGGGACTTCAAACTGAGATACCGCATGCTATTTGGGCTGAAATTGTACAAACCCCCATTCCGCTCCATCTTAATGCTCGGGACAAAAAAATTTGGGGAGGGACTGCTACAGGGAATTTTTCGTATAAATCTGCATTTGAGGCGCAAAACTTGGAGGAGAATTCAAACCCGATCAATGGATATAGTTGGAATTGGCTATGGAAATTAAAATGCTCAGAAAGGATTCGATATTTTGTTTGGTTAAGTTTGCATAGGAGCTTGGGGACTAATTCTGTGAGATTTGAAAGGAGAATTGCAACATCAAGTTTATGCCAAAGATGTAACATACAGGGATAAACTATCACACATGCTCTTAGAGATTGCAAATGGGCCAAAGAAGTTTGGGAGTTTGCTATTACTCCAACTCAATTTCTTAGATTTTCCCAAATCAGCCCCGATGATTGGATTAAGGATAACATCACAAAAGAAAGGTTCAACAACATAATCATTCCCAACACCCCTTGGTTTATTATGTTTTTGGCTATTATGTGGTTGGTCTATTTGGAAGGCACGCAACAAGGAGATTTTTCAAGGAAAAAGATACCCTGTGATATGTGCAGCGAAAAGTCTAGCTGAGGATTTGTCCAAGATCACCACGAAAGGGTTCCACTTTTTTTTGGTTTAAGGGCTGCTCCCAAACCGAAAAGTTGTCGTTGCTAAATGGGTCAAACCAGAGGTGGGTTGGCATAAGGTTAATACCGATGGGAGTGCTCTTGTGGCAGAAAAATGTGCTTCAATTGGAGGTTTGATCCGTGATGAGCATGGTCAATGGGTTATTGGGTTTACACGCAAGCTTGGCGAAGTATCAATCACTGTGGCGGAACATCTTGCAGCTAGAGAAGGATTAACAATAGCTTGGGGAAGAAGAGTACGCAGAATTTTCCTAGAAATTGACTCAGAGGTGGTTGTTAAACTTATTAGAGAGGCCGAAACTGAAAATCATCCACTAGGCCGTACCATCGAAGATTGTAGAATGCTGCTAAGAATGCCGTGGGAGAGTTGCATAGTCCATAAAAAGAGAGGGGGAAACCATTGTACGGACGCGCTTGCCAAAATGGGACATGAAATCGAAGATCAAAGCTTGACTTGGGAGGAAGCACCGAAAGAGATTGTCTCCCTTTTGAGGGATGATATAGAATAGTCTATTTACTTCTCTTTTGTACCCCAAAAAAAAATACACTTCCTTCCACAAAATTTGAGGCGCACACACTATCAAATTATGTCGGTTCCAAGTGCAGGAACCACATGGAGGTTCACACATGATATAAGGTGTGGGAATAATAGTAGTTTACAAGTCACCAGGACCACACAAGTTTTTTGAAGCCTTAAAGCTTGGCATAGCGAACTATAATGGGAAATTCCCAAGATACCATGTATAGTACGACTATGATTGGTTCTTAAATTTTCGCAAGTTGACCTCTAAGGAAACATCTTCAGGCATCAAATGACAAAATTTTGGGTTTTAATTTTTGTTCATTTTCATTTTCCTTATCATTTTACTAATATCCAAGTTCCATACATAGTCTATATATGACATCAATAAAAAACTAAAAATGTGACAAATTAAACCAAGCAATAATTTTTCTTTGATAAAATAAAAGCAGACCTTGACAGAATGATGGTCCAGCTGAATTGCTTTCCTACAATCTTCCTCCACTCTCGTCCATTCACTACAACCCAATTAAAATGCAAAATAAAGAAAAATAGAATAACCAAGAAAAAATCAATAAAATAAATAGATGAAAAAAAAAACAACAAATTAAGTTAGTTTAGGAATCGTACATACTTCCGTTTGCGATGGCACAGAGCCCGATTAGTCCAATACACCGGAATATTAGGGCACAAAGTAATAGCCTAAAAAAACCACCAAATCAATTGCAATAAAATTAAAATACCATACATCTATTTCAACAACTACCTCAGTATATGCATCGATAGCGGCGCCGAATCGACAGATTTTGAAGTAAGTGTTGCCGTCTAGTCTGAGTTGCTCCGCTTGTTCCGCCGCCGCCAATGGTGGCGACATTTTCCTCTTCACCCCTTTTCCTATTTTTTCACTCCCTGCCCCCCTCTCTCAATCTAATGATAGTAATTAGTACAATTTAAAAAACTAAGCTTTCAGCTATCTATTCATACACAGATTATACAAGTAGATAAATTAGAAAATCTAAAATATAATTATTTGACAGTACAGAAGGAATGTTGAATGGTCTTGTCTGAATTTCTGAGATTTTACTAACAAGCCGCCGAGTGAGGGGAGGGGAAAGGGCGCTGTTAAAATTTGAACGGAAGGTTCCAGAATTGTTTTTGCTTTTCTAACCTTTTTTGCTACAGCCAGGCGGTTTATAATTTTGGATTAAGCCCTGATATTTGGGTAAGAAATGTAGTCCGACCCGGGTTGGCTAACCAAAGCAACGAACTTTTGGGATTGAGGATATCTATTCCCAAGTCAAATTAATAATTATAAATTAAGCCCGGATATGGCTTCTTAACTTAGGAAAAAAGATTTATTATACTTTTTCAACTAATCATCCAAGAAAATCATACTTAGGAAAGGTATGGTATAATGGGCATAAATCCGAGGTAACATTTTAGATTGTAATCAGTGATAACATATCTTTCTTATATTCTAATACCTATAATATTTCTCCCAAAAAAAAAAAAATCCATTAATTGTATTAAACAGAAATAACAACTATTTTTACATGCGTTTATTATGAGATATTTTTTACACGCATATTTTTATTAACAAATAATTAGCATATGTGTTATATAATAAACAGCACAAGAGACACCCAACAATTATTTAGCTGCTATGAAAAGATACAAATGATTGTAAAACAAAAATAAAACGAATCAACAAGGGTAATAAATCACTTTGTTTCTTAAAACAAATCTCATTTTCATAGTTCGAGAGTGTATATATCACAAGAGTAATACGCATATAATTAAAATAATATCATACCATAGACAGAGTCATTTCAAGAGATTCAATAGCTATATATGATTGATTCACATGCAAATCTTGAGTTAATTATTTTTGCCAATATATTAATTTTTCAAATGTTATGGTCAAGACTAAAACATTAAGAGGTTTTTGAAGGCTTTACTCAGTAAGGTTTCACAAGCTCCATTATTTTAAACTTTAGATCTTTTGAAATAGAGGGAAAAAAACAATGATATATTGAAGAAATGAAGTTAACCAAAAAATAATTATAATACAAAAGTGTTACAATGATATACATATCATACATGTAGATTAAAAATCAAACATTTCTCTAGTTTCCAACAGGAGTGGACACTTGACCTTTGCTATCTTCATAATGGTTGACAATTAATAGATTTTCGCGAATGCAATTTGCAAGTTGAGATGCTTCTTGATCTAACTTCAATGGCCTCCTCTTTAGACTCTGAATTTTTTACCCTTTATCAGACTTCAATTGAAGCATAGACTGTACTGAGTCGAAATTTGGAAATTCATACATACCTCAGAAGCCCATAAGCAGTCGTTTTCTTTACGAGGAATTATGTGAATGTGGGTCTGAACTTGAAATGCCACATAAAATTACTACAAGCCACAGTATTCTCAAACTGATATATATATATATATATATATATATATATATATATATATATATATTTAATATTGAAACCAAGGGGTTAAGATTTCATTACAACTTACATGGAATATAACTTGGCCTGCAGTTGCACCATTGTTCACGAGCAAGTTGAATGAATCTGCATGATTAATATTTCTGAGACAGTAAATTATTTATAACAAATTACATCTTTGTTATATATAAGCAATAGTTTCATAGATCAAATGAAAAAGTATAAGTACATTGTAGACAAACTATTAACCAAATGGAAAAATGAAACAAAAACGTACCACAGCCAGTAGCTTTCATGACGGCATTGCTAATCAAAGGCACTTTTGAACACATGGATCCTATAACCTGCATCAATGTATTTCAAGTGACAGATACCTAGATTATAAAGATCCATGAAAGAAATCATAGAATAATTAATTATAGAATACTAGAAAAAATTACTGATGGAGGAGTCGCATCCAATGAAGGAAAATGACACTTTGGGATAATAAGTGAGTGCCTGAAAGATAGAAACACAGTTAAAATTCTCAATCACATATCATACAAGAATAAAGATTAAAAGGGTATGAATAAAAGGCAGTCGAGCTTGCATCAAATGACATAGCATATAAATGCAGCATCAAGGTAAGTTCATTGAACCAACTACAAGTATTTTAAGACGCAATAGTTCTTTTCTTGAACCAACATCGAGATAAGATCATTTAACCAACGTGAAGATATGTTCACTTAAAAAATATATTCCAATGAAACAAATAACAATATATGCATTGGAAAAAAACTAAGATCTCATTAGACAATACTTAGAAAGAATATAAGGTGTTATATGTTATGACAGATGATACCTTACCCATGACACAGAGGGTATGTATCCAAAATGCATAGGCACTCGTCATCTTCATATACCTGTAGGCCAATCAAATTCTAGAGATTCAGGGCAAACAAATTCAGCAAACTTCACTGTCACCAGAAACAATCCTCGATAAAATTCAGGAAGGAAGTAACAATTGAATACCGTAGGATGGACATTATGATTATACCAAGAAAGAAGCACTACTTGGATGGAGAGAAATAAATCAGTACAATGGAACTAATTTAAGTTCAATCATCAAACAAACAAGCATGGAGGAACAAGAAACATTAGATTATTGAGCTTGCAGATAAACCATAAAAGTTACTCTCAATTTAGTAAGATAAAACTAAATTTGAATAAAAAGCAAGACAACCTTTATTAAGAGTATCGACACATATCTATCCCCATTCATAGAGCAACTAGTTTCCCAACCAGAATAGTTATAATTTTCAGCTTATGTTTATAAATATAGCCAGACCTAATCAATCACAAAGAACAAGTATTTACACTTAGATTGTGACAAGTAGAGCCACAATCAATCTCATTTTCAAGCCAAAATAGTTAATTGGCATCCAATCAAAAATAGCCTAAACCAATGTCGAACAGACTCGGCACAAAACACAATTGAACAACGAATCATGAAAAAGAAAAGGAAAATACAAGTAATAAAATATGGTACCTTTAAAGCGGGAGCTTTCCCGTGAATAATCTTACAAAAAGTACAATCGTTTATTCCCTTGTTACCATTGGCTTGAGAAGCGCAAGCAAAAGTCGAAAGGGTGGAGGGCGTCGAAGTTTGAGGTGGAGGGTTAACGTGGGAAGAAATGATAGCTATACGACGTCGTGCATAGGCATCCATTCTCTGTTAATTCGTGTTTAGCTATGAGTGAATTAGCGCCATGGATTTCTGCTCTATTGAAAAGCTTTTGACGAGAAGAGAAACAGTTGGTGATTGTTTGTCTCTGCGTTATCCACAACACACACATCGCTAGAGAGGGGGCCAATTGGGTAACTCTTTTGTTTTAACAGAATAAGAAAAGGCTTGGCCCATAAACTCGTACAGTGGCCCATAGCCCCATACTATTAAGCCAAGCCCATACTAGAGATATCATATTTATAAAATATGATGTATTTATTGATTTATTATTATTATGAGATCGAGATTTTTTGACAATTTAGATTGATATATATTTGAAATTATAGATTAAAACGCACTCTACTGAAATTCCTATTTTAACAAATGCAACTACGGCCTTAATTGATTAAAATTGGAGATTGTGTTTGTGGCCTTATGTTTTTTTTTTGCATATGCATTGGGCACCTTTAGGCAGCAGATACGTATCTGGCTGGCTCAGTGATGGATTGATTAAATTTCTTCCCACCCCAAACCCATTCATGGCCCAAATTATATACACCCATTCTCATGTTTTCATTTTTTAGGATAAAAAAAAAAAAAAAATCACCTTTTCTTTTCCCCAAAACAACGAACAATATATATAATGTATATCTTTTGGTATAAATAAATTATGTTCCCCGTCAATTATCAATACATCCCTCTTATGTTAACGATTTGTTGCATGAAGTATTTGGTTTCTAACACAACACACTTCAATAATATTCTTTTTTACATATTGGCCCTCTAGCTAGTTAAATTATACATGTAATAGTAATTAATAAATTACCTCAATAATAGCTTGTTATTTTTTCCATATTAAACAGAAATGAAAATAACTTCAGTTATAATGATATGGAGTTATATATAAGTATATATACTGCAAAATTATTTGAACTCTTGAACAATTTCACTATTACACTTTAACTATCACAAGGATGGAAAAGTGCATGATGGGTTTGGGAATTGAAATAAAAGTGAATTATAGTCAAACGTGGAAGAAAAACGAACTTAATTTAATTACAGTCACCCATTTGGCCTGATATAACAAGAATGAACAAACATTTGGATTTGATTAGATTTGCTTTTAATTACATGGGTTATGTTATGTAATTGTGGTTTGGTAAAAGTTCACGAGTGCTAGGATATAGTATGAAAAATAATAAGTACAAGGAAGTTATTTTTTCCTCTCTCCCCCCACCAATGACCGTTGCAGATTCAGAATGGAAGTTTCCTAGTTACCAACTCAATGGCAAGTAGTATATAGAAACTGTCTTGTGTCCACATTTGAAATATTATTATTATTCCTTTCTTCTTTGTTTCTTTGTTTCTTTTATTTTTTCCATGTGAAATAAGTCGGTAGTTGTGCTTTACGACCATATAAATTACTCAAATAATAGTATTAAATATTTTTGTTTGTGTATCTATATTTATTTAATAAATATTGTCTTTTGTTCCCACTTTCATTGAATCTTCAGAACAAGTAAAAGTGCTTCTCCAAGCCTCCAAAATAGTCAATTGAATGTTGGGCAGCTGAAATTTCAACAGTATTACTATTATTAAAGACTAAAAACAGTACTGTTGTATCATTTTGCAGCCCCGGCCCTTTTCTAAAGTTAGAATTTAAGTGGTGTTTTCAAACTTCTAATTTAATTAAAAATTCTTGAAAAACCATTAAAAATACTGTAGTTGATAATATAAAGTGGGTGGTGTTCGCATTTCAAGAGAAAAAATTGCTATAAAAGCAAATCAAAAGAAAAATCTGATTTTGTTTTTCTGCCATTTTTAGCTTAATTATTTTTAGAGAAGTTAATTTTGCAATTAAACACCATCATAAGTAAGTACTTTCGGGGAAAAGAAAAGGCATAATAATAATAACTATTTTAAGTTAGTGAAAACATCAACTTAATTATTAGTACTGAAAGAATGATTTGCCTACTATATATCTTATGTTGTCTCATCGCATGCAAGTTGTATTGTTGCTTTTATTTGATTATGTTATATTATAACTATATTCGATCAACAGTACTAATTAATTTTTACCCACTTTCATCAAACTCAATTAAATATTAAAATTAATTCGATTGCTAAGGAGAATGTGAATTGTTACGGAGTGTTTGGAGAAAAATAAAAAACACCGGCCAGTGTTTAATAGAAAATTTGAACAAGCTCAACTTTTAGAACTTTAAGCAATAAAACTATACATTCCTTAATTCAACGCCGTCCTCATCATAATTAGACTGTGTCTTCATGATATAACCCCAAATAACTTATTTTAAAGGGAAACAGTATAAATATAAAGACTCGATCTAATTAAACTACAAACATAAGTCAATTTTCATGCACTTCTTGTCGGTTTAAGTTTATGAGCAACGACCGATTCTTCTAGGGGAAAATGCATATTACTACCCTGTGATATCGAAAACCTGCAAAAAACTACCTTGTGAAATTTTTTTTGCACCAGACTTCCTTGTGTTTTCAAAAACCCTGCAAATTACACCCATTCTCCGTTAATCATTGACACCGTTTATTTTTAATTGAATTGCCTAAATTACCCCTTATATATTAATAAAAAATTATATTTTTATTAACGGGGAAAATGCATATTACTACCCTGTGTTATCGAAAACCTGCAAAAAACTACCCTGTGAAATTTTTTTTGCACCAGACTTCTTTGTGTTTTCAAAAACCCTACAAATTACACCCATTCTCAGTTAATCATTGACACCGTTAATTTTTAATTGAATTGCCTAAATTACCCCTTATATATTAATAAAAAATTATATTTTTACAATTACAAAAACTCTATCTAATTTTTCTCTCTCGCTTCTCATATGGAACAAACAAAGAAAAGAAGAGATCTTATGTGCGAAGTTTAAAAGATACAAAATTATGGGTATAGTATAAAAGTATAAGGGAGTTTGAACAATCGTTTAAAAGTACAAGAATTTTTTGCGCAAACATTAAAAAATATGAGTTACTTTTCTACAAACATTAAGAAAAACGTAGAAGTTTTTTGCAAACATTTCAAAGCGTCAAACTTCCAAAAGTACAAGGAAGTTTTTTGCAAACGGTGGAAAACACAAGGAACTTTTATGCAAACTTTAAAAAACACAAGGAAGTTTTCTGTAAACTTTAAAAAACACAAGGAGGTTTTATGCAAACTTTAAAAAACACAAGGAAGTTTTCTGCAAAGATTCAAAGTTACAAGGGTATTCTTGTCATTTTGAATGAAAAATTACGTAAGAAACAAAAAAAATCGCATTTTTGGCGCGTAGAATACACGCGCGTCAAAAAATTGACGGAGGGAGACGGAATGGGTGTAATTTGCAGGGTTTTTGAAAACACAAGGAAGTCTGGTGCAAAAAAAAATTCACAGGGTAGTTTTTTGCAGATTTTCGATATCACAGGGTAGTAATATGCATTTTCCCCATTCTTCTATTATCAAAATCCATATAGTTTTTTTTTAATATCAGTAAATTGTTAGATTGGGTGCTGTATAATTATTGGACTGTCAAAAACCAATCTGACCCAGTCAAGCGTTAATGGGTCAAAAACGGAAGAACTACTTTGAATAATTGAATGTATTTTGGTGTTCTTTTTCTTTATCTTTAGTTTGATATTTTGAAGGGGAAAATAATTGTACGAAACAGTAAAACTTATTTCGATGTATATTAGTAAAGATTTCATACTATGAACTGTGAAGTAACGTTAATTAAGGTATAGATGGAAGTACTTACAAGTTTGAGCGTTGGGATTTTAAAGTGAAAAGTAAAATGATTTTATGTACTTCTCCTTTAATAAAGACAGGGATAAAAGCGGTCTTTCAAGAAAAGATATTGCCCCTACATCATTTATGCTCAAGATTAATATTAATGGGGGTCTTTTTTGAGCAAAAATTAACCTCATCGTAATGTGCCTATTCCGATAGTGATATACTCGTATGTGGTAGTGGTGTATATGAGAAATGCATTTATCATATATAATTAATGTCTTCATTTTCCAGGGCGATGCTTTACGCTTTTGCCTATGGAGAAATTGTTTTATTTCCTCCATCTCATACTCTCATTTTTTTTTATCCTCTGATACAGTTGACCAGTCAATTTGACTAAATTTATAAAATTATATTAAATAATTTAATTAATATATTTCACTAATAAGTTGATAATATCATATGATACCATATATATTAATATTTGAAAAGTTTACTACACCACAAATATAAATAATTTAAATTGATAAATCAATTAAAAAATTTAACCGAATATTGTTTTGTAATTAAAAGAGTAAAAATAATCGGATGGAGAGAGCATTACTTTCCTTTTCTGAGCGAGGTAATTTCCATTTCCTCTCGTCTCGTTTGGAGACACTTGGGCTACAGATGATAATGATATTACAATGTGTAGGATAGAGACATAGTATATATATATTTTGCATTTCTAACTGAATCCATAACATATACTCAATAGTATAATTAAATTGTGTTTCATTTAATTTGTTTGATGAATCAAATTAATAATACTAATAATTACTATATATCAACCCCAGCAAGTATCATGCACTGTGCACGTGCCTTCATATTTCTCTTCTTCACATTCTATGTATGCGTGACACACGCCAAAATCCAAATTATTAGTATCTGATTAGTCAAACTCTTCTTCAATTCTCTGCCATTCCATTCCCCATTGCTCAAGAAACAAATGCCCAAGCCCTTCATATATACCTTCCACCATAATTGTACATTAATTTAGTTGGATCAAATTGATTACATCTTTTCATTTACCAATGATCAATTTATTGTTCTTTTTTATATATCTATATATATAAGACAATTGTTTATTAGTTTTATAGGACATAGCTAGACAATTATTTGTCATTATCTTAAGTAGCACCTTAGCGCAGCTTATCCTAACACTAAACAAATTTGCCTCAAATTATATATTCAGGAAAATCAACTAGCTAGCTTTGGGTTCGAGTTACAGCACGACTAGATAATAAGTGGCTAATTAAGGAAAGAGAGATTTTGGCTCGATATACTGTTACATAGGTTTTCGATATTTTCAAAAATAAATATCAAATTATAATAGTATTTGTTTTGACAGTGTGTGTGCGCACGTTTTTAATTGAGCTAATGGTTCAACTTCACACAACTATGCACTCAAAATTTTATTCCCACCACCAACAATGCCAGTAATGATTTCTTACGACATTATCTTGATGATATGATATATAACTAATTTTTCTTTTTCTTTTTTATAAATTTAATAATATGATGTATCATGCATCAAATGCAATACAACTATTATTTCTTTAGAAAAGATCAAGCACAAGGAATTTGTTAATACACTTGTCCGTGAAATTACGAAAAGGTTCTACTCAAAGAAAAAATATTTAATCCAAACTTACTGCAGCAACCAACTCTATATAATCACAAAGGAAAACATGTTTATTTTCGAATAGTTTGTGATTAACCACTAAAAATATACCAAACCAAAAAACATAGTTCCCACAAATGAATTTGACTTGTAACTTGTACAAAGGGTTGAGTGACCAAATTTGCTTTGGTTACACTTACCCACAAATCTCTAATTAAGGTACTGGCACCAAAAGGCCTCTCCTTTTAATCTTTTATAAAAAAAATATTTGCTACATCTTATGTATAGATGACGTGGTGCACCAACCGATTGAGATTAAATTATATTCTAAATTTAATGGAAATTAATTCTATAACTTCATCGTTATCATGTATTTGCAATAATAAATTATTTTAAATAAATCTCAATTATTTGTTCCACCACGTTATTCTTGCAACGATTGCACCAAATAATCTCTCGGTCACATCCCAAAACTTTCTTTTAATTTTTTTTATATTTTTTATCCCAAGAGTGGTCTATTTAAACACCCCCTTCACAGCAATAGTTTCCTCCTCCACACCTCCAAAGACAACCATGGCTTCATCTCTCCATCTCGCTTCCTCTCTCCTCCTCATCGCCCTCGTGTCTGTTCTAATCTCACCAACCCATTCCCAAAACTGCACATCACAAACATTCACCCAAAGAAACACCAAATTCGCAAACTGCACAAATCTCCCCACACTCAATGCCTCCATCCACTGGACCTACAGCCCGACAACCCGGCCCAATCCAACCCTCAACATAGCCTTCATCGCACCTCCAGCTAGCCCACAAGGTTGGATCGCTTGGGCCCTAAACCCGACCGCAACCGGCATGGTCGGAGCTCAATCGCTCATCGCCTTCAGAGACACAAACGGATCTGTGGTTGTACGGACGTACAATATCACCTCTTACAGTTCCATTGCGGAATCCAGAATTTTGTACAATGTGTCGAATTTGCGCGGGGAATATTCCGATGGGGTTTTTAGGATATTCGCCACGCTGGCATTGCCTTCGGGTGGGGGAGAGGTGAATCAGGTGTGGCAGGTTGGGGCTTCGGTTAGGAATGGGGTGCCGGAGAGGCATAATTTTGCGACGGAGAATTTGAATTCGAGGAATACGTTGCAGTTGGTGGCAGGGGAGCGTAACGGTACGGCGACTGCGCCGAGTAGTGGGAGTGCGGCCCCACCTGGGAGGCAAAGTGGGAATGATACCGGAGGAAGCTCGAGGGTTTTGGGGAGCGGGTTGTATGGAGCTTTGGTGCTACTTGGATTGTTGATTTTGGGATTTTAGAATTTTGGTGTTATGATTGTGATTTTTATTTTTTTAATTTCTGTTTCACACTTTTATGGAAAGTAGTAGTATTCCTTAATAAAGTAGGAGTAATATTTTTTATGAATTGCCTGTTGATTTTATATAAAGAAAGAAACTTTATTGAGTTTTCTTCTGCGTCTTGGTGTTCTTTTACTTTGTTGATTTATTTTTCACTTTGATAATTATTTAATTTAAGAAGTCTAAAGTTTCATAGTTTTGCACTAAAAGATCACAATAACTTTATAAAAATATTTTTCATAGAGGTCCCGGCAAATTTGTTTAGTTTTTGGTTTCTTCTTCTTTTTATTATTTCAATTTCCCTATTTAGAGGGAAGTAGTTGAGTGGTGTGGTGTCTCTGATCTTTTGGTCCCGGACAAATACTTATCTTATTCGTGATGTCCAAATGTATTAAAAAAATTGAAAGGAAAAGGTTGGCGTTTTCCATTTTATTTTTCTATTTTATTTTTCTATTTTATTTGTTAAAAGAAATGAAGGTTTAACTCAGTGGCATTGCATATATAGTACACAGTACACACTAAGCAACTGTCAAGTCTAAGCTTAAATTTTATTGAATATTAATATTTTTTACCAACTAAATAACTGGAACAAACTTAATTAAGTTGAGCACAAGTCAAGCTACTTGAGCTTAAATTTTTTTTTTATCATTATATGACGTAATAAATTGGGTATGACGTCAAAAGTCATTAGACAATAAATAATATTCAAATTTACTTTATTGTGCAAGATGAATAAAATCTAACTAAACTTTTATAGACCAAAAGTCAGATGATTTTAATCTATAATAAGTAAATTTGTAGTGCAATCATGTTTTAATTTTTTCTTTACCCGAGTTCTATAAGAATCTGATTTTTACCTTTACTGATGTTTAAGCTTTGGGTTCCCTTCCCTTGGATTCAACTTTATGCCCTATGATTAATTGTCAACCCTTTGATATATAGCATAATTCAGTCCCCACTTTGCAATTATAATACATGTATCACTTTCTTTTCCATGTCTTCTTTGTGCAAAAAGTAGTATTTTTGTCATTTCAATTAACTTCTTTTGAGACTTAGCAACTTAATTGTTACACAGACATGAAAAGGAAATATCCTATTATGTTGTCCTTTTACGTGCATCATTATATATCAATAATGTCAATTTAATGATAATTTTTGTGATTAATATATTTGTGAAAATTATTTTAGTGGTAAATTATTGTAAAGAACTGTCGCTTAATTGTCATCAAAAACTTATTTTCATAAAGTGGCTCCCAAATCTCATACATTTTTTTTCTCATAATTCCATTCTTGCCAAAATGCAACTCATCAAAATATATAAGTTGATTCTTTCAAGTTGGTCAAATCAGAACTTAGACCCACACACAACTTCAAAATGAAAGTCACTTAGTCAAATCCGGCATTTATGGCCCAAAACTTGTTAATTAAATGATTCATTGACCTCACCATAAGATACGTAGAAAATAAATCAATTAATTTGAGCCAAATTCAATGTGAGTTCAGAAAAGTCCAATTCTTGAATTTTTTTAGTTCACATAGTATATTTTGTGCTCTAGTTAGTCCACATTTACTTGTGCCCTTCAGTCCACGAAATTAGACAGAAGCCCACACCTTAAGGAATAATAAATTACTCCGTGTCCGTGCCCCATACATACAGTCTTACTACTTAGCTATGACTAATACACTTGGCACGAAAAAGTACACATTAATTGAAGAGGGAAGAAAATAAAATCTACAAAATATTGCATATTAATTCTGAAGGGTTGATGTCACAGATTGAATTGATTATTTGGAGGAGACCTCTTATTTATGTACAAGTACAACAGTGCGAGACAAAGGGCCGAAAACGCAAAAGCAAGAAAGAGATGGGAGAACTCACCCTAACAACTCTGTTTGGACCCAATACTGTACTCAAATTTTGAATTTTATTTTTATTAGTATTATTTAATATATTTGATACGGAAATACAACTTCGAGTTTGAGAATTATATGTGAGTCAAGCCGACCAACACACGAGTTGAAACTTAAAATAATTCGGGACCCTCACACGCTCTTTTAATCAAATATCTTGAACTATAATAAGATTATCATCAATGAATCGAACCCAGTGTGAAGCAAATTACGAGAATCGGTTAACAAACATCACAAATAATCATGCTTAGAAATCCAAAAAGTATTATGCGATTCCATCCAAGAACTTCCCCCAAATTCAAAACCCTCTATTATATGTCTTAAGAATCAAAATGGTCTTGGACGAGTTTATAGATGTTCAAAGTTCAAACAAGCCTCTATAAACAAATACTCCCTCTGTCCCAAATTATTTGTCGTTTTACATGTTTTCACACATATTAAGGTACCTACTAAATAGCCTCAGTTTTAGGGAAAAAATAAATTATATACCTAAAATACCCTTATTCTTTATTTATCTCACTACTAGCTATTTACACGTTATTCAAGTTATACACTCTCTCACTTACTTTTTCTCTTACATACCTAAAATATGTAATTAATAGTATATTGAAATCCTAAAGTGACAAATAATTTGGGACAATTTTTTTTTCTGTAAAACGAGATATAATTTGGGACTGACGGAGTAATTGATTAATCAATCAATTTAAAACAAGAACACGGGATGGATAATAATATCCACTTCAATACCCAACAACCATAAATCGACAACCAAAATAATTTATTGATGAAAATTTGTCCCCATAGTGAACACGGGCAGGAAAATTGTTCGGGCTCTAAGAGGCAATCCATAACTACTCTTACAGCTAATTAAAAGCTGATAATCATTAAGCTGCATCAATCTATGTATCCTAAACCACTTTAGTATTTTACATGAACTAATTAATTACTTACGCATTTTGATTTCACTATTTTAATTTGATGCCGTACGTTGTAGTAATGATAGGTCAGGTAGCAGGCTTTGTTACTTCTGAAACTATTTACTGGCTTGAGGGCACATAATTATAAAAGATTGTCATATTGTATGTATACATTGTTCTTTAACGAGGGATTTAAATTAATTTTACTTAATCTGAAGTTATTAGATTTCTCGTGGACTTGAATGAGGCCCATAATATTTGGACCTAACTCACTTCAAAAGTTAATTTAAGAGGCGATGATTGTCTAAAACCTTATACGGTGAATTTAGTCTTGTTATCCAATTCATGTAGAACATTCAATCTCAACAAACGTCCTTCACGTGTGAGTGAGCTGAATGTGTCGGTGAAAAAAGTCGAACACGTGATATATTAAAGCTCAACATTGCGAATTGCGACATGTGGGTCCAACACACAGAGATTGAGAGGTCAAAAGAACAAGTCCTCAGTCTCAACAAAAGTTCTATCTCAAATCAAGTTTGGCCGAACTCAAAATAACTACATGACAAATGCAATATTGCTTTGATATTGGATAAAACTCCTAAGGAAGCAACCAATTATAGAGCAAGTGCAATACACTATACTTATGATTGGATGAGTTCGGCCGAATTCAGTTTGGACAAGAGAATTTTCCTAATCTTTTGTTAATTTTGGCATGGACGCTAGTTGTTGGTGCGGTTCTTTAGTGGTAGTAACAAATAGGGTTGTCGGATTCCAATTGGATCAAATCTATTCAGATTCAACTCCATTATATCTTATTGAATCAGCCTTATTCGGGTCTTACTTAAATTCAAAATAAAATTTGTTCCATTAACAACACTAGCTATAAGCACAATTAACCATAGACATGACATTAAACTTATGTATAAGGAATGAAAAGAAATGATCATTAACCTAAGAAATAAACCTATTTTTCTCGCGTGCAAGAGATAAAAAGGTGGTCCACCTGAAATTGGAACGTAAAACACTAAATAGTGTCATATTGGGTTGATGGAAATTGGAAAATGAGGTGGCATGCCCATTAGTAAATATCTTGGAGTTGCTATTAAGGCCAATATAATCAATTTCGTCACGGGTGCATCATCATTACATGCAAATTATGAAATTTTGGATATTTTATTCTAGATGTGGACATGAATGTCCAAAATCCCCAAAATCAACGGTAAGCAAATCTGAGATTTGTTTTTAATTAATATTTCAACAGATCTATTCGATTCACATGCTGATAGGCCTTAATTAATAATGTTTTAGAGTGCACTAAAGGTAAAGGTGGGTCAACGGTTTAATTAATTAGTATATTTTTTTCTTTTATGATGATAAAAGTTATACGAAGTATTTTTTATTTGAAATTGTTTAAACTTTGTTTGATTATTATTGTGTGAAGTTGAAGGAATTGAGTTGAACGAGACTTTAGCAAGAATATCTTGTAGTATTAAACAATAAAATTGTTTTTCAAGTATATTGGACATGTTTGTTTGGTGTTTGGGAGAGGGTGGAAGTTTGTGAAATAATTTTGATTTGCGTAATGTTGTTTGTTTGGATTTTGAGAGAGTTGTTTGAGAAATAAAGTATGTGTAGGTTTTTTAGAAGAGTTAGATTGTAGGTGTAAGATGTGTAAGCCTTTATATCAAATCATGTTTATTATGTGAGATAAATTGTATAGGAGATTAGTTACTTTATGTCTAATTAAAGTAGAGTTTGTATAGATTTTTTTAAGATAAGAAAATTGTTTGTTTGACTTTTGAGAGAATAATTTGAAAAAAATGTGAGATGATAAATTTATTTCAGAAAGTAGAAAATATGTTTGTTTTGTTTTTCCTAAACACGAAATAATTTTAGAAAAAAGCCAAAAAAAACTCCTCATTCAGTTTTGACGCGATGAGCTTATATAATTGTTTTTAAGAAGAATGAACAAAATTAAACAGCTTTATTTTATTTTCAACATGTGTATATCAAAGGTTAAGCCAAGTGGTTTGCAAGCTATTACATGAAGGCGGAGTTTACCTTGTGCACTTTGATGACTGCGGGTTCCTTTGTAAAAAAAATAAAAAAAATAATTTAAGACTCGTTAATTTCCAAAGAATCTCCTTTATTGTGAAATTTAGTATTGCATACTATATAGTATAAATAACTACTTGAATTTTGTTTACAAGCATGAAGCATCCAACCTAATACCACATGACCATATAAAATACTAAGAGATTGTCCTTACATAATATAGTAATATAAAATTGTAATTAATCATATACATTTTTTTTTATAAATAATTAGCCATATTATTTACACATGTGAATTTATGCATTATTATTAACCAGGCCATATAACTTACCATGTGCTTGGAATCTAGCACGATATAAAACATTACACGTGAATATATACATTTTTTTTCTTTTCTTGAATCAAGAACATGTCCACAAATCATGTTTAGCTATTTATCTCAAAAAAAAAAAAAAAAATCATGTTTAGCTATTAACTACGTTAATTAACAATTAATCTCATTCAAAGATTAATTCTCTATAATTATGGACAAAACTGTAAAAAGAAAAACAATAAGTCTTACACATTCGCCAGGTATTCCAATTCTTTAAAAAAATGTCATATACTTGTCCTATAATTAGTCATTTTTCTAAGAGCATTATTTACCAGAAAACTAGTATATTATATATTTATCGTATAATTAATTTGAATTGGAGAGATTCAATTCGAAATAAAACTTATCCTTGTTGACTGACTGGCAACAATTATGTACAAATTGTTGCACCTCTTTTGTTGCAAAAGAGACGCGTGTTCTTAGATTGAGAAGACAATCTAACAACTTTACTCACGAAAGGCATCTATTTTTTAAAGATCAAAATTACGAGAGTTAGTATTGGAATGGCAAGAAAAGCTATGTTCATAATGAAAGTGAAAGCAGAGGGAATCAAAGCAAAACATATTTACATAATGATAATGTGGGACAACACTCGCATCAAATCAAACACTCAAAAAGCTAGAATATAGTACGTACACAATTATATATTTTCATTGTGGAATTTAATTTACCAAAATTATGAAAAATATTTTCCATTATAAATTACATATACTTTTGTAGAGTAATTATTATTTTCTATATATATTGTTAGTTTTTTACGGGATTATTCTTTGAACTCAATTTATATACATAATACTTTTATCATCAATCATCACATTAAAAATTATTTCAATCAGAGGAAAACCTACATTAATGAGAGTTGAATTCATGACCTCTTGGTCCTAGAGCCTCAACTTTGTCAGTGATTACCACTAGGCTACGACCTCATTGACAAATTCTAACTGTATTTATAACTTGATAACTTTTAAATACTGATCAAACGTCAGCTCAACATGATAAACACACACTTGTATCTCAACAAGATAAAACAAAAAAATTACATTTGGAGTATATAGCTACTTGAACTCACCACGAATTTGAATCGATAAAGCTTGTTCTAGCTCAAGTTGTTTAACCTTAAATTAAGTTCTAACACAATCCTAAAATCAATAAGAAATTAAATCAAGTCACACTTAGTCAATATATTGTTCAAACTCTCTAACCTTTATTCTAACCAAAATCGAAGAATGATGAACCAATTCAACAAGTACACAAGTATATGCGTTTCGTGATTGATCACTCCAATGGCAGAGCCACATCCGGTGCGCACAGGGCCGGGGCAGTTGCATCCTCCCCCAACCTTTGTTGAAAAAAATATTATAGCACTAAAATGCATGTGATTAATGGAGTCATGAAATGATGGGAGTAAGAAGAATTCAAACACAAGGCCGCAGTGAAATAATGGGACTATGAAGCAGGTGGGTTACCTGCGTATGTGGCATTGGAAGGAAAGAAAGGCTCTTCAATTAATTAAGAGCTATAAACTCATATTGACCAATTAATAGTTTTTTTTCCCGACTGAAATTGGTTAGAGAATTTCTAACTAAACTTGTATAACCGTGTATATGGGTTTAATTAAGTACTTAGTTTCCTAAATAAATAAAATGGAATATCATTTCCTGTTAAATTCTTTAATTTTTTATATAATAGAAAAAGAAAAATATACAAGGTTTTATATATTAATAATTAATCATAGGTAAAGTTGATGTTAATCGCAAAGCACAACTTAGACTGACAAAGTAAACATTGAATTACGAATATGGTCACGTGAGTTTGAAATATTTCTAAATCATTCATATTTTTCTTATGGCTCATGCTTATTTATTCCATGTCTTAAAACTAACTCATATACTTCATAATTTCATAATAGATTTGTAATTATCTTACTATATTAATTATAAAATTATAGACAATATTACAATATATGTTTAATTAGACGATATAAACAATTCACAATATTATATGTTTTTTAGTAATTTTTTTTTAACTTAATCTAACCCCCATCAGTATAAAATCATGGCTCCGCCCCTTATCACTCTTCCAGAGGAAATATCAGGCCACAAAGCAATTCAATGCAATCTAAGCTTGATTTTATCAGGTGACAAAGCAATCCAATCCCATCTAAGCTTGAATTAGCCGTTGATCCTGCATATTATTGAACATGCAAAGAGATGGAATGAACGTTTAAAATACATCATGTGTTGCCGCATGAACTTGTTAACAAGAATCTAAAGCACATGATCCCAAGTCGTTTTGGGGAAGCAAAAACATGAAAACACTAAATAATCTTTGGCCTCTAACTTAAACTGCAAATGAACCATCATTTGGCCAATCCCAACTCATAATTCATCAATTCTCGTATCCAAACATGTTGTCTATGGATTACACAAAAATTGGAACACTTAAAGATTGTCTAAATGCATTCACCTAATCAAACAACAAATAAGGAAAAATGAAATACAAAGTCATAATAAAGAATACCAATCCATATGTATAAGTCATATGCCAGACTAATTAATTACACAAACTATGATACATGGGAAGAAACAAAAACTAGCAAGAATGACACAATATAAATCTACGAACATAGAAGCCCACTTGTTGTCTCTCAATGATACAGAAAGATATACATAAATCCAATTGATCATGGGTCCAGAGGTTCTTGCCTGCCGTGTCCATTATTTAGGCCACCACCGTAAGGTTTAGTTGACTTACTCGACTTCTTCTTCTTTAAAACGATGATCCAAGTGATTGCTTCTAACAAAACAGCAATACCTCCAAGTATAGCAATCACGATAATGTATGCATTCCTCCACTTGGGTGCAGGATTTAATATCTGAAAACCTTTGAACACATTGATGATGCCAAGAATGATAATTGAATATCCAAGGCTGTGATGGTAGATGTTCCAGTAAAACCGATACTTGTGGTCCTTTTTGGGTCTCAATAGCAATGCAAATATCTACATGAAAAATGCCAAATGTAGGAGAATCAAATATCAGCAAACAGTCAGTATTATTAACAATAACAAAAGGAAATAAATAAATAAATCATCCACCTCATATAATGTATGATAAAATCAGAAGAATTCAGTGATATTGCAGGAAAGATTGATTACCTGCACTGTTGCAAGAGAGAATAGTGCAATCCCGATATTGCGATGGACAGAGTACGTAATACCCTTGGATTCACTTCCGAGCTTAAGACCAGTTCCCCAACCAGCCACACCAATGGCATAAGCGGAAACTTGGCAGAAAATGTGAAGATAAAACCATGCTGGATCCGCAGATGGAAACGTTCTTAAATACCTTGCAATGATGATTCCAACGGGGAACATAATCCCCCAACTCACAACATTTAGTACTCCATGAATCTGAAATCAATATTACTCACAAAAGTCAGTCACTTCTTTCAAATCCCCAATTAATCAATTCCCATTTTAAGCTAGTATTCACAAGAAAATACCCATCAGAAAAAACTAAAATTAACCTTCACTAATTCATAACTTTTTAGATTAGATCTAGTCAACCAATATTTTCAAGTAAAGCATCAATTTTTTTTCTTTTTTACCAATTAATACATGCAAAGGGAATAGCAAATAGGATCACGACCCAGACTAAAAGTAGTAATAATTTTAACTAGATCAAGGAATAAAATACTAGAAATAACAAAAAATAAAGCTGTGGAATTCAGATGCTGCAATCATGGAGCAAAATTTTCATACTTTTCCATCGAACCCATCAAAAAAATTATGTTTTTGGTTCAATTAAAACGAAACTACAAGAGTAATATATTCAATTAAAAACTTCTAATATCTTGTAGTAATATTTAACTCACAAAAAAAAAGAAAAATACAAAGGAAACGATATTTTAATCCATGGCCATAATATAGTAACCACCCTAAGTAGTGGCATGTGATCAACACATGGTCTGTGACTATTTGGATCGAGCAAAAAGTAAACAATGGAATTTTCCCAAAATAATTAATAAAAACGAAAAAAGAAAAACTCACATTCCTCTTCTTCATTCTAGAATCACCACTTCCAGTAACAACAGTGCTTTCTCCTCTCAACAAATCAAGGCTACCTTTCGAGTTCAAGTTCTCCGGCTGAAATTCATGCTTATCCGGTACCCCACCCGTAACCGACGGACCCACCTGCCACACTTGGTTCAAACTCTCCCTCCCCCTCTCCGGCAAAACCAACGTCGCAAACAACCTCACAACCCCACCGGAAAATTCCGCCGAAGATTCTCTCACCTCGTACCAAACCCTCGACTCCGTTAACGGTCCGTATGACGTCACGTTGTACGTCTTAACCGTCATTCCCCCGTTATCTTCCCTGAACGCGATTAACGCCTGGGAGCCCGCCATTCCCGTGCCGGTCGGGTTGATGGCCCATGAAACCCACCCGTTGGGTCGGGGCGGTGCGGCAATGAAGGCGATTGAGAGCGTTGATTGGGTCAGATCGTAGGTCCAGTGGAGGTAGGAGTTGAGGGAAGGGAGGTCGTTGCAGAATGAGTAGAGACGGTTGTTTGTGAATGACTGTGACGTACACGTGGCTGACTGTGACGGTGAGATTAGAGACAGTATGGATATTAAAATAATGGTGGGTAGGGTTAGAGAAGAAGGCGCCATTAATGGAGAGAATGAATCAGAAAGTGAGTTTGTGGTGAATTTGGTAAAGTGTGTGTAGTGGGAAAGACAATGGGAATTTTATGGCTCCAGAAAAGATTGGGATTAAGGGTGTGTTTGGTTGGAGGAAAACTTATAGGGAGGAAATAGAATAGGGGATCGTTCTAATAAATTCACTTGCCTTTATTACTACAAATCTACAATAGTATCTTGGTAATAAAAATAAAATCAGTCCATTATTATTTCTATTGGTGTGCAAGATTATTACTGCCTCCGTTTAGAGTTGGGAATCCGTTGTCAATTAGAAAATTTGAGTATTGGAATTAAATTTATTTGTTAGATTCAATATTATTATAGTGTGAATGTAATATTGAATACTTTCGTAAAAGATAATACACATGATGATTACAATTTGGAAGTTTGTAATACCATTTCAAAAAATAAAAAATAAAAAATATTAAGTAAGGAAGTAAGAATACTCGGTATAAATTATTTCACCAAACGAAAAATTGAATTACTTTTGACCAAAGTGGAACCAACAAGGCTTATATATTTTGGTTTAACCGTATCAATAATCGAAGGTAAATCAAAGGGTTGTATGTCAAACGGATAATATTTGTGTCATGTAGAGAATTTTTGTAGTTTTATATAGGTACTCGTTGTCATGATTTTAGTGATAACAAAATGTTGAGATTTTTTTTGTTCTCAAAAAAAAAAACTACTGAAAATTTGTTTTATAAAACAATTTTAATATTGGGGGGAGGGGGTGTTAAAATACCAAATAAAGTAATATTTATGTAAAAAAAATATTTGAAGTCAATAATTTCAAGTGTAGAAATATAAAAAAATCTCATAGCAATAACTTGCTGAGTATACGATAATTCATGATTAAAAGTTAAAGTAAGTGTGAATAAAATTTAAGTGATTGGAGTCTTCACTACACAATTGTTCAAGTAAAATTTGTATAATGCATACAAGAGGATAAAAATTTAAAACATTTTATGCATTTTATATATTTTTTTTTCCCAAGGATTTAATCCCTTTCCGACACAAGTATAATTTAAATTTGACTTTTTGTGCCAAGTCCTAGAGAAAAATGAGTTAAGTTCCATTTTTAATTGATGTGTAGCAAATTTTCTTTTACCCGTAAGCATCAAACTAGACTTTATAATTCTAATCATTCATTTTAAATATTTTCCATTTTCGCTCCAACTCATATTTGTTTCTGAACTTATGTGGAATACTCGAATTATCAGTTAGCTAACATAAATCGTCGTTGTCGTTGCAATTAATATATAGAAATGTATTTTTTAACTTTGAAATTATGTTAAGTGGAATAAGTTGTTTTAGTATTTTATTTATCTGTTTTAAATATTGTTTAAACTATATACTGTCATAACAATTAATACATATTTGAAAAAAAGTAAACATATTTTACTAGATCATAATTTTACTATATTATTATATGATATAATACACAAACGGAACCGGGTAATGAATTGATACAACAAATTAAACTACTAACCAATTAAAGTACTCATTTATAGTATTTTCTCCCATACTTTATTAATAACTTGTAAAAAATTAAGTATGCTCCCACATTCTAGATATATAAATGCATATATAATATATATATATATATATATATATTAATAAGAATATAATTTGCTTTCAATTAGTGATATGAAATCAGAAATCCTCTTTTAGTGTTTGGTATTGTAAGTATGAAGTGTTATTTGTCGAAATATGATGCATATTATAATTTACTTGTGACACGTTCAAATAATATAGAAGAAATATTTATTAATTTGGTACAAATTCGAATTTATTAACTAAAATGGGGTTTTGACACTTTGCATCATGGAATTATAGGCTTTTGGCACTTTGCACCATAATTTAAAAGTTTTGGCACTTTGCACCCTAGAAATATAATTTAGTTGGCACTTTGCACCTTAGTGTGTGTTTTAAAGAAAAAATCATTGATTGAAGGGTATAATAGTCATTTTTGAATATTTTTGGCACTTTGCTCCCTAAAAGTATAGATTTTGACACTTTGCACCCTGAAATATAGAATATTGGCACTTTGCACCCAAAAAATATAATTTCTGGTATTTTCAACCACGACTTAATATGATAATCTAAATAATGTAAATAACATGCAATATAATAATATGTGTTAGATATGTAAACGTGTATTTTAGATATAAAATAAATAATCTAGAGGACACTTGGAAACAAAATGTAGACAATGTCTTTTTTTTTAAATCTAAATTTTACTAAGAGAAAATGGTAAAATAAGTTATTATAAAGTACAATAAATTAAGAATAACATGTTTATGATTGTTGTGCATAGAAATAACCATTTTATCTCTACATCGCCGACTTTCATGAGTTTTTTTTTAAGGAAAACACATGAGTATAGATTTTGACACTTTGCACCCTGAAATATAGAATATTGACACTTTGCACCCAAAAAATATAATTTCTGGTATTTTCAACCTCGACTTAATATGATAATCTAAATAATGTAAATAACATGCAATATAATAATATGTGTTAGATATGTAAACGTGTATTTTAGATATAAAATAAATAATCTAGAGGACACTTGGAAACAAAATGTAGACAATGTCTTTTTTTTAAAATCTAAATTTTACTAAGAGAAAATGGTAAAATAAGTTATTATAAAGTAAAATAAATTAAGAATAACATGTTTATGATTGTTGTGCATAGAAATGACCATTTTATCCCTACATCGCCGACATTCATGAGTTTTTTTTTTTTAAGGAAAACACATTAGGGTGCAAACTGTCATACGAATTATATTTTTAGGGTGCAGAGTGCCAAAAAATTTAAATCGTGGTGAAAAGCGCCAATATTTTATAATTTTACGGTGCAAAATGCCAACATTCTATATTTTAAGGGTGCAAAATCTATATTGCCAGGGTGAAAAGTGCAAAAAATAAATAAAAAATGATTATTCTACCCTTCTACCAATGATTTTTCTAACCAAAACACACACTAGGGTGCAAAGTGCCAAATAAATTATATTTCCAGGGTGCAAAGTGCCAAATAAATTATATTTCCAGGGTGCAACGTGCCAAAACTTTTAAGTCAGGGTGCAAAGTGCCAGACCCCTATAATTCTAGGGTGCAAAATGCCAAAAACCCAACTAAAATTGATATTTCGTGTGGAAAACTTTTTTTATGGTTGAACTCAAATCGAACCAATATGGAAATAGTATATTAAAATCTACTCAATGTGATGGTCCAAATTTCTTGAATTTTCTAATAGCCTATAATATAAGAATTCTCACATAAATTAGTAAAGCAACATGATTAATTTACAACCAATTTTTTTTCTTGGTTTATATGTGGAAAAGTGATATCTTATGTAAAATTTTGCAAAATTATAAAATTATGTGGATGTGAGTAGTATTTAATAAAACTATAACTCAATGATTCATTTTCTACTCATTCCTCATGAAAATATTAGAGAACTATTTTTTCTTTCAAATCTTCTTTTTCTTTTGTTCTAAAATTTTATAACATCACATAATTTAAAAAAAAATATGCTAGTAGAAAATATTATCGACTCGGGCATATACCCTCCGCCTTTCACATCACAACATACCATCCCGTATACAATTTACACAACCGCCACAAATCCTCCCTCTCTCGCCGCGAACCAGCGTATAATCTAACTAGGGTTTAGTCCCACTGCATGGGTAATGGAGAATCTCCAAAGGAAAGTAGAGGCATGGATCAGAGATCAAAGCACCAAAATCTTAAGAGTGACGTGGCCTCCGCCGTGGGGGACGGTTGTGAAGTGGCCGTGGGCAAACGACCGCCGCGAACAGCAGAGAAGGATTAGGGAAGAGTTGGAACTCCGGAAGAAGCAGTTACAGGACTTCTGTTTCGCAGTCAAAGCGGAATCTCTATCGGATTTGCAAGAGATTCTCTGTTGCATGGTCCTCTCCGAGTGCGTTTACAAGGTACATTGCCGTTTCTCTACTTTTTAGTTGTTGATCGTAATTAATTAAATTGAAAAGTTACTTTGCTCAAGTGTGTGATTATTTGCTTAATTGTAGGACTTTTCGTATTAATTTCTGTATTTGGATCTTAAAGTGATGAAATTCTGTTTTTGTTGAATACTGGTAGAAATTAACTTTTTCATCCTGATAGAGACCTGCTGTTGAGATGATTCGAGCGGTGAACAAATTCAAAGCTGATTTTGGAGGACAATTAGTTTCCTTAGAGCGCATTCAACCATCTTCAGATCATGTTCCTCACAGGTGTTTGTATAAAATTTTAGATCAGTTTGTATAATCTGTGTATCAAGCAGTGTTTTGCATATATTTAGTGGAAGGAAAACTCGAAAAGAATTATCTTTTTAGCACAGGAATGAGCGCATTCTAGAACCTTAGCTTGCTGTAGTGTTAAATCATGTATTTGTGTTTCAGTATTGATTCAATGAATCCACAAATTCTGCTAAAAAATCTTTAAATCTTTGCTCCACTCTGGTTTAGCTTGGAACCATTACAAGTCCAACTTTAGCACATTGTTCTTTTTTCTTTCTGATGCAGTACTTTGTTCAGTACCTATATGTATAGCCTTTCTTCACCAATATATTTTTCCTTAGGTACCTATTAGCTGAAGCAGGGGATACATTATTCGCTTCCTTCATTGGAACCAAGCAGTACAAGTAAGTAATAATAGTCACATATGAATATTTGATAAGATTTTTATTCTTCTTTTAAGTATCATTGTTTTTATTGTATTTTACTTTCCTTTTTCCCTTACCTGTTAAAGGGATGTCATGGCTGATGCAAATATATTTCAAGGTGCCATATTTCATGAAGATGCCATGACCAGCGTTAATGAGATTGAATCTACAGAACTTGACGGTCAAATGAATGATGGGGAGAGTATCTCAAAGTCTATGGAAACGAAGTCTAAACTAACAAAATTACCACCTAAGCCTGCTGTTCATAGGGTACTGGAGGCATTCTCTTTCATTTTCTTTTGAAAGTTATTTGTAGCATTCCTGATCTTTCGACACATTCTTTTTTACCCTGACGAAGTATGCATTTCTTTTATGTTGCCTTTTTTTAATGGTCTGTAGGGATTCATGACCCGTGCTAAAGGAATACCTGCATTGGAGTTGTACAGGTTGGCGCAGAAAAAGAGAAGGAAACTTGTATTATGTGGACATTCACTTGGTGGAGCAGTAAGCCTTTCCCCTTTTTTTTTTAATAGATTGCATATGCTCAAGCTGGCAGTCATAGGGTAAATTGAATACTTTCTCTTTGGATAACTTGTGCAGGTAGCAGTCTTGGCAACCCTTGCAATTTTGAGGGTTATCTCTATTTCATCAAAAGAAACTGAGAGGGTCCAGGTGAAGTGTATCACGTTCTCCCAGCCTCCAGTTGGAAATGCTGCCTTAAGAGAGTATGTCTGCTACTATGTTATGTGGCCCTTTTTGTAGTCAAATCCAAGTTATCACCTATTCTGACTTACTTCTCTCAGCTATGTGAACGGAAAAGGATGGCAGCATTATTTTAAAACCTATTGCATTCCAGAAGATCTGGTGCCTCGAATATTATCTCCAGCGTATTTTCATCATTATAACGCGCAAAGCCCCTTAGCACCTGCTGATGTTGAAACTTTACCTTCAACCACGAAATATAGGGAAAGCTTGGAGAAGCTAAAATCCATAAGGTTGAAAGAGAATGAAGGTGAGCAATTGGTTTTGGGATTAGGCCCTGTGCAGAACTCCTTTTGGAGACTTTCAAGACTTGTTCCGATTGAAGGTGTTAGAAGGCAGTTCAATAAATGTACAGGGAGAAAAGTTGATCCTGTTGAGGCATCTGTTGCCACTGATTCTGGTGTAGCATCATCTATTGACGATATAGTTACTGCCCCGCAGTCCCTTGAAATTGAAGAGGGTTCTGATGGCATTTCTCTCCACCCTTTACCTGAAAAGGATGACGAGATATCTGGAGAAGTAAGAAATGGGAAATTATCCGGAAAGAGTAACAGTAGGGACAAGAAGGCATGGCGCAGTATGCCTTCCTTACCATCATATGTCCCTTTTGGTCAAGTAAGACCATCAATTGATTCTCTTCTCTCCTATTCTCTTTCATTCATTTCCTTTCTTTTACCTCACTTATTCGTATTATTATACAACCTAGTGGTTTTTGCACAAGTTCTTGTCGAAACTATGCAACATATTGATATGTTTAGTAGTGTTTACATGTGTGTATGTCTTCTTTTGCGCCATCATAATTCTGATAATGGAACCAGACGTGTGATGTATTGCTGAATTGGAAGCTTTTTCTGCTAGTATCAAAGTAACCCCAATAATTTACTCGTTATCCAATTTTAACAGCTATATCTTTTGGAGAATTTATCTGTGGAATCACTGTCTGGTTCAGAATATTCAAAATTGACGTCGGTAAGATTGCTATTTATTTGTCACTATTCTTATTGTTGCCTCTTTCCCTTCTCCTTTATGGGCAGAGTCTAGTGGTCTTGCAATATGCTCCGTACTTAGTTTTTAGCATTTTTATGTCTTACCGATATTAAACTAATTTCTAGGTCCGATCTGTTATTGCTGAAGTAAAGGAACTTTTTCAATCACATTCGATGAGATCGTACAGGTCCCGATTTCAGAGGTATGGTTGTACTTCTTGGCAATATAATGTATATGCAAGAGTATTGACCTTATTCTTGGAATATTTTTAAATGTTGAATTTACATTCTCTCTCTATTGAAGCCTACTTTTTCCAATTTCTCACAGAGTTTGCTCATCTCCTAATGCTGAAAATTTGGCCCGTATATATTTTGTTTGCTTTTATATCACACCCTACACTGTATTATTGCACTCTTGAAATTCCTATTTGTTTTGTGTTATGCAGTTAGATGTAGAGTCATACATATTCAATTTTTTGTTCCTCTGTCATGGTAGTCACTAGTCATGTGTTTATCAACTCGTTGTTTCTTTCAGAATTTATGAACTCCACATGAATGAGAACGCATTATCATTTCTGGGGAGGGAGCAAGAGGTGCAATTCCCGCATTTACAAAAATGGTTAGGAGTTTCAGTTGCTGGTATGGTTGAACTTGGGCATATTGTGGAGTCTCCCGTTATTCGTGCAGCTACTTCCTTGGTTCCTCTTGGATGGAGTGGTATTCCTTATGAGAAGAATGGAGATCCACTTAAAGTAGACATTACTGGTTTTGGGCTTCATTTATGCACACTGGTTCAAGTTCGAGTAAATGGCAGCTGGTAGTTTTCTTGACTTGTTTGTTGGTTAATACTACTATTTATCAAGTCTTGTTGCATCTTTTGTTATCTGAATCCATTTTTTGCTCTCTACTGCAGCCTTGCACCTGACTAATTTATTCCTAGATCTACCAAGAAACTTTATATTTGATAAATAACCTTACACCTTAGTAAATAGTTGGTACCGAATATAATCATTACAATTAAATGTATCTCCTTTACCTCAGCTGTTAATTTGTTGAAGAAGGCAACAAATATATCTTACTAAATAAATGTTTCTCTGCAGTAGTGAAAAAAATTATATGGGGTGCTCGTGTAATTCTTACAGAAGCATATGGAAAGTATTGAAATGGTTTTCGGGATTATAAGAGGATATGTCTTGGTGAAATTCATTGATATATGCATTTTATTAGTGATTAGCCTAACATTATAAAGCTCAGTGGGTGGACAGAAAGAATTTACATCTGTACACTTAGTGCACTAGCTTCGGAACAATACATATCAGCAGTCCAGAAATATGTAACTCTTTTTTTTACATCTACCTACAAATTTCCATATTGATAGTTTCATTAGGAGAGTATCTATTTGGTTCTGAATTATGTAGATATATTACAAATGATATTCGATTTTGTTAAAGTTGGAATTGTTAGTTTTAGACATGTTTCATGCATCCTTTTCTTATACCTTTAGTGAGATGAAAATTTCTGGTACTAATATATTAGCATTCACCATGCTCATCCATCATTCAACTCTGGCAGGTGCTCAACTACTGTGGAATGTTTTCCTTCACCACCGGCCTATTCTCCGCAACATGAATTGCAACCGGAGATGCAGAAGATGCGAATACTAGTTGGAGCTCCATTGCGGCGACCACCCAAGCATCAAATATTGGAAGATAGGTTGATACCTGTATTTCCGTCAATTGATCCAACTTGTGTTGATCTGACGTTGAATCAGAACAAGGCAGAAGAGGAGATGAAGGTCACCCTTCCTGATGGTCTAAGTGATTTTGTAGTATTTTGTACAACTGATTTTTCGACTGTCGCCAAGGAGGTTTATATTAGAACACGCAGTGTCCGGTTGATTGGCCTTGAGGTACTGTAAATTACCAGTCTTTAAGGAATACAAGAGGCTTTAGTTTTATTAACATAGTTAACAATGACGCTTATGTATCATACAGGGTGCTGGGAAAACCTCTCTTCTCAAGGCAATTTTGGATCAGGGAAAACCTGCTAGCACTAAAAATCTCGAGACCTTTCCTATGGACACGGACGTTCGAGGTGGTATTGCTGGTGGTTTGTTCTATTCAGATTCAACGGGAGTAAATTTGCAGGTTTTTTACTTGTCCAGTTCAAGTATTCTACTATTCTTATATTTGCATCTATCCCATCAAATGCTTATAGTTATTTAGTTTCGTACTAATCACTGAAATATTGCCATTTCAACCATTTGCTAAGTATCATCCATATCGTATAATTTACTATAGTATCACGAAGTTTTGTCTATGTCATTTTAAACAAGGATACCTTATGATTGCAGTATTCCTTTTGTTATCTCATAATTGGTTTTAGTAAACTATGTCCTATGCATCTAGATTGTATGATCTTTTTCCTTTCAACCTTTTTTTTATAATTCTAATGACATGCTATGTTTAAATGTATCTAAATCTTTAAAGACATGTCAAAGCATACTATTTTATTTATATACAAGCTACATCATCGAGCTTAGAGTAATTCAATATGTGTATGTGTGTGTGTATATATATATATGTGTGTGTGTGTGTGGGGGGGGGGGGGTTGGGTGGGTGGGTGTGTATATGTGAATATTAAAACCCTGTTTTCTTGTAATAATGGTGGATGCTTCTTAATGTTTAATTGAATTAATATACTCCATATCAGTAGCAAAATAAAAAAAATAGAAGGCAACGAACCGATTCCGAACCAACCCATATTTGACCCGTAAAAAGATTTTAACCTGACACATTTTGACCTTCCCGAATCTGCCAGCCCTGCTCCGCCCAGCCAAATTGCCATTTTTATCCAAAATGTTCTGCTACATGTCTGCACTTTTAGTGGAATTATCATTTCACTTGTCTTGCTTAAATATTAAACTTTATGATGTTAGGTAGAGAACCCAGGGAAAGCAAGACACTGTTTTGTTGTTATATTTTAGTGTTTGGTTTAGGTAGTGGTTGCAATCTGTATGATGATCTGAATTGTTTGGTTTTCGGTCTCTCTTTTTGCAGAATTTGAATATGGAGGCCTCTCTTTTTAGGGATGAATTGTGGAAAGGAATTCGTGATCTAAGTAAGAAAATAGATTTGGTGGTTCTTGTGCATAATTTGTCCCACCGAATACCACGATATGGCCAGTCGAATGCATCACAACCACCAGCTCTCTCACTACTCTTAGACGAGGCTAAATCTCTTGGTGTTCCTTGGGTGCTTGCCATAACAAACAAATTCTCTGTAAGTGCTCACCAGCAAAAGGCAGCCATTAATGCTGTAGTACAGGCATATCAAGCGTCTCCTAGCACAACTGAAGTTATCAATTCTTGTCCATACGTTATGCCCAGTGCGACAGATGCTTCTCTACCATGGAGTGCAATGGACCGAGATCCTGATGGGCCAACCGGAGGTCAAAAGCTCATTTTTGCTCCTCTTAATCTTGTTCGAAGGCCTTTTCAGAAGAAACCGGCTGTTCTCCCTGTAGATGGTGTAACTGCTCTCTGTCAACTTGTCCATCGCGTGCTTCGCATTAATGAAGAAGCTTCTTTACAGGTATCAGTTCTAATGGTGAATTTTGTAACCTGAAATTGCGCTGTTAGTCCGCTAACTTTCGAGTCACGACAAAAATAGTCTTATATCTTTCGAGTTCCAAACATAGTCAATCTTTGATCTTTGAAGCGCAACACATACATTCAACATATCTACTTATCTAGTCCTATCTGGTCAAAGAAATTCCCTTTTAGACCTAACATATTGACGCCAATAAGTCTAATTTCTGTGAATATGCTGGTTATATTAATATTGACTTGTTATGCAATTAATATTAATAATTCTTTGTATTAAAGTAAGTTTATTGTTTTAATTTAATCATAATATAGAGGACTCAAAAGTGATAGATCAAAGATAAAGGACCAAATGTGTTGAGCTAAAAAGATAAAGGATTAAACTTGTCAAAATTAGGAGACCAAATATGTTGGCTTGAAAGGTAAGAGACGGTTTTTGTCAGTCTTAAAGTTTTTATCGGAAACTAATCAAGAAAAAGAATATATAAATCTGCACTTTGTAATAGTACTTGTAGATTAAATTTGAAATATGTTTACTAATTCCCTTTTTCCTAATTGAAGGAGCTTGCGAGAGATAGAGTTTTCTTCGAACTGGCCAGGGAGCGTGCAGCTGCTGGAGATGCACTTAGAGATGCTCAGCCTAAATCAAATTCTTTGCCTGCAGCAGCCGTTGGTGCCTCTGTTGGGGCTGGTGTGGGGATTATGCTGGCCGTTGTCATGGGAGCAGCCTCGGCCCTGAGGAAGCCATGAATTTGTTTTGATCCGTTTTTTGTAGAGATTATGGTTTGCCTAGTGTATAGCAAGTTATTATTTCTAATTTTAAATGAGTAGGAGTCCAGGCTAGTGAATCTTTATTGACTATGACGAATAACGTTGTGGTCCCATATTAATATTTATTCATCGATTGTTTGGAGTTGATGGCAGTTTTTGTTCCATAATTGGACTAATAAGCAAGAATTTGTTCGCATCTAAAGTTTAATGGACAGATTTGACTAGTATGAGAAGATAAAAGGAGGTTTGTTGTAATTTGATTAGTATGAGATTCAATTAAAATACTATTGGATTTGTTTATTTTTTAGTTGAGCCAATTGTCACAATAAATTTATTTGCGTAGAGGGGATGTAGCCTTAAATGCTTGGCAAACGAATGAGTTAGAATGGGTCCTGTTGAGTCAAAGATATATGGATTGTTTGTTGCTAGAAATTCAATCACCAACTACCAATCATGTTCAAAACATCACTGGCCAAATTCAAACAACTACTGGTTTGAAAATTGCAACTTAGATAAATATAACATCTTATTTTCCAATATAATTCCCAATATTCAACTCTTTACGAGGATAAACCAAAACATTTAAATGAATACATAATCAGCACTCAAAAAAACTGATTCAATAAATATGTAAGAAGATAAAGCCATTCAAAACTCATCCGGAACAGCAGGAGAAAGTGCTCTTGTTTTGCTTTGACAAGTCCACGCTAACCCGATTGACTGACAGTTCTGCCTTGTATGAATCCGAGTTGAGAAGTTTTCGGCTTACTTTTTCATAGATCTCGCGTATAACAATCTCAAATGCTTTGTTCACATTTGTGGAATCGAGGGCCGATGTCTCTATGAAAAATAATCCTTCTTCTTCCGCTAGGTTTTTGCCTTCCTCCACACTTACTTCTCTTATGTTCTCTAAGTCGCACTTGTTCCCTACTAGCATCCTTGCAGCCGTAGTATCGCAGTGAGCTGCAATTTCATGCTCAAAAGGTCAAAATGGTAATTTTACACGTCAAAGCCAAGTAAGAGCAAAAATAAATGGCAAGACTTGGAAGAGATCTACCAATGAAGAATAAATTCATATAAGTGAATCAAGTTATTATAAAAAATTAACATTGCTTATAAAAGTCAAAATGGTAATTTTACATTTTGCAGCTGCATTATCATTATCGAAAAGGTCAAGATTACAGTATATTAACTTACTTACATTGCTTATACTGAAATGTCTAATTTAAATTTATTAGAGCTGGCCTTCTAAACTACAAAATGCAATGATCATCACGCTAAATTCTTAAAATTACCACCTAATGAAAATATATTAGCCTCAGCCGGGCCTTCAATAATAATTACCTCGATGTTAAAAATGTTAACTTGAACAAATGTCGGCTCAAAATACTATATGCATCAAGTGTAAGTAAAGTCATTTGTTAGATAATGATACAAAACAAGAAGTAATAAGGCCAAATATAAACAGAAGGACAAATCTGTGGTACATAATAATTCTCAAATGTGTGAACAATATGAAATTATGGATTTACATTTCATACTAGGTTACCAAATATTCAATTTTATTTGTCTTTCTCAAATATCAATCACAGATTGCACACAAGAAATTTAGATTTTAATTTCGACTTAAATCAACTATCCCCCAATGAAACCATTGATCATTACCTGTTCGTTCTTGAATTCTATTTATTATCCACTTGTTCATGTCTTTGTCAACTTAAGATGTAAATGTCATTTATGAGGTGCGAGTTTTTGTTGTCCATCCATCCTGATTAATCTACCCTCAACAATCTTATTAATGACATTAAAATGAAAATTAAAATGTAGTTTTCTTCCCTTTTTTTTTTTTTTTTTTTTTTTTTTAACTGGGGAAAAGGGTATTTTATTTTTCAATCAGATCTGTTAGTTTCACTTCACAAAACAACTAACAAAAATCAACTTTTTACTAGTATAACTATTATATTCTGTTCATGTCGAGCTAAATGATCAAACCACATCACAATAATTACTTGAGTAATCATCCAAATCCACAATAACAGTTGAATCTAATCCTAAACAATAACCTTTGTATCAGTTCAATCATCAATTTAATCAAACCAAACCCAGCAACATAAAGCATAATAAAATCAATTAAAACTCAAGAGAAAAGGAGGGGCATACTATTAAGTTCATCGAGCCAGCGTTTGGTGCTTTCGAATGTGGTCGTTCTAGTAATGTCATAAACAATGAGAGCTCCGACAGCGCCGCGGTAATAGGCGGAAGTGACGGCCCGAAACCGCTCTTGTCCGGCGGTGTCCCAAACTTGGGCCTTCACCTCCTTGCCGTCGACCTCCACCACTTGTGTCTGGAATTCGACACCAATTGTGGCCTTGGAATTGTGGTCAAATTCATCTCGAGCAAAACGGGAAAGTAAATTGGATTTCCCAACTGCTGAATCCCCAATCACTACTATCTTGAACAAATACTCCTCTCCTCCTTCTTCTCCCATTTCCCTTTTGGTATGCAAAAGCTTGGTTTTTCTTCTTCTTATTTTCGTGTTGCTTGTACAGTTGTATTGTGTGGAGAATCGATAAAGGATGTAGAAGAAGGGGAAAGGTTGGGGTTTTTTCTTTTTATCTTTTTTCTTTTCTTTTTATCTTTTAAGGATGAAGTCGTGGAAAGTAGTAGTTACGAAGCACGGACTCACTGCGTAATTTACGGGTTATAAAAATGACTCAATAATATTGTTGTTTCTACTTTCTATTGATTTTCAAAGTAAATGGATTATTTTCTTCTTCATTTTCATTTTTGCGATTCTTTTTTTCTTTCCAATTTTCTTTTTTTCAGAAATATGGAATGATTTGTCAATTCGAGCTCGAATTAAGTATAAAAAAATATATTAAATAATTCAACATTATTCAAATGAGCTCTTGGTCTTATTAATTTTTTTTATGTGGCTGAAACCAAACTTACAAAATTAAATTAATATCCTTCAAACAAATTTTGTTGTTTAGAGAACATTAATTAAAAACATTATTATATAATTATATGCTCTTGAAAATGTGAAAATCGGATGAATTGAGCTGGCTGGAAATTTGATTTTATACTCCTATCATCTAAACTAGTTCAATTTGGTTTTTTATTGGTTAACCGCACTAACGACTGAATATTATTATAACTCATTTTCAGTTGTTTTCATACATTCCTAAAGTTTCGAGCCCTTAGTAACAAATAATTGCATGTGCTTTTTCTTTTTGATACTAGTATGGAGATACTAAAATGCTCCATAATTAAATTTATCTATGTTGCTTTTTCTTTAGGTCAAGTTCGATTAAATGAATCAAATTAAATTGAGTTGAATTTAATTTAATTCGATATATTATTTGGTAAAATAATGAACCAATTTCAATTCGATGTAATTTGATTTACAAATTGAATGCAAGTCATGCTAACAATCCTAACAAACCTGTGATGATGCAAAAGTTAAGAAATCATGAACTCTTAAACTTTCACCTTTTTGTTATTTTCTTAGGCTATGTTTAATTCTTTAATTTCAGTGATTTATATTACATCCAAAGACTTGCGTTGTGAATTATCAAAAAAAAAAAAAAAAAAAGACTTGCGTTGTGCTTCATTTCTTGTTCATTTGTATTTTGCTTTACCAGTGAAATTCAAAACCAAACATAACCTAAATACTTTTAACAAATGAGGACAACATATGTGTAAGGGTACAATTTACCAAAAAAGGTGAATAATTGCATTAAACTATGCATAATGTCGAGTGAAGTACAATATATATATATACTGTATTTTTTTTTAGTGTTCCTTACTTGAGGGGAAAAGTAAGTAGTGTACTTTTCCCTTTGGCTTTGTGTGAGATTTATGAACGGTTAAGAATTTTTAGGTACTATGCACGTGGATATAGTGTGAATACTGAAAAGTAATGAAATTTGCATTTATTGCAGCATGTGATTAGTTATTGCTAGTCTGCACTCCGACAAATTTTGTTAAACTCTAATTGGGCTCATATTGTTTTATGGGCCGTCAGTGTTTTTTTTGTACTCCTATTTCATGGGCCACCAGGCTGATCAGTTCTATTATGTTTTTGGGCTTGTACGAACGGGCTCATTTGATATGTACACGTCTTTAGCTAGACAAACAGTTGTCTTGTGACGAATATCTCGTAGCCAAGGCCCGAGATGAAGTCACATCTAAAATGTCATGGATGTTTACGAGTATGAATATACTATAAGATTAAAAATTACATATTTCCTAATATCAATTGATTTTGATAGCACATCAATATCTTGCATATCAATATCTTGCATATCAGAGTCAACGTCACATATTGATTTCTAACATAAACAACTGTTCACCATAAGGGTTTGTGTGTTAATGCACTTCCGATACACATTTTTTTTTTAAAAAAAATCATTTAAACTCATTCGAGTCAATGCATAATTGAAAATCTCGCACGGCCTAATTGATTAGTAAATATAAGTATTGCTCAAAATTTACATGTTATTATAATATTTTCGTAGACTTCAAATCTTGACTCGTAATAAAAATGACAATTTTTTTAATACATTAAGGCCCTGTTCGCTTGCCCAAATTAGGCCCCAATTGGATGAATCGGCCCAGACAAATATGCCCAATTTCGTGTTCGGCTGGCCCGATAATTTCTTGGGCAGCACGTAGTTATCGTGAGAACTGGTGGGCCACCCCACCTAATTGGCCCGATTGCAATATGTGGTCCAACCCAGATATTGTTTAATTGGGCCAAACATCAAATAATTGAGACAAAAATGTCCTTGAATTTCGGTATTATTACATGAATATTGCCACTCAAATAATTGGATGGATTAAAAAAAAGTCTTCTTCTCCATCTTCATTTCCCACCTCCATCTTCATTTTCCCTCCATCCTAGTACATGGTGAGAACCTAAATTAAAATATTTTATTTTTCTTTTTTATTTTTGTCTCTATTATTGTTTACTTTTTTGTTAACAAGAACTAAGAATTAATTCTTGACTACTCAAGCTTTGAAATCTCTATAAATTTGTTCCATTTTTTTTGTTAACATAGCTTAAGCTCATGGGCACTTGAACAAGTTGAAGAAGGACAAGAAATAGGGTAAGAACACATTTACCCATAAGTTTACTTCCTATATTTTGTATTTCATTTATCTTGATTAGAAGGTGATTTTTTCCCCAATTCTTCTTTTCTGCTGCTGCTGTTGCCGTTTGTTTTTTCCTTTTTTTTTTTGTCATGAACTGTTTTTAGTTGTAGTGTAGTAGGGAGTGGTGTTTTACATTTTTTTTTCAGTTTGATCCAACGGCTCAGGATGGGGTAGAAATCAATGGTTAGATCTCATTAATCATGGGGGTAAATTCGTAAATATACTATAATCGGGCCAACCGAGCCGAATATTAATTTATTGGACCAAAGTCCAATTAACACAATAATATCTGCCGAACACCACACTAAATTATTGGGACTGACATTTTAATGGGGCCAAATTAGAAATTGGGCCGATTACCATCGGCCCAAACGAACAGGGCCTAACATAATATGATTATAACAAGATATAATGTGTTATATAATTTTAAAATATGTAAAGCTTAAAGTCAATTTTGTGTAATTCTGTATATTCGCCATTTTTTACCCCCACGTGTTTGCGTCAAACTCCTGTAACGCAGAGGGCATTAATTAAACCCTAATCAATACTCCCTGAACTCGCCGGAGCACCGTCTATAATTTATTTCTGGAAAATTACATCAATTCCTTAATTTATTTCTCTCTATTGCTTCTATCGAGTTTCCTGTTATGGCGTCAGCTCTTGGATGTTGTTCTCTCAAGGTTAATTATCAAGGTATTAATTGTTTTCCTCATATTATATACTAATATATGTTCTTTTGACGGTGCCAATGAATTCATGAGTATTGCTGTATTGAAAATCATTTTTAATACTGATTTCGGTTTCGAATGTGATGATCCAAAAGGGATGCCTAAGTGGAGGTCACCTAGAGCAGCCGTTATTCCCAATTTTCATCTCCCAATGCGTAGTTATGAAGTTAAAAATAGGTAATTTTATGACCTAATCTTCTTAATAAGCATCAGTGTTGATAATCGGTTATTAGATTAGGATATCGGCTAATTTTACTTAATAGTTTGAAAAAAAGAGTCTGATTGTAGTAAATGATAGTTATATGTTTTGGATATGTTTATATTGAGGAGAGCGTTGCATTGCCCGTACAGCTTGAATTGATTCTCCAGCTTATTTCTGGGTGAAAAACGATGTCCTAATATTTAGTTTTTCATACTCTTGAGGAAGTTACTCTTATATACAGAGGATTCTAATCCTTTGTTATCTACATTTACGGGCTCAGTTTAACCGATAAGACAATCATTTATACTGAATTTGTAATTAGAATATTTTGTTGTGATATCTATTTTTTCTACTTAACGTATTTTGTTCTGTCCAATGTAGAAAGTTCAATGAATTTTTAGTTGAGTGGTTGATACGTGATTCAATGGTTTGTAACAGTTGATATTTGATCCTACTGATGCATCCTTGTTATTTTGAGCACTGGATACTGTATATATTTGGGATGATCTTGTGGGTGACTTTTGAGATGTCTTTGAGTTCCTCATTTTCTAAATATTGGAAAATGTTAATACTATTATTTTACTAGTTTTACTGGTGTAAGTCGCATTATAACTCCGCTTTCTTATCAAGGCTGTTGAGGTTGACATTTAATTGGATAAAAAAATAAATTTATAACTATGTTGCTCTTATTCTAATCTTTTTCTTTCTTTCCATACATGGGGCATAAAAAAGTTTTGCCGTATTAGTAATTTGAGGCCCAGTGTAGCTTTCTGTATTAAGAATGGGCACGATGTACAAGATCTGGTCATATATGAAACAGATATCTTTATGTGCTCCTTCATTTTGATTCTCAAATAAGCGCATTATATAATTCAGACAGGTACTTTAGAGAGACCAAATTAGTAACTTAGTTGAACCAAAGCTCTATGTGAAATGTGAACCTTCCTTTTGCAGGACTAGTGTTGATGACATAAAGTCACTTAGATTAATTACCGCCATCAAAACCCCTTATCTTCCCGATGGAAGATTCGATTTAGAGGCCTATGATACCTTAGTTAACATGCAAATTGAAGATGGCGTTGAGGGTGTGATTGTTGGTGGCACCACTGGTGAAGGCCAGTTAATGAGCTGGGACGAACACATTATGCTCATCGGCCACACAGTGAATTGTTTTGGTACATCGGTCAAAGTCATTGGCAACACTGGTAGTAACTCAACTCGGGAAGCAATGCATGCCACCGAACAGGGTTTTGCTGTTGGAATGCATGCAGCTCTTCACATTAATCCTTACTATGGTAAGACCTCATTAGAAGGTTTGATTTCTCACTTTGACAGTGTTCTTCCCATGGGCCCTACAATTATATACAACGTTCCATCACGGACTGGCCAAGATATCCCACCACGTGTGATTTTCACACTAGCACAAAGTTCCAACTTGGCAGGTGTGAAGGAATGTGTTGGAAATGATAGAGTCGAGCAGTACACGAGTAATGGAGTGGTAGTTTGGAGTGGAAATGACGATCAATGCCATGATTCAAGGTGGGATTATGGGGGGACAGGAGTAATTTCAGTTACAAGCAATTTGGTTCCTCGTTTAATGAGGGAACTGATGTTTGGAGGGAAGAATGAATCTTTGAACGCAAAACTTATGCCTTTAATTGAATGGCTTTTTCATGAGCCAAACCCGATTGGTTTAAACACAGCTCTTGCTCAGCTTGGGGTTGTAAGGCCAATCTTTCGCTTACCATATGTACCTCTTCCTTTGGAGAAGAGGGTGGAGTTTGTTAATATAGTCAAGGAGCTTGGAAGGGAGAATTTCATTGGAGGGAGAGATGTTCAAGTTTTGGATGATGATGACTTCATTTTGATCGATCGTTATTAGATGCTTGATTTTTTTTTCTTTCTATTTTAGTTTTAACTTAAATATTTCTGATGTATCTATTTTCTGAAACTATAATGGACAATTTGTGTTGCCATTTCTTGGGAGGTGAAGCTCCATATCAAAACATGTTCTTGATTAGTTTTCTTCCTATTTTATTTCTTACATAAACATGATTTCATATGTACACCAAATAGCAGGATTCCCAATGTTATGGTTTATCTTTCTTGTACACACGTTGTAATTTAGTATATGTAGAAATCTTTACTATATTTTTTGTATTTATTATATAACTCCGTTTTGAAGGTTTATTACGCTTTCACTTGGATGCAAAAGTGGTGTTTTTAAACCAGTGGGGGCAACTCTGAAATTCTGAATTATATCTGGATAGATCACAAAGCCAAAGGTCGATATATATATAGTCGAAGACAAGATGAATAGATGATGACCTTCATTGCATTTGAGGCGGAAGGACGCCTGATAAAAATTGGAAAATATATGATGTCTGGAAATTTTGATTAGGCTGTCAACATGTTGAAATCAGGTCCGATCGTTCGGATTAAAATCTATTTAGATTCGGCCAGATTTCAGATTTTAGATTTTTTCTGTATTCAACAAAATACAAGTTTTCATTTGTTGTTTTTTACCAGTATCTTTTTCTACAACTACTTATTCCTCACATCACATGTTCAGAATTTCTTTAAATTCATATACCTTCACAATGAATTGACAGTTCTCTTTTGAATAGTGATTATGATATTGAAGTATAAAATAAAATATCTTGTCAAAATGATGGTAAAATATTATTATTCTTACTCATATATATAAATAAAACATTACGTAAATATATTTCATTTGTTAACATACTCAAATTATTAACAGATCGACCTAGATTATTAACAGATCGACGTATGTATTTCTGATCAAGGATCTTTTCAAAGATCAAATTCATCAAATTACTAGAATCATAACAAAACAGACCTGATTGGAAGGGATTCGGATTAAAATCCGTCCCATTGACAACTTATTGTTAAGTAATTTATTGTTGATTTATTAATAAGAACTAATTTAAAGCGGGCTGGGCCGTAAGGGCAACTATGTTTATAGATAAAAAAGTTAACGGGCATGCTAGTCCAATTGGGTCAATAAATGTAAATTTTGTAGCCCATTAATTGATTAACTTTGAGCTGATTCATTCTCATTTTCTCTGTATTCGTTTCAGTCTCTCTTCTCTTATTTTGCTAGCTTTATTCTTCTCGACCGCCGTCGACTTCTACCACCGGTGAGTTGATTCTGTTTCTGCAACTTGTGATTGATGTCTTTAATTATCAGACATCCATAAAATTAAATTAGGGCTTAGTGATTTAGGTTCTTTAGCAATTAGCCTCCATATCTATGATATGTGATATTTGTTTTTGATGCCCTTTGCAATTAACCTCCAAAGTTCTTCTTTGCAAATCTATTAAGTTATAACTATATTTTAAAAAAATCTGATTTTTTAGAGTGCTAATTCATTCATATATGATATCTCATCAAATTTATTTTTTCAGAAAGTTAAATTGAATTCACCTTTGAACTCCGAACATTAAATTCATATCAGGTTGGATCATGGAGGGTTGGGACCGTACGACTAAATCGACCCTGACCCAGATCCCGTTGCTGTCCGTGAAAGCGGGGCCACGCGATGGAAGTGCATGGACACAGCGTCTGAAGGAAGAGTACAAGGCGCTTATTGCCTACACTTCCATGAACAAATCTAATGACAATGATTGGTTCAGAATCTCCGCTACCAATCCCGAGGGGACACACTGGGCTGGAAAGTGTTGGTATGTTCACAATCTGCTGAAGTATGAGTTTGATTTGCAGTTTGATATTCCGGTTACTTATCCTGCTACTGCACCGGAACTTGAGTTGCCTCAGCTTGATGGAAAGACTCAAAAGGTTAGTCATTTGTTTGTTTTTATGATTTGAGGTATTGGTGGTTGTGTTGAAATGGGTCTCTCATCTTGCTTGATTTGTTTGTGTAGATGTATAGAGGAGGGAAGATATGTTTGACGGTGCATTTCAAGCCGCTGTGGGCCAAAAATTGGTAGGAATTTTGGTTTTTGTTAGTGTACTTTTTGTTTATAGAAAAGAAAATTATACTCCTAATATATGTTAGTGTATTTGCAAACATCTGTCTTTTCGTAGAAAAGGAAATTAGCTTGGTCCTTTGCTCTAACAATGCTCAAGTAATCCAATACCACCTTCCTATCATATTCGAATTACTCAAGCGTTGGCTGTATTAATTTTATTACTCCCTTTGTGGTTGTAGACCTTTTTTATGTTTGTTTGATGTTTCAGCAATGTGGTAATAGCGTCAAATGGGAAATAGTAATCTATTAAAAAAAATTGAATCGTGGAAGTGTTGTTGAATATTTTTGATATAAGCATTATGTTGGTTCCATACTACCTTATAACCTTATGACTTTCTTTGTGAGATACAGATTTGCACACATAACTCTTTGTTTGTTCAATATCACCTTCAGCTAGAATCCTTAAGCAGATCAGTTGTTAAACTATGAAAATAACCATGTGAGCACTGAGTCATCTATGTCTATATATGACATCATTCTCTCAACATACAAATACCGCAATACAGGCCAAAACTTGAATGTCGACTTGTATCTCTCACTTGCATTCCAAAAAATATGCGAAGAATATTTAGAACTTTTGCTATTGTTGGATTGCAATTTGATAGTTGCTTTTGTATACTTCATATGGTATTCTTCCACGTATAAAGAAAGTAAATGATTTTAAATGAGCCGCAAAATAGAAAAAGGTTCTTTTGACGTTTCATATTTGTTTTTGAAATTAAAATCCATCTGTTCATGTCCTCCTCCCGACTGGATGATTGGTATTCTACTATCAAAATTATGTACTATAATTGAAGTATAGTAACACTCCTCAATAAAATTTCTATTGTTGTTACTCCATACATACTTTGATTGTTATTCTGACTACATTATTGTTTGTTTTGGTTTGACAGTCCTAGGTTTGGAATAGCACATGCACTTTGTTTGGGGCTTGCTCCTTGGTTAGCGGCAGAAATACCAATTCTCGTTGATTCTGGCATGATTAAGCACAAAGATGATGCAGCATCATCCAATGAATCCTCATGACTATCTTCATGTTGAAGTTAATAATCTAATTAATTAGCATTTCCTAAAAAATCCTGACAGCTGTATGATATTATACATTGTACATTAGTTGGAGGTACTACAACCCAAATACAATAAACGTGGTGGAGTTTATTTCACCATTAGTCTTGAAATCTCTCAGTATTGCCAATGTGCACAAAATTTGATGTTCTCTAGTTTTTAACTCATCTATATAGTAATGGTGACATTATATATCAAATACAAAACAACCTTTTGAGGGATAAAACTGTAGGCTCTGTATGTAATAAGGATTCCGAATAACTCATTTTAGTGTTCAATTTTGTTTTCCACCTACAAATTCAAGCCACGACACTTGCGAAAACAATAGAATCAAGCCATCAACAGAGAAATCGAAGTTTTATGTTATATAATAATCTTTATATACAATTTGCACTTCCACTTTTTGAATATATACATGGAATATACACTTATCTTTGTAAGTTCTCTTAGAATTTTGTAATTTGTTCTTCACACCTTTTTATTGGACTTCTGCAAATCATAGCTTCATTTTTGTTGACAACTTAGTTATTTGCTTTCCCAAAACTTCTGGGAAATGGGACTGCGTCTTTGACATCATTGAGTCCAGTTGCATAAAGAATCAACGGATCAAACAAAAAGCTGAAACCCGAACATTTCACTGTGCCGTGCCTACGAAGATCTAAATACCATTCATACTGCTTCTTTTCCAATCCCAATTCCTTAATCCTGCATTAACAAAGTTAAAGACACATTATTTTTCAATAATTTTATGTAAATGGTCTCAGTTCTTATTGAGAAAAAAGATTATGTCACCTTATGCTCAACAAATCAAATCGTTCTTCGTTTTGGCTTCCTCTAACCAGCGTTCCAATCTTAAGATATTCGAAAAATTCAAATTAAATAGAACACCTAACTTGATTTAAGAAACAAAACTGATCATATGATTGATTGATTTCTACCTTTGGCACGATCAAGTCGAATGTTGCCACCGTCTTTCCATCATCATTCAAGTGTACATAGAATGGCTTAAGTTCTTTTGGATGATTGAATAAGATAACTGGCTTTTTGTATACTTCATCTGTTAGATAACTGTGAAAAAAGAAGAAAAGATCAATTATGTCTATTTGTAAAATTGTAGTATATAATTGAGATCTTGTTTATACCTTTCATGTTCTTCACTAAGAGCAGCACCCCATTCGACTTTCGTTTCGAATTTCTTCTCTGTTATCTGTGTTGAAGAAGAGGATCATCCAATTAAGAATCCATTTTCTTCTCCAAGTAGTGAAAATCTAAGTAACTTAAAAGACTCACCTGATTTAAAACTTCAATTGCTTTTGTGTAAGAAATCTTTTCAAACTGGCTTTCAGCTATCAATCGAAGGCGATCTATAACGAATTTGTCTACACGTTTTGAGACAAATTGGAGATCCTCAGAGCAATTCTCTAAAATCCATTTGCACATGAACTTCAGAAAGTCATTGGCACATTCCATTGAATCCTTAAAATGCCAACAACAACAAAAAACAAAAGGGGCTAAGAGTGTGAATTTTTCATTTTAGACAGTATTCAATTATCAATTAGGGGGCAGATTGCAAATTTTCCCAAGAAAATAGGACATTGTAAATTTACTCACCTCTAGTTGAGAGAAAGCCATTTCAAGCTCAACAATCCACATCTCAGCCAAATATTTCTTGGAATCAACTCTGCTTGCATTGAATCTAGGTCCAAACGAGTAAACGTTCCCAAGAGCACTCGCGTAACTCTCCAAATGCAGTCGACCAGAAGCCGTAAGGTACGTTTGGCAAGAAAAGAAATCTTTAGAGAAATCAATTCTTTTCTTTTCTAGAGATTTTCCAGTACTTTTTGCCTTTTGTTTAGCTTCCAACTGTGAAACTAACTCAGTTGTTTTCTTTAGGTCCTGAATAGCAGCAGCCATAGCTTCTTTATTGCTCGCGCTTCGTTTAAGTTCTTCAACTTGTTTGCTCTTTTCTTTAATGGAAGCTTTGATATCTTCAAGTTTAATTCCTTCAATACCATCCACAGTGATTTCTACTTTCTCATTACCAAGAAGGGTAGTCACTTGAAAATTCTCGCTCGATCCTTCACAATTCGTGCTTGTGATTATAGGCACTTGCACGTAAACGAATCCGTTTTCTTGGAAGAATGTATGTGTTGCTCGTGTTAGAGTGCTTCTTATTCTCATAACAGATGCTACCTGTGATAAAATTCAGAATATTTTACAAAATTTTCACAAAATTATCCGAAAAATACTAAATACCAGCGTTGGAACTATATATAGTACCGTTGTTGTTCTTGGTCGAAAGTGGGTGGAATCTCTCAAAAGTTCTAGGGGCAAACGTTTCTTCGACAAAGGATATCTTTCTTGATCAACAATACCAACATGAAGAATTTTCTCTGCTTTAAGCTCAATGAGTTGCTTCCCTTGTAGTGATGGTTTTTGCAATACGCCTTCGACTAGTATACAACTTCCCGTAGGCATAACATCGCTCGGAGGAGCTAAATCCGAATCTACGAGAACCTAATTGAAAACATAAACAAATCAATATCATAAAACTATTAATGATCATGGCAGATGATTGGTCTAATGAAAGGGATTACGGCCACAAAGCGGCGAACCGAAAAATGGATTAAGTCGGGTGTAAGACTTGAATACCCTTGGAAAATCAAAAAAATAAATAATAATAAGTATCACTTTCTTTTGATAATACTTACTTGTAGACTTGAAACACAAGATCCATCACTAATTTGAAGTATTGAAATTGAGGGCTGTGGAGGCTTAGGAATGATGGAATCGAACTTGTCACGTATACGATGATGATCGCCTCCACCTAAAACCTTCATGATTGACCGGATAAAAGGTATTCTACTTTGAAGAACTTCAACACAAGTTACATCTTTAGGAGGAGCAACAACCTCAGGAGCTGTAGCTGCCACAGGTGGCTCTTTTCGGAACTCGCGAGAGGATTTAACCCATCCTCCGATTACTACTCTTTGTCCGATTAACCCCACACCCCCATCGGAACGAGTTGTTATGGTTTTCAAGAGTACCCTTTTTGTATACTTTGAAATGGGTGCTTGTGGTTCGATTAGAGCTTGTTCGGAGGCCATTCTTTTTTATATGATTATGAGACAAGTTGTAGAAAAATAAAAGGAAACTTGTGGTTGAAGAGTTTTTCTTGTGGGATTGTAGTGTTGTTGAGGAATGTGGGGAGAGTTGGGGATTTTATACATTTGGAGAGGCATTGGAGGAGATGAAATTGATTCTTTTCTTGGGAAATTATTTTTGATGAATTATTGAGAAAAATGATGAAGATTGAGAAGTTTGAGAGAGAAGGGAAAGGGATTGTTTTTGTGTGATGTTTTGTGCAATATGTTAAAAAAATTGGGAGAGTTGATTGATGGATGGAGGAAAGGGTTTGGTATTCTTGAAAAGTTGGGTTTCGCGGGAGTTTTATATTATAGCTGTTTTTCAAATTTATTAATTTGTATAATTTATTGAGAAGAAAGATTATGAAGTAGGCATTTGAAGAATTAATATGATATTCCTTCCATGAAAAAACATTATAACTAATTACGTTAAAAAATAAACTACTTAAATTATTACGTAGTTTAAATCTAAGAGAGTATTGTATTGTGCGCCTTTACTTTAAAAACATTATAACTAATTTTGTGTGAAGCTGATTCTAATTTAATAGGAGTATTTTTTAAGATAAATAAAGTAAAATTCTCCAAAAAAAAAAGATAAATAAAGTAAAATACTCCTATAATACTACTGCCGTCTTAAATGGGCTTTAGTATATTTGGGCCTCACATGGTCAGACCTAAAGATACTCTACTTATACTGACAAATTGGGCCATAGGTAAAATAGATTTTACTCAACTCCCCGACGACCACAGAGTAATTCATGAATAATAAAGGACTCGGCCCAATATGATTTGAGCCCGATATTCACCATTTACTATATTTGACGTATCTTGTCCCTTTCTTTATGGCAACGTTTCTATATTTAGAACACAAAACATAGACATTCATTCAAATAGTAATCTTGAATTATTTAAGATTTGTTTACTACTTTTATTTACGTGCATAATGTTATGTTTGAGGATTCACAGCCAAAACAATGCCACGTTTGAAAAATGTATAGCTTGCAGTTACACTTTTAACCCGGCCGGATAATTTCAACAATCTACATATAGCAAAAGCATTTTTTGTGTAATATATATTGTCAAAATGGAATCTATGCCTTTTTCTTTTTCTTGTATGGTCCCACTCCAACTTGTTGTCCATATGTTCATTGAGGGACGGATCTACCTTTGGTGATTGGGGCCTCAACAAAGGTCTTTCTGGAAAAAAGAATAAAAATATTCTTTTCATATAATTTGCATATTCAATATGAATTTATTTTTTTAATGATAAAAAGCATGTGCATTGTCTTTTTTTGATTTTTTCTATCCCCACTTAACTATCATCACTTTACTACATTTAACTTTTGGCGAAAATATACTAGTACAAATACATTTGAATGAATCTGAATTTGACATTAATTATTAAACCATTGGTAGGTGAAAGGGCTAAATTATGTTTTCCACCCCAAAAACTTCATTTGACAACTTGCACCCCTAGAGTTTAATAAATGTATCATGAAATCAATTTTCTTGACAAAATACTTCAAATACTATTTTTTCTTAAGATCTCAACCAAAATATACAAAACTCTTTATGTGAAAAGTAATTTTTAATGTGTTTTCACTTCATAAATGTAGAGGGTTGACTTACAAAATAAAGAATGACAAAGAAAAGTAGAAAAGACCATTCCAACGACTAGTCATATCCTTTTTTTCCAAATATTTCCATTATAAGAAATAATAGTACTAAACAAGGTGCAAATAAAATTTTTCTAACAAATGAGAATTTTTTATCCAAATCGGATTAGATCGAACCCGAAGAAATTACATAATGAGTACAATATATTTGCTTTGGTATTGAATAAAACTTTTAGGAGGCTAACCAATCACAAGACAATACACTTGTTTGATGATTCCAGGTCTGGACAAAAAATTTCCCTAAGAAAGGGTTTATAAGTCAATGCACCAATTGTATCAAACAATTATTATCTTTATTGTCTATTTAACAATTTTTTTTTTGTCTAATACGTATTTACCCTTTTATCGAAATTATATCTATTTACTAGCATCATTTTCTTTTACTTATATTACCTTGCAATTTACAAAGGTAGTATATTTAAGTAATTAATTGTGGGGTATTGTTTGAGAGGATCTTTTATTAGCTATAAAAACTAAAAAGCTTGTCAAAAGCTTCTCTTGCTTCTAGCTTATCAAGCTTAATTATTTGTTGCCTTGCAGTAATAAAGCAAAACTATTTAAAAAAAAAAGCTAAAAAAATTAATTTTTTTTATATTTAAACTTTGAACATCCCCTGCTTCTTCTAGCATTTTCTCAGAGCACATATTGCAGGCCAAACAAATGACATTATTGAAAAGAAAAGCTGAAAGTTAGGATAGTTGAACATGAATCAAAACAAATAATTGAAGCTTAACATATAGTATGATTTTGTTTTTATGTGGAATAATCCAGTATTTACCTAAAGTTGATTTTGTATAATTTTGAATTTTATGTCAGTTGGGGACCTCTTTGTTTTTGCAGTACTACTGCTTATTTAGCCAGTCTATCTCCTTATGGTCAATATTCATCCACAACTATTCTTTTTTTCCTTCCTATCTACAATTCTCATATCCTCCATAACAACTTATACGAGCAAAAAATGGCGAAAAACGCAAAGCATCGTTACTTTCATTTGCTCTTCTTCATCCTGTTTTGTGCACCAACATTTATACAAGGTCACTAATTAACTACAAATATCCATATTTTTCTCTTTTCTGAGTGTTAGTTCTTCTTTTCTTCATTTTTTTTTTATCATAGCTAACATTTTTGTTATATTTTTGCTAAGTTAGTGAAGCAATGCAATGAAATTAAGTCTTTTTTGGATAAGGTTTCCTATATCTTATCTTCTCTTCTTCTTTCACTAATAATGTCAATACATAATTAAACTAGCTCAATTCTGTTAACTAACTTTTGCACTTGTTTATATAACTCGTAAATAACATACATACTTACCGATGTTACAGATGTCACGGGTTCAAGACTTCACATGGTTTACATTTCATCTGCTAAAAGAGAAATAAACCTTAAGGTCAGAAAAAAGATTGCACTTTTATTGACATTCGTTCATTGTTTCTTACTTTCCTCTATTTATTTATATGCTCAAAAATATGCAGGAAAGATTATTGATTGGATCAGTAGCACCAACATGTACTTACAATGAATGCAGAGGGTGTAAGTACAAGTGCAGAGCTGAACAAGTTCCAGTCGAGGGTAACGACCCAATCAACAGCGCGTATCACTACAAATGTGTCTGTCATAGGTGATATTATCATTGCATCTATTTTAAGGTTCATTTGGTACTAGATTTTTGGTCCACATTGTAGAAATATGCTAGAGAGTTAAGTCTTTCAATACCTTTTTTCACTATAATGAGAGATTAATTTTGTTTAAGGTAGATGTCTTTTTTCCATATCGATTCTGGATGCTGCATTGTATGAAGTTTCGGAATGGAAATTAATTGTTGATGAAATTGATTCTCTTTTTGTGGACTGTCTTTTCTAGTTCTGCATTATGGTGGGTGTTCAACCGCTTATCCGAATTTGGACAGAACCGGATTTTTTGGTTGTTGTCAGGAGTTCGCTAAGAGTAACATCCTTACCTTTTATCGAACTGAGTGAACAAAATCAGTTCCAGTTCTATAAATAAGTTTCGATTTAGTAAAAACTACTATAATGAACTTAAAATTGTACTGAAATTTTGATTTCATAATATATGTATCAAACTTCCATCGTTCGGTCCCAAGACCAACCGAGTCAGCCGTAACGTGACTACTTCTTAGCTCGAATAGCCTGGTTTGATAGAAGCAAGCACGCATGAAAAGACTTTGATATTCTACTATTTCATCTCATCTATTTAAAAACGAGTTAATGCCAATTTATCTTGTGATATATTCATAATATTCCATTTACTTATTCATAATATTCCATTTACTCCATGTGATTTGAGAAAGAGTAATTCACTCAACCCGTGAATCTCCTTCAACCGGAGAGTGTAACTCACTCGTCGAAATTGAGAATGAACATGAAAAGTTTTTTTGCAACATAGGGCAGCAAAGTGCAACAGTTATCATAACGCAGGGGTAAAGTGCCATACATAAGAGGGTTAGTTTTGTCAATTCATATATTTTTTAAGTTTAAAAATATCAGAGAGACAGTAAAGCTTTTATAAGATTATAAAGGGAATAAAATGCTCTTTTTCAAATCACAGAAGAATAAATTGAATATAATGCATATCATAGGAGTTAAATTGCCATGACCTCATTTAAAAATATTCTACATGGGTCGGAATTCTCCGGATGATCGGTTTACCCAACTTTGTACCCCTCAAGGGTTTAAGGAAAATAGAAGAGGACAAAAAGGAAAGTGCAAGTAGCATGAAAGTGGTCCCAAAGTCGGAGCACGAGCTAGCAATAGATCACATGGGCAATCTTGTTCGAATCTATGAATTTTGAACTAACTTGCAGAAATTCAATTCATTAGAACAGAAGATAACAATAAGCATTGAGGTCCCATTTCCAAGTAAATACAAGCAACCAAAGCACTTTCCTAATTCTTGTGCGGTCATCAACTTTCTGGTAACTTCTACTAGTACACCATAAAGGCCATTCACAGTTCACAGGATGATTGGTATCTTTTCTCTGCAATTATCTGAAATTTCCAAACAAGATGTTCTTGCAGAAGATGATTGTATTTGATTTCCCATGATATGTTTTTGACAGAGGGGAAATAAATGATTGAAAAATCAGGAGTATCAGTTCAGCTCTCATCATTCAAAAGTGAAGAAAAATGGGCACAAAAGCCAAGCACAGTAACTCCTATGAAATCCTGTATGAGATAAACCATGAAAATATTTAGTTATCACATTTCATTTTCTACATGACCCTAAAGCCCATAAAACTTATGAGGGTCCAACCCCCCAGATTGTGAATACTATAATGTTTGCACTCGAGTATTTGTCCATTCAAGAATTGTATCATTCAACAAAAGGGTCAAATTGGTCAAAAACACAGGACCATTTTTTGCAGCAACATAAATGCTTGCATTTAGAAAAAAGAGAACGCATAGAATGAAGGCCAGTTGCAACTTTAATTTTACACGATGATCAAAGAGTTCCACATAAAAGAATTTGTGCATATATGTCCCTTACGCATAAATAATTAGGTACAGAAAATTACATATATCCTTTCCCCTTTACTTGAGAGAAATTGAAGAAGTTCTATACTAAGTAACTTTCACATTCGATGAGGATGAAGGTGGAGATGGTGAAGATGACACAACCACATGATAAGAGGAAGATGCAAGTTGAGCTAGAGCTGGAATCGAACCACCTGCACAATTAAATTAAGATTATTATGTTATACTTGATAAATGATTGATTCAACAAAGGTTGACTATTAAACTATATACAACAATATTATGACAAACTTTTAAGTGTGAATTAGAAAGAAAGCTTGTAATCATTATGGTTAGCAATTCCAATCAAGACATGAATGAGTAGCGATCCTTCTTTGGGGAAAATAAATGTAAATTAGCTAAATTGTTCGTCCTATCTTAATTTTACAACCTCTGTTTCATGCAACTGGTATTATTCTCCTTTATTCATTTTTATAAAATATATTTTGAACCATATTACGAAATTTAAATTTGATTTTTTGTTTTTCTGTTTTTTCTTAACATTTCTTACAACTTTTAATTCAAAGCTCTTTTATTTGTTCAATGGCTTATTATGTAGATTATACCTTCTGTATAAATTTTCAATTGGAGTTGAGTAATAGATGACTTCTTGTTTTTTCATTGTGATGTTCATCTAACATGGAATCAAGAGCCACTATTTTATTTATATTTATAGAATATTGACTCAACATACCACGTCAGAAGAACAATAAAACACAAAAATCATTTATTTATCCACCCTATTTGAATATTGATATGAAATAAATCAGTGACACATTTACCATAATAAGGGCCTAACTCCATACTATTTATCTTAGGTCACAATACTAAAAGGAAGAAATATTTGTTAAGTTGAGATGCATTTTTATCATTTAGATGCTGAGTTTGTGTTGGTGCTTGGTTAGAATGAGTTAGTGATCCTTTATGAAGAAAGAGATTGGTTCCTTTTGCTCCTTTTTCACTACATATACTTAAATTGTCCTTACGGATGCAAAATAGTGAGTAGATTCTTTTGACAACTGAAGCATTTTTCAAGATTTTATTCTTGTAAATAGATAAGGAAAAACTTTTGTCTCTTTTATATACTCAATTGTTCAAACTCTACTTCTTGGAGCCCACTTCCGTTATATTGATGAAAAAGCGTGAACAAGCAGCACATATTCTAAGAGAATGGATGATCCAGATTATAGAGGGAGTATTTAGCAACTTATGGACTACAAAGATGTAAAGACTAACCTACAATCCTCTAGCAATAAAAGTCCAGGCAATCGAAACACAAGCTTGACTAACTAATTAGAGCAAAGGTAAGATGTCTAAATCCTGAGAAAAAGTTCATTATTTAACCATGTAATAATTTATCTTCGGATGCCAAACACAACCCTTGCATTTTGAATGTCAATGTATTCACAAAAGGTGCCATAGAATTGTGCACAACCTCCCTTTAAGAAGTTACACATATTTTAGTTATTTTATGAGATATCGCATTAAATGTTATTACTGGGGAGTGTTTATACCAAAATATGAAATTCCGGGGTGATTTAGGTCAAGCAAGGAGATTACTACTCTATGAGCATGAACTGAAGAATCTCCCTTGTGGGGAATCTGAATTTGATGTTACTTCTTCAGAATTTAAACACTATCAATAAACAATCACAATTTTAAAAAAAAAAAGGGACCCAGATGCTTTACATTTAAGAATTCAGAAAAAGAATGGGATATAAGTATCAAGGTATTGAAAGTTCTGTAAAGAGAATGTCTGACCTGCTAAACCAGCACATCCTGCTGAAAAAACAATGATAGGTGGGGTCTGCATAACAAAATGAATATAGAAAATCCACATATAAGAGAAAAATGAAAAAGGACGAACTAAAGAAGGAACAATCAACACACACACACATATATATTTATATACACGACACACACATATATGTCCGTATGTATGTGTGTTTGAGTTAGAGGGATTGATATATCTTGTAAACAATAAACAAAAGAGAAACTTCTTCTAGGTTAACATAATCTGAAATTGTCTGCGTGCTGGGCTAGGTTCCTTTAAATACTACCTAGCACAGACCAGACTCAAGGCCCATTATACATGATCAGAATGTCGACCATAACAGTCAAGAGCGCAAGATGCACTAAGGTGCAACAGTCTCCTGGAAATAAAGTGCAAGGTGGGACTTTTCTCGAAGTAAAGCACAAAACACACAGTTATTAGTATCTATACTCTCTAAAAAGAGAAGTCATGTCATACTCAAATTGCAGTTATGATACCATGCTACACCAGTTTTTCTATATTCTGAAATTACCCCAATAGTTAACAGAAACCAGCAACAATAAAGGCAAAAGTGTAGTTTCAATTTTATTCTCAACTGACAACTTGTAAGTTCACAAGTCAACCATGGAAAAAATCCCATATTTTATATTTATCTCTGAAACGGTTCCCCCACAACTGCAGCCATTACTTTCTCATCCAAACTCTTCAATTTATCTCACTCTGGATGTGGAGGTGTGAATCTCGCTTGGCCTCAGCTCTATTGTCTGTATTATTGCTTAGAGTGGGATAATTTGTTCTTAATATTCTTTAGTTAATGTGGATAGAGTGGAGAATATAAAAATACAATCTCGATTCATTTTTGTTTATGTTCTTGTAGGAAATTTAATTAGGACATGGCAGTTCTCCAGTATATCTTGTAGTGGTATTCTATGTTTACCGGTTGTTTGTGGTGGTAAACTTTTTGTCTTTCCGCTAGAGCTTGCTGTCTCATATTAATATATCCTGATAGTACCATGCAGTGTAGCCTTCATGTTTACCATATTTGCTACTATGATAATTATTATATACAAAGGGAACAACAAACCACAATTAGGTAGCTCTTGAGTTCGTACACGTGTTCCAATTTATAATAAAGTGGAACTACATTTTATATGCTAATAGGGGTTTATGCACGCAGTTCATGCGTGTGCCAGTGACTAGTTTACCGTGAATGACAATATATTTTAACCTTTTCATGGAAATTTCTAGAAGTAATCAGTTAAATCTAGGTGTGAACAGTTTGTTTCATCACTAAATCATATAAATCACTTATAACACTTGATTAAAATTGTAAATTTTGTTTGCCATGTATGACGAATTCCGTCTTTACACAGACACAGAAGACACCCGTCACCACACCCAAGTGCAAAAGATTTATTGCTGATACAACATACCCGAGAAATGAACTAGTACTTGTAATTAAACCATAATTAACTACCATACTTCTACTTAACATATAATCAATGAACAGGTGACCAGAAACAGCAACATACGGTAAGAGTGACACTAATAAAAGGAAAAACACGAATTGGACAAAACAACCAACTGTAATTAAAAGAGGAGAGAGGGGGACGGGGGGTGTGAAGAAGAAGGTCCGACACCACAGGTGGAGGAAACAACTATACAAGCAAGGTATCAAAAAACTTACACCAACAAGAAACTGCAACCACATAGGGCCTTTAATCCACCTCCTAACAACCGGCATAGCTGAAGAATAATTTAAACATGAGAGTATGAAGTGAGTATACTATTCATACCATATCATAAAATAAAATAAAATAATTCTAATGTAAGTATACCATGATTGAATCCATTAAAAGCTCCAGCCATGCCGCCAACGGCCGTACCTATCTGATTAACGATAACAATAACAAATAAGAGGCAGGAAACCTAAAAAGAAAAATTGCCAACAAGTAAATAAATAAATTCAGACCATGGAAAAGCTGTCCCTAATGAGTGGTGCAACAGTCCAATCGCTGGCCTCCTGCAATCATAAACAAAAATAAGATTTAAGAAATGTTTGTTTGAGGACTAGAACGAAAATTTAAAAAATGAAAGAAAAAAATGTGGTTGTACCATCTCCTTGGTGAGGGGGCCGGCGCAGTGGTGACACCTCATGGTTATATTATCGGTTGATCCACGGTTTAGCTCCTCCGCCATCACTGCGGACATGAATTTTGTTGCATACAGATGGAGAGAAATAATACCTTACGGCAGTGTCTTTTTGGGCTTCGGGGGTTTTAGGGGTCGGGCTGGGGAGCAGAAGAAAGTACAGTGGTTTCAGCCCAAATAACTGGGCCGTTAACGGGTCGAAATCAAAATGATTCAGGCTGCTCCGGATTCTGGTCGGTTTATATTGGGACAAATTTGGTTATGGTCTGGTAAAATCGGATCTTGAGAATCTCTAATCCATCGGATCTTGTATGGATCCTATAGAATTTTGAATTTCCTCCAAGTCGAATAAAATTTTCATTTTCATAATTTTATCAATAATTTTTACACAAGTTTATTAACGTTACATCTGCATTTTACTTAACCCACATGTTCCAATATATTTTTAGTCCACTGAGCTTCAATATAAGAAACATATAGGGCCTGTTTGTTTGGCGTTTCCCAAAATTTTTTCGTGTTTGGGAAATGCCAAACAAACATGTTTTCTATTTTCCGAAATAAATTTTTCATCCATTAATTTTCTCAAACTACTCTCTCAAAAGCCAAACAAACAACAATTTTCTTATTTCTAAACAAAACCTATACAAACTCTACTTTGATTTGACATAAAGTAACTTATTTCTTACACAATTTATCTCACATAACAAACATGATTTGACATAAAGTCTTACACATCTTACACCTACAACCCAACTCTTCCAAAAAAACCTACACCTACTTTATTTCTCAAACCACTCTCTCAAAATCCAAACAAACAACATTACGCAAATCGAGATTATTTCACAAACCTCCACTATTCTCCCAAACTACTTTCCCAAACGCCAAACAAACAGGCCCATAAACTCTTGACACATTTAACCACTTAATGTTATTGATATTAATGTTATTTAATAAAAAATATGAATAAAAAGGACATCATAAATGAAATACTCAATATTATTATTTACTTATAAAAATAAAACTTTATTTGTATATATAGTTCTTTGATTCTTCATTAGATTGAAATATTTAACGAATTAGACCAACATAAATTAATATTTGATTCATAAATTTTGAATACGAGCATTTTTTATTACATTGTATTTCGGTCAAATTCTTTTAAATTATTTACGGCATGATCCTTATTGGCCCTTCAAAAAGAAAAAAGGAACAACCTTATTTATCTTTTTTTTTTTGTTCTTTCTATGAATAATTCTTTTTTCTTTTCATTTTAGTTACTTTTCAAATTAAAAGCAACCAATGATTTTTTCAGTAAGAAGTAAATAGTCTAGAATTACAAAACATAAATTATAGTAGGAAAAATATAAGAACGATATACTTTATTATTGGTTATCAATACTCCACAAATTTATTATTGTGTTAAGTTTGTCACCCTTCTATTGTTTTTTTTTTATAACGTCACCCTTCTATTGTTTCTATTGTTTGAAGCATAAAAAAGACATCATTGAAACTCATTCTACAAATGTAATCAAATTGATTTTACTTTGGATCCCGGTATTAGGGGGCAAAATATATTTTATCACGTTTAATTGTTACATTTTGGTGTCACATAATAGATTCACCCTAATGTTTATGTGTGGATTCACACAAACTTTATGTACACCTCAATAAATCTATACTTGTGACATCAAAATCCAACTTGGTTGGGTCAAATGTAGCGACTTGTGACCCCTAGAGCTCAAGTTTGAATCTTATTGGAGTCATCATACTGAAGACGAGTAATATTTGGCATCAAAATGTGACACCAAAATATAATGAAAATACAAGTTCACCACTCCTTTCAAACTATCAATCAAGTAGTTTATTAGTTAACATCTCTCAATCTTTTTTTAATTTCATGCCTTAAAATACACGAACCAACATACACCTAAATTGCACGTGTTATTAAGTCGAATGTCCAATTAACAAAAGCAAACACGAACAGACGACTAATAAAATAAAATACGTGTAATGTTTGTTTTATATAACAAACTCTACAAGTTAGATAAGTTTCTAATCTTGAATTGACTGCATCACAATTAAAAAATGTATTTACATCCAAAAAATATCAAATGAAACCTTGTTGGCAGTTTTGTTCAGATGGTTTATGAGGGGCATTCTTATCTCAATCGGGTTTAGAATAATTGCCTAGATTTAATGAATGTGAATGCATCACATTATTCTTTTAAGTGCATTATATGACCAAAATAAATAATATGGTACAATCCTAATAACTAAGTATATAAAGTATTTCTTAAACCAAGTATGGGCAATAAATTTATGTTTAAAGTAATTAGTTTCAGTTGACAATTTCCCATTTATTTAATGTTGTAAAAATCAGTTTTAAGATTATCAAAATATGAACACAAATCGAAACTAATGCAAACAAACCAGTTTGAACAGTAAAAATAATACAATCAGTTAAATAACCGAACAGATAATTTAAACAACTTATCTCACAATTCTGTATAGTAACAGAATTGATCCAACCAAATCGCAGAAATAAGTCTGCTTGCCTTGAAGAAATTATCAACCCACCTTTGGTGCAACTGGGAATCACGAACACTTCTTCCAGGATAATTTGGCTACAGGAATTACTCCACTGCACAGTAGCAGAAATTCCACCTCGAAGAACACTCAGAAGCAAAAATAACCAAAAAGATATTTTTCCAGAAAGGTTTTGGAGAGAGAACAGTGATTGTGTTGGTGTGTTTCTGAAATCAGAAAATACACATATATATAGGTGGATAGTGGACTACAAAATTAATTCTGCAACATAAATTTTTCGTAACTGAAAGAAAACGGTAGAAACGTTTTTCATCAATTGATTTCCGTAACTTAAATGAGTTACACAATTTAAATCTGCAGAATTAAAAAAAAAATTGTTTTGTAAGTTCAAAATTTCAAATTAATTTTGTAAAACATATTAATTCAAAATTCCTCCAAAAAGATAAGTCCGAGACAATTCGCCCGAGCCCAGACCCGGGCTGGGTCGGGCAGCGACGACGCTCGTGTGGTGTATTCATATGACCCTCTTTGTAAAGACTTATACCAAATCTATACACTTAAGTTCATATATACTAGTACACACAAATATAAAAAGTCAATGTGGGACAAATGAAGAGTTTGAAACTCTTCAACTTCCTCAAAAGGCTTTTATAATTTGCCAATTAGTCTTAGACCAATGTGGGCCAAACCCACATACACATTATCTATTTGGACTATCCCCACTATAATAATTTATCTATGGATTTCAACCTTTTAATTAGTTATCCATCCATATAATTACAACATTTAAGACCTACCAATTATATTTGGAAAAATAAGAAAAAGTTTGAAGGAGATAGTGCAATTATTTTTAAATGTTGAAATCTGATCATGAGATTCATGACATCTTGTATCGATAATATGTAAATCCAAAAATTACCAATTTGATTAAAAATAATTAACCAATTACAGTCAAAACGTTGGGACCGCTAAAATCAGGATTCAGGCAACATAAAAGATAATAAAATTAACAGGCACTGGGCCCTCAATCCTTTAATAAAAACCCCCGAGGCCCAAGCCCTGCTCCATTCTTCTTTATATACACGGAAAGTTCCTTTTAGCACATAAATCATGATTCATTTTTTTTCCTCTCCACTTTGTCTTTGTGGTATTTGATTTCCATTAAAGTGGTGTTTGGGGCATTTTCTTGATTCAGTCAACCAAAAAGAAGAGAGCCCAAAAAGTTGAGAGAAAAATGACTGGTGCCAAACAAGGTGAAGGAGAAGAAGAGAGAGTGACCCTTCATCTTCTCAAGAAGAAAATGGATGAATTTGCAAAGGAAAGAGACTGGGAAAAGTTCCACAGCCCCAGAAATCTTCTTCTGGCTATGGTAAATAAATCAACCTTTTTTTATGAATCAACCCTTATTCATTTGTATGAACAGGGCATTTTTTTTAATACTTGCAATATTACAAAATTATTGACTTGTATACTGTTTGTTGTATATATAATCTTGCCATGGTAATATTTTGTTCTTACCATATTGCGATTTGTTTGGCCATTTCTGTTTTTACTTTTCTTCCTTCCCTTAAATCCCAAGTAAAGATTTAAACTTTATTGTCTTGTCAATGTTTTTGGCAAAATTCTAGCTCAAATCAAATCTTAGTTGGCCAAGTCCATTTAACCATAAAAGAAGAATAAGTGTGGTGCACTTCTCACGTAATTTATCAATTCATAAGTGGTATTCAATCACGAGTCAAGTGTTTGTTATATTTTTCATGTAGATCTTTTGGATTGTGTCAAAACAAGAAATGCCCATGTTTTCTTTGAAGTCAAAAACTTCAACAACACACATCATGGAAAAAGATTTGTTCTTGTCTTTTCCTCTCATATCAAATGAACCAAAACACTTTTTGCTTTTACCCTTTTGCTTTTCTGTCTCAACCAAAAGCATGAAAGAATCAGAAAGTCTCATTAATAGTCACTTTACATTGACAACAATTTGAACACAGGTTGGAGAAGTTGGTGAACTTTCTGAAATATTTCAATGGAAAGGAGAAGTCCCCAAAGGGCTTCCAGATTGGAAAGAAGAAGAGAAAATTCACTTAGGAGAAGAACTTTCAGATGTTCTTCTTTACCTAATTAGGTTGTCTGATGTCTGTGGTATTGATCTTGATAAAGCAGCACTTAGAAAAATTGAACTCAATGCATTGAAATATCCAGTGAATCTCTGCAAAGGGTCTTCAAATAAGTACAATAATTGCAACAACAACAGTAGTAGTAGTAGTAGTGCAGCAGATTGAAGAACAATTCTTGAATTTATCCCCAAAAAAAAAAAAAACAGTTCTTCAATTCCTACTTTTGTCAATGGCCAGTTGTGTTTTAACTTTTTTGTTTAGCTATAAATGGAAAGTTTAGGTCTCACAGAATATGGTAGTATGAGATTTTCTAGTGTTTGGCAATTATGTATTGAAGGTTTTTATGACTTTTTGGCAGATGAAGTGAATCACCTTTATATGCTTTTTCACTTTGTTCATGTTTTCCAGTTCTTGACTTTCCTTGCTTTATTTATTGCTGTTGTATACATTTTTGTCCAATACTATCAAGCTTTATCAACAAAATGTTCTAAGTTTTGTCTGTTTTATTTGGGTAAATTTGCTTTTAGAACGTGTGTGAAAGAGAGGTTTTTATCGAGTATACCAAGTGGCCCTATTTGTGTGAACAAGAGGCAAAATATGATTAACCTTTTATGTTATAATCATTCTTTGATTCAAAATGAATATGTTCTTGTTTGAAAGTGTGTAAGACCGTCACGTTAGATTGTTTCGTACCTTTCTAATTAGTTTGTGTTGGTACTCACTCTTCGAATAGTGGTACTTTTTCTTTGTTGGCCATTAGAAATTTAAGTGACAAACAATTGAACGATTATAGAGTAAAGTACAAAACAATTGACGGAATGAAGTATGGTTTTTTTTTTCTTATATAATTGATTTTGTTCAAGTATCACTAATGAACTTGATCACAAAACTTGTTGAGCCCATGTACAATCTTAAACGTGGTCATTAAATATTGACATGTAAATGTAACAAAGTAATGAACCATGTGTTGATCATATTCTAAAGTTGAATTCTATATCCTAATTCAACATTAGTTTTTGATTTGTGATTTGTAAACTAGAAGTATTCAAGCCTTTTCTTATTGATGGTGCCTATTGAAGTAAATAGAATTCAAACAATACCAAGTGTGTGGCAGGGCATGCAAAAGTTTCTAAACAGAAAAATGTGTCTCATACTCAACAAATCAAATACAAATTGTATGACAATGACTCCTACAAACCAACTTGGAAAATTGTGTGACAATGACAATGACTCCTATAAACCAACTTTGAAATTTGATATTGGAGGAGGGTGTGTTTGCAATAGCTTATGAATAAGTTGAAGCAGGAGCATTTAGGGTGTATCTGGATGGGTTTTGGCTCGGTTTCGCGGGTCTTCGTTTAAAAAAATAATTTGGGCGGTTTCGATGAAACCTTTGAGACCTCATTTTGATGAGTTTTGGTTGTTGATTTTTGTGGTTTAAATAAATTGAAACTCCACTTGAATTGTGTTTGGACTTTGGATGCTGGGTTTTAGGGGAAAAATCAAGTGGTAGATGTTAAATTAATGTCTTTTTTAGTGAGATTTTGGGGGAAAAAGTAGGTGGTCGGTATCAAATCAATGTTTTATAAGTTTGAGTGTGAGTTTCTGAATAGGTTTTTGATGGTTTTATGGGTTTGACGAAAACTCATTTGAAAGGGTCTTGGTTCGGTCTCGCGAAACCCGCGAGACTGGGTCAAAATCCATCCCCATACACCCTTAGGAAGTTGCTTATACTTATCAGTTTATTTTAAGAAAAACAAAAATTAAAATACATATTGCAAAGACTTCGAAACAACCTCTAAAAACAAAAACAAGCTCAAAAATTATTTTCACAAGTTGTTGCAAACACTACTCAAGATTGATTGCATACTTGTAAATGGCCCAAGAAAATTTCTTTTTATAATGGGATAACTACCTAATGTTTTAAATATTTTAAGTATTCCAGTATTTATAATAGTATTTTACAAAATTTAAGAAAAAATAAAATGAATTACCAATTTTTTTCCCTAGGTTTTTTTTACCCCGGTGGTCAACTTTGCCGGAAAAATCAAATAGGTGCTAGTTGTTGAGTTTTTTTTTTTTTTTTTTTAATTTGAGGTGCTAAGTGCTAATTTTGTGTTTATGGGGTTCAAATTGTCCATTTCTCGTGTTTCGGGGGTGCAAGTTGAAGAGTTGTTCTTCATTTGAGGGTGCTAAGTACTAATTCTATTTTGGGGGTGCAAAATGCCTATTTCTCTTGTTTCGGGGGTGCAAAGTGTCAAAGATCCAAAATAAATTACCTATTTTATCCCTAGATTTTTTGAGGAAAATAAAAGAGGGTGCAAAGTGTTGAATTGTTTATATTAGGGGAGTGCAAAGTGCTAAATCTATGTTTTAAGGGTGTAAAATGCGTATTTTCTATATTTCAGGGGTGCAAAGTGCAAAAAACCCCAACATACCACCTAACATTCAATAATACCAACACTTTACCGTCATTAACTATCTTTAAGAAAAGATAGTCGGCATTAGTAAAAAGTTCATTTCGCCCCCTCATAATATCTTTAAATTTCGTTTAGAATATAGTGAAAGTATCTAAAATACTAAAAAACATTTATATTGTCCATAATATCTACAAATCAAAGTTGGTGACTCTTCCCACACATGCAATCATTCATCCAAGTGTGCCCTAGACTACCAAGTGTAGATCGAATGGGACGACCTCCTAACATGAGTTTCAGTCGCAAAGTGGACGCCTGTAGATCGATTACTCAAGCCGAGTTGATGGCAGTAAGGGACATATTGAGGTACACATGGGAAAGAAAAGTGAGAATGCTCATCGAGTCATCGTGGAAATTGGCTTGAAAGTCATTTGTATCTTGGTCAAGAGGACAAATCAATGCCTTCACTCTTACGACTTACAAGTCCCACCTGCAACCCTCTCTCCCTAGTAGGTGTAAACAAGCACCGATATAGCAAGGCCAGTATGAAGAGACCCGTTAACTATTTTTAACATTATTAAATATTTGAAAATTTCAACTAAAATAAATTTAGATCATATTTTAAATATTTTGCACGAGAAATGTCAAAAACACTTCACTTAAATTCAGAATATCGAAATAAGTTCAAAATACATAAAACGTACATGCCTCTTTTATTAGCGTTCCTTCATAACACTTGAGAGTTGAAATTCTTAAGAGGCACGCATAATATTTATAAGAATTAAGCATTATTAATGAAAAGGGACACACATCTATCATCTATGTCATCATGGTCACATTTTTAACAATTACTGGTGTTATTTTGTGAACGGCTGCTTCTTTTGTATTTGTTTGCGATTAATTGTAAAACAGTATACCCTTTGCAAGGATAAAGGGTCACTCACAATTCCTACTTTTCCTTATTTTAATGAATTTCTTCAATTCCTCAATTTTAATAATAAAAGCATTAAGAAAAAGGAAAAAATCTTCTTCTGTGTAATCATGACCCTAACACACCCCTACTCTGGCAAAAGAGATGTACCCCTTCCTTTCTTTACAATAAAGTACTAATATTTTATAATGTACAATAATCACTATTTAATAAAGGTAAAAGTCAATATTAGTCATTTCATTTATGTAAAAAATGGAATACATGGGGCATGTTTGTTTGGCGGTTTTCAATTTTTTTTTCGTGTTTGAGAAATGCCAAATAAACTTATTTTTTAATTTTTGAAATTAATTTTCCATCTCTCAATTTTCTCAAACTACTCTCTCAAAAGTCAAACAAACAACAATTTTCTTATCTCTAAAAAAGACCTATACAAATTTTACTATGATTCGACATAAAGTAACATATCTCTTACATAATTTATCTATAACAAACATGATTTGACATAAAGTCTTACACATCTTACACCTACAACCTAACTCTTCCAAAAAAACTACACCTATTTTACTTCTCAAACCTCTCTAAAAACTCAAACAAACAACATTACGCAAATAGAGATTATTTCATAAACCCCCGTTACTCTCCCAAACTACTTTCCCAACACCAAACAAACAGGCCCATGTAGTTTGGATTAACAATTTACATTATTTATATCTTAAGTTGTCAAAATTTTAATCCACTTTCCTACAATTTTAATATCAAATTTGTCGGAATTAAATTTGGTACTCGTAAATTCACAATTGTCATGTAAGCAAACAGATTGATGCATCAAAACTTTTTTGCCCTTGTAATAAGTAGGTAGGGGAAGGATTTGAGAGAAACATAGTGTTATTTCTCTCCAATTTAATCTAATTTAAGTGGTGGTCGGGTTTCGATTGCCTGGCAAAATTCACAATTAGTTTGCTCGTGAGACAATATATGGACTCCACTTATTTTAATTTCGACGAATTAAAAATTAGAATTACAAGTAAGAGAACTAAAATTATGAGAACTTAATGTAAATTGCTTATTGGAACTAAGAGTTTATTTGAATGAGTTTTGGCTTGGTTTCGCGGGTCTCGGTTTGAAAAAAATAGTTTTGGTGTTTTCGATGAAACCTTTGAGACTTCATTTGGATGAGTTTTGGTTGTTAGACTTTGTGGTTTGAATAAGTTGAAACCCCATTTGAATTGGGTTTGGATATTGAGGTTTAGGGAAAAAAATAGATGGTAGGTGTCAAATCAATGTTTTTTTAGTGAGATTTGGGGGAAAAAGTAGGTGGTAGGTGTCAAATCAATATTTTATAGGTTTGAAGAGTTTGAGTGTGAGTTTCTAAATAAGTTTTCGATGGTTTTACGGGTTTGACGAAAATTAATTTGAAAGAATTTTAACTCGATCTCCTAAAATTCGCGCGTTAGATTTGGCTAAAACCCATCCACATACACCCTAAATGTGTCTAATTTGATCATTCCTTCAAAAATTAAAGGACTAACATTACTTTTTTCTAGTAGATAAACATCAGCATTTTTTTAATTTTTCTCATAATGACCTTCATGATTAACAAACTGCACGACCCATCTCTATCACACTGTATTCTGTATATAAACCATTACTTAAGGAACAAATTTTGGTAAAAAAAAAGATAACTTTTGCAAGAATGCTTAAGAGAGACTTTAGTATTTCCCTATTTCCCAACTCCTCCGTGGTACTAGGATTGCGACGGCGCAAGCGGCGGAGGAAGGGTGGAGCTATAAGGTTAGGGAACCGGCGGAGAGGGTTTTGCATCGGGCTCCGACGGGTGGTCCACTGGGGAGTCATGGCTTGTCCCTTTCGTGTGTTGAAGAAAATAATAATAGAGATGGTGGCCAATGGGCGCTTGGTGGAGGCTTATTGTTGGTCCTTGCCTTTTCTACGTCCTCAAATATTTCCCTTGTGTTGATTTTACTTTTTTTTTTACCCTTGTGTTGATTTGTATTTACTACAAGTATATAAAGTCATTTAATTTTTCATTAATATATATTGTATCTTTTCCGTTGATTTTTATCTAGTTTGCTTTAAATACTCTCCCGTCCTTTTAGTTTTCTCCCTCACGTTTTTGCACAAAAAATTAGGTAAAAGTTAAAAAAATAAAATGCACAATATTTTAAAAATAGTTAAAAAAAATTGTAACCTTTAATTATTTTTATATTTATGTCTTTAAATACTGGTAGATAATTAATATTATCAGATCACTCTTTTATGGAGTGAATAACAAATTAACTCCATGTATTATTCTAAATAGGCAATTTAACTCAATGTGATAAATAAAAGGGCAAAATACCTCCCTGTGATATTCTAAATAAGCAATTTAACTCCCTGTGATAAGAAAAATGACAAAATACCTCCCTGTGTTTTTATAAAAGAAGCACATTGCCTCCCCTAAATTGCTCATTAATTCATATCACAAGGAGTTAAATTGCTCATTATTTCATTTCATAGGGAGGTAAATTGCCTATTTTTATATCACAAGGAGGTAAATTACTCATTAGTTCGTTTCATAGGGAGTTAAATTGCCTATTTTTATTTCACAAGGAGGTAAATTGCCCATTAATTAGACATATCACATGGAGTTAACTTGCAAAAAAACCCCTCTTTTATGTGATAGAATTTTTTTGAGAAACATATTTTAATATATAGAAAAAGAATCTTATTTCATGACATCATATGTTGCAACAATAAAAGTACAACGAAGGAAGCAGAATTTTGAGGTACATATGAAGTTATTTCTACTTCCGTTATCACCTGGAAAAAATAAATCAGCATAACAAATTGTAATTTAAAATTATTTTGTTGCAAAAGAAAATAATGACGACAGCTAGTAGGCAATTTAAATGTGATTTAGAATTAGGCTTGCTATTCAAGACGTGTTTCGTATGTTGTAAAACATATAATTATATTTTTCTTCCTCAAAGGTTAACGAAATTCCATAACATATACAATTGTGTTAATGAGCTAGGTCAATCAATGACGTGTTTGATTATCTTAATTTGGATTCACCAATTTTCAACTTAGTCAATTATATAAATTGAATTAAGAAATTCGAAGACATTAATTTCTATAACAAAAAGGAGCAACCAACAAGACTTTTTAAATATAATATTTATCACAAAATAAAATGCAGTTAGAAATTGCAGGATTACGGTCAACAAACCGCCTTGCTATGTACTATGAATTTCACCAAGACATACAACATATATATAGCATGGTTGTATATTTGTATAATAGTAGTTAGTCATCCAAATTTTTAGTTGTTCTTTTCAGTTACAAAAATGTTGAATAAGAGTATTATTTTACACACAGAATTGAATAAAATCTGATCACTATTGTCTAAAAGTTCTTTTGAAAGAAGTTATGATTACAAGAAATCCTGAAATTAATTATAAAAGTAATTGAATTCATGAATATCTGATTCATAGAATTTGGTACACTTAATTGTAAAGGTTTCAAATATTAAGATTTCTTATTGCATTATTAAGTATTTCATAGGTTACATATCATGCAAGATTATGCTACTCGATTATCCAATTAAACTTGTTTATAAACTAGACAATAAGAAGAGTTTTCTAGACATTGAAACTATCATTTTTCTGTAAACCAAGAGTGTTAAAATGGCTGACCATGGAAATAACAACAATGGAGGTGCTAATAATAAGCCTGAAGAGCCACAGCCACACCCAGTTTTTGAGCAGCTACCTGGTGTTCAATATTGCATAAACAGTCCTCCCCCATTGCGTAATTACTTTTAACTCTTATTTGATTTAGTTAAGTGGGATTTTCATCCTCGCTACATAATATGTCAGATGTGCCTCGAAAAGGGATTAAGTTGAAAATAAATATTTTTTCTTGATTTTGCAGTGGAAGCTATTTGTTTGGGATTCCAGCATTATCTTCTAGCTCTTGGTTCAATTGTGTTGATTCCAAGCATGTTAATTCCCCAAATGGGTGGTAGTGATGTAAGTCTTTTTATTTTTTTTGGCATATGATATTTTCCCTGTTTTTATTTTTTTTCAAATTATTTCTACATAATATGGGATTTGAATCATTCTTGATTTTCTTGAATTGCAGAGAGAGAAGGCCAAAGTAATACAAACCTTACTATTCGTATCGGGTCTAAATACACTGTTCCATTCCTTTTTCGGCACAAGGCTACCATCAGTTATAGGCGGTTCCTATGCGTTCTTGATTCCAGCAACTGCAATCATTCACTCCAGACGACATACAATGATACTATCGTCTGAAGAGGTACATGATATTTTTATTTTTATTTTTAATTTATCAGTTTTTACAAATGTAGAATGATTTAGTTTATTGATTTTATTTACTCAGAGATTCATGCACACAATGAGGGAAATTCAAGGTGCATTAATTATCAGTTCATGTTTTCAAATGATCGCTGGATTCATTGGTTTATGGAGAAATATAGTAAAGTGAGTTTGTTATCAACGAATATTTGCTTTTGTTTAGTAGTTTAAGATTTCTAATCAATCTTAACTTTTGTTTTCTTGTTTTTAGGCTTTTAACCCCTCTCACTATGGTCCCGTTGGTTTGTTTCGCTGGACTTGGGCTCTACCATCTCGGTTTCCCATTAGTAAGCTTCGTTTGGATGATTTAATATTCAGTCGAAATTCACAAGCTTTTACTAATTAAATTAAAGTTTGTATCTTCTTTGTAGATTGCTAAATGTGCTGCAGTTGGGATACCAGAGTTCATAATCATTATTGTCATTTCACAGGTAATAGTAACTTATAGCAAAACTTTTGTTTTTTGTGTTTATGCCTGATCCTTTAAAATAATGATCGATCTATTTTTGCAGTATCTTCCGAGATTTATAAAACCAAAAAAGCCTCTATGTGATCGATTTGCTCTGCTATTCTCCATAGCAATTGTTTGGCTTTACGCAGAAATTTTGACTGGGAGTGGAGCCTTTACCAAATCGAAGAATTTTAGTTGTCGAACTGATAGCTCTGGACTCATTAAAGGAGCTCCGTGGTATATTATTGTCTACTATAACTAGTTTCTTTCTTAAGTTTTAATACATATAATAAATTTCTATTTATTATTTTCTCCGTAATTTGTAGGATATATGTTCCATTTCCATTCCAATGGGGGCCTCCTACTTTTAGAGCCGGACACATTTTCGTAGCTATAGCCGCTTCATTCGTTGCTTCTATAGAGGTCTCATTCACTAAAAAATCGTATTTAAGATTTTGATAGTGAATGTTACATAATAATTGTCTGACCTTTTTTTATTTTTCTCTGGTTTATTCGTTTTTGTCCTTTTGGCAGTCTACTGGTTCGTTTATTGCAGCAGCTCGATATGGAAGTGCAACACCTGTGCCGCCTTCAGTAATTAGTCGTGGTGTTATTTGGCTGGTATGAAAAACAAGAAAAGCAATAATTGTTCTTTTCTGTAACTGAATTTTAGCTTCAATTTTAATGGATAATGAGTAGTAATACTTGAATGAATATATGTTCTGAATTTAGGGAGTTGGGACAATGCTTAATGCGGTTTTTGGAAGCGTTACCGGTTCCACTGCAATAGTGTAAGTACATCTTTTATAAGTTCAAAATAAATGTATTCATTCAAAATATTTTCCTATTAGTCTTTGTTTAAGTATCTCTTACAAAGATTACGCATATTATATAGGGAAAATGCTGGTCTCTTAGCCTTAACAAGAGCAGGAAGTCGAAGAGTAGTTCAAATATCAGCTGCATTTATGATTCTTTTCTCCATTTTAGGTAAGTTTGTGCTTTATAAGGAATCAAGTGAAGTTATGAATTCAAACATGACTTGCTGATATTATGATGTCAGGAAAATTTGGCGCGATTTTTGCATCAATACCTACAGCAATCATGGCAGCTTCATATTGCATCTTCTTTGGTTACGTTTGTATGTATCTTTTACCTCGTCTCATGTTATATTATACCATCTTGATCTTGTCTTTATTAACTTCTCTCTTATTATTACAGCATCAGCTGGTCTAGGATTTCTCCAATTCTGTAACCTTAACAGTTTCAGAACAAAGCTTATATTGGGGTTATCTTTCTTCATTGGACTTTCTCTGCCTCAATACTTCAAAGAAAATCATTCGATTTTAAGAACCTATCCTGTCAATAGGCATTCAACATGGGTACGCAGATTCACAAGTTTTAAACCAATTTCGATGGATATTTGCTTTGTTATAAAACACGAAGTAATTTTCATTTTTTGACTATGTTTTGCAGTTCAATGACTTTGTGTCTGTGATTTTCACGTCACACGTGACTGTGGCCGTTTTAGTTGCTCTTTTACTGGACTGTACTTTATGTCATGGAAGCGATGAGGAGAGGAAAGATAACGGAAGTTATTGGTGGAAGAAGTTTATGTTTTATGACAAAGATGTTAGGAATGATGAGTTTTATAAATTGCCAGGACAACTTAATAGCTGTTTTCCAGCTTTCTGAATTGTTTTTCAAAGTGTTGGTCTCTTCTTGAAGCTCTTATTGTTAAGATTCTGAGTTGTAAGTTTTGGGGGCATTCTCTCTTTATGTAAAATCTACTTGACACTGGTTTAAATGTTGATCTGTTGAAGTTGAAGTTGATAATTCAAATTTTGATTTGACAAGTTAGAAAAACAGTTGCATACTTAGAATAGTAGGCTGTCAAATTATTTTTTGCAAATTCAAAAAGAATATTGGAATAGAATCTCTGATTCAAATCAGTTATATTCAAAATTTTAAGAGGGACTAGGTAGACTGAGAAAGTAAACAAGCATCTCAAAACTATATATTTGTGAAATTCAGGGCCTGTTTGTTTGGCGTTTCCCAAATTTTTTTCGTGTTTGGGAAATGCCACACAAACATGTTTTCTGTTTTTCGAAATAAATTTTTCATCCATTAATTTTCTCAAACTACTCTCTCAAAAGCCAAACAAACAACAATTTTTTTATCTCTAAACAAAACCTATACAAACTCTACTTTGATTTGACATAAAGTAACCTATCTCTTACACATATTATCTCACATAACAAACATGATTTTGACATAAAGTCTTACACATCTTACACCTACAACCCAACTCTTCCAAAAAAACCTACACCTACTTTATTTCTCAAACCACTCTCTCAAAACCCAAACAAACAACATTACGCAAATCGAGATTATTTCACAAACCTCCACTACTCTCCCAAACTACTTTCCCAAACACCAAACAAACAGACCCTCAATATCTCAAAGCATCTATGTAGCTTCAACATAAAAAAAATGGGTCCTCAATATAATTACCCATCGATATTGAATTTATAAATTATTGTTAATGTTACTTCATTTATTTTTGAATTCGGATTTATATGTTGACTACCATAAATTGAAAATGATGCTATGTTTATTGGAATTCGCATGGTTTTAAATTGAATTATCTTTAAAACTCAGTTAGTAAATAAGATTATTAATTAATTTCATTTCGTAATTGTATATATATATATTTTTTTTAAGATCAAAAGATTTCGTAATTATATAAATTGAGGTTAATAAAAGTGGATTAATTCAGTTCAAAATCATTCTGAACCACAAAATAAATAGGGGTATAGCACCGAGGCGTAGGAGGATTTAGGAAGAATCAAAGAAAAATGGCTTCTTCAACAACCCTCATCCTCCGCAACCCCATCCCCTCGATTTCCTCCCGCCACCACCCCACTGCCGCCGCCCCTTACAACCATCTCCTCCTCCCCCTCTCAAGACCCAAATCCCTCTCGTTATCCCCACTCCCAAAACCCTTAAAATTAAGAATTTCCGCTTCGATTTCCCCAGCCCTAGAAAACCCAGTAATCAAACCAGATCTTTTATCCGGGTCAACCCGGACAGTCACCTCCCTCATTGCCGTCGCCATAACCGCCTCAAAATTCCTCGCAAACGGGCTCTTTAGCATGGCCGTGCATCTGAAGGAGCCCGTGATTTGTGCAGCGGGGCCCGCTTTCTTCGCGGCGATAAAGGACGTTCCGAGGGGGTCGTTAAACACGCCGTTCACTGTGGTGGCAGCTGGTATGGCGAAATGGCTGGACTTGTACAGTGGGGTTTTGATGGTTAGGGTTTTGTTGAGTTGGTTTCCGAATATACCCTGGGATAGACAGCCATTGTCTGCGATTAGGGACTTATGCGATCCATATTTGAATTTGTTTAGGAATATAATTCCACCTATTTTTGATACATTGGATGTTAGTCCTCTTTTGGCTTTCGCGGTTTTGGGTACATTGGGTTCGATTCTGAACAGCAGTAGGCAAGCGTACTGAGAGTGGTGATTGGATTGGATTGGCATTTGTTTGGAATAAGGACTGGTAATAATAGCTTGGTGAAGTTTTGTTGTAGTTTTGATCATCATTTTGTTTTATGGTTATAGAATTTGATGTCGGTACATTTACAGGTACATTTACATATATATTTATATAATTGCAAAAGTTTATTTACTTTTTCAAGCAGTTGTCTTTGGATGGATTATACCCCTATTTGGTACTTGTTCATTGTTTGTGGTGAGGGTGAGAAACATTCTACTTTTTTTCCATGTGGTGTAGTTTTTCTTTGCCACAGTGTTGTTATTTTGTTCTTCTGCTGTTTTTTCATTGTTTCCTTTCCATTTATTGTTTCTTCCGGATAATTAGCATAACGCTATCTGCTTGTTAACCTTCTTGTTAGGAAATCAGATCTGTCTTTGTGAAATCCCATTTAATGTGTTGTGTCAACTGTAAATGTTGTCTATGTGATGTTAGTTATTAAATGTTCAATGACATTTATAAAACTTATCTATTCTTTTAGAGTAATATAAACCGTAGGATGTTCTTGAAGAAATAGTTAGAATAGAAAGATTTGTTAATTGTTAGAATACTATTGATCTGACGTTATGTTTCCAAAATTTGTATTTTGAAATGCTTTTCTTTCATTTAATCTCGATAAAATCACTGCCATCTTTCTTTTAAATAGAAGAGCAATATGGGAACTGCCTGATTGAATAGTTTCTTCTTTTTGTGGTACTTCTTGAAAGAATCTGTAGATGTATGAAGTATGCTAATTTACTGCATGATTATGTTCCCCTTATCTTCAACTTTGTGTTTGTAGTTATTATCTGCTGCAGGCAGCTGCACTATTACTAGGATTCTTCTCCCCAGCTTCTGGTAGTATATAAGACATCAAAAACCAAGAGGTGGGGTGGACTTATATGAGGCAACTGTATTTGATTTTAATCTTAGTTCTCATACTTCTGAATTCATTGCAAAAATGTTAAGATAAAGGTACTTATAAAATGATTCCCAACATTTTGTGAAGATGTTAAGGTCGTGGTTGATTGGCATCAAAATTTGGTCAAAATCGACGGAAATAATAAGTGTGTATGAGAGGACAATTTTTTGTCCTTTTTATGCACATGTGTTTATCATCCAATCTCTATGGATATAATCCACCGGTGTAGCATGAATGTAACCCAAAATCGACATGTATTTAGTTGTAACATCCCAAAATGGCTCTGAATTCAGATTTGAACACATCTTGCTTTGATATCATATATCGAACTCATCAATTTGATACTTCCTTTTTCTCCCCGACCTTCAAACTTAATTTAATCATATCTCAAATTTTGAAAATATATTCAAAATATTACTTTTAATTTTAATTGTGTTTTTAAATGTTTCTCTAAAAAAATTAATTACATTTCTGTGGAAGCCTGACATCAAAATAAAAATCACATATAATTTTCACATTATAAACCTGAAATATCTCAATGGATTACATGCAATTTCCCGAAACCTACATTTCTTTCTTTATATTCAAATTAAATTTGTTTTAATATTCAATACTCTAAAACTTGAAATTAACTACTATTAAAACATATTCAAACCTGGCATACGTATAATTCAGAAAACTCTAAATTGTTTTGTTGCATCACATCAAAAACATGACTGAATAAAAATAATATAGTTGTGCCCTTCTATATTTGCTTCGTTAAGTGATTTGTTAATTTTGAATTTTTATATATTTGTTATATTCTTAACCTTTTATTTATTAACACTTTATTTAATTATTATTGAAACAACTTAATTGGCTCATAGATTATAGTAATTTTTAAAAATTGATCTAAATTAATTGATTCCAACCTATGTCCGCGAGAACTTAAGGGACTAAATTGCCTAAAGGGTGTTTGTAAATGTTTTTAAAAAGTATTTTTTGTTTTTTGTGCTTAAAATATTTTGATAGTATTTGCAAGTAGGGTGCTTCTGTTACTGCTTTTTCAACTGAAAAACAAATTGACAAGAAGAGGTGTTTCTTCTATTACTTCTTCTAAGTGGCATTTTTATAATAATTAAACCTATTTTTTTTAAATATTTACAAACATCTCCCATTTTTAAATAAGAGTACTTATTTTTTATTTTTACTTTAAGCAACTGCTTTTGAAAGCTCAAAAGTATTTAGGGGGTGTTTGCAATAGCTTCTCTATCTGGAAAAGCAGTTGCTTTTGCTCAAAGTAATTAAAAAGTACTTTTAGAAAAAAACATGGGGTGTTTGCAAAATAAGGTAAAAAGCAACTTAAAGCAATTATGTAGGTGTTTGCAATTTCTTAAAAGCAGAATATAGTAAGTCTTTTGTTTTATATGAATTTTATTAAAAGTCCTATTTTACCCTTAACTTGGCATGTTCATACATTAATTTTATTTTAAATGAATTTTATTACAAGCCTTATTTTACTCTTTACTTGACATGTTCATAAATTAATTTTGTTTAATTTTTGAAAACGTCTTTTTGTAAGACACACGTAAAGAAACTAAGATCAAAACAAACAATGATATAATTATATATGTAAACCATTGGCAAAATAAAAGACAATAAAAAAATAAACAAACAAGTTGAGCATAAAAAACTAACTAATTTCAAGTTACCACTATAAAAAAACTTATAATTAGCGAACAAACAAAAATAATAAAACCCTACATAAAATTAAAAATGGCTACAACAATGCACAAAGCTAAACTAGAAATTAAAAAAATATATATATATGAGCAACATATTCTGAATCGAAGACGACACACAAACAAAAATAATTTTTTTGTTGGAAAAAATGAATATAATATTTTTTTATAGTCATTATCCGCAAGAATATAAATAAAATTGTGAAAAGTAAAAATAAATAGCATCAATTACATAAAATAGAAAATGAGGGTATTTTTGGAATTAAGAGAAAATATTAAGGATATAAATGTCACAAAACTGCTTCTATTTTATTACAAGAATGCCATCAGCCCCAAAAGCAGGTCATGACATGCTTTTCCAAAACCAGCTTCTAACTACTTTTTTGTTGAGAAGCAAAAGCAAAAGCAGATTTTGCAAACACTAAAAAAACCGAATTTCGAGGAAAAAAAAGCTGAAAAGTACTTCCTAGAAGCATTTGCAAACACCTCCTTTCAATCCTTCCCTTAATACCCAATTTCTTTCTCCCACATTTTTCAATTGCTTCATCATAAACCCCCCTTTTAAAATAAACCCTCGTCACTCTCACAAGCTCACCGCTGCTTTCCCCCAATAATTCACCATTTCTGATGCTATCTCTCGCTAGAAGAGTTCAAAGGTCCCACACATGCCTCCACATCACTGCACTCCAACTCCGATCCTTTCGAACCGTTGCTGGCGGCGGCCCATCACCTCCCCGTACTCGGCGGCGGTCCAAATTCTCTCCGTCCGCCATGCTTAGAAAACCCGACGAGAAATCCGATTGGTGGGTAGTGGACGGAGAAATGCACGAAATCGGTGAGAACGTGCCCCTCCGAGAACGGTTCGTGATCCCTAGAGATAATATCCCTAACAAGCGCCGCAAGCAGCTCCGAGAGCAGTTCATGCGCCGCACGCGTCTTGTTCTCAAGGAATCTGTTAGTTATTTTCCTAATCGTTCAATTCAAATTCCTTTTTTCTTTATTCTTATTGTGGTATTTTTTCTGATTTTTAATTCTAAACTGAAAGGAGCATGAGCCTTGGTGCAAAAGGTATATGGAATTATATAACGAGCTTAGAGAGAACTGGGAAAGGTTGTATTGGGATGAAGGATATTCCAAGAAGCTTGCTCAAGACCACGCAAATTATGACTCTGCTGAAGATGATGATGATGATTTCAACCCTTATAGGTTCGATTGGAGACTTATTGGTTATTATTTTTGTTCTTTAATATATCTTCTGAATAGAACTTGAGATAGTATTGTACTTGTTGCAGGAGAAGAGAACCCCGAGCTGAGCAAATGAAGGTACCGTATGAACATTTTATTTGTTTCCGTTTCTTTTGTAAATATTCATGATTCCGATTAATCATGTTATCTGCCTAAACATGCTTTTACCCTATTATAGACTCTGAGAATCTTTAGAGTAAAACTTAATCTTTTGGCTTGAACTTGTCATTGACTCATTGTAGCTTCTACATATCCTTGCAAAATTATATTTTTAATCTTGATTGTTTTTTAGTCTTCACGTGTATCATCTAAATATATCTTCCTCTCGCGCCATGGTCATGAATAAAGTTTCTAATTTTATGGTTCGGACACTAGTTGCTTAGTTGATGCCTTTTTTTGCATTGATTGGGCGTATTTGTACTACTAGGCCGTCGAATGCTACACCAAGGAAGGTAGACATTTAAAACTATTTCTATAGCATGTTTATTTGACTTAAAACCTTTTGATTGCAGGAGCAAATTGTAGGGAGGAACAAGGGAACTGATACTTGGGATAAGGTTAGCCAAATCCGCGATAAGTTTGAATATGACAGGGAGAGAAGAATGAGGGAGAAAGGTCAGTTTATTGGTTTTAATGCATTTTGCTCTATTTATACACGCTACACGTTTTGCATCCGGTTTATTATATGGATAGATATCTATCGGTTCAATTTAACATTTATTCTATTGAAGCACCAGCCTCTTTTAACTTTTTAGGGCCTTGGTTCTTGAAAAATAGGTCTAGAAAACTTGTGGTTACTGATTATAATGATCATGTTACTGTCTGAACTAGTTTAACCATAAAGAAATCAACATTAAGGCACATTTTTAAAATTACAGTTTAGAGTTTTGCAAGTCTGTTATTCCATGGTTTAATAAATTTTGAACTTGCAGCCTTTGCACCAATGAATGGAGGAAATGATTTTGACACTAGCAACCCAGTCTCAAAGGATGAGCCCTTTGACGTTAGCAGATACATTTCTGATGATGATAGCGACTGAAAGGTTTCAACTAAACATATTTAATCCCCGTGCGTGGCCAGTCATATTGGTAATGGATTGGAGCTGTTCCCTTGACCGAACAAGTGTTGTTCTGATGAATGCTACTTTCAAATTTCACCACACTGAAATAATTTAAGTGGTATTAGATAAATATAGAGAATGTAGGATTCAAATTTTGGGACTTGTGACTTTCAGTTTTTATACTCTCTCTTTGCTCTGATACAGTTCTACTAGCATAGAGCTTGTTCTGGACACACAGGATACAAATTCATGCTATACAAGTATTAGAGAATGTAATTTAGAAATAGTAATATGTAGAAGATGTGATGGGACTTTTGGGACAGTTTCTAGGATTGTTGTTTCAGCCTATTTCTGGTTATGATTAATGTAATCCAGGCCATGTATATATTTTGAGAGTATGTGGATGTTGTGCTTTATCTTAGTATGTACTGTGGAAAATTGAAATTTCTGAAAGATTGTTATGAAATTAGTTCAGAAATGTTAATTAAAATTATACTTCAATTTATGTAGTTAGGGTTTTGTGAATGGTATGAATGACCTACAACTACAAGCTTTATTTGAAACACCAAATTTATTCACAAGAAGAACAATAAAGATTCAACAAATGGAGAAACCAATTATAAAATACTAGTTGCAAACCGAATGTATTTTCAGTCTGCAAACTAGTATGAACGAAGTATGGACTTTTAAAATTCACTTTTTATATGTTTAATACATCACCATATTATCATTACATCATAATATATTAAACGTTACATCATCATTACATGAAAATCAATTCAATAACTAACAATAATACCAATAATAAAACCTTACTATTAGGCTACTACTCACATTTCTTCATTTACTATTTTTGGCCCATTTTTACATAATGGTCATTTAATTTCAGTCACCTCGGTTAAAATAGCCTAATAAGTATAACTAATTTTCCTTTCAGAAGAAAAATAATTTGTACAATTTTCCCTCTTATAATAAATTCGTTCAGGAAATTCAAAATTTCGACCAACGAAAAGAAAATCTAGAAAATCAAGCATAGCCGGCGCCAAACATCAATCATCTCCTTGTCGCACTCTCAAACAGCAGAGGAAATTATTTCGAATAATATGGAGGCGAAAATTGAAGAATAGATCGGGTTTGGATCTGAAATCAGCAATCGACATTTCCTCCACCAGAAGATGAGCGGCGCGCGGCTGTGCGGGTTGTTGTCCGAATTGGGGTACGACGGGCACGGGTCGTTGGACCCCGATAGCTTTGAATGGCCGTTCCAGTACGACGACGTTCGGCCCATACTCGATTGGCTCTGCTCTAGCCTCCGCCCCTCCAATGTCCTTTCCCCCTCCGAACTCTCTCAGTAACTACTCTGAACTTCTCTTCTTTCCTCAACTTACACATTCCTCTGTGTGTGTGTGTGTGTCGCCGCCATTAAGTTATTCACCAGTTCGTGCTGTTTTCCTTTTCATTCCATGCTCAATCAAATTGTTTACTTCTGTGTTAAAGCTTTCATTTGACAAGAATAAGCATTTTCCTTGTAATCAATCATCTTTTCTTTGTGTCTAGGTACGAGCAGTTTCTACAAGAAGGGAAGCTTTTGGAGGTATGGAAGGATTGGGGAATATGAACTCTTTGATTAGTTTCTTTCTTCTAGAGAAACATGCTTCTTATCAAAAACATTTGCTGGTGTAGTTCAACACTTTTCTACTCATAACTCCTCTTGGAAAGTGGGAAAAAATATGTTGAATTTGTTGGCCTTCTAATAGTTAAAACGTAATTTACTCGTTCTTCATATGTCAGCTAGCGTCTGTGTTTACTTCTTAATTCTTTGTTAATGTTGATTGGCTGCAGATATATATCATCTGGATGCTTTAATTTTATATTCCAACTGACAATCATTGTAGCTATGAACTTTTTCTTTCACTCCACTTTTGCTTCTTCCACTTGGTTGATAAATTCTACTTATGTTGTCTCTACTGGTATGTATTAGACTGCAATATATTGCATTTCAGCTCATGCTCCTATGTTTTACATGTCATTAGGGAGAAGATTTAGACTTTGCTTATGATAGCATTTCAGCCTTTTCAGCCAGGAGGGACAACCAAGAGGCAGTTTTTGGAACTGAGGAAGGATTGAAAGAAATACGGTAACAACTATTCTTGCACTTCTATTTTGTTTTTACATGTACGAGTTTGCTTGTTCAAACTTCATTTTCCTTTTTATGAACGGATCTTGGGTTTGAAGCAAATTTAGAATGGCTCCAATTTCATTTAGTCAGACTATCTAATAATATGGATTTGAGACTTGGCACTTAATCAAATATGTTGGAATGAACCTTTTTGACATTGAAAATCAATAGAGGACTCTGGGATTATAGCTGTTGTCTGGAATACTTGGTGATTAACAGCAAATAGGATGAAGAAAATATGTTGTAGCATAAGAGGGATGTGATATCGCAGAAGCCTCGTAATCTCTTTATGTTTACTCAATGGATTCCTTTTTACTTGAATGCTTATTGCCTTGGGTCTACCTCTCAGATCCACGAAAAGGAGAAAAAATTAAAAAGGAAAAGTAAAACATTATTGTTCCACGTATAATATTTGATATAATCTCAAGTCTGTGAAGAAATTATGGTGCATTTGTTCCATGTATATACATTATAGTTGCTTTTATGTTCAGTGACGCAACTCTATCAGCAAAAGCTGAAGCTTTGGAGTTACAGAAACAGCTCCGGCATCTGCAGTATCAAAATGATATGCTAACTGGGCAGGCTTCAGCCCTAACTCAAGGGAGAAGAGCACGTGTTGCTGCCACTTCCACGGCCAATGGACAACTAACTACCATAGATGATAGCCTTTCAGCAAGGAATTTGGAGGTATGCCAATAAATATCAACTTCTCTACTCTCATTTGAACTAGCCGTTCACTGTGTCATGTTGATTGTTCCTTTCCAGATCTTAGGCAAAATATTAATTGGCACGTGTATGCATGTAGTCTCATGGTTTTTGTATAAATACTTGTATCAGTATGCCAGACAACTTCAATAAATGATCAAATAGCTTGGGGGAATGAATGGTGTACTTCTGTCTTGTTTGACATTTAACTCGAGCAAAGATATAAAGAAGTGTAGTACCCCAAGGCTTTTTCAAGCACAGTGAAGTTGATGACAGGATAATATATTAAGAGTCCTTACTCCTAGTTATTATGCATCTTCAGGCATGTGAGCCTTGACCATTTGTTGTTCTAATATAGAAACTAATCAATTTTTATGTTTGTCTTTAATCGAGGTTGGGATGTCAGATCTCCATTTTAAGTGTCTTTGATATTGATTCGATTAACAAAAGAACAGGTGCTACTTTTAAATATTTGACCAACTTCAGAATCCTATCGAAAGATATTTTGATGACTTAGAACATTAAACTTTAAATTCTAGCTAACAATCATTTTGTCTAGGAGCACTTCCCAAATAAGGTTACCAGGGAATCTAATACAGCAGTTGTCTTCTGTAGAATCCTATATAAATAAATCCACATTGTACTAAAAATTAAAATCGTGACAAAAGTGACTTTCGCATACTTTTAGCTTTGTAAATTGAGGCAATTGAGTTACATATCTTTGTTTCTAGACTAAGGCAATAACAATGTAGCTTGTTGGTCTATATGTCCATACTTCTTGTTATGCCATTGTAATTAATACCAACGTGACTTAGATGAATGCAGTTCTTGGACGGATGGCCTCTACCGCTCAAGAGTTGGCTCGTAATCATTCCGGAGATGGTACTGCTTTCTCTTCTTCCTTGGATATAATTGCAAAGTATTCTTGATTTTACAGCTATATAAATATGTAGAATAAGATCCTCTTTTTGTAGCAGTATGAAGAAGAATTCTTAAACTATTCCCATCTTCCTTATAATTTTGAAAAAGATATGTTCATATTCTGTTCTTTGTATTGGAAAGAATATTAACAAATATGTAAGATATGATTTTTTACCTTTGAGGCATAATGAAAACAAGAGATTTAATGTTCTAAAATAAGCAAACTGTTCAGAAGTACGACTCATCTGCTGTGATGATTGTGAGGGAAATTATATTCAAGAGGCTTTGCTATAGGTATACTAATTTTACTATTTTATTTATGTAATGACTTTCTGATACATGGCATACAGAGGATGGAATATACTTGGCATATTCAGATTTTCATTCATACTTGCTCGTGGATGCCTCTTGCATGAAGGAGCTAAATCAGTGGTTTTCGAGTCAACTTGACACGGTATAGAAAACATTGTGAGCTACTTCTTTTGTGCAATGACCCCATCATTTAAATTTTGGTTTATGTGGATGCTAATTACCAAATCAGATGAAATTTAAGCTGAATTCACTAGCCTTTCTTAAAGAGAATTTGTGAATGGGATTTAGTGTTTTTCTTCTTAAGTTGAATAAACAACAGTCCTTGTGAATGATCATAGTATCATATATCAGGCTTGGATACAAGCCACCACAACCTGTAGGTGAGAAGTGATTGTGGTTTATTACTCGGCCAAATTCCATTTTGGTTGACAGAAGTCTTTTGGTGTTTGTCTGCAGTTCACATGTAATAGCTATCCTATGGTTAAGTTTGTATGCATAAGTACTTGGATAAATGTCTGTGTTGAAGTATAATAAAGTAAATATTCTTACACTTTACTTTTTTTCCTCCTTTAAGCAAAGGAAAAAAAAATTAATGCTACAAAAAGAAATACCTCGGAAGCATAAGTTTGAGATGCAAAACTTATCTACAATAAGTTTGATTTAAATATTTGAATTTTTTATTTATTAGGATTAAACTGGATTATGTAAAATTTACATTAAAGTAGTTTCATTTTTATACGCCAAGCCAACTACATATCAATGCCTGAAACAAAAGTTGATCCTTAATGTTATTCAATTCCAGCACTTAAACATAGTTCGAAGGAAACAGTAATGTCATTTTTAATATGGTTCTCGTCTTTCCCTACACAAGCAGACAATGTCTAAAGTACTCACTTAAGTCTCATCTTTTTATTTCAATTCCTGGGGGTGGGGGTGGGGGCAGTTGGGGGGAGGGGGGCGTGCAGCCGCTGCGGGGATTGGCATGGGACAAGGGAGCATAGTCTGATTTAAATGATAAGGCAGTTAGATTTTATACCGTCCCTTTGCCGTTAGGGTTTTATACGTTTTATTGAATTAGTGTTTTAAGTTTTTGGATTCACATTCTAAAAGTCACTTGTGCAAGTTACTTTTTTTATGTTTACTGTGTGCTCCATGCGAGTCATTGATGATTAATTTTGAACTCTAGTTACAGAGTCAATGGGTGAGAAAAGAGGGCATCTCATTTTAATTTGGTTTTAGTGGATGTGAAAACTGAAATTCATTTTAGGAGTGTTTGTCGGAAGATATATTATCTAATAGACAAATGCTTTTTGTTTATGTGTTACCACTAGGGTCCTTACAGACTAGTGGCTGAGGAGGGTAAATCTAAATGCTCGTGGGTGAGTCTCAATGAGATCTCGGATGTCTTGGTGCGAGGTACTTCTTTCTCTTTGTCTTTATACTCTGTCACACGTGCACAACGAGATTGTATGTGCAATACTTCATGTTCGAAGGATTTTTACACTTGTTTGTGCCTGTCTTTTTCCCTTCAGTCTTCCTATGTCCAAATTGAAACAATGTAAATGTATGCTCTCAAATAGCCCAACTCACATTTGAGAAAATTTGATTGGTTATATATTATAGTTTGACAGTGCCTTTCTGATTTCTCCTGTTTAATTGGTATGCCAGATTCGGAGAACACGCAGCATCAACGCCTTTCAGAATTGCAGCGGCTTCGATCTGTGTATGTGCCTTTATTACTAAATTGTGATTGTTGGTTAAATTTCGAGTCTTTGTCTAAGATGTTTGTTTAAACCAAACCCTCATCCAAAAGTTACAATATTTTGTTGTAAATAGTTTAGAAAAGAAGATTAAATCTACCCTGTTAATAATTGGAAAGTGTTTCCAATATATATTACAAATTATTATAATGATGCTACAACATGGATAAGAAGGTTATGGCAAATTATTATAATCATGCTACAACACCAATAAGATGGTTACGGCATGCTATATGTTTCATCCGTTTTTAGTCAATTCTTTGCCTCTTTTTAATTGTATATCGAGGTCAGCCTCCATCTTTTGCTCGGAGCTAAAATGTTTTTCTTATGCTTGCCCTTTCATACAGACTAATTTTTTTGATAAGCAACACATTTGTTATGTGAGTAAGTGGACAATAAAAATCTTGCTAGGTTGAGAATGAACTCTGCTACTTGGAAAATTGGCTTCGGATGAAATGATGAAAATGTATTTGAGACTGAATGGTCTGATCGGCTTGGTTGAATCCTCTTAATATTGGCTTGTCAAAAGATAGGCTTTTAATATAATTTAGGTTTTTCTGTAGATTTATGAAAGTCATACTTATGCTGCATCAAAAAGATTGACATTTCTTATTCCCCATCCTGTAAAGCTATGTTTTGAATTTTAGTAAGGAAATAGATAAGGAAAATTAAATGGTACAATCATTTTGAGAATACAGAACATTATCGTTAGTGTTTTCTTTAGTAAAATCCATATCCAAAAATATAATTTAAGTGTTTATAGTTGGTGTATGTGAGTTATATGTTGGTATTGGTCAAAAGGGCCTTCATAAAGATATTGTAATTATTTTGCTGAGGTATCTCCATACTTTTTTAAAGGTGGATTTTCCTTGTTGCTCTCTGGATATTTTGGATCTCTTGAGTGCTTAATCTGTCAATGATTGTCCCAGATTTGGAACAAGTGAAAGACAGTGGGTAGAAGCTCAAGTTGAGAATGCTAAGCAGCAAGCTCTCCTCATGACACTCAAAGCTCAAGTTAAATCAGATGAAGCTCACAACCATCTTGACCTTCATTCTCTTCGGTAATTCTTGTTGACCGTAATTATAGACTATTCTTCCAATGTGGTCATTGCTTCACGGATAATTAGAGGCAATGAGAAAATAGAGTGCTTTCTCTTATTCTTTTCATGGTATTCCTGCTTTGAAGATACAAATGATCTCACTTTTCACATAGCCATGAAGTAAAAATAAAACTTGACCCTGAAGATGGCTATTGCCATTCTGGTTGGAACATCGGGGAATGAATGTGTTAGTGTTATTGTATTCTTCTAGTTTTAGAGGACTATCCAAAACCGTAAGTGTACAAGGAACATGAAGAAGCGATAAAGGTTGGGCTCTTTTAGCATTGGAATATGCAGCACCATAAACAACATAATTGGAGGACCACACAGCTTTTATTTTTTTTTTCTTTATCTGCTATCGAATTTATTTGTTTAGCACAATTTCTTTTAACTTCATTACTGAGCGGGAATTTAAGATAGCTGCTGTTGGTGCTTTATAAAAGTTTAAAGGACACTGAACTAGTTTAAGATTTGGTAATAATTACGGTTCACTTATGAACAATAGCTTAGGTTAACCCTTAGAAAACGCTGGACATGGTACTTGGGTATACAAGCTAGATCTTATTGAGACATATTGAAGTAGATTTGAGAGGAATCATATTGGGTAGATAATAAACTTTGTTCAGAAGAAAGTAGAGAGCTCCATTCAAGTTTTTAGTGTTCTTAATCCAGCTTCTACCTTAGGTATTAATTTGTTTTTTGCTTTTATCTGGTGAGTTCATCTTATTTATTGGGGTTCCTGGAGTTGGAACTGGGAAGAATAAGAACTAGGTGGAAATATGTGAGATAAATTGTTGACTTAATTAAGTAACAACATTCTTGTTTCTTTGGCTCGACACTTTCTTTTCATCATTATTGTCTTTGAGTAGGAGAAGGCATGCTGAACTGGCCGGAGAACTTTCAACTTTGTATCGGAAAGAAGAGAAGTTATCTTCTGAGGTTTGTGTCTGCAACCACTTACAATTTTAGCAGTACCTTGTTGTAGTGATCACCAGATAAACCTATGCTGCAAAGTAACATGACTAATACTAGCTACTTCTAGTGTCATATATTTACTTTGTTCTGAGTCCTTCCGTTTTAGTTTGTTACTATAAATTTAGCATTAGATTTATTGATAGTTAGATCCTCTATGCTTGACTGGGAAAAAAGACTTGGATATTATGCTTTCTTGTGATAATATTAACTCAAAGCAAAAAAACATAAAAAATGACAAATTTCACGCCATCCTCCAGATGAGTGAATATTATGTGTATTACTGGGACCTGATAGAATAAAATCATGTTTGTCTCCCAGAGCGTAATTATGAGTATACTATACATCTACCCCATTTATTATATCCCCCTTTGAGCAACACGAAGAAATGGTGCTAACCAAAAAGAATTCATGGTATATGTTTTTATGATACCTAACCCACTTCTTCTGCAATGCCTGATAGCCTTTTAGGTAGAAGGCATTATATCCTTTAAACTAGACCTGCAAGGTATTATCCTGCAAGTCAACTCCAGGTTTGTCCGATTCTTTCTGTAGGAATCTGCTCAGCTATCTAACATAAGAAAGCTTAATGTTATCTAATGGTCTAGCAATATAGATCAGTGTAATACCAAATATATGTGCAAACTTGAAAAGGTAAGGCAAAATATTTCCTGCAATGCCAAGCATGAGAAATCTGAATTTTTCCCTAATTTTAAGAGTTCTATTCTGGTTTATGCCTGAAAGTAGGATTAAATAATTCTGTATTGCAACCTTTATTCAGACTATTCCTGATCTGTGCTGGGAGCTGGCCCAGTTACAAGACACATACATCTTGCAAGGTATAAACATTGTCACTAGTTGCAATTTATCAGTTTATTTGTAATAGTTGTCTAGCTTTCTCATCTTGCTCATGCTGCAAGCTGTTGTTACTGATTTTTTGTTTTTTACTTGTGTAGGAGATTACGATCTAAAAGTCATGCGCCAAGAATTTTATATTAATCGGCAAAAAGCGGTATGTTTAGCACCATTAATAAGTCATGCACACTTATCTAAGTACATTGATATAAGAAAATACACACCACAAAACCTATGCAGCTGTGACACACCTCTCTCCGTTGTTTGATTTGATTGATTTGCTTGTACCATTAATATCTCCCTTGTATTAAGCACCTGTAAACAAATACATTAAAAATAAGAAGCATCCTTTGGTTTTGTTGGAATGAATCTGAGTGTTGCTTCTTGATGCTTTAATAAACTTTATTTGTACTTATATATTGGCTGATCTTCTGGTTATTCTTCTCACTGTTTTGCAGTTCATAAATCATCTTATAAATCAGCTATCGCGGCATCAATTTTTGAAAATAGCGTGTCAATTGGAAAAGAAGACTATGCTTGAAGCCTATTCCTTGCTTAAAGTTATTGAGTTAGAACTGCAAGGTTACCTGTCAGCAGGAAAAGGTCGAGTGGTATGGATATACTGATTAGTTTGTTTAGGGAATTTCTCTTTGGAGCCTTTTTTATTTGCAAAATGATTTGTCTTATGCCATATTGTGTTTTATATTGGATAAGGGTCGCTCTATGGCATTGGTTCAAGCTGCATCTGATGTAGCCGAACAAGGAGCAGTGGATGATCGAGACACTTTTCTCCATGGTGTTAGAGATCTTTTGAGTATCTATTCAAGTAAGACATTTTATAAGCATATATTCATTCTTGGGAAAAATCTATAAATGAGTTATCTGTAAAGGTGTGATCTTTCAGATGCTCAAGCTGGTTTATCAACATATGTGTCTGTTCCGGGCATTGTTCAACAATTATCTAGCCTTCAGTCAGACCTTATGGCTTTGCAATCTGACCAAGAATATGCCCTTCCTGAGGACAGAAACAGATGTATTAACGAACTGTAAGTTTTCCTCCCTAATCATATAGTTAAGTTTATGATCTCTGTGCGTTGAAAGCTACGCCATTTCACTAGTATGTTTCAATATCTATTTCATATAGTTCACTGACAGTCTGACACAGACCCTTCCGTTTAATATTGTGTAAAATCTTCCCAAAACCCCCATCAAAATTTATGTCAAATCTTAAGGATTCTGAGTTTCTTTCACTGTGTTTCGATGGGAAAGCGTGTTCTATGCTGGCATCTATTATAAATACCATCTTTTGTCTGAAATTCATAGCAGACGTAAATCATGAGCACTCTTTCATAACTGTATGTGATGTTTCAGGTGTACCCTTGTTCAAAGTTTGCAGCAATTATTATTTGCATCATCTACAACTGCTCAACCAATACTTACACCATGGGTATTCTAGTTACCTTTTCTCTTTTTTTATTCATATGCAAATATTGTCTGTGAGCTCACTTATTTGTCACCAGCAAATTGTGTACTACTGAAGGCAGTTACTTGACATAAAGTTCTTTACATGTTACCGATCTTTGGGTTTTGCTACTTTTGCAGCATAAGCTCCACTAATTTTGTAGAATGTTCATTGTTTATGATATTGCCTTTTATTGCGTCTACTTATCTCACCTCTGTCTCTAGACACTGATGAAGGAGCTGGATGAAATGGAAAAGGTCAACGCAAAGCTCTCAACTGCAGTTGAAGATGTGACGCTTGAACATTGCAAGAAAACTGAGGTATCTTTTTAGTACTCATTTCAGTATTGGTTTGGACATTTTGTTCAATTTTTCAAGTATATATTTCCCAACGTGATGCTCTACTTCTTTGAGCTATAATAAAATTTTGAAAAAGAGATCGATCCTACCCTGAACTGTGTTTGTTTTACGTTTCAAAATGTGTTTTTCGTTAAAACATTGGTCTATTGTGATATGCAGACTGTGAAACATCATTCACAAGAGATGGCACTTCAAAGGAGGGTGTTTGTTGATTTTTTCTGCAACCCAGAACGTTTGAGGAACCAAGTTAAGGAATTGACTGCACGAGTCAGGGCCTTGCAAGCATCCTAGTATGATGTACAGTATGCATAAAACGAAACGTCGTTTGAGTTCATTGTGTGTCTGATTGCAACAATATTTTCAGCTTCACAATATGGTTCTAAATATTTCACCCTTTCTCGGTGTGTTTAAAAGTTTCTTAATTAATTTTTTTATTAGCTAAACATTTTAATTAATTGAATTGGATCAAGAAACAATGTTCTTATTGAATTTTTTGATTGGTTATAGATTCTTTAAATTGAATTTGGATCTAGATAAAAAAAATCGCATCATTGACAGCCCCCAGCTTACCTTTTAATTATTTTTCTATCCCTATCCTTGATGAAATTTGGTAACCCTTTGTTAGAATCAGAACTATTTTTATGTATTTTTTATGTAATTAAACTGGAAAATAAAGAGATTGGATAGAATTAGAATTGGGAGAAAGAGAAAGCATGAAAGTGATGAGAGATGATAATTGATCACGTAAAAACTGAGCTTTCCATTTTTCCTCACTGCAGTACAAATAACGTGCACCATAACAAACTTGGTGACGTGGAATATTCCTTTAATTGAATACAAACAGCTGTAATTAAACTAACATGATGAATTAATAATAAAGTAGGCCAATCAATTAAAACAATCAGCTGGGCCAATATATTTAGTTTGGCCCAATGTCTTCATCTGATCCAAATTGATATACAACTGGACCAAGACTCTCCCTGCCCGCTCCGAGTCCAGTATCAATTGGAAAGGTACTATCTTCCAAATCTGCTCGACGTACAATTCCCTCATCCACTTCCAAAAGTCCCAACTTTATCTCCTTCTCTTCAGTTCTCCTCAAATTCCCAGCAATTCTTCCAATTTCTCTGTTAATTTCAATCATGGACATAACACCCTTGCATGGTGACTTATTATTTAGAGGCGAGGTTTTGCTGAATGGAGGTCCTTTATAAAACACACCAACATTTACTCCCATGTACCAACGACCGGAGCTAAAATTTTGGATTGCCATAATTGCCCTTGATTTATTGTAAAAAAGCCCAAAAAAAGTTTGCCATGCAATTTGCCAGAATTTCATAATTTTAGCAAAGATCTTGGGAAGGTAGATGAAGGGGGGGAAAACAAAAAAGGGAATAACTATATAATATACTATATCCCCCAAAAATATTACAAATTGCTTTCTTGATTCTTGGAGCCACTTTGCATGCATGGCAAAATTGCCATCATGCTTTGCGTCTTTGACCCAATTACAAATCCCTTTTTAGTTATTATCACTTTAAACTCTTTCAGTTATTTACTGATTTTCAACTTGAAAAAAATTACACACTCTTGATTTTGCCCATTGAAAAAATTAACCTAATTCAAGTCAAGAGTTCAAATTATCTCTCTCTAATTTAATATTGATCTTGTTGGTGAATATTCTTAGTATTTTTTAGTTGAACATTATTTGTATTCTATTTACTTACTAGAGATGAAATAAAGAAAATTAATACATGGATTTAGGGTTTTTAAAAATCAGTCTGGTTCAATTTTAAACCACATTTAAGTCCACTACACCTGGGCAGGCTGGGCTTAAAATATTAAAAAAACGGGACAAGAAGACATTACTTTAAAGCCCAAGTTTTGATGCTGTTCCCACTCTTGCAGTAGAGTTTGAAAAAAGAAGCAAAGCAGTTAAGGAAGGAGAATTAATTAGTAGTAACATTTATCATAGGACAACGATGATCTATCTTCTTGGGCCAAACAAATCTCCAGGCACGCAGGCTCTTAACACATTGCAATCAAATATTACATTCAAGATGTGGTACAAAACTATACTAGTAAAAAATAATAGTACTAATTATATATGTGTCTCTCCATTTTCAGGAATAATACTAGTTGTATTTACCAAATCCTCCTATTAGGCAGCTTGCTTCTTCACCCTAACACATGCAAGTGGGCCGTAGGCAGCTTGAAAAGAAACCCCAACCTCCTTTCTGCAAAGTAAAATCAAAATGAGTAAAAATCAGACATTAATAATTTAAGTAAATAGTAATGATATTAAAAGTAGAATTTGACTGTTATACCCTTTTGTGGTGTGGTCGGAGGAGATCAGGAGAAATCTTGTACAAATCTTCATCCACAGCTTTAGGTTTGCTAGTGGGTATGTGTGAGACGACAGGGCTTGGTGCTGCTGCTGCTGCTGCTGCTTTTATATCACACTCATGCTCATACTCATCATAATCACACACCACCCACCCTTCTTTATTATTTCCTCCTCCTTTACCCTCCTGCAAAAAACAAAATACTTAAAAGATTTAATTATCTTCAACTCAGAAAAGAAAATATCTTAAGATTACTGTTAGAAGATCACATGTCATGTATAATATTAATAATTAATAAGGGGCCCATTCCCCATCTACGCCATGTGAAAAAAAAGGTAGTACTCTAGCTAGTACAAGTTTAATTATCTATCACGCAAAAATACTACCTAACTGACTACTGCATCATGTACCAGTAATGGCATCTTTAACAGGGTAATTTAAATCAATCATCTATGCGTTCATAAAATGAAAACTCACTTGAATGAATCTGATACTATTATTTTCTTCATTAATTAATTAATAGAAAAAATAAAATAAAAATGAAGAAGAAAAGATAGATAGATTTTATACGTACCCTGCGGCGACGAGGTACAACAATAACAGCAGGAGTTACAAGATGATTATCGTACAAATCACGGTCTTCTGAGTAGCTGTAGCGCAAAAGGCCAGCTTGCCTGGCCGACTCAAAGCACTGCGTAAAAGGAAAAGGAAGGTCATCCTCCTCATTATTGCAATCCCAGCTCCCAAATGCAGGCACATGACTCGTCTTCCTAAAATAAAATTCCTGCACCCACCCAAACAAAAAACAATTAGTTTTCAACAATCAAATCTATCTATATGAATGTTAATCAAACAAATTCACTTACATCCATTGTTTGAGTGAAGTCAAGAATCTTTATTGGGTTTTGACTTGTGATTTTAATTTAATTTTTAGAATGTATATGGTAGATAGGCTTTTTCTTTCTATCCTTTACCTTTATTTTTCAATTTGGGCATGGGGGGGCTTTATTTATAGGGAGAGAAGCTAAAATGAATCATGTGTCTCGTCTCGTTTCCTTTCCTTTCTTCTTTTCTTTTTAAGTATGAGTGGTCAGTGTGTGTGTGTGTGTGTGTTTAAAAAAGTACTCCAGAATTCTTTCACATTTATTTAATTTTTTGTTTTTTTACTTATATACTCTAAAAGAAGTATGTAGTACTTTCATAATAAATTTATAGGACCCTTTTTTGTACAATTTTGGTCGTTTAACCCTCATTCCCTTTATTTTAAGAGGCCACATTATTATTGAGATTTAAAGTATTGTGAATGGATATAAAGCTTTTAATTTTCGCAATCAATATCATTTTACGAAATAAATTTGAAAAATATTTTGATGCAACGAATTGCATTTATATACAGTAGTTATATACAGGTGCATGTGATGCACATTAATTATTGATTCATTCTTTCCAGTAAGATTGTGAGTATTCAATCGACTTATTCATGGCTACTACAACAGAGTAGACTTTGCAATCCAAACAACTTTCCAAATCTAAATATTTTTAACTGAGAAAAGAAATTATACATGGAAGTGTTAAAAATAGACCTTATCAACATGCAAAGGATCAAGAATTAAATTTGATGTACTGAAATATTAGGTGCGGGACCAAAAGTGTGATTTACTCCAATGAAAGGGGGTTTGAAGAAAAAGCGATATATATAACTTGAAGTGCAGTCTACAGTTATATATAGTAACACTAGCACTAGCAGATAGAAGATTATTGTTTTATAATGTACAGTACATAAACAGAAGAAGTCGTTCGCTCGCCCTTTACTTTTTACTTTAACTTTATTTGGTGTCCACTTTTTTCTCAGGGCGGGGGGTCCCATATTCATTAATTTGATTTGCCTTTTTGTCTCTGTTTCAATGTATATTCCCATATAGTTAAATGTAATATACAGATGAGGCATAATATGAATCAATTAATGTAATGATCAGAGTGTTGTTGGGTAAGTTAAGATGAGATTATTTAATTTTGTTGTCTCTCTCATGGGATTCCCCTTTCAATTACTACTAACTTATATCAATATTTTTTTCAAATAAACATTTAAATTTTCTTGAAAATGCAATTTTAAAATGCCCAGGCCAAAAAAGTAGTAATAGTAAAGACTGAAGAAAAGAGTTAAAGGAAAGGTTGAAAATGGACTTTTAACCCCACATGCATGCATATTAATAAGGCTAGTTTTTGGTGTGCCCAACAAAAGAGAACAAGAACAATAAATGAAAGGTGCAGTTTCCAATGGGCAGGGCATGGGGTTCCAAGTCAACACTACTGTTTACGCATCAGCATTCAGCAGAATTATTTAGTAGTAGGACTATATTTATTTATTTACTTATTTAATTTTATATCCATAACTTGCAGAAGCAATAAATAAAAAATACAGACTACCTGACTGTACTTGTACTACTACTATATGAAATGAAATGGATAGGTCCGGAGCGTGTTGTGTATGTAAATTGATCAAACATTATCTAATTAAAATTAATTAATTAATTAATCATGAGTTGAGGATGAAACGTACGTTTTAAGTTAAGGTTCTTTCCATCATCTCATTTCATGTCTAACTAAACACTACATAAATTTTCAACATTCATTTTACTCCAGTAATTACATAGTTTGCAATACAAGCTTTTATTTTCATTTCTCTCTTCTATGTTTCATCTAAATCAAATAAGAAAAATTAATTCAATAGGTTTTTTAAAATTCTTTTGCAAATTAAAGAAAAACATTGAATAAAAACTACTTTATAGATCAGTTTTGATTAACTAGAAACAAACGCCCACTGTCACTGAGTAGATAATGTTACATACATTACAGTATAAATTTGTTTCTTTATTGGAGTATAATTTTGGTTATATATACTGATCTCAAAAATTACAAAATATACTTATTATTCTCGTGTTTCACATATAAAATATATTAGTTTTCCTTTTACTAGCTAACTAGGACTAAACAATTATATTAGAGTGAATCACACTTTTGGTTCCTCTTATGGTCTGATTTTATCACTTTCGTCTATTTTAAATTTTTCGTAGAAGATACGTCTCTCATATCAATATAGTGTATCACATTAGTCCCTCTTATCAATATAATGTAACACATTCGTCTCTCTTAAATTTTTCGTAGCAGATTCGTCCCTCCTATTAATGCTACGAAAAATTTAAGAGGGACGACTAATGTGATACACTACATTGATATGAGAAAAAGCATCTGCTACGAAAAATTTAAAAGGGACGAAAATTATAAAGTCAGACCACAAGAGGGACCAAAAGTATGATTCAATCTTTATATTACCACAGTTACTAAAAATTTCATTAAACAATATGATACCTATAATTTGCTCATTATCATCAAATTAAACAACATTCCATTACAAATCTAATCAAAAAAATTCAAGACAAGGAAATATATTTAAGGAAATGTGACATGACAATAGACGTATGGAAACAAGCACAAGGCAAGAAGAAGAGCGAGCGTGAATCAAGCCGCCCCAACTGCTACTTATCTTTCTCGGTGAACTAAAAAAATCCATAAAATCCCCAATATGATGGAGTATGAGAAGTCGAATCTCAATGACAATTAGTAATTGAATCCGTTGGGGTTGGCAGTGAACCGGGTTTTTTTTCTCGGATCTCCAGGAATACTGGCCGGGCCCCTCTTTCAATTGGGCTATTCTGGATATTATTTATGCATTGTGGGGTTATGTGCACCCATACTGCTAGAGCACACAGAACCTATAAATCATAGTCAAACTCTGTTACCAATACTTCAGTTTGACTTTCAAATTTTGACCAATCGCATTTTTATCTTATTATTTCTTTGGTCTCATTTTTTTTTATCTATTGAATTGTCAATTTAACTAAATTTATAAAAATTATAATAAATAATAAAATTAATATATCTCCTTAATAAGTTAGATAATTTCATATGACAACATACATATTAATATTTAAAAGGTTTAATACACTACAAATGTGAATAATTTAGCATAATAAGTTACGTAAAAGATTGAAAAGTTTGACCGGATACTGTAGCTAATGAAATAAAAATAATAGGACGGAAGAAATATAAATTATTGGTACATTGGAAAATTTATGTATTGAATGTTGATCATTGATCAAAAATTCATTCTTGAAAAAAGTGTCATTACAAAGTAGGAAACTCATGTTCAAATTCTTGTTGGGAGAAGTTCCCACTTAATGTATCCGACACGCTTCGAAAGATATTAAAACCCTTGGAAACAAACAAAAAAAAACTATAATAAAATCGATTTGTTTTTGGTAATATTTTGAAAGCACTAATAAGAGATATTGTAAACATTTTACTAAATTTGAAGAAATGAAAATGTTATAAGGCTATCAAAGACTTACAAGATTGCACCTTATTTTTATTTTTGATTGAAAAACTAATGTTTCAATAGTTTCGACGAAAATAATAAAAGTTTTAGTCCATGGTGTAGACTGTCTAAAAGTTAAATTTAAGATAGATATGTGTTAAAAGTTAAATTTAAGATAGATATGTGTTAATATATAAGATATGATTCGTTTTGTTATATGTTACAAGTTATGTTTGTTAATCTTTAGCGCTTCCTCTATTTGACCTTTGATTTGAATTAATTTTTCTGTTAAATGTTATTGTGATTGTAGTCCTACATGATTTTAAAATATAAAACAAACAATATAGTATTTAAATTAGTTGTTGAAATAAAAAGGATATATTATACTATTGTTGTTTATATAAAACAAGATATAGTACTTGTGGGTTAGAAATAAAATTAAACATTGTATACAGCTGTTATATTCAACACAAATAAATTAAATTTAAAAAATCCAAAAGTTCATGTAAATGTGCACTCAATTAAGTAGTTGAGTTTTTCTAAAGAAAAGGTGAAATTTCAAATTTATAATCTGCAGAGGAGTTAAATTGGAATTGCTATTTCGAAAGACAATTTGGAAGGTATGAAAAATAACAAGATGGACTTGGGCCACCTGGCATCAAGACAGCCCAAAAATCACAACCTTGCTAAGTGGGCTAAGATCAGCTGCTTAAATGGGTTTCCCCTAATACCTAGAGTCCTAGACTAGAAAATGGATAAACATGTTGGGCATGTTTGTTTGTTGTTTGAGAAAGACATGTTTGTTTGGTGTTTAGGAAAGTAGTTTGGAAGAGTAGTAAAGGTTTGTGAAATAATATCAATTTATGTAATGTTGTTTGTTTGAGTTTTGAGATAGTGGTTTGAGAAATAAAGTAGGTGTAGTTTTTTTTTTTAAAGAGTTGAGATGTAGGTGTAAGATGTATAAGACTTCATATGAAATCATGTTTGTTATGTGAGAAAATTTGTGTAAAAAATAGGTTACATTATGTCAAATCAGAGTAGAGTTTGTATATGTTTTGTTTAGAGATGCGAAACTTGTTGTTTGTTTGGCTTTTAAAAGAGTAGTTTGAGAAAATTGAAAAATGAAAAATTTATTTCAGAAATCAGAAAGTAAAAACATGTTTGTTTGGCATTTCCCAAAAACGAAAAAAATTTGGGAAACGCCAAACAAACAGGCCCGTTCTTTCTTTTAAATGAAATGAATATATGTGTTAAAAATATTGTGTTGTATCTTTCAGTTATTAGTAGGTGCATTTTAAATAAAAAATATATATAACCAGTTTTTCTAGATGAAATGGATAACACTGTTATAAAATATGGTATATTAGTGGATGTCCATTGGAGTTCTTTAACCATTTTAAAGGTCATGCAACTCCTATCCTAAATATCATCTTGAAGACACCATATGAAGAGACTTGTAACTATTAACTATTGACTCTTGAAGTTCTTATCTAGACTTATAAATAGAGGCCATTGTAATGTATTCTTGAGACATGAATAAGAATGAATAAAATTCTCTCCCTACTTCACTTTCTTCTCAACACTTATATTTTAGTTCTTGCTTGTTATTCTCTTAATTTCATAACACGTTATCAGCACGATTTATTCTATCTTTTGATTTAAAGCTACCTAATCGAATTCGTTAGAAATTTCATATTTCTCACTTCAAAAGGTAAGATCGAATCGACGAATGGGTGAGATGGTGAGTTATTTATTTTGTTATATATTATATATTTTATATCATATGTTTTACGCTTATACGAACATTAGTATTTATATTAACAAAAAGAATCAGATGAAATCTATGTTGTTGCCTCTTTAGTAAAGTTTGTAACCGAGAAAGTTGGAATTATAAGATTAATCATCTTACTAACCACGTTTCCATAAGAGCTTTGTCAATTAAAGTGAGGTTTGATATTTAAAATGTCACCAAATTAGAATAAAGATTAAGTCATATTTTCCTGTGTTTTATATCAATTTTCAGTACTATAACTTTTCAAGGAATCAAATAATTGATGGCTACTTCAACTTTAAGATTTGATTAAATTTCGGAGTAGTTGAAGAATTTGTTATTATATCAAGAACTTGAAGTTCTTAAAATCAAATATTATGCTAGGCCCGAAGCCTAAATGATAAAATTGAGAATCTAAACGTTTTGGTTCATTTATGTTAGGCTTGAAGCCTAGGTTATAAACTCAAACCCGAAGATTTGAGTGCATTTTTAAGATTTTATATGACATGGATTTACATTGGAATCCATTGGAATGCAAAGAGCCTCAAATTACAATCATAAAATGAAAATGGGGCAATTGATAAGGGATAAAGTGAGGGCAATGTTTTTCCTAAGTAATTTCCTCCTCAAAGGATTGAAATTCCAATATATTTGAGTAGAGGACCCATTTGTCCTAAACTATTTGAAGGAATTATTTACACACTAAAAGTGTGATTGTTTTCAATTGAGTAAACTATGTTCATTTTGGTTGAATTGAACTGTCCCTATTCCAGTCCAAGATAAACGGCAAATTATTAATTATCAATGCTCATGTTCACTTTTGGCATGAATTGATAATATGTTCTCAAGGCATGCATTTTATATGGATGAATATATGGATAAAAATACGTGTTGTAGTTTAGAATTCTTTTAAGAATATCTTGTTTAATATTTTGTCATATTTTTGGACTAATATTCAGAACCCTCGAAGGTCGAAATTTCTTGTATAGGAAATTTGAATATTGACAATTACTGGACTAATATGGACTTGAATAAAGAGAGTTCAACTATCTCAAAGACATTTTCCTTAAAAGCTTGCTATGAAAGTTTGCACCTGAAGTTGCGACATTTTAAATTGAGAAATGAGATCCACGACTAAAAATTAATTATCAATTTGGAGATATAGTTTTACAACTTTTGGAATCCTAAATTCTTATTAAGTAGTAATAATGTGGAGAGATTTTAAGAAATACTACCAAATTGATTATGGTAGTTGAACAAATGAAACATTGATGAAAAATCATAACTCCTATTATGATTTATAAGCATTCCCGAAATGGATGCAGTTATTTTTACATACCTTATTAGTCTGGCAGTACGTGAAAAACTTGATTTGCGTCTAGTGAATGTTGATACAACATATTTATATGGCTCACTCGATACTAAAATTTATATGAAAATCCCTGAAGGGTTTAAAATTTCAGATGCATTTGAAAACTCCATAGAAAACTGTTCAATACGCTTGCGTAAATCTTTGTATGAATTAAAATAATTTGGACGTACGTAGTACAATTGAATTAGTGAATACTTGTTAAAATAAAGTTATAAAAACAATCCAATTAACCCATGTGTTGTTATGGAAAGATTGGGATCAGGATTATTGTTGTATATATTGATGATCTAAATATTATTGAAACTTTCGAAGAGTTTTAAAGGAAGAATTTGAGACGAAAGACTTTGAAATATAAAATTTTATCTCGACCGGCAGATCGAGCATCTAATAGATAAAATATTTGTCCATAAATCAATATATACAAAGTCAATTATGAAAAGATTTTATATAGATAAGAAGCTCAATCATTGAGGGCAATTTCATGGTCGTTTCAATCTTTGGATGTAATAAAACATCATTTTCGTCCTCAAAAGGAATGGACAATGAAAAAGTTTTGGGACCTGAAATACCTTTATTTAAGTAAAAAGGGAACTTTAATGTATCTTGCTAATTCTACAAGCATGATATAGCATTTTCGTTTAATTTACTAGAAAGATATAACTATGTACCAACACGAAGGCATTGGGATGACGTTAAATATGTATTACGCCATCTTCGTGAAAGAATTGACATAGACTTGGTTTTAGTCTAGAGGTTTCGATCTACTAAGTGGTGGTTATGCAGATATTGGTTACCTTTCTAATCAGCATAAATGTAGATCTTAAAATGGATATGTATTTTTGTTATATCAAGATATTGCCTTTAAAAAGATGGTCCAATATTGGAATGTGTCAACTTGTGGACATTATGTTGGCATCAGGGGGAGCGTGTCATTAATAATAATATGCACACTGTACTCTTTTTCCTTCGTCCAAGTTTTTGTCCCAATGGGTTTTTCTTGACAAGGTTTTAACGAGGCAGTGTTACACGCTTATTAGCTCCATATGGATATGTACTCTTTTTTCCTTGTCTAGGTTTTTTCCCACCGGGTTTTTCTAACAAGGTTTTTAACGAGGCATATTCCATAAGCAATGTACATCCAAGGGGGAGTGTTATAAAATATGGTATATTAGTGGATGTCCATTGGAGTTCTTTAACCATTTTAAAGGTCATGCAACTCCTATCCTAAATATCATCTTGAAGACACCATATGAAGAGACTTGTAACTATTAACTATTGACTCTTGAAGTTCTTATCTAGACTTATAAATAGAGGCCATTGTAATGTATTCTTGAGACATGAATAAGAATGAATAAAATTCTCTCCCTACTTCACTTTCTTCTCAACACTTATATTTTAGTTCTTGCTTGTTATTCTCTTAATTTCATAACAAACACATGATTTTTTTTTTTTTTTTAAAATAATAACCAAAACATGATTCAGATTAGGGCCCGTCCAATTACACAACAACCTGCTTCGTGGATAAGATTGTGTAACAAATCAATTATTTAGTTGATGATTTATATTTCACCAAATGTTTTTTTCCAACGTACACAAATCTATCAGAACCCGTGACTGACCCAAAACATGCCAAAATTCCCCATCACGGGTTCACAACTTAACTCCCTCAAAATGGAATCCTATAAATGAACTCATATATACATGCACCACCTAACAAATTCGAGATTAAATTAAATTAATTAAAAATATGCATAGTGGATTAAAAAAACTGGTGGCGCTAGTGGCGGTGATGATGGTGGTTCTCCAAGTAGCAAACTCAATGACCTTGTGTAACGTGACGGAGGATGGTTTGACGGCGTGCAGGCCATCCGTGACGCCTCCTGACCCGGCCCCACCGTCGCCGGAATGTTGCGACGCGGCTATGGGGGCGGATTGGAAATGTTTGTGTTCGTATAGAAATTCATTTATGTTGCCTTCTCTTGGGATTGATCCTGACCTTGCTTTGGCTCTTCCAAAGAAGTGCAATCAACCTTCTCCTGGAGAATGTTAATTGGTACAAGTCATTTGTATACTTATCTACTTGTTGCTTGATTAATTACTACCAACTATGAGTAGTTGTGTATTTTAATAACTAAGTTATGCATGTAACTTTGGTGCTTTAATTAATGTTATGTGTGATATTGTTGGCCAATGATTTTCACAATTCTTCTCAAAGAAATTATTTTCGTAATTAATATTTGTTGTACAACTTTTTGAAGATAAAAAATTTGCGTTTTATGGCGTGAAGGTCGGCAAAGAAAAATTAGTTGGGAATCAAAGCTTGGGAAAACGAAAACAAGGTCCAAAAAAGGGATTGTTTGCTGCTAAGGGAAGGGCCGAGACCACTAGTCTCGCCTTCTAGTACAAGAATTGACACGTGATTCTCGCCCTCAACATCGAACAAACCCAAAAAAATAAAGTATCCTCGAATTAAACAATAATAATAATATAGTGATTTATGATTAAATCTCTTAGCGAGGATTATTAGATGTCAGTCTGGGTGCTAACAGTGTTATTGTACCAATGATATACGAAAACTTTGCAAAATTCAAAATAAAATATGCACTATCCGAACAAAATAGCATCTATGCAGTTAATTAGCAAATTACCTTATACCATTTTCTAACTCAAGCATGTCTATTTTCTAGAACTAATATCAACTTCTTTTAATTTCATAATTTGAAGTAATAAATAAACGTAGAAGGATTCTGGAAGAAATGAAGACAATTTATTATTTTATTTGAACATAGTTCCTATACAACAAAAATGCTATATAGTTAGCAACATTTTGAAAGTGCAGTGTACGTATCAGCCCATTATAATGGGTCAAAAGCTGAGCTTGAACAAACAATCAATATTGAATGACTAGCCCATCTGTTTTTCACAGAAGAATCATTTAATATATATCATTTAAAATGTCTCCTCACGTGTAGGGGATATTCATTTAATTAAGTCTAACATAAAAATGGATGGCGGAGGGATTCGAACACGAGACCTTCTTTTGACCTGAGCTCTAATACAATACTGAATGACCAAATCATCTAAAAACTTAAATTATTAGAGAAAGAAATTATTTAATATATATCATTTAACAATCAACATAATTATACTAACATGTAGATTTTTTTTAAAGAATTATTAACATGCGGAACTGGAATGTAGTAATTTAATATGATGTACAATAATCTAATAATGGACCGGATTGGGCTCCTCCAGACTTCTCAGCTGTAGTGCCCCATTTCATTTAAAAGTTATGCTCGGGCTCAAATGGTATAATCTAATCAATATCTGAGATCTCTTAAATTGAAAGAAACTTCTATGGCAATATGCCTAAAAAAATCATTACTTGTTGTTTTGTGGAAACGAATAAAATACATGGAAATCTGTTTTATTGTTTACCAAGTATTTTAAATAGTAGTATAATTCTAAAGAAACAAAAAAAAAGGTATTCTATAAACTAATTCTTCAAAATACAGATATTATTTTAATTAAGAGGGTTGGGCAGTGCTCCTTCTTTCTTTTGGTCAGTTTTGAAAGTGTATTCAAGTCTTTGAAATGACTCAGTTCCTTTCGAGAAGTTGGACTACATGAGTGGATTTCTGTAAACAAAAGTAAAAAAAATGAGTGGATTTCTCTCCTAGCAGAAATTCTATTATACCCCGTTGAAGAAATTGATCCCTTCCATAGACCCCTAAGCTCGTTAGTTAGTATGTTATATTTCTCGCATGAAACATAACTTTCTTAACATTTGAGTTACATCATTTTTTTTGAATTTTTAGTACAAAAATTTATAAATTTTAAAAAACGTGTAGCCAAATTTATTTATAAATTAGATTATGATAATTAACTCAATCAATAAAAATTAATACTCAGATAATTTTTTATTAAAATTTGTTCTATAAGATATTTCTTTCCAATATTATTTTTAGAATAAAGAGTGTCAAATTTTGAAAGTCAAATCGATATATTATGCAAGTTTGATTTTGAATATTAGACTTTTATACATAATCATACTTTCAAAATTTTATAAAGAAATATAATCATATTATATATATGAGATTACAAATTAGTATTACATTACCTTTTTTTTTATCTACTAGACTGTGTATTTACAGCTCGGACCGAAGAGTGCAAAGAGGTCCTCCCCAGTGTGATGTCTCCAGTAGGATTCGAACTTGAGTCTCGCCTCTGGGGGTCGCAAGTCACTACCACTTGGCCCAACCACCTTGGGTTAGTATTACATTACCGTTATGATATAAGTTAGATAATTATTATATGATTTAATTTAAATATAATCTAAGATTTTGTATATTTGAAATCAATTGTAAGATAGTGTTTAAATTTTATGCATATTACATATACTTTAAAATTAAATATATTTATTATATCATTATGACGTAATTCGATCAAATCAACGGTCCGATTGGTTCAACCAGTAAAACCAGTGACCAGTCGTCTCACCGGTTCAGTGTTCGATCCGGTTCTGAAAACATTCATGCAACCCTTCAATGTTTAGTAGGACTACTAGTAGGACCAACAATAGGGAAAGTTTTCACTTTTCAGGATCTACATTTATGACAGTGACAATGCAATCAATAGGTGCTACTTGCTACACTTGCAACTTCCCACGCTTTGGGAACAGTCATATCCAATTAGTCTTGTAAGACTAGTTTGGACTTTTGAAATGGGCTGGATAAAAGGTCATTTCAAGCCCAATCAGTCATTTTCAATTTGGACTGATATTGGACTCAAAGGTTCAATTAGCTCCCACGAGTCAATTTATGTTATGAATTTATCCTCCTACTAAGTCTGATACTGAGACAGCATTGGTAAAACTAAACATAGAATTTTTACATTATTTTATTTTGAATAGTCAGATGATTTATATTTCTTTAGTCGTGACAAATACTTTTTTGGGAAACTCTCCTATTAGTTCTCTACTATTCGACCTAAGAAAAGGTAGCACACTACAATCATTTTTGTCCTCCAATCGCCGCCGCCAACAGTCGCCGTCGCGACCAAAGGCTCTGTATCGTACAACTTGGGAAAGGAGATGTGGGGAAGGTTGGGTTGGGTGGGTGGTGGGAGTTGGGTAGGATGAGGAAGAAGATGGGTGATTTTTTTAAATAATAATTTTTTTAAAATTGCACATTCAACCCAAAGAAAATTTAAAATCTTTTTACTAAATTTTCTTGTTTTATTTTTGGATTTTTTTTTATTTAATTCATGAACAAAAATGATAAATTGAAAACCCATATTTGTTTATAATAATTTAAAATTGCAATAAACATTGATAAATTTAATTTTCTCTCTAAGTAGATGTATACTAAAAAAAAAAATTGTAAATTGTGGATATAATTTTAAAAAAGGAAAATGGATTTTCATTAACTTTTTTAAGACAGGGTAATATAGTCAATAATTTTTTTTTTCCCTAACTTGCTAAACCATTCCCAGGTAAAAATTGGGACACATGACAGCAACTAGTGGGAGACAATCCCTACTTTTTTTTCTTTCTAAGCTTCAAGAGACTTAGCAATGATAAAATTTTACCATGTATGCCAAAAATGCATCACACAAGCTATCCCTATAGCTGTAGAGTGTAGATGGAAGACCATCACAAAGAGAAAGCAAGATTACAAATTCCCTTCCATTTGCTTTTTACCCTTCTCCAATTTTCATCAGGACAAATTTTAAAGTCCAGAAGGCCAAAAGATATTGTGTACTAATTTTAGAAAGAAAAAAAAACTACACAGTAAAAGACAAGCGAAAAAAGCATAATCGTTTCTGTTCACCGAACAAACAAACTCCATTCACGAGAAATCCACTCCCACAAACAAAAACAAAATCAAGGATACTTGACAAGTGGGGACCACAAAATCCCTACGGCCAGGCGCAAATAAATAATGATGCCTACAAGTTAGGCCATCTACCAAAGTACTCATAAGACACGTGTCCATAGCTCAGTCGTTAAGTCATTAACAACACCATAATGGTGGTGCCTTTAGTTTTATTCAACCCAGTCAAGAACCAAATAAAAATTTCAAAAAACATATATGTCAAAGTAAGATATTTCGTGTAACGAGGCAAAACACCAGTGACAAGACAAAAAAAAAAAACAAATAAAGCGTAATCAAAGTAATAAAGCAGATTATAACAGCTAATTGTTAATTAAAATAGGAACGGCCATTAATTTGTTCAGAAATACAGTACTAATAAAACGCCATATTAACCTCCAAACTCATCTATGGCTTTTCGTACTACTAGTCAAAAGTCAACAACGGGAGATTAGGATGAACTGAAACAAAAAAGTTACTGGACAAGGGGGTAGAAAGAGAACTCAGGATCAGATCCAACGGGTCCTAAGCAGCCACGTCAGCGCACTTCTTAGAGGGGGTGCAGATAAGCCAGAAATTGCCGTAGGGATCCTTGACCTTACCCACGCGCCCACCACAGCAAGAGCCTTCACCCTCCGAGATCTCTCCTTCAGAAACGGCGCCGGCCTCAACAGCTTTTGCCACAGCGGCTTCGACGTCCTCCGTCTCAAGGCAGAACACGCTACCGGTAACAGCAGATTTGACCCTGCGAAGTAATAAACAAAATAATTATACAGAGATTCAAACGGATAACATTCTGCGGAACAATACTACTATAATACTTATTTTCCAACTGCAAGTGAGAGTATGAATTAAAAAATGTGCACATGTGTTGCGTATCAAGAAATCAAATGCAGCCAAAATTCAAACAAAATGTAGAGCAAAGCATCTTAAAAGAAAATATCAACTCAAGTACATCAACTTCAAAATATGAAAATTAACTTGATCTCCGATAAAAAAAAACGAAAAAAATATCTAGATAGTGATTGTGTGAAAAGAGAAGCCGATGAAGCGCATTGCTGACAAAACCAGAGTTTAGAGGAGAGCTAAATCGGTAAATATGTAGAAATAGCTAAGTGTGTACCAGCAATTAACTAGCAGAGTATTAGCGGAGCTTAAAATACACATAATACAGATATAGCAAGGAAAAATAGCAAAAAATTAATTCAATTAAAATCATCGACATAATACGCAAAACAGGGGAAAACTCAGAAAAAAACAAATATACATAACTGAGCACCTTCAGTGTGTTAATGAATCACGGATCTAGACATAAACACCACCAGAACAAAAGCAAAAAAAAAAAAAGCAAAACTAAACATGCAATCGAAATATGCTAAAAGATTAAGAAAAGCTTGAGAACGTACGGAGCAGAGGAGTCATCAGTTAGGTCAGAGACAACAAAAGTGGAGGAACCAAGCTTGAGCTCAGCTGAGAGAACAAGAGGAAGCTCCTGCTCCGCTTTCCTCTTGGGATGATTCACGCGGCTTACCTCTTCCGCTCCAAACGCCGCCTTGTAGAACAGCACGGCGTCGCTCGCCTTGGAAGCTTCCACCACCAGCCACGGCTTTACAGACGCGATCACCACCGCAGTTGCTTTCGAGCCATTCACAGCTTCAGCTCCATTTTGTACCTCCTGCGTCATCGTGTTAAAGAGAGAGCACAAAACCCTAAGAGAGAGAAATTCGAAAGAAGAAATAGAGTGTAGAAAAATAGAAGGATTGATGGGGAGATGAAGCGTGCAGTTGTGGGTACATTTATAGGAAGCGAGGAAGCGGAACCGTTTAAGGATAATTCCGGGATTAAAATAATCGTGGTTTCCCACGTATCCCCTTATTTTTGTCAGTATTTACAAATTTTTCTTGGGTAAGGAACCCCAAGTCTTTAGTCTTATTACGAAGGTGCCACTGCTTTAAATGGAACGGTTATTTTCTGTCAAATTGTTTCAGTGGTCTAAAATGCTTTTTAGGTGTAACGTTGCCATAGAAATCCCACTGCGTAAAATTTGACGTGAAATCTACAGCTGTATTGTAGATGTAATGACAATTTTGTCCTCGTAGCTTTAGCTATTGCGCTTTGGTTTTGGTCCTATAGATTAATTTTGGTAACAAATATTCATGAGAAAGTTAACTTTCTCGTTAATTATATCACTATCAAATTGTCACTATCAAATTGTCACAATCTGTCACATACTAAGTTAAATATAAATTTGTTGATGTAGCCTAGAAATCTTGGATCAAATATTGTCCACACTAATTAATATTTTCACTTCGTTTCTAAACATGTTCTTCTTAATTTTGCCTACAAAACTGAACCACCATCCGAGACTAAGTCGGAGTTTATTCCGTCGAAGTCCATATGGTGCCTACACAAGATATGTGATCTAGAACTAAAAGATAACATAGAAAAGTAATGGAAAAATAGAGTGTAAAATTATGTGTACATTTGTGTTGATATGTACCTCTATGTAATGGTGGTTGTCTTAGGGTTTGTACACTAAAATATCATGACCGGAAACATTGGTGTACCGACAATTCTAATGATTGATTATAACCAAATTTTATAGTTTTCTGATTTGTGCAGGTTTGTATGACGTCATTGTTTAGAATGTAGGGGACAATTTAGATGACGCGAGGTATCCTCAAAAAGAGATCATCAGGCCTGAGAGATCATTGAAAATATTCTAAGTCCTTGGGATGATCATGCAAGTTAAGCTCCTTTAATGGCCAACGGTATCAAAGTAAATAGGAATGGAGTTTTCTTTGGTGACCTAAGATCTAATTGTAGAATGAATCAAAAGTGGCGAATAACTCTTTTTTTCCCTGGATTTCCTGGTGTACTAGTTATCGTGCCCATGGTAAATGCTGAGTAGCCAAGTGCGGAGTGGATAACTGTTGGAAGCATCTAGTAAGCCAATCCGATACGAGCGCCCAAATGTATATACCCTTGGGGTTGGCAAATGACAGCATCAGGGTCATGGCCCTATATTAGTTTGGTCCGAACGTATTAGAGTCTCCAGTCGATTTGGCTTGATCGCGTTGTTTTACCTTTATCAGTTCTATAACAAAGATAACAAATATTTGTTTCTATCTGTATATATTTAGTGACTAGAAAAATGCACACGCGTTACGTGTGTCCAACTAATTAATATTTGAATTTTCTTGTAAAATATGATAGACAAATATTTTTTTAGGTATTAAAAGAGAAATAGGTATTATACATTTTTATTTTATGGTTAATGTTATACTTTGTCAAAAATTATAGGAGCTGAATATTTTTTATAAATTAAAGCCACAAATATAAAATATCTTCTTAACTTTCTCAACGTACTCGTCCCTCTATGTACTATTTAAGTTAACATATTTTTTTCCCCATCATAGCAGGTCTTTGATGACATAATACATCATCTGCCATTATAAATACTTTTATTTTTAATTAAAAAGAAATTCTAATTTATATAATCAATAAATCTATTTATATTACTTGATTTTGTATTCAATAAATTATATTGATGCATAATTGAAAGTTTTACCCACAACATGAAGCACAAATATTTCTTTCTTTAATTTTTTTCTCTAGAACTCTATATAAATGAACACCTAGTAAATTTTATAACTTATTGATTAGAGTTCATTCCTTCATAACTTGTATTGATTGTATTTCATTTCCTTTAAGGATTTTAAGTCTCCTACATGAAAATAATTCTTTTTATTTTGCATGAAAACTAATTTATTCTTCTAACTTGGAAAAATGGGCCTTAGCAAACTAAAACAAGATTCATGTGGTTGGATGTAAGAAGAAACATTAGTTGTTAAGTGATATATATTAAATGATTCATCTCTTTAATAGCTTAAGCTTTTAGATGAGTTGGTCATTCAATATGGTATCAGAGCTCAGGCCCAAAGAGGTCATGTGTTCGAATCCTTCCGTCACACATTTCTAAATTCCACGTGTTAGGCTTGAGTTAATGAATACCGCCTACACGTGAGGGGGCGTGTTAAGTGATATATATTAAATGATTCCTCTCTCTAACAGCTTAAGCTTTTAGATGAGTTGGTCATTCAATATTTTATATAGTTAGATTATGTTAAGTATTTTAATAATATAACTATGTCTTATGATTCCTAATTTAACTATACTTCTTTAATCAAATAGGGGTGTTATGGTTCGTACAAACAATTAAGAAACTATTCATGCATTTATAATAGTAGGGATAAAAACAAAATTTGTGACTAAATATTTGTGACACGAATTTGTATCACTAAGTTCCATCTAAACATGTATTCTTAACATATAAAGTTTAATTTTGAATGAATATAAAATTAGTTATTGTTTATAACAACTAAAAAAAAAATTACTTTTCATTATTGGATTTGTTAAATATCATTGTCATTTGTTGTCACACTATATAGACAAAGAGCGAGAATTTTATTAACACTAAATATTTTGCACGAAAGGAATGGAAAGATCTGTAGATTGTAGTGCTCGTTCTGTTTTAAGATATGTTTAGATAGATAAACTTTTTTATTAAATAGTCATGCCCTGATCAGAGAATAACCCACCTGGCTTATTGGGCAAATTTTAATGAAAACATCGGGCAATATTGTTGTGGTGGCACAATAAGCACTAATATTGAATATTCGTGTGGAGTTTGACTGTTGAAGAATGTACATGTTATTTAATGCTTTAATTTATATTTAAATTGAACCTTCACTAATCTTCTTAATTAATTCAAGTAATATATAATTAAAAAAGATGTATATAGAATAAGATGAGGTCTTAGCTGCCTCAATTTGTTTGGCCAGATTGCCGACAGTTCTCTCAACAACAATACTAATCTTTGTACAACGTATGCTATTGAAAGTGACTGACACTTATTTCTTAAGGGGGCGTTTGGTTCATTACATTGGAGCACTTTAATAACACAATGAGAATTAATTAATTGTTTGGTTCACAATACACTGAACCGGGTGAAACCAAGTTAAAATTAGATTGAAGGTGCCACATCAGTTTAATTACCCCACTATGGATTGAAGGCCTCCCCCTGCTATTGTGGAATGTTAGGTTAATTAGATTGAAAATTGTCCATTTTGTCCTCAACTTTGACTGTCAAAAGACTTTCATTGCCCTTTATCCAATATAATAAAGATTGAGGGGGAAACTTTTTCATTCTCCCGCTCCCCCCATCCATTATATAAAGAAGAAGAGGGAAATCTTTTCCATTCTCCCGATCTGCACGAAGAAATCAAGAACCCTAGCTCTCTTTTCCTCTCTGGCCACATGGTTCGTACTTTTTTTTCTTTTTCAAATTAGTTAAATTTAATCATCTCCCTGCTAATTTTTGGATTATCCATTGTCACTCAAAAACCTTCATTCTAAAATAATTTAAATTTCGTAGAAAATACTATACAAACTAGGGTATAACATCAACCGAACTTAGCAAGACAAAAGTGACATAGAAGAAGCCAAAGTGTAAATGATTACCTGCAATCTTTGAAATTTTGTTTCTGTAGCAAGAAACCTTACAAACTCAAAACACTACGCTGAAGCTACTTTTTTTAAGCTCAAAGGCAAATGTGTCTAAGAAAATGTAATGGGCTTTAATGGTACTAACGAAACAAATCTTAACACTCCATCTAACTGCACAATTTGGACCTAAAATTTATAACCAAACAACCGATTTATGTATAGACTCAATTATGCAATATAGCCCAATTAATTATATAATACTATAATAGACAGGGGGTATTATAAACCAAACGCCCCCTAAGAAATTACTCTAAAGTGTAGATACCACAAACCTAATTTTCTTTTCCATCGATAAGGTAAGTAGAATTAAGAATCCAATCTATGTAGCATCAAATTATCCCAAAAAAAAAAAAATTCTATGTTATAGCATAAGAAACAAAATCGGCGAAACTTAACATCTAAAACTATAAGCAATAAGCATCTTCAAATTTGTGAATATATATACAAGTTAGAAATGTTGACCAAATTTGACTGAAATTGGTGTAATGATGATTGACAAGCAAGTATAGTAAAACTTTATGTACAACTATTTTACCTATTCCCATAAAGAAAATTATAATAGTAACGATAGATTAAGAGTGCATGCATTCTCGAGCATCTATACATATATATATACTAGGTGGGCAGCTCCGCGCAAGGCGCGGTGTTTGATGCCCATTGTAAATTGTAAAAGTAAAAAATGCCATAAAGATAATTGCGATGATAGTTAATTACTACGTACTAAACATAGTTTTTATTACATAAATGCAAAAAAGTTTAGACAAGCAAAACCATTTTATACTAAGATTTACCCAATTGCGTTCATATAAGCATGCATTTCGTCTTTCTTTACAAAATTTATTTGGTTCAAGTAAGCAGCCTATAGATTAGCTGCATTCATAAGTAGGTGAAATAAGTGCATTTATGTAAATCCTACACTATTACAAAATTCTTGAGACAGAAACATCAATTGGCAAACTTTGAATCATAAAATTGTTACAAGATAATAATATTATTTAATATAAATACAGTTTACTCAAAAACTCAAGAGCACACTAAAGAATGGAGAAGTTATAAATTATCAACTGAAATTTTCCTCAATAGTAACACACAATTCTTCTGATATTTCTAAAAAGGATTTTTAAACTACTAATTAAATAATCAATCCACTCCTTCAAACAATAACAAATAGAATACCACAAAATGAAAACTAAAAATCCAAACAACATACCTCACGTAACATGTCCAATGCTTTTCCAAATTAATCAAAACCATTCCCCTCTTTGTTGATTACATACCAGTTACATACCAAATAATAAACACACCCACTGTATACACATTAAACACCATTTTTTTCTAATCAAAATCTACTTATCTATATTAATGTGCAGGTTCTTTCTAAGCAAATATATTCTTCAATTCAAAACACAGGTACCATAAAAATCCAACGATCACATATGAAAATTGATGAGACAATAGACATATGAGAAACATAGTCTTTCTTTCCGATAAAACATGATCGAAGGACAAAAATCCTTGAGCATCACAAAGTATTGAGAGCTTATAAGCTTTCTTGAGCAATCTAATATATGATTGGTAAAGACCATTGGTCTTCTCATGAATTTTAGATTGCTTTATTTGAAACTTCACTCTCCCAATTTTTAACTACGTAAAGTTAGAAAATAAATTGATGAAACAAACCAAAAGAAACTTACTCGAGTTTGACGTATGTGCAGCAAAAAACATCCAAAGGCTGCATTTCTCACAAGTATCTAACCAAACCATAAAAAAAATTCAACAACATCTCCATGAAACAACCATCAGTCAAATGTTAAAATAGTCCCCTTCAGAAAACTCATTCTTAAGCATTTCATTTTAAAGAAATAAAATTATAGACAGCCTAAGAAAAAGAAGGTATTGTCTGAGATGTTTCAATTTTCTATGGATAGGAAATAAAGTTTTGCTTAAAAGTTAGCAGTTTGGAAATGGATGGTATTTTTGGTCCAGGAATATCAATCAAGAAAAGGACTTAAGTGCTACTGATGGGATAAGTAGCCACTGATGCATTTCCTAAAATAAAATTTGCAGATGAGAAAGCTTATTTATTTGCAGAAAATTATTAAAAAGGGAAAAGATACACAAGATTAACATAAACAACTCTTATTTTGATAATGTGAAATGTAGTTTAGTTTTAACTACCTTAGGTACTGCAAGAAACTCGCGAAAACTTGAAAAACATCCGTCACATATAACTATAAGAGGAGCTTGTGCTGTCAATTCTTGACCGGGTCTTGTCTTATATTTGATTCCTTTTATTGTTCCTTTTTCTTTGATCAGAGAAGTTGATGTCCCTTGGACCAACTCAACACTAAAATGTAGAATTTAGAGAGCAAAAATAGTTAGCTTACGATTATGACTAAGACAAGTTACCATAATTTTTACAATAAGAGTGTACTGGAAGTAGAATACCTGGAAAGAGATGTAACTTTGCTGCGTAATTTTTGTACAAAACAATCATGGTGAAAGCTTTGACCAGCGACATCACTGTCATAGTTTTCCAAGGGATAAGGAATTTTGATACTTTTTCCGTCCTTGTAAAGTGCATAACCATGCACCCTTTGATCATCAATGTCTCTCACACAATCTGTAAGAATCTCTTTATTATTGACATCCCTCGATTTTCTTATTTTTATTTTTACTTTTACACGAGCATAAAATGCACACAAAATGTTACAAAATCGCGTTTTTCTTACCATTAAGGTCTAATTCAAGTGATTTCAAATAGCCAGCAGCTTGTAGAAGTTGACCAACCATTCTATTAGACTCGTTAAAGTTCCTCTCTATCTCTTGCACTTTTCATCCATCATTATTGACAGAATCATGATCAAGATGAAAAGAAGATCCCACATTGAATAAGAGCCAAAACAAAATGGATCGAAAAAGTCTCTTTGTTTCATTTCTTCCTAAGATAGTTATTTAAAACAGTACTTTGTGGAGAGTTATTAATAGCTTGCCAAGAGAATATGCTAGAGCAGCATCAACTTCACCAGCAACAACAATAATCACATCATTACCTCGATACAAATGGAGAAATGAGATTATCGATACAAATGGAGAAAATCCAAAAGCTCAAAACTACACTCTTTTTAGCAGTACAATATGTAATCTCTTGGAGAAAGAGAGAATATAAATTTGTTACCATTACGAAAAAGTTCGAAAATATATTTCAAGTAACTATAGAACAAACTACACACCTGTCTTGTTACTAATCTGGCCATAGTTGATTCCAACTCCAGTGCAGTGGATACTAATAAATGAATCTGACCATAGGTCATAAAAATACAAGTAAAAACAAACAAATTCAACAGATTTAAAATAAGAACACCAACTGAAAATAGAATAATCATCAATAATTTGAATTTAAATATGAACATGCACATGTAAATCTGATGTACACGAATCACTTGCTCATATGAAAGAATTCCACAAAAGTAATACCCACATATTAAAAGAAATAAAAGGGTCATAAATCTAAATCTTGAAAACATACACACCAACCAGTGCAAAAATTACAAACACGGAGGAAAATAAAGAAATCACATTAAAGCACAAAAAAAACACTTCTTGAAAATTCTATAAAGTTTAGTCATTTCCTCGGAAGTTATAAACACTAAGTCCAAAATTCTATTTTTCCGAATGTGACGTGCAATATGAAATTCCATCAGCAAAATAAATAAAAGAATGGCCTTTTTGTCACGACGTAAAGACATATTTACAGTATTTAAGAACAACTTTTGATCCAATCATAATAACCTTTGATTGACAAACCAATTATAACCCACTTATATTTATTCCATTACTTGTCCTGTACTCAGACTATAATATAGAACTCCAAACTCCAACTTTATATCAGACAACCCAAATAAGGAAAATTCAAGTGCCAGATCGGCACCAACACTGCTAGCATTAATTGTCCTTCTCTACACCACCCAATTGATATATCATGCACAAAAAATGAAAAAAAAAACAGCCATAAATAAAACAACAACAAACGCAAAAAGACTTACGATAAGATAATAGAAGACAAAGAAAAAAAACCTCTTCTTGTGCTGCTTCAGAATTAAAAGACTCAACATTATATATATAGTCAGTGAAATAAGTCCATTCCATAACCAGTCCCAAACAAAGACAACACAAAAGAATTCATCATATTTAACATCACAAAATGATACAACAGTAAACATATAAAAGATATGTAAACACGACACCGAGTTTGTCCAAAACAATACTTTTAGTGAAAGAAATTCACAAATTTCAGCAAACTACTTATTTACTCTAAACATGAAGTTTTGAATCTGCCTAATATTCAACCATCAAACTATGTATTGCAAACATCATGTGCAGAACAAATATTCATATGTTCACGTTGAAAAGATTTGAAGGCTTAAAAATAAAGGTATATTCACCTCATCTTCCGCATCCTTAAATTCAACATCCTCCCCAAGATGCCTATACACAATAATATCCTGAAAGTCAACAAGTCCACCTGCACAAGATGCCTACAACGTGCAAAAAGGTAGATTAGGTAACAAATTGGCTAAGAAAACAAAATCTAAAATTAAATATCACAAAATACCCACTCGGCTTATTTTCTTGAGTTGCAAAAGAACACAAAAAACGAAAAGGAAATCCGAAATCATAAAAACAACAAACCACTACAAATAAGAGCAGAACAAAATTCAATGATCATAAAAGCATAAAAAACAGGAAAAAAGATGAAACAGGGAAAAAATATTATTCACCACATACGAACACCTGCACATAAACGGAATTCATGAAAATTAAAAAGGAAAATAGTTCAGAAAAACAAAATCCAACATTGAATATTCCAAAAGAAACACTCGGCTTCTTAATGAAGCTTCACGCTTTAGTACAGGCATGGAAAATAATGGATGTGTGCAATAACATTTAAAAAAATCGTTAACAAAAATAACAAAAACTATACCTTCTTTGAAAGAAAAAGTGAGAATCCCTCCAGTAGGCACTTTCCAATCATTCGTCATATTTCATAAAAACTGAGAACTCCTTCAATCTTTTGACCCACCTATTTACCAAAAACAAAAAGAAGCACATATGAAATTAGTAAAAGAAAAATAAATGGGCAATAAAACACATGGAAACTGAAGCCAACCTTTGCTTCATCTCCACAGGGCTTTATTCGCCGCAACTTCGGAAATCCCTTTGTCATTTATCTCTCCCAGCAGAAGACAAATTGCTAAAATTAGGAACAAACATGAATCCCAAATCCACCTTCAATGACATAGCAGGATGACAAGAATACACAAAATAAATAACTCTCTGCCTAAATTTTAAAAATAAAGCAAAAGATCAATCATACCTCCAATCAAATAGCAAACACACATTGCACAAAATAAAAAAAGACAATGTTAGAAGCACACACACAGAGACCAAGAAACCCATAAGCCAAAATAAAAAATCATACCTTGAAGAACATTGAATGAACTCACTGCAAAATGAAAACCAGAAAAAGTTAGAAAATGCAGAAAAATAAAATTATTATTAGTTTTTACCTTGTCACATCCAAAGGAACACAACCCAGCACCAAGGCATACACAAAACCAAAAAATCTAACAAAAAGGCCACACCATTAATATCAACACAAACAAAGAATATAAGGAGTGGTCAAAATCTCAATAACAAAAACTTCAAACTTTCACTATTTCTACAATTTAATTAAACTCTCGCATAATCATCTTTACCTCCCCACCGCCATGCTCCACCACCGCATAGCGGCACCCCACCAGAACAGATCATGGTGGGACCCACGACATCCATGTCCTTCTCTGGGCTCTCTTTTGTATACTCCTTCAATCCGTCGCGGCCACCGCCTTCTTTGACGTTGACAACGGATTTATCTTTATCTTTACTGTTGTCTAAATCGTGACTCTTCATAGAACAGAGAAAAAATACATCAAAAAAAATTAGAGTATAATAAAAAGGAAGAAGACGACACTGTAGTTGATAAGAAGAAGAAAAAGAGAATAGTTTACAGAGGGAGAAGGGAGAAGGGAGTTTTCAGAATTATCTGATTAGATATAGATATATACTGGGAAGATATTTTACCTATTTTAAGGACCAAGTACCAAGAAAAAGAAGGGAGGTCGCAGAAGTTGAAGTTGAAATGGAGAGATTTAAAAAAAATTGGGAAGATATTTTACCTATTTCAAGGATCAAGTACCAAGAAAAAAAGGGAGTGTTGCAAAGCTGAAGTTGGGAAGAAAAAAATAATGATGCGGGCCATACACATTAGCCGCAAAAAGTAAATATAAAATCAAAACACAGTAGAGAGAAAATAGCCAAAAGTAAAAACAAATTTATATCAGTCATGGCCCACAGGAAGCGGACGAACAAAATATAAGCCGACAAATTTAAAGAGAAAATAAAATTCAGACAAACACAAATCAGCTGAAAATTTGGCAAAACGACACCGTACAGGCATTAAATAGCCCAAATTTAAATGGTAATTAAAATCAGCAACACTGTTTGGAAATCTATCGATCCTTATTAGTTTAAATATATATATTTTTTTTGGTACAATAAGAAAAAACAAAAATCATCAACAGATAGACTAACCATCTCCTTCAATCAGTGGCATCAAAGATTAGGGGGTGTTTGTCAGTACTGCCCTCCTCTCCCACAATCATGTTCCATCTTCAAAAGTGCGTCGACACAAGCATTCCAGTTTCTCAACGTGTTTCTTGTAATGTATTCCCATGACATACCAATATAATTTTAACTAAGCATTAATTGTTTCAAAAAGAAGACACTAAGCATTAAGGGTGAGTTTGGCCTAGCGATTCGAAAATCAATTATAGGAGAATTAATTTTACTAAAATGGATTTTGGCAATAATTGATTATGATAAAATTCAATTATAAAATAATTACTTTTAGATAATAGCTTTTGCAAAAGTAACACTTTAGTAGCTTCTGAAATAAGTTGATTTTTAGCTTCTGGAGATCTCAAAAGCGATTATGATATTAGGGGCCAAACACCATTAAAATCACGATTGACTAAAAGCAATTTCTATAATTGGGGCCAAACACTTCAAAAATCACAATGAAGATCTAGAAGTGCTTTTAAGAGCTCCCACCGCTGGGCCAAACTCACCCTAATTAAGTCTACCATATTTTAAATCGGCTATTCAATAAGATCTTCACGTTTTTTAGTTGTACGTTCGTCTCATATAATAATAAAATAAAATAAAAGTATTAGAGCTATTCAAACTAGTTAACCTTGATTTTAATTTTTTTTAAATGAAAAAGGTAAAGGAGTCTTTAGTGTTTGGAACTAATTAATGCCCTACATAGCAACTATTCTTAGAGATTGCCTTTACGAAACATATGGTGCATGCAACAATAAAAAGAGCCTTATTGTGGTAATTGGTAAATGAGCTAGTTAACTATATTCAGAGTCGATCCTAGACTTTTTGGGGACGTAGGCGAAAATTAAAACCGAGGTCTTATTTTGTGAGAAATTAATTTATATAAAATTTATTTATGTTTTTTAGTAGATGCAAAATTACTGACTTATGTATTTTATATAACATCTATTTTCTATAGATAAAACAATCAATTCACTTTAAAACTATAAAATATTACCCTATTTTCTAAGGGTTTAATTCATTTCGAGGCGCACCAGACACACTAAGTGGGAAAATCTCCCACATGTATTCGAACCAGAATTCGCTACTTTGTAGTGACTAGTCCGTTCCACTAGGTCAATCAGGTGTTAGTTCTTTTTTTTTTATATACAAAAGGGAATTCTAGAAAATTACAGTAGATTAGCCCTCAACAGAGGAATAACAGTAGTGGAGGCATTCTCCCATATGTGGAGATCTTCGTGTGAGTCGTGTCCCAATTTTGCAAGTGCGTCCGCACATTCATTTCCACTTCTTCTATTGTGAATAAGGCGACACTCTCATGACTTATGTATAAAATCTTACATGTATGTAACTTATTATGTAGAGAAAGAGAGTAATATTGGAAGTTAGAATTTAATTTGATCACTTGATGTAGAGAAAGAGAGTAATATTGGAAGTTAGAATTTAATTTGATCACTTGATGGTAGGGTGAGTGAAAATAACTTAATAAAGAATTCAAAATTAAAAATTCAAATTTTGATTTATAAAAATTGATAACAAGCGCAAAATAGTAATCTAATTTATAGAGGAGGAGAAGCATAACGTCAAATGACTCTTAGAATTCTTGAAAAACTTTTTCTTTACTATTTTCTTATGAATAATAAATGCAGAGGTTGTCGCTGCTATTACCTAAATCATATGTAATGCATTCTTTTTTTTCTATTATAATTTATAAAGGTCCATGGAGCATTAGTTTGTGAATGAAGTGGGCTGGGTTGTTGATTGGGGGCTCATGTAAGATGAAACAGAGTCTGGGGCGTTTGTGGCAGAAAGTGGTTGTATTAATTTTTTTATATAAACAACAGGCTATATAAATATGTTGGGGCCCCAAAAGCTTGGGGCACTAGGCAATTGGCTAGGTTGCCTAGGCCCAAGCTGGCCCTGCCTATATATTTCATGTACAAGCTCAAATTAATTACTTCCGAAATTGGGTTGACCATTTCATCGTAATATTTCAATGAAAAGACCAAAAAAGTTACCATCATCAATTGCCTATAAGTGAGGTTACATTTGAACTAAACTAAATAAAATTCCTCCCATAGATTAATTATTTTAATAAAAGTTGCTTCCAACAATCACAAGCCGTCTTAGCTCAGCTGGTAGAGCGCATGGCTTTTAACCATGTGGTCGTGGGTTCGATTCCCACAGACGGCGGGTCATTACCTTTTTCTGGCAAATTGTTCCTCCCTGCCGAACGTCACACTAATTTCTCTGTTTCCCTATCATCAACATTTTTCAACTGGACATAAAACGTGACATAGCAATTACAAAAAATTAAATAAAACCATAACATGTTGCAAGTAACTCGGTAAACATTTTTCCTCAAAAAAAAAAAAAAAAAACTCAGCAGACTTTCCAATTATTTTTTTATAAGTTAATAAGTTGCAAACAGTTTATTGTATCAAATAAAGAGACAACTTGATACCATAGGGCAGATTGGAGATTTTCTTCAGTATTTTAAATAATAATATTCAATGATAAAAGCAAATAAAATACAAAATAATTTATAATATCATTATGATAACTATTTTGGTTTTATTTATCACCAACTTTAACTGTGTAAGTTGTAAAACAATTATAAGCCCACTTACCCATAGGCGGACGTACATAGGGACAAGGGGGGCTATAGCCCCCCTGAATTTTTTTTTTTTTTTTAGTATAGAAGTGGTGTATTTTTTTTTTGAAAAAAAAAATTCAATAAATTAGCCCAATATGTTCCAGCCCAAATATAATTTTAGTCCAATTAATATCACACAACCCACTCTAATAATAACTCACTCTACCCAATTTTTAAGCCCCAATGAAAAACCCAATTTTTCTCTACTCCCAACATCTCAAAACCCTAACTCTAGCCACCATTGCCACCTCTTGCCACCAGACCGTCGCCGCCCCACCTCCGACCATCCACCCAACCCAAGTCCCAACCCATTGAAGTCTCGAACACAAAAAGGCCCAATTGTGAATGTTAGTAATTTTTTCTATATATATTTATGATATATGTTTGTGCAATTGTGCTTATGTAATAAACTAATAGTGTTATATATTCATTATTAATGTTTATATTCACTTCCCAAAATCAATTTTTAGATTCAAGTTTCATTTTTGTGCTTAAAGTTATATATTTGTTAAGATTTCCATATGATGATTAAATCAAGATGTAATAGAGTTAATAGTATTATATTAAAATAATATGATGATTAAATCAAGATGCAATAGAGTTAATAGTATTCATTTACATATCAAACACTAATCTTAGATGGTTAATAGTTTTTTTTTATTGAAATGTCAAACACTAATCTTATATTCTTAATAGTCTTTTATTAGCATTTATTGGCCTATTGGGATTCAACCTCTCTTGTTTTATCAAATGGAATGAAAAATAAGTCTTGTCATTATTATGTCTCTATTATATTTAACTTCTACTTCTTGAGTATGTCATTATTCTTGAGATAGTTATGTTTTGTACATTTTATAGTGTTAGAATTATGGAGAGATACTTTAAGGCTACACCTATACCTCACGATGAGTCTTCAAGTAACGTTCACATTCAAAGTGACCCGCATGAGCTTCCAAACTTTCATATTGAAACGAACTTGCCCGAGCTTCCGAGTGATCCCGGTCTATGACCTCATATAACTTTATATGATTCTAACATTCGAGAGAGAGTTCATAGAGCATACTTGCTCAAAGGTTTATTTTTGTCAAACTCCACCTCCCCATATTTGTATTGCGTCATATATTTTCTCGTGAATAATATAAACTTTAAGTTTAACTGTTTGACAGATTTTTTTTTGTATAAGTTTAGCCCCCCCTGACCAAAAATCCTGGATCCGCCCCTGCACTTACCCACAAGTGACACGCCATTGGAGAAATAAGCCTACGCTCATTATAAAGGGTGACTTACACTCACATCCCCTTAGGTTTGGGCATATAAAAAGAAAACCTCCATTGTTTCAAAAATTACAGGGATACTCCTCTGATATGGCCTATTTACAAAAAAATCCTTACGGCGTTAAAAACTAATGGAATTTGATGACGTCATGAATTTTTTTACTGATTTTCCAAATTTACCCCTGGTTGAATATACCCACCGGGGGTGTCTATGTAATAATATTATACCACAAGGGGTGTCTGTGTAATAATATTATACCACAAGCTATGTATTTGGAAGATTACAATAACTTCATGGCGTTATTTGTAGCCAACGGTCATCTTTTAAAAAATGAAGTTGCTTTAAAGAAAGATGATGGTAAACTTAAACGCTCGACATATTGGGATATTCTTTTTAGATTGAAGATGATGAAGAGAACGAAGATGATGATGAGTCAGACCTAGAACTTCGATTTACACCTCCTCAATCACCAGCTGCTTCTTTGGATGACTAAGTCGATGATTAAAGAATCGTTTGAATATTTTTATTTTAAGACTACATTATAATTCTATCATGTATTATTTTTGTTTATGTTTAGACCTAGAATGTTTTATTTACGTGATTTTTTAAAATATGACCGTTTGCTACAAGTAATCCCTGAAGTTATTGTAATATTTCAAATACACCCCCTGTGGTATAATATTATTACACAAACGCCCCCTGTGGTATCATACTATTACATACACACCCCTGTGGATATATTCGAACAGGGGTAAAATTGAAAAACCAATAAAAAAATTGATGACGTCATCAAATTCCGTTAGTTTTTGCCTTAAGGGTTTTTTGGTAATTAGGTCATACTAGAAGGGGTGTCCCTATAATTTTTGAAGCAGCTAGGGGATTTCTTATTATATGCCCAAACATGAGGGGGTATGAGTGTAAATCACCCCATTATAAAAGCCCAAAAACGTTTCTAGTATTTTTAATGCTTTTAACTTACTTTCTCTTGCAGCATAAATAAAAAACTGAAAATCACTTCTCATAGATCACAAGAATTATCTTTGCACCATGGGTCATAACTTATATAAACATGGTAGATATGATGATACTACTTAATATTAACTAAAATAGTGTAACAATTTTTTTTTTTTTTTTGGTTACAAACGAATTAAACCAAGTTAAGTTGAATCATCAACTTCTAAACAACTCAACACCTCTAGAGGAGGATCTTTCAAAATGCAACCATTCTTCGTAGCTCCATGGCCCATTCTTGCAAAAGCGTCCGCACAAGTGTTTCCACTTCTACCAATATGTGAAATCCGACTTTCCCACGGCATCCCAAGTAGCCTTCGACAAACATGGATAATAACTTCCAAAGGATGGCCAACAACATTAGCATCCCGTATCAATTTTACCACAACCTCGGAGTCAATCTCCACTTCAATTCTCGGTACCCGTCTCTCCCATGCTAGCTTTAACCCTTCATGAACCGCAAGCAATTCCGCCACTGTGATCGATACATTCCCCAAGTGTCGTGTGAACCCAATGATCCAATCGCCCTTGTCGTCCCTAATGAGACCACCAGCCGCTGCGCTGTTTGTTATCGTAAAGACGCTTCCATGGGTATTCAATTTGACCCATCCATGACCCGGTTTGCGCCAACGAGCTTGTTCTTTGATTTTCTGATCCTTGCCAATCTTCGGTGAGAACCCTCTTGATAGATCTTCCGCGAGAAGTTTTATAGCAAATATCACTTGCCGAGTATGCTCCGAAATACTTTGGAAAACAAATTTATTCCTTGATTTCCAAATGGACCAAACCGTAGCTAGGAAGATAACAGGCCACGGGACGCTAGGTAGAATTATGTTTTCAAATTTTTCATGGGTGAGATTCTCTCTAATCCAGTTCACTGGATCCAAACACTTAAAACGAAGGAATTGTGTAGGTGCAATAAGGAATTCCCAAACACTTTGGGCATTTGGGCAGTCCCTAAGTGCATGTACAATGCTTTCCTCATGTATGTTGCATCTTGTACAGATAGCCGAGTCCGAGAGCTTTCTCGTGAGCCGCAACGAATTAGTGGCAATGCTTCCGTGGAGGCAGAGCCAAATGAAATGTTTAAGCCGATTTGAACTTTGTATTTTCCACAACCAATTCCAGCAAATGCTTTGGCGTCCAGTCCCCAAAACCTCCCCATCCAGTATACTTTCATAGGCTGATTTACATGAGAATTTCCCGTTCGAAGAACCGTCCCAAATCCTTATATCTTCTTGATCACCAAAAAGAGGAACATGCATAGCTTTAATTAGGTCACGTGCTTCCTCACTAAGCTTAGACTGAATTTTATCCACCTCCCAACTCCCATTAGGCCCCAAGATCTCTTGAACTTTCCATCCCACTTCATGCTCCTTGATTTCACCATCAACGAGTGTAAATAGAGGGGCTTTTCCAATCCATTTGTCAAACCACAAAGATATTGTTTTACCATTACCAACTCTCCACTTAAAGCAACCCGCCACAGCTTTCGAGCTCTTAACTACTCCTTTCCAAACGTATGAATCCTCATTCTTTGGCTTGTAGTCAGTTACCTCCCCCCTCTTTAAGTATTTTTGACGAAAAGTCGAACCCTATAGTGTATTCTCACCCACCATTGTTTTCCATCCAACTTTAGCTAGAAGAGCAATGTTCGCTTGTTGGTCCCAAAAGTGGTCAATGAGGTCTAGAGGGGGGGGGGTGAATAGACCTCTGAAAACTTTAAAACTTTTTCTCCAACTTTTCAAATCAGCAGACTAAGCTGATCGAGATTTGAAAGACTACTAAGCTGATGCGCACAAAGCTTTATCAGCAGAGTTGACCACTCATCTGATTTTCACTCAGCTGATTTCAGATGTTAAATCAGAGTTTTAGAAACTAGTTGGCAGTGGATATTCAAAGTGTTTTTCACCAATCTGTTCCTCTTTAAGTTTTCTCACTCAAAAGATTTTGTCCCAAGTTTTTACAACTCCTTTTAAAATCTTTTGGTTAAATCGTATGTTTGAGTTCTTTGATAAATATGCAAAGTATAGCTAACAGTAAATCAAACACACATGATTTTTATAGTGGTTATATGGATAAAAATCCTTTAGTCCACTATTCCAAGTCACGAAGATCTTGGGTTATACTAGAAAACACAAAGTAATCAAGTATACAATGCTTGCACTGATCAACAAATGAAAAGCCACAAGTGCGCTGTAAGAAATCACACAGAAATCCTACACTCTGAAGCTAAATCACTCACTTAGATGGATCTACACTCCTCACGCTATTTTTAGTACAAGTAATCACTCAGAAAACCTATACTAAGAAGCTATATCACTCACAAAGATGGATATACACTCCTTCTATTCTCAGTTGAAAGTCACTAAGACAGACAACGTATGATCTCTGTTCTTCAACAAGAAGCTTCGTCAACAAATGACTTCGCTCAAGATCAGACGACTCAACTGATGGATCTCGCTCTTAGGATATGATCTTGAATAATGCAAGCTCTCTTAAGATCTTCAGTTTGTCTTCTATTTATACTCCTCGGATTTGAGTTTTCTGCCCGTTGAAGATTGACAGAAAGCTACAGTCCTCGAGTACTGGTCCTGACACGCGGAACGGCTCCCTGCAACTGTTGCACTGTACACTCTGTTGTACGGATGTTTGCTTTATGTCAGTCGCATTTAATGCACTCAGCTCTTAGCTCGTTGCGTTGATAAGCTTACTTGACCGTCTTCACTCTACTGGTGGAAGTACTCTGCTGATGATCACTTTGCTGATCACTCGGCTGATGGCTTCTCGGCTGATTCAAGAATGAACACATCTATCTTGACTCGGCTGATATTACCCATCTGATATCCCACTTCGCTGATTCGGTCACTTAGCTTCCAGACCATGAGATAGGTTTCACTAAGCTGTTCAGTTCTTAGTTGATGACTTCCAGATTACCCTTTTTGTCATCTTCAAAACCTTCTTCAATATTAACCAACATCGCTTTTCTTGTCGGTCGTATCCCAAGACCACCACAACTCTTGGCTTGTGTCACTTTTTGCCACCCAACAAGATGAATTTTCCTTTGTGTATGATTCGAGGACCACAAAAAGTTGCGGTTTAACCTATCCAGATGGTCACAAGTGCTACTCGGGAGCCAAGTTGATTGCATGAGGTGATTAGGGATGGCAGCCGTGACGGATTGAATTAGAGTGGCTCTACCAGCAAGTGAGAGAAGCTTGGCTTTCCACTCCGAAAGACGTCCCGAAACCCGATCAATTACTTCTCTAAAAATACTTGGAGTAACTCTTCCAGGATCAATGGTACTCCAAGATCTTTACCCAAATTTGGAGTTCTTCCAATGCTTAAGATAGCTGCAATCTGCCTATTTGTCCTTCTAGCTTCTCCATTCGCAAAGAAAACCTTCGATTTATTAAGATATATTTTCAAACCAGAAGAGTAGCAAAATTCCCTCAAAACCCCATCAATACACCTAGCATTCTTAGTTGTCGCCTTGGCCATAAGCATGAGATCATCCGCAAAAAATAGATGCGAAATTTTTGGTCCGCCTCGACACGAACTAAGCGGCTGCCACTTATTTCTCTCCACCCTTTCTTCAATGAGGTAAGGAAGCCTCTCCATGCAAAGAACAAAGAGATACGGTGACAAGGGATCACCTTGTCTTAAGCCACAATTGGGTTGCATTTCCTCAAGAGGTTCTCCATTCCAAAGTATACGAGGTCTCGAGCATTTGACGCACTCCATAATTAACTTAACAAGTTGGTTCGGGATATTAAAGAAAAGCAACAAGACCAATTGACTTTATCATAGGCTTTTTCTAGATCTAACTTAAGGATCATACTCCCCACCTTATTCTTTTTTCTTCTTCTAATTGTATGAAGTATCTCTTGTATCATAAGAACATTGTCATGTGTTCCTCTTCTCGGAATAAAACTGCTTTGAAGGGGGCTAACAAGGTCGGGCATAAGCGGCTTCAACCTTTGGACAATAACCTTAGTAATAATTTTGTATAACACATTACAAAGCGAGATGGGTCTGAAGCTCGTAATTGAAGCGGGATTCGGTTCTTTGGGGATAAGACAAATAAGCGTTTGTCCTATACTTTCCTCCATACTACAATCAACGAAGGCCTTTCGAACTAATTCATACACTGAACCACCCACTTCATTCCAACAGGAGTGATAGAAGAAAGCTTGTAGTCCATCCGGGCCCGGGGCCTTATGGGGATTAAGGCTGAAAACCACATCCTTAACTTCTTTTCTAGTAACCGAACGGGATAGCGACTCCAAATCAGACCCCATAACAGTTTTCTGGAAATTGCTACGGGGTAAAGGCGTATGACCAGCCCCATTCTCTTGCCGAAACAGCCCGGAGAAGAAACTGTAGACATGTTGTTTAAGAACTTCTTCATCCGTTTGCCAAGCACCATCCACTTTGAGCGTAGAGATCCTATTTTTACGCCTCCTACACAGCATCATTATATGATAGAATTTTGTATTTTTATCCCCCTCACTAAGCCATTTAACTCGGGATTTTTGGAACCACAAAAGTTCTTCTTGAGCCAAAATGTTATTATACTCCAAGATGAGCTCTTTCTCACACTCCTTAAACCCCAAACTTTTTTGGATTCCATTGATACGAGCAAGAATGGTCCTTTTCTTGAGAAAAATATTTCCAAAGTGATATCTATTCCAAGTCCTCATAATATCTGGAAGTTTAGCTATTGCTTCATGGAAAGAGTTTGAGGTCTTCCATACAAAATCAACTAACTCGTTGCAAAGCGGGTCCGTGAGCCAAGCTAATTCAAACCGAAACGGTCTACTCACGGGCGGTTGTGTCATCCCATTACACAATGTAAGGATAGGGTGATGATCCGAATGGGTATGCGGTAAATGGAGAACCATACCTTCAGGGGAAGCAGTTTGCCAAGCTGGGTTAGCCAAAGAGCGATCAATTCTTTCCCGAACTCTAGCAAGACCATCTCTAGAGTTTGACCAAGTATATTTAGGACCTTGATAACCCAAGTCAACGAGATCACAATTATCTAACATAGTTTTAAATCTTAGACATCTAGAAAGGGATGGCACCTTCCCCCCTCTTTTCTCCTGGGCATTAACTACATCGTTGAAGTCTCCGGTTAGAAGCCACGGAAGAGTGACAACAGAATTGAGTTCCTCGAAACGACTCCACAAATTGTCCCTATTCGCTGGATTCGGCTTCGCGTACACCCCAGAACACAACCAAGCGGTATCGAGTCTTGGTTCAATGATCGCGTGAATCGCTTGTTGTGTAACTTCTACAATTTCTACGTTGGTATTTTCTTTCTTCCACAACATCCAAATCCCACCACCTCTGCCCACAATAGGAGCCCTGCATACTCCGGAAAACCCCAAGTTAATGGAAATTCTCCTTGCTCTTTCTTCGGCAGCTTTGGTTTCGAGAAGGAAAACCAATTCAGGCCTATGTCTAGCAATTAACTCACGAAAATTCGTACGAAAATTATCACTTCCTGCCCCTCGACAATTCCAAGTGAAGACTTTCATTAAAAACTATGTGGACAAGAGTAACAGCGTACCAAACGGGTTTATTAAACCCCTCTCAACTTAAATTCATCGGAGTTGAAACATCAACTCTCCTACTATCACTATTTTTTCGACTCTCCTCATGCGAGTTGGTTTCATGGCTTGCCTTAATTTTCTGTCCCTCTTCCCAATTTTCATTCTGGAAATTCCTACCACCAATCGTAGCCAGGGCCATTCGCGACGGGACTCCTGGAGGAATTTCATCCATATTTCGGTTAGCAATTGGTAGCATAATATCCTGTGTACACTTCTCACTACCGTTATCCAAATTCTCCTTTTGAGAAGATAAATTGGTTAGATATTCTTTCATATCTAGTCCCAGTTGTATTTCTTTGGTCAAAGTAATTTTTCCGCTCAAATTTGCGTTCGATGTAGTATTATTTGGTTCTGGTCCCACCATATCAAAATCCATGTCCTCATCCACTGTAGCCTCATTTCCAACGGTCAAATGTATATTAGTTTTTCTCCTACCTTCCAAAATTTGACTCTGTGTGATAACACCTTTTTCTTTTATACTACTTTTTTGTCCTACAAGGTTGTTTCTTGGGCCACTCCCCTTATCACTATTAGGTGACAAACTCTTTTCCTTGTACCTTCTATTAAGTTGTACCTCTGATCCATGCAACTCACTTTTTGGCTTATTAACCTCTGGTTCTAATGGCCTACCCCCAGCCACTCCCATCACTTCTTTATCCACATCATCAGACCCATCACTATTTGTAGATAGATACTGAAACCTATTTTTTTTCACAGGAGTATGTTGCTCCCTATTTGGCTTAAACTGAGTCTTAGCAGCTCTGCCCCTTGTGATGCGTACCTGACTACCTGCAGCCAATCCCCGTATTTCTCCTTTTGCAATTTTTCCACGAGTCGACTCGGACTCGAATCGGTCATACTTGTTTCACTCACTTTTATCTCGTTGGATTCATCCTTTTTACGATTGGGGCAGTCAGTAATCCGGTGTCCCACATGGCCACACTCGTAGCAAATCACCGATAAGTTTTCATACATCACCGGATATAGTTTACCGCCAACCGCAACTGCTCTTTCGACCGGTCTACCAACGTCTACCTGAATTCATATCCTCGCAAATTTACCCTTTGTTGCCCAATATGTATTGTGGTCGATCTTAATAGGGCTTCCAAGGCTTGAAGCAATTTTAAAGAGCATAGGTTCCTTATGGTACTCCACAGCAAGTTCAGATATCCTTACCCATGTAATGGCAGTTGTAATTTTGAAGGTTGAGGCTTGAAAGTTTGGCATCCATTGTCTCACTGCTATGAACTGGCCAGCAATCATCCAAGGGCCTTCTGTGAGAATATATTCTCTCTTGTTTTTATCCAAGGTCTTGAATATGTAACAGTTGTAGCCCAAGTCGATTAGTTCGAAGTCTCCACTCATCTTCCACATAGCATCAAGTTTAGCGAACAAGTAGTTGAAGCTCCATCCCTTGCCAAGTACTTTCAAAATCAAGGCCTCCTTCCATGGCCTCCTTCCATGGCCTCCGTAGACTTTCCACAAGCTCATTATCCAATATGACTTGTGGATAAGGAAACTCTTCAGAAGCTTCAACCACTTTGATTTTCTCCAAATCAAACATTGTTTCCGGTTCAAATTGAACGTCTTCACGTCGTTCACCCATAAGGGAGCGAATGTAAGAAGGTTTTTCTGTCATAGGGACATCTTCACCCTGCAAATCACTCCCCTCTTCTCCCATGGTTTTCAGTTCTGGACTACAAATCTGGGTTCTAACTTTTTTACAGCTTCTTTCCTCCGTGACAAGGTTCGGTTGAGAATGGTTCATGTTAAAATCAGATCCGACAAGATTATGTTTGCTTAGGAAATGTGGAGACATGGGTTCTCTAGAGAGACAATAAACTAGAGAGAGAAAAAATCATTTTGCCTATATTATCAGAGATCGTGTAACAATTGGAATCACAAAGCTACGGCAAAATTGACTCTATATTAAAACTTATGTACCATAAATAACCAATGTTAGATCATCTACGTATTGCAGCAAACAAGAAAACTGTACATAAACCATATCTGATTCTCACTGCTTTACATTTTCTATCTAGCCTTCACAATCGAACCATATCGTGGAATTACAAGTGAAGGTAAGTCTCTGATTCTATATCCACTGCCCCAAAAAGAAGCTAAACAAAGGCCCATAATAGCCATAGCTACAACCGAGCAAGCAGGGGAAACGGCTTGAGTGGGTCCCAGAAACTGAGTCGCAAGAAGTCCCGCCAGCGTTGAACTTTGCATTCCACTGCACAACGATATTGTCCTGCAAACTTCTTCTTCTAATCTGTCAAAATACCAAACAATGTGTTTGAGAAACTCTAATTAATATTTTAGTCACTCAATGGGTTTAAAGAATCCTAACCTTAAAGGTGGAATTTTGGATATCCAATAGCCCAAGGTGAATGCCAATGCGTGAAATGATAACACGGGGCCAACCAATTTTAGACCTTCTGCAGAAAGAATTTGGCTTCTATTTATTGCAAGAGGACTTCCAATGCACATTGAAGTACAGATCATAGCAACAAATGGCATCAATGGTTGCAGAATAGATACGATTGGTTTTGCGTAAGTGTTTAGCAGCAACCCAATTGTGACCGGAGCAAGAACCACCTGGCCGATAGCAATTTCAAGAGCAACAATGCAACATAGCTAAATTAATGTATATATTTAATCAATATGGATAAAATTGCATATTTAGTCTGTTGACATTTGACCCACGACAGAAATAGTAATTTATCTTTTAGGCTAAAGTAAGCATTAGAAACACAAAATTACCTGCAAAATTGATTTTGACATGGCAATTGCATCAACGGGAACTACAGAGCCGATCAAAAGGCCTGTTAAAAGAGGAGTAACAAGAACCGAGGCAATAGTAGATGAGCTAGTCAAGAGGATGCTCAAAGCCACATCTCCTTTACTCAAGAAGCTAGCGTAACTAGATAGTTGGGCCCCGGCAACACACGACATGAGAACAAAACCGGCATAGAATATTGAAGACATCCCAAAAGCACGTGCCATAAGCACCCCGAGCGCCGGTTTCAGCACATACTGTGCAGTAAGGCCAATAGATAACGGCAGAGGTCTGCACCCAAAAGAGACTACTCATTAATTTGAAAAACGCTAATGAAATTTACGAAGATAAAATAGAAGAAGGTAAATAGATGTAACCTCTTTAATGCTAGTGCAAAATCATCGATTGAGAGTTTAATTCCAATGGATAACATAATTCCTCCAAGTGCAGGAGCATACAAATCCTTTGACACCCTGCAGGTTCCTCTATCATTTACAATAAAAGGAATAAAATCATCTTAAGAAAGCCTTAAGCAAATGTGACACAAATTATACGATGGTAGAGAAAGTCTTGTGAAATGCACGTGCATCAAAATGAAAAGCAAATTTTTAGTAAGTAATTTCCATAACGAAACATTAATCATTGTTACAGTAGTTATAAACTGGCACAATGTCTTCTCAGTAATATAATGAACTACACATAACCCCATAGCAATTTTTATGCTATGAATTACTTACTAAAATGCAAATTACTAATTAAATAACTTCTTAAGTAGAAGTAACAAAATATAAGTACTATCAAGACAATCATAACAAACAGAAAACACTCGATCAACACAAATTTCAGTATTTCAGCTCAAAAATTGCGTGCATACCAAACTTCCTCCTAGTAAATTATCTTAACAAAACAAAAGAAAATTCATAAGAAACCAGAAACAAGTCCAACTGAACTGACCAAGTGAAAGTTGAAGGCTGTGAAAGAGCAGCAACTGCGGTAAGAGCCACCACAAATGGAAGCAGAGCAGACAAAACTTGAGAAGCATCGCCTTTTCCCTCAGCTTCAATTGCAAATTTGGGGTCCACACCAAACGATAGCGATGAAAAATTGCCTTCTCTTTTATGCAACCCAACTTTCCCTAAGAACGGCGATGAGGTTGAACAAGCAACGGCAATTGAACAACCCCCGCCAATACCCTTGTTTTTTCTTGAAATCCCTTTTCGAAACGGGGAAAAATAATGGTTCTTTATACGGAGGGAGATTGAGTTAGAGTGGAAAATTGAGGTTTTGAGGGTTGTTTGGAGAGAAAGAGATTGAATTGATAACATTCTTGAAGTGGGTTTTTGGTTACAGAGTCCACCCGCCGAAGATTAATGGGTTTTTTTTCCCGGCGAGGGAACGGCGGTGACGATGGATGAGGAAGAGGGATAAGGAAAGTGTATCATACTTTATGATATTTTCATTTATATAGTAAAACAATAATTAAAGTAATTAAATAATAGGGCTAAAAGGGGATCAGGTGTAATACCGGTACACGTTGCTTTGTTTAATTTGAAAGAAAAATTAAAACATGTGTGTTGCTAAAATTTGCCACATCTTCTTAATAGCGAGTGATGGTGGGGTCCCGGGCTCCCGGCCCATGCTGATGTGAGTTTAACAAATTGTATTAAGTGGGAAACAATGTGCCAATCTCGGTGGATTCAATCCTTTAGGGTGTTGGATGAGCGACAAATATGTATGAGAGGACAATTTGTCCTCTATTGCACATGTGTTTATCATTCAATCCCTATAGATATAATCCACCGGTATAGGATGAAAGCGACTTTAGTGAACTTTCTTTTTTTTTTTGGTTGCAAAAGATTTTAGTGAAAAATGAAAATGTCTTTATGTTTGGTGTTTGGTTTCAAATATTGGTTGAGTAGTTTGAGAAAATAATGGATGTCTATAAAATAATCTCGATTTGTGCATTTGAGAAAATAATGGATGTCTATAAAATAATCTCGATTTGTGCAATATTGATTTTTTAGATTTTAGTAAAGTGATTTATGAAGTAAGTTAGGTGTATTTTTTGAAGAGTTTAAGTTGTAGGTTTAATATTTGTAATACTTTATGTTAATTCATGTTTGTTTTGTAAAATAAATATGGTGTAAGAGATAATTATTTTATGTCAAATAAAAGTAGCGTTTGTGTAAGTTTTTTCAGAGTTAAGAAAATTGTTACTATTTTATTTGGCTTTTGGAACAGTAATTTAGAAAAATTAAAAGAGGATAAATTTATTTAAGAAATTAACAACCGTGTTTGTCTCGTTTTCGCTAACACGAAATAATATTGGAAAACGCGATACGAACATGCTCCACTCCGATCAACACCAAAGGAAAAGAAAAATTTTGGAAAAGAAAATATCTCATACTCCATGTAAAAATATCAAGGGTAAATTACGAATACCCCCCTCAGGTAAGTCCTAATTACAAAAATCACCATCACGTATTGGATATTATAAAAATCCCCCTTAGGTTTGTCACCTTCTTACAATTAACCCCTTGCCCATAAAATATTCCAATTTTGCCCTTGGATGTTATTTGTATTGTTTGTAATGTCTTATAAATGTTAAAAATTGGGATCTAATTATTATATCTTTTTAATTAGAAAAGAGATAATCATATATTTACTACCAGAATAATTGATAAAATTTATAATTGTCCATAAGTTTTAGTAAATATTGCAAAAGAAAAGGTATTTATATATTTATTAGCAATTTAAATTGTAAAATATTAAATTAAATAGAATTTTAATAATATATTTTATAAATATGAATTGTTTACACATTAGTTAAATGAATTTATTTTTTAAATTAGTAAATTTAATAAATTATATTGTATTATAAATAAGATATTTTAATTTATTAAAGTTTATATTGTATTATAAATTGAAATATTTATTGAAATTTATGCGAAATTATAAATTATATCAATTATTTTGATGGTAAATATATTACTATTATTTTTATATTTACAAGATAAAACAATTAACACCCAATTTTTAAAATTTATAACATATTATAAACATTACAAATAACTTCCAAGGGCAAAATTGGAACAGTTTAGGGACAAGGGGTTCATTGTAAGAATGTGACAAACCTGAGGGGGGTATTCGTAATTTACCCAAATATCAATCTAAAAGTTGAGAGATCCTTAAACATATAAAAAATCTAATGTACCGTTAATTGTTAAAAAAAAAACTTTTGCACGTTATTGCAATTAATAACGGCTACGTACATTGGATTTTTTATATGTTTAAGGATCTCTTATATTCTTAATATTTAAGGTAGCTAATAATTGTTTTTCTATGTTTACCAATTAATATTCATGATAGTGTTGCATAACTAGGATAGTATGTAATCAATATCGTGCTACTATTTATTAATTGCTTTAATTTTACTATATTAATTAGGGAAATTTGAAAACTGACGGAACCTAATTGAGAATAGTTGATGATTTTTTTTTTCTTTAAAGAAGTATAAGGATAAAACTTGATAATGGCCTTAATTCTCTTTTTGCACCAAAAATGAAAGATAATGGCCTTCCTTTTGGCGCATGTTACATGCAGTTTATAAGTGATTATTTGTGTAACCAACGTAATATTTCTTTAGAGATAGAGATGCTTTTTAAGAAAATAATATTAAATTATAAAATTATGAAATAAACTTTAAAAAAAAAATGAAATTAATTGTTTGACTTTTAATAGAATGCTGAAATGTTCTCTAATAAGTCAAACATGTTGTTTGGAAAATGCTATGGGAAGAAATAAAGATGCGCAAAAAATTCTGGTTGAATTGAAGTTATCTTTTTCTTGGCTAATCTTGAGAATTTATATTTAAATTAATCTAACAATTGAAGTGTGACATGAATACATGCAATGTGTTAATGTGGTCAAGGGGTTGGTTGATATGTTACTTTAAGCAACCATTTATCACCCACATAGACTCTTTCTTCAAACGGGTCAATGAGTTTGTAGCCCACCCACCCATTTATTAAATGGGTCTTAAACCTCAAGGATGGGTGATTCCGTGATTTATATCCATTTAATTCTAAGCCTACTAACTAAAAGATTAAAGCCACACTTGTCCCAATCCAATAATCCAGACACAAAACTAATTGTTCCATTTCATATGACTGATACTGTTCAAAAAATGTTAATCAATGCATAATATTCCAAATAATTTGAAGATTTACTAATAAGTACATCTTATTTAAAAACTTATAACAACTCCCTAATGTTGTTGCCCGCAATATTATTTTTCATCTGATATATATATATATATATATATATATGCAAATCTGCATTAAACTATGAAGTGTATTACTGCATAACTTGAAGGACCACATTCCCAGTTAACTAGCGATGTGGGGTTGAACTGAACTGACATCATCCATCCAACCATCAGTAACAAAATCCCTTGTTCTGGAAAGGCTAAACAACTTTTGTAATTTGTGGTACAAAGTGAAGTGAAACAACATAGTATATATCAGTATGCAATTGCAATGCATCATTTCATATCCTATGTTCAAAATAATACTCCCATTCAAGAACATCATTACACTACTACTTGTTCGAATTCTCACATTGTCATGTTAATGGGTAACAAACAACAACTCGTACTCAACATATATAGTAGCAAGTGAGTCGTGACCACTCCAAAGAATCAACCCACCATCACCATGTATATATATATAAAATATATACAATTTCTTCTCTTTTTTCCTTTTCTGTCTCCGTGGAGAAGAAATGAGATATTGTGTCGACTATCTCGATGTATCTAATTATAACACATTATGTTTGCTATATGAAACTGAAAGAATAAACAGTAGCAATGGAGATTGGATGCACATAACTAATCCAATTATAGTGCAAATAATCCATACTCTTCCAAAGAAAATAAGGAAAACGAACAAGGATAACCAATGTTTTGTAAGTAGGATCGTGTTAGATTCGTAGGCAGTTAGATTAGTAAGTCTCCAATACGAATAGGCATCAATACACTTGCAAAACAGAATGGAACAAGAACACCTTTATTCCTTTATTTTTTCCAAGTATGTGTAGTTCATCATCTAACATGTATACTACAAAAAGAGAATCAATTCAACAAATTATATTTATTTTCGTATTCATAATCAATTAAAGTAATAACAAACTGATGCAAATTTATCACCTGGTTCCTCGAACCTGATGGCTTCTGTATTTTCCTCCACCAATCCTCAATGCTTTCCAATTGAATTTGTGTAATTGTATAATAGACAGGAGCCGGCAATGACTACATTTTGGACTCGGAACTATGCACGCAAACTAGAATGAAGAAATACAATCTCTCTGCAGAACTGTACATACATGAATGGAACTCCATTAACTTGATTGAGCTATCGCGCTTTCTCTTCCCCTGCAAAATTACAATACCGTCCTCGCAACATTTTCCTGATCAAGCTCATACCGTAGCCACCCGGAGAGAATCTGATGAAACAATTCCATTATGGTTAAACTCATTTATTAAACTAAAACAAAATATAATCTAGTCATACTTGGAAAGCAATGCAAAGCACATTACCCATCAATTAGTATTGATTCGAGCAACAGAAGCCAATAATACATTACTAGCCTCTTAAAGTTCTACAATTTGTCAACATAAACAAAAAAGTTGCTTTCAAATTGACAGCTATATAAATTCAAAATCAAACTTTCTTAGATAATTCCATATGGAGCAATTGACTTTAGAGTAAAGTTGCAAGACTGTCTACAATAGTCAAAATATCCAACCTCTGTTCATCTTAGGCAAAAAGTAAATTCCAGCTCAAAATCAAAATACCAGAACAAATTTAAAATAAAGAATGGTACACCTTAATTATTATCAAGAACTATGAACAAAAATAGAAGAAAAATCAAAATCTCTGCAAAAGATAATCAACCTTTGGAAAAGTCTTCACTATGTGTCTCCCATCCTGAAGATCCGGAGTTGGGACAGCCAAACAGTCCCTTGGAGTTTCAAACGAAGACAATGAAAACTGCTTAGAAACAACGCCCACATCAAAGTAAATCAACCCGGAACTCGGAATATCGACCCGGATTTCAATAACCGGAAACCACAAAAACAAATCCTGAGCCAAAATACCCGATAACCCATCGATCCTCCCGTACTTAAGTGTACCCGAAACATTCATATCGTAGTGCAATTCGTTTTCGAACTTAGCATTACAAGCTCGATCCAAGTGTACTTCGAATTTCCCAGAATTATCTAAGCTGAAATTTTTAACCCCTTTTGGGAGTAAACCCATTGGCAATCCGTGTTCTTTCAAAACTTCATATATCGATGCCTCATTAGAACCTGCTTCTGATAATAATATTGAGAATATTAATAGAGTTGGGATGAGAAGATAGTGCAAAGATTGCATTTTTACAGCTAATTTTGATGATTACAACATGTAAAACTTTCTGGGTTTAGGGTTTAAGAGCTTATAGAAGAAAAAATACAGCGGAAAGAAGAAGTTGAAGAAGAAAGAATAAGGAGAAGAAGGAGACGGTGCCAGCAAGAATACAGTAGGGATTAGGAGGAATGATCAATTATTGGTGGTGAAGAAGGGTCCCAATTTTCGATTTCCTGATTTCCTATTTTGTGGTGTAATGGACCAGCCAATGGTAGTGGAGTACAGTAAAGATTAGAAAGTATGTTCTTGCATATAGAGATGACACGTGGGGAGTATTTGTATGCGCGTAACAGAGGAATAATGATAGAGGAGACTGCAGCTGATATGCATGGAAAAATTGAGCGATAAGTACGAAAGAGAGAAAGAGATATGTTAAGAGAGAACAAATGACAGGCAAAATGTAATTGGACCAGTAAGAAAAGTTACACTTGGAGTGTTGGTAACTGGCTTTGTTTTTTATATACACAAGAGTTATTAATAATAAAAATCATTATTAAATATTAGTATTAAATTAGACGAAAATATAAATTATTAAGAGTTAAATTCAGGATATCTTGATCTTGGAATCTCAGCTTTGCCAGCAATTATATCTTGACTACAGTCTCGTTGGCGTGTTGGTAACTAACTGATCGTAGGGCCTCGATTTCTAAGTAAGTTGAATTTGAATTTGAATTGGAATTGAAATGTGCACAATTCAAATAAATTATATATTTAATTAATATTTAATTTATCTAGTCGAGCTCATCCTAGATTTCAAAGATATAAAACTTTTAATTGTTACTTAAATTTACAAATCGAACTTAAATAAATTTTCATCTACCAGATTCAAATGTAGTAGTATGAAATAAGCTTCATTTATTCAGCCTTAGATTTTTTGGGATTTTTCCACATATATCTCTAGTTTGATTCAGCTGAATTTGAATTAGTGTACTATATGTACTTGTAATTATTAGTATTTTTAAGAATGTGACTATTTATAAAAAAATGTATGTATGCATTTGTCAAGTAATTGAACCAGTATGAACCTGCATTTAATTTTTTTTTTAAATATTACAAAGTAACAAAGAAGGTCTTGGCAGAAATTTTAGACTTTTTCTAGGACTGGGGCAAGAGGGGAACAACAGTACAAAAATTATAAACGTGTAGTGGTATCTATCCTGTATTCATATTTGGGGAAAGGGCATGTGAACATGGAGCTGGAATGATGATAATTATGATTTTGTCTTGGCATAAAATTCAATACTGCTCAAAATGGTTCCCTCTTCTTATAGAAAATTTTCCCAATTATCACCTAATTTAATATATATATATATATATATATATATATATATATATGAGGATGATAAATAATTTATTTAGAAATTATTGCACGTAGTTATATTGTATATATATAAGTAGTGCCAAATTCCAAATTGTCATTTGAGATTTTATTAATTTACTTAAATTTCTTTTCTTACATATACTCCATATGTACGAATCCTTATAATAGTCGCACCACACAACTACAAAATAATTATAATTATTAAAACTTACAAGATGGATGACTTGATCCAACTCATGTCCGATCTCATCATAAAAAATTACATAAATAAAAATATTCAAGTAATACAGACAATTTTGATCCGTATTTAAAGAATAAACTCACTAAAATCCTACTTTTAACACCCGATCCATTTTTCATCCAGCAAATAAACTTACTCTGACTTTAACATTCCATAATATAATCCAACCCGTTCAAGTTCCATTTTTTCTAATATATATTTTCATTTGTGATTTGTAAGTGGTCAGTCCTCTAATGATACTAATTAAACAAACTAGAAAATAAAAATTGTGAATAATTTGGACGAGAACGTAAGGTGTTTTGTTTTAGTATAGTCTCACTCTCACCCACAATCCTATACACATCATATATAATGCATCATGGACGTATAGTGTTAATTGTCTTATTGAATATATTTTTAGGAAGTATTTGGATTATTGTATGGGGCGCGACATTAGGCATGGCATGCAATTGCAATTATGGGATCTATATTTTGATTCGGTCAAGCGGGCCGACTATAGTACTGGTGACTGCATTAATTTGTTTATTTTTGTCATGTCACATGGATGCACATATGACTATGTCACTTGATTAAAACCCGTATCCAACACAAAATGTGCAAGCCCATGTTAAGATTTTTTTTTTTTTTTTTTAATTTAACTCAATTTTTTGTGCATTACTTTTTTTTTATAATTAAAATTTCAATAAGAACGACTAAAAGAAAGGTACAACAAAAACAAAAGGTGGAAAACCCCATCACAAAACACTTCAACGGGAAGAGAACGAAAATAAATACAACAAAAAAGATCAACCCAACTAGAAATAACGGTCCAAGCCGCAAGATTATGAGAATGGCTTGGGCCGTTATTACAGTCCACCCAACTAATATAATTGCAAAATAAAATAATTCTTACACGTTATTACTCTGTTTGTTTCAAAACTAAACAACAAATTGATTGAATGACTTAAAATTAACTTGCGTGTTTAATTAGTGCAAAAGCATAAGCTATTAATTGAATGTATCGTAGTCAACGTGCCCCAACTGAAATGACAAAGGTGTAGGTCTGAAATTCTACAATAATGAACTCTGAAATTTAAGTTATTTTTAATTTAGAAGTTAAATTATTTTAAAATAATAAACAAACAATATAATGATATAATTTACAATACAATGATGTGCATTTGTCTCTTGGAGAAAACAGTCGAATAACCACTAAAAAATTATCCTTGTGCACATTCTTCCATGTCCTATTAATCTATGAGCATTATTCAAGTCTTTATTAGTACCGTAAAAATATTGGGCACTTTAACAGCTTCTCACATAAACATAAATATTATTCACCTACAATTGATAGGATATGTCCTTCTTTACACTTTTTTTTTTCTTGTTAAAAATAGTTCTTCCTTGAATTGACCATATATATTAGCCTCACGTACGATATGTTTTGTATCATATAAAAATAAACCATATTAATGTTTTGGGGAATTTACATGGGCTTTTGTAGGAATGATAAAGTCTGTTCATTAGTATGCTAAAGACAGGGGTAAGTAGCCCCCATTAAATCAATTGTAGTAAACAAAAAGTAGCTCCTTTAATAAACCATGTTTTCCCCTTCTTTGATTGAAAGATAACACTCTTAATGACTTCAATGGACAATCTAAATTAAGGGTGGCAAATGGCTGGATTGGGCCTGGGTCGGGTCCGGACGGATCGAAATATGGTCATTAATGAGTCACCGTATACGGGTAATAAATGATCGGATTGATAATGGGTCGAGCCAGTCCGAGCAGGGTCATGGATCGACTCATTTAAGTAAATGTAATATTGTGTATTTTACTAAACTAAAATGTAATAAATGCATAGTTATAAGTAGCTATTAATATTTAAGTATAACTAATAGGATTAGATTAATATGATATTATTTATATTATATGGATTAAAAAAATTCACTACCCTACGATTTTTTTAATATTTTTATATTTATTTGAAACTTAAATGTATATTGTAACTAAAATTTTCATGAATCTAGGATAGAAAGATAAAATAATATTGTTGAGTCAAAATTGAGTCATTAAATATTAATTAGTTTAGCTAAATATGTTATTTTTAGTAGACTCGTTAATGACCCACTTATGAATCCATCAAAAACACATACATAAATGTTTACAAAACTCAAGAAATCCATCAACAATAGAAGATGTATAGGTTGGGTTGAACCGGTAAAGAACCACCCAGTGGGTCTGGACCATTTTTGCTACCCCTAATCTAAATTAATTACCATATATATCTACAAGAATATAAATCTTTGGTGCTTTATGCATAGGAAAAAATATTTGATCAACATTTCCCGTAAAAATAAAATAAGGTCGGACACGGACATGAGTAAAAGTGAGATTAACATAAACTTAAACCAATTATATAATTAGAACTTAAAATTTAGATTAAATTCCCCAAATAGTAAAAACCTACCCTTTGTAAAATCTTAAACCCTTTAACCTTAAGAATTTGCATTGTTAATCAGTCATCCGCAAATCAACACATATGTCACGTAAAAACTAATTATGTACATCAAGTTACATCATAGTTATCATCATATTATGTCTTAATCAAGTTGTCTACTCCGTCCATATAAAATTTAAATCAAATTATGATTAAAAAATTAAGTAGATGCTAAAATGCAAATCAATACGATGCAAACCGGTCTAACATGTGTAAAAGTATATGAAGAAAAATAGAGAACCAAGTTTCAAATTTTTTTTTTATTAATACTAAATGATATCGAGTTATTCAAACCAATATATTTTCGGTACAACGAATTAGACCGAGTTCATATGACTATTTGGGTTTAACTCGCTTTCATAGCTGATTTAAGAGATGATTATTGTAAAAAAAATTAGAAAAAATATATATTCTTGATATTCAATATATGTGAGACTTTTAAGTATTATTGATATTCAATTTATACGAAACTTTTTAATTTAAAAAATAGTATAATGTTTTTTCCCGAATACTTAGGCCATCTCCAATGGAGATGGCCGGGCTGGGGGCGGGGCCGGGCTGCGGACGACGGGCGGGAACGGGCTCGGCGGAGCCCTGCGCCCAGCCCTGGGGTCGCGTGGGCGACTTGGGGAAGAAGAGGGGCGCGTGTAAACCTCTTTAAGTCAGGTGCGGCCAAGTGCCGGCACCTGACTGGTTCCTTTTTTTTATTTCTTTTATTTCTTTTGTTATTTATTGTTTAATATATGTAAAATTAATTATTTAAAGTAATTTTTAATAAAATTAAAATTTCCTCCTAATTAAATTAAATTTGTAGAATTTAATTATTTAATAAAATGTGTTAGTATATTTATTGTACATATTTAATAAATATATGTAGTCATCAATTTTTAATTTGATTATTTAATATAATAAAATTAATTTTTTTTTAAATTAAAATCATTAATAATTTATTAGAATTGTAATTAAATTTATTTATGGACAAATCATTAATAAATAAATAGCCCATTTTATTTTAATATCTTTTATTGTAATTAAAAATTTAATCATTTAACTACAATATTGGTGGTGGCTATATTTTTTAAAAATACGGAATTAGTTAAAAATAAAATTAAACACTTATACAAATAATTTAGATTAATAATTAATCTAAATTAAATATTTAAATACATACTAAAATAGACAAGAAAAGTAAATTCAAACAATTACATTCATGCTTAACCGTATTTTGCGTAAACATGGGCTATTAAGTCTTTTTGAAGTCTACGGTTGGTTTCTTTTGAACGAATTGCTTCATGACGCAGCATATAGTTATCCAACGTTTGCCTTCTTGGTTCAACATGTTATATTTTCGTGTGTTTGTCGTTTATTTAATCCGATTTCTTGTATTTCCTTTCTTGTTTGTTGTATTTCCTTTCTTGTATTTCCTTACTTATTTGTTGTATTTCGTATTATGTATTAATTTTAATTTACTTAATTATTTACTCTCTTTAATTTTAATATTTTAATATAATTAATAATTTAATTACAAGTACTAATAATTATTACTATTATTAATATTAATATTAAAAACAAAATTAAAACTAAAAGTATAGGTGAGAGTGGGCAAGTCTTCAAAATGGAATTAATTCAATTTCGGAGCCCTGCCATTGGAGACGACGAGGCAGGGCTCGGGGGGGGGGGGGGGGGGGGGGGGGGGCAGGGGGCAGGGCTGGCTCGGGGCTTCGGAGCCCCGGGGCTGGCCCTTTCCATTGGAGATGGCCTTATAGGATCTCGGCAATTGGTCAGAATTTTAAGCCTCAAAAAACCTTTCGGCCACCACCTTCAGTTCAATTTTGAAAAAGCTTGCCCTTTTCCGCTCAAGCTACATATATATATGCATGGCTAAAATAAATTTGTGCCGCGCATGAAAAAAGTTGTGATATTTGAAGGGAAAGTGAACGATGGTTTCCTTGTTAAATTAAAGAAGGTGATTTACACTCAGACCCTTTGAGGTTTATTGTAATTACAGAAAATTTCCCATAATTTCAAAAATTACAAGGACATCCCTTACAAGGTATTTTTTGTAAACATTTTTACAAGTTATACGGATGTTCTTGTAAGACTTGTTAAACTACAAGAGGTCTCTTTATAATTTTTAAAACCTCAAAGAATTTCTTGTAATATGATTAAATCTCAGGAAGTGTGAATATAAATTACCCATTAAAGAAAGTGCCTTTGCTTCATTAAGAAGCAACTTGGTGCCCGTTTCTTCCCTTTGCTTCTCTTTTAAATTTTTTATTTATTTATTTATATAATTAATCCTCTTTAGAATTGAGATACCCAAACTTGAATTTCATTTGTAAATTTTTTAATCTAATGTTATCTAGCTTACATTAAAAGTATACCGTTCGGATTTATGAAATAATTGTAATTAATATATGAGATATGATATATAGTAAAGCACGAGGCTTGGTTAGGGCAAACTCAATGATGGGGGCTAGGGAGGAGCTCCAGACCCCTTTCCAGCCCCAGCCCTCCCACCACCCCCATTAATTATTAGGACCTTAACCCCTCCCCCTAGCACCCCCATTGGGTTAGCCCTTACGGATCATCTGTTTTATTTTTGGAGTTGTTAATGTAAAAGTAAGATTATGAAAAATTCTTACTTAGTCTAGATAAACTTATCGGCTTTGTAGTTAAAAATACATCATTATCACTCATTATGGGAGTCTGACTTCATCACATTAGTGTTGTATTTCTTGCCACAACATCTATATTATAATCTTTTGTTTGACCAAATTTAGGTAAGAAATTTTGAATAGTTTTATTTTAAAGAAAAAGGTACTAGTATTTCACAAAATCTCAATCATGCATTAAGTAAAACCTAAATTAATTACACTGTGTACCTCACTGCACGAAATAAATTATACTTTATTGCTCTGCATGGAAGTTACATTTCCAACTGTACAAGCCAAAAAAAAAAAAAAAAAATGGAAAAATGGTGTAGTATATAAAATGACAAATAAAGCCTAACGGCTCGATTTTCGATGAGCTTGGCACTTTCGTAAAGGCAATTCCAACCAGGCAACCACCATTGCAAACGCCTTTTCCACAGCTCATATTCACACACACTCTCGAACACGAACAGAGATCCAGAAAACACACACACACACACTCACTCTCTCTCTCTAAAATATATATTCCACAAAATTAACTAAAGAGAGAGAGAGAGAGAAGACACAGCTTATATATATTTTTGTGTAAAGTAAAGTGTGTGTTGATTTTCAATCAATGCTAATTAGGTTAACGGATAATTGGTGTTTACTCTGCTTCACTTTGTTTCTGTGTTTGATCAAAGTTAGTTTAGCTGGAGATCCATTTGTCTTCTATGATTGGACCGTCTCCTACATCACTGCCTCCCCCCTTGGGGTCAGACAACAGGTTCTTCTTCTTCTCCTCCTCCTCCTCATTTTATTTTATCTTTTCTACGGTGGTCAAATTAACTATTCATGGTAAATTGGTAGCAATAATTCAACTATCATCATCATCATCATCAATTTGTTTATATTCTATTAATTGGCATCGCGATTGATTATACTTAATTATGAGTCAAATGAGTCGTTGACTTTGTACCCCTGTCTTCCAGTTGTTATTCTTCAATTGTATAGATTTTCTAGGATTAAATCTAGTATTTGCTAAATTTAAAGACGAATACGAACTAGGATTTGGAGTTCTAACTTTCAGTTGTGGCTTCTATTACCATAAGACATGATGTATAATTTATTAATATTCTGCTTGTGTTTTCCCCCCTCGTTAAAGTTCTGTTATGGTCACCAACTACTTCAGTTTCCCACATTAATCACTTAATTAATTTACTAGTGTCCCAAGTATAGGTGCGAATAATGTTCACTTGTCGACCAATTATCGCAACTATATTGTGTTAGTATTTTCTCAAACTGTCCATTATTTTCGAAAAAAGTTTTATATTGATCCTTTTTTTTCTCCGAGGACGTAACTAAGTTTTGCGATTGTATTATAACCATAGTTTCTATCTTCTTACATTTTAGTAGCAACTCTGAGTTTTAGCCATAGTAAAAGAAATCAATTTTCAGAGGCATCAGGTCACAAAAAGTTGTAGGGCATTTTTTATTTTGGAGGTAGATGGGTAAATCATTGACACTTTTTGGATCTAGCCAGCAGTTGCTGATAAAATTATTGAATTAGAGTTATGATGGTCCACTGAAACATGGGAACTCAATTTATGGTAGGCCTTATATTTGAAATGGTTAAATTAGAGTTATGTACTGGTAAAAGAACAAAGTGTTCAAGTTTGACCTAAATCTACATGTCCAATTACGCAAGTTTGCTCCATTTTGTCCTTTCTGTCAATTACACAGATTTTGGATATAAATATGGGGGGGGGGGGGGGGGGGTAGTGAAGAAGAGGAAAATAATAGGATTCATGCCGATTGTCTTATTTTATGAATGACATTCATTACATTAGTATTGATATCAGTACATTTTTCTAAGAGAAGGTACTGTTTTAGTTGTAATGTACTTGCATCTGAGAACTTTCTTAAATTATCAAATCTTCGTCCATGATATTCTCCTAGTACGTTTGGTCAAATGTGATTTTCCACTGTAATTGTTATGGTATGCCTTGATCAAATATGGTTTTTTATTGCTTTGGTATATCTCCTTAATTATGGCTTTCAAGGTTTCTAATACCCTTTGCTCTTATCTGTTTTAATAACCACGTGCATGAGTATGCTTACATGTCCTTTGATTTTCCTGCACCTTACAGTTTCCTCCATCGACATTAGCTGTGACATTCTGTTTTGACTGCATTTTCAGTTTATTATTTAGTTATTAGCTGTCCCACCTGTTAATTTTCTATAGAAAACGTTTGATAGAAGAGATGAGATTATGAATAATATAATAAATTTGAGATAAAGAGAGAGATGTGACGAAAATATCATACATTTGGTATCTTAAATTATTCGTAGCGTAAGTTTGAGCAGGTGTTGTTTTGGAGGTAATTATGAAATTTACCTAGTAGCTTCACCCTGGAGTTGAGGTGAGAATAATCTCACAGTTTGTATGCATATTTTCGGGCGTTCTTTAGTTTCTGTGCCAACCAGCACACACCAATCATAAGTTACTAATTATCACTACCAACCACGTTCAATTCTTGTATTGTTATTTGTTATCTTATCTATTACTTCTCTATAATTATTTCCAATTTTCCCGAACTTTGTACTTTTAGGTGATTGGCATAGAGGGGCAGTTTCCAGGCCCCATTCTAAATGTCACCACGAATTGGAATGTTGTTGTCAATATCAAAAACAATCTCAATGAACCATTTCTTCTCACATGGTATAGTACCAAATCCCAATACATTGACATATAATAATAATGATGTTAGAATAACCATGTTGTTGTTGCAATTGCAGGAATGGCATTCAACAAAGAAAGAATTCATGGCAAGATGGTGTTTCAGGAACAAACTGTCCCATTCCTCCTGGATGGAACTGGACATATCAGTTTCAGGTCAAAGATCAGATAGGAAGTTTCTTTTATTTCCCTTCACTCGGTTTCCAAAGAGCTTCAGGTGGATATGGGGGAATCATTGTTAACAACAGAGATATTATTCCTGTACCCTTTGGGATGCCAGATGGGGATATAACACTCTTTATAAGTGACTGGTACACAAAGAGTCATAAGGTTAGCTTAGAGATAGCATTCCTCTTTTTTTGTTTTATTTTAATTTTCAATTATGTAATGTACTTGTATGTTTTTGAGTTACTGATCAAAGCTTATGGATAAACAGGAACTCAGAACTGTTATTGAAAGAGGAATAAGCCTTGGAGCTCCTGATGGTGTCTTAATTAATGGATTAGGCCCTTACCAATATGATAATTCCCTTGTGGCGAACGGTATTCCTTACCAGATAATAAATGTTCTACCAGGTACTTCTGCTATAGTTGAATAAAGTGAACTGATTTAGATAAATACTTACTTATATTGATGATTTTTTTCATGTGTAACAGGAGGAACCTATCGCCTTCGTGTACATAACGTAGGTATCTCAACTAGCTTAAATTTCAGGATCCAAAATCATAACATGGTTCTTATAGAAACTGAAGGGTCTTATACTGTACAACAAAACTACTCAAACATGGATATTCATGTGGGTCAATCGTACTCATTCTTGGTAACAATGGATCAAAACGCCAGCAGTGATTATTACATTGTCGCCAGTCCACGGTTTGTAAATTCCTCAACTTTAGCCAAGGCTTCAGGAGTTGCAATATTGCACTACTCAAACTCGCAAGGGCCTGCTTGGGGTCCTCTTCCAGACCCTCCTAATGAATTGGACACATCCTTCTCAATGAATCAAGCAAGATCCATTAGGTTGTAGCTAATTCTAGTGTTTTTTCATTTACTATTGAATAAAATACACCAACTATCACAGTGATGGTCAAAGTACATAAATGCACTCCTTTGAAATTCAACGCTTATTACGTTGACACCCCTCCAAAACTTGTTAAGACATCCTTGCATGATAAAAATCATAACAATTGGGTATTTCTGGAAAACCAGTTTAATTTGAGGATGTCATTTTATACGGAATTGTAATGTACTGAACTGCAAACTTGTGTTATTATTTTGTACATTAGAGAAGCATTGTAGTTTGTCACGTTGTCTTCATGTACAATTTCATGGATACAGATGGAATGTTTCTGCTGGAGCTGCTCGCCCAAACCCACAAGGTTCTTTCAGATACGGTGAAATAACTGTAACTGATGTATATGTAATCCTGAATAGGCCTGTAGAGCTTGTTGATGGGAAATGGCGTACTACTCTAAATGGAATTTCGTATATAGCTCCTTCAACACCTCTCAAACTTGCACAGCAATTTAAAGTCCCTGGAGTGTTCAAGCTCGACTTTCCTACTAGGTTTATGAATAGGACTGCAAAAGTTGACACATCTGTAATCAATGGTACCTTCAAAGGATTTATGGAAATTATCTTCCAAAACAATGATAATTTTGTTCAGAGCTACCATCTTGATGGTTATGCCTTCTTTGTTGTTGGGTAAGAATTAAAATTTTAATTTCCTAGTTTTGAAGAAATTGGGATCTAAAGTTTGATTTTTTACTTATTTGTTTGTCAAACAGGATGGATTATGGAGTGTGGACAGAGAACAGCAGAAGCACGTATAACAAATGGGATGGGGTGGCTCGCTGCACTACCCAGGTTACTATATATTTTCTGGTTTGGTTTCGTAAGAGTATCCAGGTGTCTTAGACCTAGCTTAATCCCTTTCGAGGCATTGTCGGATACATTATATAGTACTAAAAGTTAAATGTCTTAAATAAAGTAGCTTTATGCGATCCGAAAAACTTGGTTGTAGCACAATTTTTGTTTCTCACTTTTTCTTTGCCATTTATAATAATAGGTGTTTCCTGGTGCTTGGACTGCTATATTAGTTTCACTTGATAATGCTGGGATGTGGAACCTTCGTTCACAAAACCTCGACTCATGGTATCTTGGTCAAGAAGCATATGTAAGTGTTGTAAATCCAGAGAATGACGATTCTGAGGTTCCATTGCCTCCAAATGCCATCTATTGTGGTGTACTCTCTTCCTTACAGAAGTAAGCTACCATTCATATACATAATAATATCGTAATCAAACAATTAATTGTTTGTGTAAGATTTTGTTGACAAACTCTTCATATTAGACATTGTTTAAATTGTTGTTACAGGGAGCAGGCTCAAAGAGTAAAGTTTTCTGCAGCTCCATCTATGAGGAAAAGGATCAATATTGTTCTCCTAGCCATTTTTGTAGCTTTATTAGGATAAATAAACATTGGATAACAAGAAGCCTTTAAATTTTCTACTGCAACTTACTGGTAAGAATATGTAGGAGGGAATGAATCTTGAATTTTATCTGTATAGTTTATCTCCGCTAAAATTACGAGTAGGTAGTGTGTTTCTTAACATTTTTGTGCGGACTAAAATACCGTAAAAGTACTTGAAGGGGTATAATTAGACATGTAGTTTTATTATATTTATCTCCTACATTAACACCTAAAATTTAGAAATGATCTCTTCCATCAACTTTTATAATTTCAATCTTCTTCTCCAATAACACATAAAAATGAACCATAAAAAAAATTAAAAAAAAAAACTAATATTTTATATAGCTCATATAGCTCCTAAAATGTATATGTAAAATTATTACAATTTAACATTAATATGTTTTAAAGTAAATTAAATGTAATTTATATCATTTAAAGTTTTAGTAAAATATCAGTCCTAAACATTCATCCGTAAACAAAAAATTAAATAAAATTATTTTAAGTATCACTACAGAAAAGAAAAATAGTCAAAATCGCATCTTACTTATGAAAGACCAAAAAATGCTTATGACATAGCTAAGTACACAATTTTTATTTGGCTAGAGAAGACAAAGTATAAAGAATATCCAAGAATATCTAGACAAGCATAACCTCAAATTTCATGGATTTCTTTTCGTGAAACACTGGTGAAATAAGTGAAAAAATGGATGAAATTTGGTGAAAACGATAAAATTCGGGAAAAATTGGTGACCACATGTAAAGTTGGGTGAAAAGATGGATGAAACCGGTGAAAAAGTGCTCGTGAAATTGGTAAATACATGTGAAATCTATGAAAATTCAGGTGAAATTCATGAAAAATGGATGAAACCGGTGAACGGTGAAATCAGTGAAAAATGGGTGAAATCGGTAAAAAATTGATAAATTGGTGAAAAAAGGTAAAGTCGGTGAAAACATGAATCTATAAAAAATCTGATGGTGAAAAATGTGTGAAATAAGTGAAAACGGATTAAAATGATATAAATGAGTGAAATTAATAATTGAAGAGTTTAACCGACAAAAAAAGGTGAAATTGGTAGAAAAATAGTTTAAATTGGAAAAAACAAAAGAAACTGAGAAGAGGAGGAAACGATAGTTTATAAACAATGAACAAATGGGAAAAAAGGTAATAATAATAATAATAATACATATTAAACCGGTAAAATATGTGAAAGAGGCAAAAATACGGGTTAAACTGGTGAAAATGGATTAAACTAATAAATTAAAAAAAAACGACTTAGGTAGGTAAAAAATGCATTTTAAATGACAGGGTAAAAGAAAGAATTTAAAATCTACTTAAAATTAGAATCAAATCCATTTGATCAAACACCACAATTTCATTATTTCAAATCCATTCATTCGAAATCCAACATAGTTCTCTTTATTTTATAATACTTGGTGTAACATTCATATTAAAAATTCGTGATGATAAAACCTTATCGTATTTGACAAATATGAAAAAAAATGATATTAATTTTTGTATTTTGATTTAATGAAAAATATTCGATACTTTATTTAATAAGTTTATATTGGTTAAATATAAATCTAAAGGCGTTCAGTAACGTGTAGCCCTTAAAATAAATAAACAGAGCTCATAAAATGAAAACTAATATTACAAAATGAACTAAATAATTTTCCTATGATCTTATTTTAGAACGAATTACAAGATATCATGACTTAATTAGTCATCATTTTCTATTTATTACAATAAGTTAAAGCCATCATTTTTCTTAAATAATATTTTTAATAAAAAACAAATTCTTATAATATTAATTAAATATCAATCAAATCCGTGCTATTGAATGACATAATAAAGTTAGATTTATTATAATTCATAAAATATACCCATGAAATTAATTAAACACGTTACAATACATATGCACTTTTCTAATCATAAAAAAAGCAAAAGATTTTAAACTTAAATAAGTTTTGAGATTTTCTGCTGGAACTTTCAGATTTTTGATGATCAATCTCTAATCTTCTGATTGTGTTATCTTTTCAAGTATATGACATTTGTTTTAATGCATTATAGGAAGCATTGGTTATACAAAAGGGATTGTAACACCAATTTATTATGTCCTAAAAAATAAAAGATTTTATCATTGAAAAGTAACAATATTTCGACTTTTATTTTCTTCAGAATAACTTTGATAATTGAGAAACATTGATTCGAGGACGATTACTTAATTCAGAATTAAAATTTTATCTGATTTGAGTCTTCGTATTTAATACCATAACTTAGCTTTTCTTCTTTAGAATTAAATATAATGAAATTCCAAAAATATTGATAGCAGATTATCTTAATACTTGCAAAAAATTGATTTGAGTCTTATTAATAATAAGATACATACCATATATTAACTTGAATTTTCTAGAAATTAAATTTATTAAAACTCAAAAATATAAATAGCAAATTTATGGTTTAATCCCATTTTGCACCTTAGGCTTCTTTTTCAATTTGCACCCTGCAATTTTTTCTATCCCAATTTGTACCATTGAAATCACTATCTCGTTTCAGTTTGCACCCTGAGTTTTATGTCCATTCACTTTAATTACGAGCCCACATTTCCACTGAAGCCATATCATTTGAATGACATGTGCAATTAATGATAAATTGACAAACAAAACATAATATAAAAACAAGAGAATGAATAATCAAGATTATCAATCAATACCATACGGGTTAGAAGTAAAATTATCAAGAAAACACAAAACAGAAACAAGATTACCAAGAAACATTAATTAAAGAAGATTAGAGTATAACTATAGCCAGAGATTGGTTAAAATAGACTGGTTAAAAAGGAATTTACTTAAATTTCTTGAAGGAAGATTCTTAGCGTGCAGAGAAGAGAAGGGAGAGATCTTAAGATTTTCATTTTTTTTGTGTTATTGTGGTAATATATAATACCCTTAATTGCACATGTCATTCACATCACGTTGTTTAGGAGGAAATGTGGGCTTGTAATTAAAGTGAATGGACAAATGACCCTCATTCTGGCGAGTTAAATCATAAATGGCCGGAAACATACACAGGGTGTAAACTGAAACGAGAATGTGGTTTGCAGGGTGCAAAATAGGATAAAAAAGATTGTAGGGTGTAAAGTGAAAAATAAGTATATTTGTAGGTTGCAAAAAGTGGGATTAAGCCCAAATAATCACCAAGTGTCTTCTTCAACTGTACACAAATATACACGTCTGACTCTTCAAGTTTTTTATTTTTAGTTTTTATATGACGAAACTGCTACTACTCAAGTTGCATTAAATGATATCTTAGGGCATCTCCTATGTACAAGTGGGAAGGGATGAAAGATTTAGGGAGGTGTTGTTCCCATTTTTTTTTTTTTTTAATTTTTGTTTTTATTTATTTTTTATTTAATAAAAATCCTTTTATTTATAAAAAAAATTCCTTTAAAATTCCTTATTAAATGAAATGTAACTCTTATTTAATCTTAGTTTTAGTTAATTATTAGAAACTCAAATTTAATTTAATTAATAAAAAATTTATTTCTTATTATTAATGTCAATCTTAAATTATTTTTATTATTCCCAAATCGGTTTGCGTATTATTATCTATTGTTAAAATTGTTATTTATTATTTATTTATTTATTATTGTTTAATTTTTATTATTATTGCTATTATTATTATTATTATTATTATTATTATTATTATTATTATTAAGTGAGAGTGGGGAAAATGAGAATTGGAATTAAATGGAATTGATAGATTGAGTCATTTGAGATGACTCATAAAAAGAAAAGGGGAAGCTGAACTTGGAATCTGAGGGGAAACTTGACTGAGCTGATGGGAAGCTGGACTTAGGCTGAGGAGTCACTGGAGATGGCCTTACATGCATGATTAAAGTTTGTTATAAAGTACAAACATGACTTATGTTCTGATGTCAGTTGTAACAAACAAACCTTGGTTTCTTCAATATTTCATAGATAAGCTATCATAATATTTATTTTTTATATACATATATATATATTGAACTGGCTTAACAGACATTTGATTCCATAATTTTTTTTTTTTTTTTGAGTGAACATAATTTTTTTATTGAAACAATAATTACATCGTTACTTCAATGTCTCTGATTTAGAAAGACTATTCGAACATAATCAAATTATCAAGGCCGGTCAAAACTTTTGGGTCTAGGCGAAATATTTGGGCCTTTTTTGCAAGAACAGTAGTACATACTTTTTTATAATTTAAATATGATTAAATATTGATGTCCGGGTCGAATTCCACCTATGAAAACTTGTTTAAGCTATGTTTGTTATTCACATCAAATCAGATTTTATAAATAAAACTGTGTAATAGTCTTTAAAAGTCAACCTGAGCTGAGTGCACAAGCAAAAAAATGACTAAATTTATGTAAAATCTTCAAGTTATTCGATCTAGTGTTTGACTCAATAAAATTCGTTTAAACACCATGTTTCAACACAATATCAACTTCGATTGAAAAAAAATTCTGCCATGACTGGAACCTCTGGAGTCTGGATAAATAATTTGATTCCATAATTACCTTAAATAGTACAACACGTTACACGACACAATATATATGACGCCATTACTTCCTAGTTCCTTCCTCAAAAATTCTTTTTTTTTTTCTGAGAGATTCCCTGTTGGCAGCGTCAAAGATAATGCTTTCCAATTTGGCAATTTGATGGGTCGTTAAAATATCCGCACTTTCTGCCCGCACTCTTTCTGTTTCACTTGCCTTCTAAGCAATATCTAATCAAACAAACTTTTAAAATAGTAAATCAATTTCATTTATTAAACCCACATCCCATTGTCTATTTGTTGTTCTTGCCCACATTCAAGATGAGATATACTCACTTGTTATGCTTCTGCAATTTAATTCTAATATTATCATTCCAATTTGCTTTGAACTTCGTGCCAACGCTATCTGCACCTGAAGCTGCGATTGTTACAAAGATTCCTGGTTTTAATGGTACTTTCCCTTCAAAACATTATTCTGGGTAAGATGATTGAATCTTTAAGCCTTTTTATTTCTTTTTTTTTTCGATAAACTTGTGTTTCCTGATTTATCTGTTTTTTTTTTTTGGTTTATAGGTATGTGACGATTGATGAAACTTATGGGAAGAAATTATTCTACTACTTTGTTGAATCTGAAAGGAATCCATCAAAAGACCCTTTTGTTCTATGGCTCAATGGTGGTCCGGGGTGCTCTAGCTTTGATGGGTTTGTTTATGAACATGGTAATGGAAATTTTCAATATTTTTCTTGTTCTAGATTAGGAGTTTGTACACTCTCTAGGATTTAATATTGTAAAGATGCTATCTTTGTTGAAGGATTTGATTGAAATAGTATTTTTCCATTTATTGGTTGCCAAAAATGTTCATTTTAAACTTGTCAATTACTTGAATACCTTGGATTTTTTGGATGTGAATGCATTTGTGCCATTTGGTGATTCTTACTATTCATTCCTCAGTGACTTCCTAGTTTACTCCTTTTGTTTTGTTTAGTAGCTCTAAATATAGATATGATGAAACTAAATGTGCATTATTGTCAATACAAAAAGAGAAAAATATCACTTCTTTTTGTTCACATATTTTGGTATTTTCTTTCTTTCAATTTATTATTGCAGGTCCCTTCAATTTTGAGGCGGGAAAGCCCCGCGGTAGCCTTCCGACCCTGCATCTCAATCCATACAGCTGGTCCAAGGTTATGATTTTTAGTGTTATCCGATTATTCTTAAAATCTTGTTTCTTGTTAGTGCTTAAAGCCGAAAGGGCTACATATGCTTACTAGATTGTATCTATTGTATTCCACAAGTGATATTTGATGTCCTTAGATTGTAACTTTGAAAATCACTTCACTTTGGCTTTGAAGGTTTCTAGCATTTTATATCTAGACTCCCCTGCTGGTGTCGGATTCTCTTATTCGGGAAATGAATCAGACTACATTACAGGAGACTTAAAGACTGCTTCCGACTCTCATAAGTTTCTCCTCAAGGTGACATCAACCTTAAAACCACAATTCTAAAATTCCTTGATTTTCCATTCTGCTCATAATAGTGTAGTAGTATACTTTTCGGGTAATCCTAGTCCAGAACAGATTTGGCCGAACCCAATATTCACATGACAAGTGCAATACACTTATTGATTACTCTGTGATTGGAATAACACTCAGAGGAGTGTGAGTGTGACCAATGCATGTGCAATTACATTTGTCTTGTGGTTGAATGGGTCTGGTCAATTCAGGTTTGGGTTATAATTTCCTGTAGTTTCCCTCTATTTTCTTACTTAACCTCCAATAATAACTTTGTTTATATCATTTGGCTAGTGGTTTGAGCTCTACCCGGAATTCCTATCGAACCCATTTTTTATATCTGGAGAATCATATGCTGGAATCTATGTCCCAACTTTAGCCTATGAAGTAGCTAAAGGTAATTCTTGGGTAACATGTCCACTACATCTCTTAAAGAAAGTATTTACTAATTACATATCACAATTCTGTAGGAATTGATGCTGGTGTAAAGCCAATTCTCAACCTTAAGGTATTATTGCATATTACTGTTTTAGCCTCTTAAGTAGGGAATCGCAGCAAGTAACTTGTTATATTACAGGGGTACATGGTGGGTAATGGAGTTACAGATGACACATTTGATGGCAATGCTCTTGTACCATTTGTACATGGAATGGGCCTTATATCCAACGAACTTTTCGAGGTATCTGCCCAGTTTTCTTTGTTATTTGTTGTTTAAATTCATTCTTTTTCTGTATATAGTACCTCGTAAGGACGCTTAGCAAAGCAACCACGTTCTCATAGTTCTTGCTTCATTTTACAGGCAGTTAGTGCTGAATGCAATGGTAACTATTATAATCCAACAAGTGGTAATTGTGAAAGCAAGCTCTCTTTAGTTGATAGAGTAAGTTCATACTTTATATTATCTGGACTTTTGTTTTTGTAATTTTAATGACATATTTTCCTGCTCCAATATCTTTCCAAATTTTGAGTCGTTTCAGGAAATCGAGGATTTGAACATATATGACATTCTTGAACCATGCTATCATGACACACCTAGTATAATTTCACTTAAGAACTCGAAATTGCCACTAAGCTTTAGAAGATTAGGTGAGACTGAAAGGCCCTTACTTGTTAGAAAAAGGATGTTTGGGCGGGCCTGGCCTTTTAGAGCTCCGGTAAAAGATGGGCCTGTACCAACTTGGCCTCAGCTCATGAACAGTGAAAATGTCCCCTGCATCGTAAGGAACTCGAACTTAATTCTCCATATGTATATATAAAATATGGATAGTCAAATTTATCTTAATAGTTGCATAATCAATGATCTTTATGAGTAATATCTTAAAATTTATTTAATTTTGTGCAAAACCTGTAGGATGATGAAGTAGCAAATGCATGGCTGAATAATGAAGCAGTAAGGAAAGCAATTCATGCTGACAGTGTAAGATTTATTAATTGTCTCAATTTTAATAATTTGTTTAAGCCATAAAAATTTAAAGATCTTGTTGGGTACCAGGCGAATCTAGCAGGTGATTGGGAGCTATGCACAGACAGAATATCATTTAATCATGATGCTGGAAGCATGATCAAATATCACAAGAACCTCACCTCTCGTGGGTATCGAGCTCTGATATACAGGTAATCATGATGGTTGTTTTTTGGTCAACAAATGTATAAGGATTGTGATTTTTTTTTCTTCTTAATAATGATATATAGCTGAAAAGGCAACATTCTGGATATTATTTCTTGCAGTGGAGATCATGATATGTGTGTTCCTTATACTGGAAGTGAAGCTTGGACACGGTCTGTTGGATATAAAACTGTCGATGAATGGAGGCCCTGGATTGTCAAAGATCAAGTTGCCGGGTACTTCCTGAACTTCCGTTTTCTCATTTCAACTTAGCACTTCACTCTCAATCTATATTTTTGTATTTGCACGAAAACATAATAAAAGAAACATGGAGTAAGTGACGTTAAGGTCAAATAAACCTGATTTTGCCTTTTCTACTTTGATGCACAGGTACACACAAGGTTATGAAAACAATCTCACATTTCTCACTATAAAGGTATGTGCATTTACCACTTCCTATTTAAACTAATCTATGTTGAAACGAGTCAATCTGGATCGATTAGAACTAGCATTAACAAACGAGGGAAATTTATTGAAATATCAAAACTTGCAGGGAGCTGGGCATACGGTCCCAGAGTACAAACCACAGGAGGCTTTGGAGTTCTACTCTCGTTTTCTGGAGGGCCGAAAGATATGAACAAGCATTTGATTTATCTTCATAGGACGTAAAATTAATAAACAATAATAATTTATTTTGACCTTCTTTCAAGTTTCTCATCTGGGTTGATTTTTAGGCAGATGAGTACTTAAGTAAGACGAGAAGAAGATTCTGTAGTACTTAGAATGCTGGATTTCGATCTGAAATTGTATTCATATTCAAAGGAATTACAATGATATATGTATCTGGCAATCGAAGTTCATTAGATTCAAGTCTTTATATAATATGTAGCTAAGGTTGCTTATTGTTGCACTTATGATGCAGGAATTAAACCTTGTGAAGCTTTACAAGCATGAAACGACAATTACGAATAGAGAATTTCCTTCCTAACAAAGGAGTTCAATGAAACAACAATAGTTGCTCTGATTTCTAAACACAAATGCATAATTTCAGTAGAGAGTGTATTTTAGTAGTTAGTAGTCCCTAAATATTCCAATAAATACTGATGATTTACCCAGAACTAATCTTGCAGAATTGTTGTTAGTATCTTCTCCCCTTCAATTTCAAATGTTGTATCTATCCATGTTGTCTTCATTTCTGTCTCACTGACTCTCTGATTTAACCAGTTTGCTCAATGAATTCTTCAATATCTTCGGCTCTACGCCCATTAACGCCTTCAAGAAGAAAAATAATGTAAGCTTACACAACTTGAAGATGTAATGAGCAATCAAATGTGAATATATATATATATATATATATATATATATCAAAAACCATTAAAATCACTCAAAATGTTTATTAATTAGAGTTATATTCTGAAGCCGTTTTCATGTTAATAAATACTTCCATGCAATAAAAATATTTCCTTACCTCTACTTTGAAAATGTTCAATACTGAGTCATTGAATGTAGTAACATTGGCATCTATAACTTGAAGCCCCAAAGAATTCATTGCTTCCATCAACCTTGAAAAGCCTCCTTCATTTTTCTTACATATCAATTTCACCAAGAAATCCTTTGTCCCAAGCTGGTTCACTTCAACTTTTACCTTTAAAATTGCAAAAACACAGAAGATACCCATGTTACAAATCCATGTAAAATAGAAAAAAAACTAATAAAATCGAGTTTTTTTCTTACCTCGATTGGTGTCTTTTTACCAGCACCAGATTGGCCCTTTTTTTTCGAATAGTCCCTGGTTGACTTTGAGAGATGATCTTGTTCTTCCATTGTCTTGAGTTCATCTTCATGGTTTTGAATAATACACTTTAGCTCCTCTATGTACTCAGCTGCATCCCCTAATGTAGAAGCTCGATCCATCTAACCTTAGCGATGACCAAAAAAACAAAGAACAAAATAAGTGAAAATACATACTTGTAAGAATGGATTCAAATTGATTTTCAGAACAACCTTAGAAATTTTAGGAACCAATGCACGAAGAGAAAACATGCCATCTTTAATCCTCTGCCTCCGGTTTCTCTCTGTCATAAGATTCTTCGACTTGTAAGGCCCCTTTTCACATTTCTGCCTACTAATCTTCATACTTACTTCCTTCAGTCCAAAATCTGTACTCATGGCATTCTTTTTCAATTTCAAATTGGTTCTTGGTGGAGCAACATGACTCGATTTTTCTAAAACGTGGTCGTATCCTATTTTTAACGGTTGATGTTCGTTTGAAAGACTGGAACCAGTTGATGATCCTTCAAAGCTGTAAGGGATCCAAGTTTCGGGATGATTGCTTGAATATGGATCATAAAGTTGTTTTTGTTTTGTATTTTCAGACATGTTTTCTTGATTAGGAGAGATTTTGAAGCGAGATGATATGTAGTCTATAATCTTTTGATCTATTGGTACCTAGAAAGACATAAACATAATTCTTCACAATGTTCAATGGAAAGTACACTACTTGAAATTATTTTCTGGAAATAGGAAAAAGACCTACTTTTTTTGAGCAAAAGAGTTCAATTAATCCACAAGCTACTGGGATTAGAACTTGGGTTCCATTTTGTTCCTGCAAGAAAACAAAGTAATTTTAAATTTACACACACACACACACACACACACACAGATTGTAACATACATCACTTGAATCAGAACCACTGCCATTGTTTACCCAGCTTGGTTGTTTAGAAATGACCACATCTCCATGAATCCTGGTAAAATTTCAAACCAGTTATTACCATTTATTCTTGATTTCTAACATAATAAAAGTAGCAAAGATTTTGCATTGATATAAAAAGTTAAAAACATTTACCCAGAATACAGTGGAATGAAAGATGGCAATTTAGCAAGTGCCTTACACGCCTTACTTCTAACAAAATGTTTATTCAATCTATCTTTACATTCAACATTAACAATACCATTTTCATCCTCAATCTTAACAAGTTTGTTTGATCCACTGCAACAACAAGCTCCCCACTCAATGAACCTGAGAAGAAAAAAAACAGATTTTGAAATATAAGAAAACATTTCCATGTGGGATATAATTATAATGAATGAAAAGAAAAAGTACTAAAAGTACTACTTTGAAGGGTCATTTCCTAACTTCCAAATGACACAATAGTCCCACTGTTTGTTATTGACAAGGGGTCTTAGCCACTCCACTGATGACTGTAAAGCTGTTATGTCTCCTCCGCCCATTTGAACGTTTCTTTGTTTTTTTCTTCCTCCACTCAGTTTTGTTATGTTATTCTGTTTTTTCCAAGTCCAAGGGCCCCTCTCTCTTTTGATGATTTCCTCCTATTTTGTGTTGTTTTTGGTCATACATATAATTTGGTCATGTTTTCATTTCATTATATATATAGAGGTAAAAATGCACGACAATCCTAACCGATTTCACAATTTGGGCGCAGTGTCCTTTCGTTTCATCGGTGAAAATAAAATCTGTCAGAAGAATCTGATACTCTTTGTCTCTCTGTTGCATTAACAAATACAGTAATCACTGGAAATTTCGTAGACATTCATTCCGTTAATTCTTGTTTAAATGATTTGGAGTTGAAATCAATATTTATCTACGTGCCATTCATAACCAAAAATTATTTTGAGTAAGATCTATTATATTAGTAAGAAATAAAAAAGTAATTATCATATTGTGGTTATGTTTTCATTTGTACGTATAATTATTAAAATTACATTAATTATTAATCATGCAAAATAAACTTGTGATTAATCACATAAAATTATTTTGTGATTTGTTGAGTATGAACCAACTGAATTTGAGCTAAAATTGAAGCGTAAAGATAGAAATTTGTAGGTAAAAAAGATTAGAAAATATGCAGAATTGATTGGCCAAGAATGGTTCAAAAGCTTTGGTGTGTTGATCAGTTGAACATAGGCATGCTTGATGATTCTTTATAGGAAGGGAAAGTTATAATTAATTTCCCTTTTTTTAACATGTTTTATGGCGTTGTAAAAACTAAAATAGAAAGTGCTGAAGCAAATGTAGGGCTTTAGGGAACATAATATTTGCACGGTCAGAGTATATCTCTTTGTTTTCTTTTTTTCCTTTTATTTTGGAGGTACCATGTTTCATTATATAGTGTTGCTTTATACCGTATCTGCGGTTATTCTTTTTTTTTTTTAAAGCATTTGTTTTCAAGGGTTTAATCCTTTTTTATATCTCTAATAATATCTAAATAAAACATACTTTAATTTATTATTCATTTTGTAAAATTTCAGATCAACAACTTTTTTTTTTCAGATGCATGAAAATTTATTAATTACATCTCAAAATCCTAAAAGTATATATACTTTGAAACTATTCAAACAAACATGCTCGTGTTATCGTGTAATAAGCATGGTTTATTTTCTTTTGATCACACAACATTTCATCTGCCCTATGATCTATTTTTACTGTAATTATAAATTAATATTCATTTTTTTGTCGAAAATGGTAATAAAAATCCATATTATTTATTCATCTTTTGTGATTTACGATAAATCTAATTGACTTTATGCGATTTATTTTCCTCTAACAGTCTACCTTCATCAGTTGAAACAATAGAAGAATAAAATACTATTCACTATATGTTCGTGCTTTGTTGAATTTAGCTCTCATACATGATTTAATCTCTAAACAAGAACCTACTTTAGTGATAATTGGAAGTTGGTAAGTGATTAACACTAGATTACGACCTCATTTGTTCAATGATAAATTATGATAAACTTTCTCTTGTTGAAATACTGTATAATTACGAAATTTAGTTTGATAATTATTACTATTTTGATATATTCATAGGCGCACTTTATTGATTCTTTCATGTTATTTTGGTTAATGGAATCAACATTTAATTATAAAAATAAAAATAAAAAGAATCGACATTCGCTATGTTTAAATAGTTAGTAGGGTCTTTCTAAAATAAGATTTTATGGAACATAAGTGTATATGAGATACTCCATCTCAACCACTAAAAAGAGTCAACAATAAATCTGAACCACAATTTTTTGTCAAAATGTTCAATGATGATGTGGCATCGGACATTTAGAAAAAATAAACATATGTTAAATTACATACTAACCCTTTAATTAATATGTTTAAAAAAATCTCTCTAATCTCTAATTAATTTCATATTTCTCTTCCAAAAAAAAAAACAAAAAAATTGAGGGAATTGCACTTTTCATACCAAACTTTTGTCTACTTTGTACATTGAAGGGCACATATATATTCTTGGAAAATATACATGTGCCCCTCAAAAATAAAAACTTTAGCTTCTCATTTCTCTGTTGTGATTTGTGAACAGCTTACTTATTAGTACACAAACACAATGTTCTCTGTCTTTGGGGGTAAATGCAAAATACTCCCATGTGTTATGCTAAACCTGCAAGAAACTACCCTGTGAAATTTTATTGCGCCAAACTTTCTTGTACTTTCAAAAACCCTGCAAAAAACACTCAATTTGTAAAAAATAGGTCGTTTTGGATCAATATATTTCAAGAAAAAAATTTAGAATATTTCACGTGAAGTTGTAGGGACGAACTTGAAGTATTTTAAAAATGGTTTCTTGACAAATTGAGTGTTTTTTTCAGGGTTTTTGAAAGCACAAGGAAGTTTGGCGCAATAAAAATTTCACAGGGTAGTTTCTTGCAGGCTTAACATAACACATGGAAGTAACTTGCATTTTCCCCATGTCTTTGGTGAAAAATAAATTATTTCTGGGATTTGTGGTCGGTACTTGCACAATTAGTATGAATCTAAGGCCCGAAAATAGTTTTTGGTGCTTGCTTTTACTAACCATGACAATGAGCTTTGGGCAGAAAAATGGTCCGCAACTTCAAAGCTCAACAAGCCCAATGGAGGGTTGGGCGGTGGTTGTGGTGTTGGAGGTGAAGAGAGAAGGATTGGGGAATTGCAATTACCCCTCCCAATTTTTAGGTATTTTTTTTGCAAAATACCCTTGAAGAGATAAAAATGGTGACTTAACGGACACGTGCATGACACATGCCCTTTTCTATCCGAAAACTAACGGTCGGATGAAATTGACAATTAAGATTATCAGTGAAGATCATTTGAAACACTTTTAAGAAAAAAATGCACTTTACACCCCCTCCCAAGGCTACATATTTTGAATTTTACCACCCAAAAGTATAAAATAAGTACATTTGAAATCCGTTGCACTTTCCTCCCTTAAATGATTTTATGTCAATTTTGATCGCCGAAAAACTCATATATGTGACTCACATGTGTATTTTAAGGTTAAATTAGTCAAAACATGACTTGCATTTTTCCCTCTCTTTACAAATAAAATATTTTTCTACTTCACTTCGGATTTTTGGTTCTTTTACATGAGTGAAGTATTTGGACTTGTAAGGAGTGTTGTGACTAACTTTAAAAATTCATGGGGCACATGTATATTTTCCATCGAACAAAAATTAAATAAAATTATTTGAGACGGTAAAATGCTTATTTTGTACATATGGGTGGTAAAGTGCCACAATATGTAACTTTGGGGGGATAAGATTTTTTGTCAATTTTTTAAAGTGGACTTCATAAATCATATGAAAGTTTTTGTCAATTTAAAAAAAAAAAAACCAGGGGGGTTATTGCAAAATTTTGAAGTTACCGGGGCTATTGGTAATCTTTTAAGTTAAGTGGATGGTTTTTCATCCTTTGATGGGGTAAAATTGTAATTTCAACTTGAGAGGGATATTTGTTGCTAATAAAAAAAATTACAGGGTTTTTATGCTAATAAAAAAAACTACAGGGTTTTTATGATAATAAAAATAAAACATATTTTTTTAGTTAAGCAAAACACAAGGGGTAGTGTTGTTGAATTTCACTCATTAAAAAGGGTAAATTTGTCTGTAAAAAAATAAATTATTTTAACTTAAATTTTAAGGGGACACGTGTCACCAAGATAAATGTTATCTCATGTGCTCCCCATCCCTCAAAATCTCATTTTAGACAGGCCCAAGTTAGTATATTCAAAATAAGTTAAATAATTCTTTTTGGTTGACAATCTTCCATTTTTGCTTATTTGTTTAATTCTTTTGACAAATATATTATTGTCAAAAGATGCACTAATGTTAAACTATCAATTTGATGAGATAGTTCATGCAACTAATTAACTTTAGATTGTTCATTTTTTTTTAGATTGATCATTTTATTATTGCAAACTAAAAATACTTTTAAGATTATTTATTTTAGATTTATTAATAATGTTAACTATAAGAAAAACTATTTGTAATTAACGTAACTGGGAATTCTTAGTTCTACTTTCCTCAATGTTTTACAAACGCCTTCTCTGCACTCAAACCGCCGTCCGCCACCACCTCCATCCCAACCAATGGCCGATAAAGCAAGTAACGAAATCGAACTTCTCGAAGGAATTAGAAGAACTTAAAACCTACATATCCAGTTCCGATTTCGTTGCAGTGTCACTTCAGAAAACCGGCGGCTGCTCCGTGCCGTGGCAACGATTTCTCCCATTTGATACGGCGGACACGGCGTATCTCAAGGCTAAAACCGCCGCTGAGCGGTTTCAGATTCTTCAGTTTGCGGTCTGCCCTTTTTCAATTAAAGACTCCAACCTCATTGCCCAACCGTAAGCTTTCCCCTCAACAATTTTCCTTGATTTCTTTTTAAATTTACAGTTTTTACACTATCATGATATGACTTAACTTATTGTGCAGGTATAACTTCCATTTATTTCCCAGGGATGAGCTGAAAGTTGGATTGCCATCTTACAGTTTTTCATGTCAATCTTCATATTTAACTTCAATGGCAAAACAGGGTTTTGATTTTAATGAATGTATTTACAACGGTATGTGATATAGCAGAAGTTCAGTTTTCTCTTGTTCTGCTTGGAGTTAGAAGAATCCTCACTACATGTCCAATTGTTGATTGCTTAATTAGTATTTTTGATTGTCATGAAAATATGGACACTTCACTTTTGTGATTTTATCCCCTCCTCCATATGGTTTGTGTTTATCTTTCAACTTTCAGATTATATACATAGTTATTGAATTTGTATTGACATCATTGTTTTTGCTACTAGATTTCTCTTAAGCCATTGCACGTATTGCGAAGGTTGAATTTCTACCAAAGATTCTGTAATGTTTATAGAAAGAAAAATATATTTTACGTCGCAGATCTTTTATCTATTTGTCTGTCAATGACGAAGTGACTGTTTGAAACATCATGTTCTATGAAAAGGGTAAAATGTATTCTGATTAGTCTTATTTCTTGCTGACATATAACTCGCGTGTCTTATGGGCTTTTTCTTTCCCTCATTAACGTATGTGTATTTCTCGATGACAGGTATATCATACTTGTCCAGAGCACAAGAAACAGCAACAAAAGTTCAAATAGGAAATTTGTCTCATAATAGTTACATGGTGCAATCTTCATTAGTGCTTTCAGTTGCTGATTCTGTTTTCATGGAAAGGATTAAATCTCGAGTTAAGAGTTGGATAAATGCTTGCAAAACTTCGAATAAAACTGAGGGTAGCAAAGTGTTAGCTTAATTTATGTCATTAATCTGCTATTTTTAACTTTCAGTGTTCTAATGTAGTAATTTGGTACATGCAGATGCTTTGATAAGTTCTTTGAGAAAACTTATTTTAGGTAGTGAACTACATGGTTCCAGACCATGCTTGAATATAGATGTATGCAGCGAACGTCAAATCCAGCTTGCATTAGAGGTGAGCTTCTAAGGTGCCGATCAAGATATGCAAATAAAAGATTGTACACTATTAATGGGATTTAGCCCATGATTTGATCTTAGTTACGATATCACTGGAGTGATTCCCCTGCTGATTATTTTCACATATTGTAACTGTTCACCTATAAATTTAGGTGATGTTGTATTCAGAATCAAGAGAAAAATGAATATCTTATAGCCCTTTGGTACCTGTTCCATGGATGTAGGCCAGTGGTCAAACCACATAAATTTGCGTTTTTTCTCTGTGCAATTATTTTTCGATATTTATTTGCTCGTCTTTTATGTGTTTGGATTGATGAGCAGACATTGAAAGAGTTTGTTGATGTTGTACCTTTACGAGTTCCAGTCAAAGGAGGGGGAATGCAGGCTGTTCGAGTTGTTTTGACGAGTTCAAAAGAAGATAAAATCCTTTTTGAGGTATTAATAAATCCAAATACTTTAATATAATATGTTAATATAATTACATATACTTAAAAAGTTCTATCAAATTACAGAATGAACTTCAGAATAATGAAGAGGAGCAAAATAAGCGTGTTCGTGGCTTTCGCGAGGTCATAGACTTGATTGCAGCTTCTCAGAAACCCATTCTTGCCCACAATTCACTTAATGGTCTTCCTCTACATGAAAATTTTGTCTCTTTTCAGAACTGTGATTTGTGAAATTTCTGATATTGATTAACTTCATTATATTTCTTTATGCAGATTTTGCATTTATTTATTCGAAGTTCCTCACTTCACTTCCTCCAACAATGGATGATTTCAGGACCTCTTTGCGTTTGGTCTTTCCGCACATAATTGATGTGAACCATCTTATGAAGGAAATTGGACCATTTGAGAAAATAAACAACATACCTGCAGCAATTTCTTATTTGAAAAACAGATTCTTTGCGCCAGTAGACATGAAAATTCCTAATCAAGGTAAGAAATTAATCGTATCTCGTATTCTTAATGAAACCAATCTACGTCATCAGGCAGATCCATTAGAATATGTTTGGTAATTGAATTTTGGTGATCATCCTGGTAAGACGAAATTGTGTGTTGCTTTGAGTATTGATTAACCAACTGGATATGCTTTTGTTTTCAGGAGAGGCTAACATAAACAATATTCATGGGAATAATGTTCTGAAAATATGCCAATTATTTGTGAAGTTGTGTACTATATTGAAAATCTCTCCGGAAGTTTCTGAAGGTGATGGTATCCAATTATCCCCTTCCCTCCAATGCCATGCCAATAAGTTCACTCCTTGCTCAAATAGTTCCGAAGAACCTATTGATGAAGATGTCGAAATTTGGACAGGCAACAATCGGAGGGTCAGCATTAACAATTTGGTGTTCATGTGGGGGTTTGAAGGTGGGATTTCTGCTAATAAGCTGAAAGGCCTTCTGCACAATTCCCATGAAGTATTTTCTCAAGAATATGACATAAGAATGGTGGATAAGACATGTGCAGTAGTTGTTTTCTGGAATCCTGGTTTTTCTGAACTTTTTCTGAATACAATGGATTCTGAAAGAGTTATATCTGATAAGATGAAAGACCTCATCTCAGAAGGTCTGAGAGCTACTGGATATGAGACATACAAGAAAGTTTGTGAGAAGTCGGGTTTATGGAGATCTGATTTAGCAGAGTGTTTAGACGAAGCATTGGAAGAAGAAACTGAAGTCTTCTTAGAAGCCAAATCACGGGAGGAGCAGTCACTTGTATACTGGAAGAATGACGAGATGATTAATCTGGACGAACTTTGACACTACTGTAGTTTTTTTTTTTTTTTTTTTTAATTTTATATTCCATTACATGGACATGGTACATTATTTCCATGGAGTTGAATGCTTGGGGAAGGAATCATGTAACATAGAGCAACAACATCGTCATGTCGCAGCACACTAACTAGTCGTGATCATTTGAACGAGCAATCTCTCTCTGCTGCTGCTAAAAAAATGTTTATATCAGTAGCTTTCGTGCGAGCTAACTCTGTTTAGCATATGCATAATATCCTGGCTGGCACTAAAGGGTGAAGGTACAACTCTAGCTAAATGATCTTTATGGTTACTTCAGCTGTGAATTATCGCAGAGATTTGAAGTTTGAAGTGATACTCCTTATTATACCAGAATACCCCTTTAGTTTTATCTTTTTTGCTTTCAATTTCCACCTCTTTTATTTTCCATGTAACATGTGTTCTTGTTGCAAAGTCGAAGATATATCATGTCATACAGTATTACCATTTGGAGGTCTCAATTTATATATTTACAATCACAAATGATTACGGACTTGATAGTTTATGTAGACAAATATGAAATGCATGCGACAACATGGTATGTAGGTAATCGTGGTGTTTATGATCAAATTTTTTGTTAAATAATACTAAGGCCATCTCCAGTCGAAGCAGGCAATAGCCCCCTCATGCCTGCCTGCTTGCCTGCCTTGCCTAGTCTGTCATCTCCACCTGAACCAACAATTCAATACATTTATTTCAATTTCAAACTTTCCCCACTCTCACTTAATAATAATAACAACAACAACAACAACAATAATAATAATAATAATAATAAAAATAATAAGACATTCATAAAAATAAAAATAAAGTATTTGAAAAAAACATTAAATCATAATTAACAAGTGTTATAAATTTTTTACATATTTTTAACATATTTAAATTAATTAACTTTTAAAACAAAAATAATAAAAAAAAAATTAACTTTGGACGCGCGCGTCCAGGAGCAGCCTGCCTGCGGGCAGACAGGTAGGCAACCAATGCCTGCCTGCTTGCCTGCCCGCAGGCAGGCAACTCCCCCCGGATGCCTGCTTGCCCTCCGGGGGGAGATCCGTCTCCAGCCGACGGGGGGGCTGTTGCTTGCCTCCCCGGTTCGGCTGGAGATAACCTAATATATAGCATGAATGAATGACATGATGATTTCATTTTCGTGTTTAACACATAATTTTGCTACTTTACAAAGATTACATAGCTTAATCATATTGTTTAAAAAATACATAAATATTCTGTTCAATTGCTTATCAATCAATACTCCTATGGCACAATAAATACATCTCAACTAAGACTTCAATAAAAGTCATTTTCATTTACACACCAAATTATAATTTCGCACCCAAGTTGTTTGGACCAAGTGGCAGTGACTTGCAACACAGAGACGAAATTCAAATTCGAATCCTACTGAAAACTCCACATTTGAAAGTACTTATACCTATCCAAGGTGGTTGGACCAAGTGGTAGTGATTTGCGACCCCCAGATGCGAAACTCAAGTTCGAATCCTACTGGAGACATCACATTGGGGAGGACCTATACCCTTTGCACTCTTCGGTTCGAGCTGTAAATATACAGTCTAAGTAGATAAAAAAAATAAAAAGTACTTATACCTTATGCATTTTTCAATCCGAGCTATAATTATATAGTGTAGTTAATAAAAAAGAAAAAGAAAATTGGCTTGCTTTTAACATAGGAAATCGAAATTGGGTTGATGGAAGCTGTTCCAAACCCAATTTTGGCCCAGTGAAAAATCGAAAATTGTGGGCGAAACAGGTTCCAAACAGGGCCTACGTCTTACACCATTGGACATTTATTGACCTGCTTACACGTGGCAAGTATATAATTTGCCTCTTTCGTTTTCTTCTTCATTTACGTCCGACAGAGAGAGACTAACACTAAATAAAGCTCCTGGGTTGACTTCAACTCGCCGGCGGCCTTCACTTCACTAAAAATGGCGGCCTCCGCTCTGAAATTCGTCTTCAATCCCAAACCCGACGCCGCCGTTCCTCCTCGTAGCTCTACTTATTCTTCCTGCACCGTCAAACTTGCAGCAACATTTTGTAGCAGTAATCATAACATCAAGACCAATCCTTTCTCAAATTTAACTTCAGCATACTACAGTAGTAACAGAATTTGTGCGAATCGATTCCAACCGATTCGAGTATCCGTTTCTAATCAGGCGTCCAAATTGGAGCCACTCAAATTCGACGTTGTCATAGTCGGAGCCGGTATTATCGGGTTGACCATCGCCCGCCAATTTCTCCTCGAATCCAATCTCTCCGTCGCCATCGTCGACGCCGCCGTGCCCTGCGCCGGAGCCACTGGTGCAGGTACAGTTAATTACATTTTGATGATTTTGAAGTTAATAGTTACTTAAAATTGATTATTCTCGTATTTATTTTAGGGCAGGGTTACATATGGAGGGTTCACAAAACGCCAGGAAGCGAGAAATGGGATCTTGCAATGAGAAGCCATCAGCTGTGGGAGGGTCTAGCGGAGACCATCCAAAATCAGGGCTTGGATCCTCTACAAGCGCTTGGGTGGAAGAAGACAGGTAGTAAGCATGGATTATAATTTCCATAAGTTTCTACCCGACACTTAAAAGTTTATGTTTTTTGCTTTAATAGAAGCGAAATTAAAGAGAGTTAGTTTCTACTACCATATAATTCTCCAATTTAATGTTTTTCCATGTATTTCCTGAAAAATTTCCAAAAGGTTCTCTAAAAGTTTCTACTATTTAATTGACCGGAACATACCAAGAAATCAAAATTTTAATCCATGGTAATAAGTAAATATATGTTTCTAGAGAACTTTGAGCCCTGACAAGATGATGTGTAGACATTAGATTTGTATGCCGATTGATTGTAGTTGTACATTGTAGTGGTACTTGGTTATTTGATTATTCTTTGTTAATGCAAGTGTACGTGTACATATATCTTTCACTATCAACTTGAAGATAGAAATTTTTCTACAATTTAGTATCTGAAAAAGGAATAATGTTTTTTTACCGATAGGAAGCTTGCTAGTTGGTAGAACAACAGATGACTGTTCTGTGTTGAGGAAGAAGGTGGAGCAGCTAGTGGATGCTGGCTTGGGGGCAAAGTTCTTGTCTTCTTATGAGCTGATGTCAGAAGAACCTGCTCTTAAACTTGGTCAGGAATGTGGTGCCGCTTTTATGCCTGACGACTGCCAATTAGATGCTCGACGCGCTGTTGCATTTATTGAAAAGGTTTTTAGCGATTTGATTAGCCTAACAATAGTTTTGTCAAAGTTTGTACTTTTAGAGATTTGTTCTTCATTCTATAATAGTTATAGATGTTGTCTGAAGGCTAACAGGTCTTTTGCAGCAGAAGGGAGATATGCCGAGTTCTATTACGAACCAGCAAGCAGTTTGGTAAGGTTAGCAATTATTCTTACTTTTGCTTTCGTATCTTGATAAGACGAATTCCCCGATTTCACAAAATATCTTATATGAAGACTTTTGATCTTATATGAAGACTTTTGATTGATATTCATTTGACTTATGAACAAACACTATACTAATACTCTTTCATTCCTTAACCCCAGATCTGAAGGCAGTGGAGAGATTGAGGCAGTTAAGACATCCAAGAATACCTTGCACTGTAAGAAAGCTGTTGTCATTGCAACAGGCTGTTGGAGTGGTTCTTTGATGGATGATCTTACTAAGGGTTCACAGATTGAATTGGATCTTCCAGTAAAGCCTCGAAAGGTAAAATCTTTATGCGTGAGTCATGGTGGTTGCTTAAAATCGAATTGTTTCAGTTTCGGCTACCAAGATTTTGACTGGGTTCTTTCAGTTTTCAAACTATATGGAGGTGAAAATATGAAGGCATGGAAGGACTTTGATGGAGTTCTTTAACTTCATTTTTTTCTAATCAAGATTTCAGTAATTAGAAATAGTACTTTGGATAGTTTAGTATTGTTAAAATGTAATTTCTCTATTAAATTTCTTTATTCCATTTTATTTAGAGTTGGTGGTTTAGGTTACTATATAATCCCACATTCCAAATGTTACATTTCATGTATTAACTTGCTAAATAGTTTGGCTGATCTTGTTGGTGCACAGACAATGATGGCTTGTAAATAGGAAATACAGATAAACTATGACTTTTTAAACAAGAGAAGCCAATCAACTGTTTTTTTGTGAATTTTTTTGGCAGGGTCATCTACTTGTTCTTGAGAACTTCAAGTCTTTTAGCCTTAATCATGGGCTTATGGAAGCGGGATATGTCAATCACGAATCTGCAATCTTGGGGTCTACAATGGAGTCAGGGGTTGGCTATGACGCAAATAATGCATCTATTTCAATGACAGCCACAATGGACATGTCAGGCAAGCTTGTTCTTGGTAAATCTGCATCTTTTATGTTCCTTTATTAATAAAATTTTATTTATTAGAGCGATGGTTGAATACCTGAATATGTAAATACAATAGTTGTACCTAGATAATAATTAACTTGAATAAATCTACTATTGCTAATAGGAAGTAGCCGCCAGCTAATTGGGTTCAACACAGAGATTGATGAATTAATCATAAATCGGATATGGGAACGGGCAAGCGAGTTCTTTCCTATATTAAAGGAACTATCACTCAATGATATGCGTAAAGGCGGTGAAGTAAGAGTAGGACTGAGACCTTACAGTAAGTATTTCAGGAATGAAATTGTTCACCGTGATGATATATAATAGAATTATGAAGTGTAGTTATGAACTGATCTTTGATGTTGTATAATTTATTCAAGTGCCTGGTGGGAAACCTGTGATTGGGCCTGTGCCTGGATTACCAAAAATGTTCCTTGCTGCTGGACATGAAGGAGAAGGACTGTCACTCGTAACTTTCTTTTTCCCTCATTCTTCAGGCTTTTATTAAGCTTTGATTTAATTTGTTTTCCATGCTATAACTTATCTTAATGGAAGACTTGTGAGAAAACTGTTTTTGAATCTTCACCAGGCTTTAGGAACTGCTGAAATGGTTTTCAATCAGGTGTTGGACAATCCTCAAAAGGTTAATCCAGCTCCATTTTCCGCGTAGGTTTGTTCTTTTTCTTTTTTCCACAGTAACATGAGAGTGGAAGAAAAGTGGAAAGGGTGCATGTCATCCTATTTGTACCCCAAAATTTTTATCTTTTTTTTTTTAATAAAATCTCAAGACTCTCTATTTTGATCTTTATATGATCTCTCAGTCGGTTCCTTATTTGCTTTATTTCATCGTTAATGAAAATCCTGATAGATTAGCTGAATCGCGTGTGCATGCTTCAATTAAATACATTATCAGTTGATGTGATTTCAGGATTGCTGAACTTCCGTTTTGAGAAAAACAAGACATCACAGATTTTGTACATGTTACTTTTTGGTGTGATTTTTTTTTTTACATCAGATTATGTACTGAGAGTCAAACCCAGGACGGTCACTTGTTTGAGATCTTCAAGATGTCATATGTTTATGCTATTAGGAATTCCTCGTCTCATGGTGTCTTTGCTTGCTGTTGCCCCAGGACACAAAACCTCGTAAGGAATATTTGCTCTACCCCGTCTATTCTTTAACTTGGGATCTCTGTTTCTAACTCCAATCTTTTTCTGTACTTCTTGAAGTTCATCCCTGAATTGCTTAAACCTGCAGTGAATCCTTTCATCATCTATCCACTTCGTTGATGGCTGATGACCTAACCATGATTCATCGTGTATATTCCTTGATAGAACCTCAACCAATGCTATTCCAAGAGTCATCTCAAACCTCTCAGGTAACATATTCAAAAAGTATTTATCCGGATCCATGAGAAACTCGGCAAACTCCATTGTCCCTTCAATTGGAATATATTCTCGACATAATGTTGGACGATACAGAGGATAACCAGCATATTCATATTGTCCTAAGCTTATTGCAGCATGGTGAGCTGAAACTATCCATATTATAGTTGTTAAGGCTTTACCTAGGTCTGTTATAGTTCTCATCTCGTACCACCATGGTTCATTACACTTATCGCCATGACCTACATATCTGATTTCAGACCACCATTCTTGAATCTCGTAGTCACACCTTAAAGAATCATCGTCTTTGTAGAAGTGGAACACATAGTCTGTCACCCAGTTCTTGATTGCCATCCATATATCTAGTCCATCTGCACCATAGGGATAATCTTCAAAAAGAAGTTCGACATTCTCTGGCCGGTTTGGATTATATATAGCCATGCCTCTGTAGTTTCATAGAAGATAAAATAGTGAGAAAAACACCAGCATATGGATCTTGCTTGACCCATAGGTCAGCCCAGCCCAACATAACCCAACTTTTTTTGTTGGGATAGGTTTGTGTTAACTTAAGATTAGTGTGGGTCAAAATTAGATATATAATACAAAACACACTCAATAAAGTAAGCTAAACTCAATATTCAAAGGATCAAACCTACCCAAATATGACTGCACCTTCCCCTACCGGGCCCATATTATCCTATCCTATTTTGACCTGATAATTTAATTTTTATAAATCTTAAAAGAAAACATGTACTCGTTTATTTTTATTATTTTTATACCAGTAAGATAATTAGTCTTGGATTTTTTTCTCTGCATATGCAAAAACTGTATTTTAAGGTGCATGCTGTGAATGATCAATTGAACAAATTCAAATCATTTACATACTTCTAAAAAACGGTAATAGGTCATCCCGACCCTAAACCAAACCATATGTGACTCGGTTCATCTTTGACTCAAACAAAAACAAGCTTTTTATGACCCCAAGCCACCTTGATCCGGATAGACCTCAGTCCGTCCCACATGATTGTCAAGTCACCCTCATTGAGAATGAAGAATACCTTTTGATAAGGTCGGAGGGAAGGCTTTGTTCATCAAATCTCCAGCTCTTATAGAGAAGAGAAGACAACTCCATAGAGGTATGACCTGTAAATAGGGTCTTTTCAAGAATTCCTCCTGCATTTAAGGCCATATTCCTTGCTATTGCATTTATTTGTATGGTGTCTTTGAAATGAGGATCGAGTAACCGGTGAATTGGGTGCATCACACTCAAGTTCCTTCTGGTGGAAATGATGTACGGCTCAATTACTGCATGAGTTTTCAACCTACAAACATGTGGAAGTTAAAACGGTGGATGTAGTTCAATTCCTCAGGCTATTTGAATTATAAGTATTCAGTCAACTCACCAATGGTTGATTAATTGATGGAAACCTGAGTCAGTGACTACTACATGAGCTTTTGCAAGTTGCCAAAGCGCTGCCTCTGTCCCGGTGCTTGCTGGCACAAACACTCTGTTTATCGCATTGTGGGGTGAAGAACTAGGTAAACTCAGCTCTATGGCTAGTGGCTTTAGTGTATAATCATTTCTCAAGTATAGTAGAGTTCGGGATGCGTAAGCACATATACCCCTTGTGTTTATTCTGCTTAAAAATGGCATGAGATAATCGTGGTGTTCTAATATGAATATTCTCCACTGGTTCATTGCCTGTAATGGCGTTTTAAGTCAATTAAAAGAACATTGCAAACAAGAAGATGATTAACGTAAAACATCATAGGCTAATGTTCTTAGGAATGAACAAAAATGAATAAGTTGTAGTAAGAATTGGAGTGAAAACCGAGTCTAGAGGGATAACATAAAACTTGCCTGTTTCACAGTCAGACCATCAAGGCTGTGTTCTATGTCTGATTGCTTGATTGAACTCTTCACTCCATTTTTGCTTCTAGTTGGGAAACTCTGTAATATTTGCACAATTTCATTGTTAGTGGATTCTTCAAAAAGAGGAAAAAAAAAATAGTTTGTACCACCTTTAAACACATGATTCCAGTTGGATTAGTTCCTGCAAGCATCTGACGCCCGAATTCCTCATCATCCATCCACACAAACTCGCTTCCTGAAATTCATTATACCCAAAAGAGGGGTTTTTTTAGGATCAAATAATGATCAAGTTTTATTTTAGGTGATTTATTTATTCTACCTGCTATGTTTTGAGGCAATGGAAGTTTGACACTGTTCTCCCTCAGTACATGTTCAATCCTTTTGAAAAGATCTTTAGGCATTTTTTGTTTCAAAAGCTTCACAACCCATTCTTCAATTTCATGGCCTCTATTGCTTGTGAAGAGCCTGTGTATCTGATCAAAGGACTCAAAATGATTGGATTTTCCTTCAATTTTGGATGATCTCGTTTCAGGAATAACAAACTGCATAGCAGCCCTGATTATATTTAACATGAATTCTGACATTTTCTTTTGGCTAAAACATTCATCTGGAGGAACATAAAAATCTATGTTGAACCATCCTCCAGGTGATCTGGTCTCTGCGAGAACATATGAACCGGTTATGTAAGTTGTTTTATTTCATATAAATACATATACATGTATATATATAATTATATATGTATGTATATATCGATGCTGAATCGGAAATTTACTCAGTACCATGGCTGCTAGAAGGAAGTCCCGTTTTTAACCTCCGGGGATATGGATACATTTTAGAACCACCTAAAATAGGTCTTTCATACTCCTGGCCTTTATCAGGATTGCCAAGGTCATTGTAATAATCATAGTCATAGATTTGATCCCATTCGTTTCTTTCTTCAGTTCCATCTCCTCTCAATCTCTTCAGTTCTTCTTTCCTGAATTCCACCAAACTACCTGGTGTTTGGTTTGGGAGATAACACTAAACAAGAAAAAAAATGTTAGCAATGGTCTGATTCATTCTTGCTCAGTTTTCAGTTCGGATTTGAGCAGGGAATAAAGGGAAATGTTTTACTTATAAAATGCTACGTACTGTGTTCTGGAAGAAGATTCGATCTGTCTTGGTCAAATGAGAAGGATAAATCCAAGAATTGCATTTGAAATTGATTGTTTGGTTGTGATGAATTTGGATTGATGCAGATTGAAGAAAAAACTTGTGTTTGTGCTCGTTTTTTATGATAAGAGCTCCCGAATTTCCGAAATCTGGCTCAACTTTGAAATGTAATTCATACTTAATAACTTTACCCTCACTGTCATTGCTTATAATCTTGTCGATATTTTTATTTTCTAGGAGAACTTTCTGAGTGACTTTTCCTTTTCTTGGTTCTGCAAAATGTTGTCAGAGAATAACATGATGATATAACATACCTATGGCCTATGGCGCCTGAAGATGTATGAAAAGTCTTATTTTTATGTTACAAGTGATTTTGTTGATATAGAATATGATACTCACCTGGATCAATATTTGAAGAACTATGTAGTTGAACTGAAGCTACTCTTTTAGGAAGCGATTTTCCAGGGCAAAGTTGAATTATGATTTCTCCATATATAATGTTATGTTCTGGATATTTGGTGCTGTGAACATGTTTTGCACGTACACTTCCTTGGAAACTATTTAGACAGTTGATGATGCTCGAACAGAGGCTTTGTTTTCCCATTTGGATTCTCTGTCTCTTCTAACTTCTCAGGGACATAGGCTTTTATTTGGTTTCCACCATAGTAGTTGTACCTTTTTCTAGTATCACGTTATATGGGCTCATTATACTACCATATTTTAGTGTCACAAATTTTAATTTGGGAAGCTTATCAGTGCATCGATCTATACCGCGATATATGAAATCAAGAATCTTTAGAAATGATGCATTGGAAAAACAGAATGTGTTAGTGCAGAAGTCGGGGAAGAAGATAAGTTTGTGGAAAACTTGTACTTTCTGGCAAAGGATCAGATTCATTATCTAAATCTGAGGTTTCCCAAACTTGTTCTGCTAAATGCATATGATTTAGAATCTTGTAAAGGCATTCCTTGCATTGTGAATAATGCGTGCAAATCGTTGGGGGGGGGGTACGGCTATCCTATCTCTTAGGAAGTGATAAACGACTTTGTTTTCGGGTTTTATGATCAGGAAGAAAAAAAATAAAAATAAAAAGGAAGGATAGTCGACGCCACCTTGCGAGTACCTCGATTAAGTAACGAAGTTGTTTGTTTGAACATTCCAGAAATCATACATGACTTCAACTCCTCAATGACTTGTACCCATGGGATTTTGAAGAAAACAGAACTTTTTGAGCGGCAAGCCATTGACCAAAGATTTTATGTTCCATCCGATTTTAAAACAACTACTGAAAATTCATATAGAAAATTAAGCTTCTTCTGTTAACAGAGTATCTTTAATTTATTTCTCAAAGTTGTCAAATCACTTTAACTCTAAGAACAAGAAAATATATGTTTGTAATTATCAATTTTAAGTGTTCCAAAAAAAAAAGACTTCCAGGACTTTCAAATTATCACGGCCAATCAGAGCAATCGGTTTAAATATATCGAGTTTGACTCGCTTTTTTAATTTGAAATAATTTTCTTACTGGGACATGTTTAAAATCTTCTTAAACGAACTTGAGCAATTATTAATCTGAGCCCAATATAAGTTAATATTGAATATTCAGATATTTTAAAATATATTTTGTCATATACTATTATTATTGAATTGATTTTATACATTAAAACCAACAGATGCTCAGACTTGATTTAATATAATCAACAGATTGAACCCAACGTTCGAACTCGGACGAACTTCCAAATCAACTTTTACTGATACCATCAAGCATAATTTGATATAATATCTTAACTTTCAAATTAACTTGAATTAAATATTAATACTTTTATTTGAGTTTAATCTAAACATAGATATTTAATTTACAGCCATAAAGAATATGATTGTGCAAAAAATTTGATAAATAGGTTGAATCGTACCAAAATCATAGCTAATTACCAAACCTAATTTCTTTTCGATTTTAGTATTAACGGTTGATATACTAAATGAACCCATAATACCGATTTTAGGATATGAAGACATATAAGGAGAATTAACTGAGCATGGAGGTGTAGAATTTGAGATCACCTTAAAAATTATTTTGATATATAACTTGATTCAATGAAATTTAGGTCAAGCTACAAATTTAAAAAATAATTTATAGGAAATTTACAAAAAAAAAAACAAAACTACACATTTTGATTTTTTTGGTCAAATTACGAATTGTTCAATTTAACATAAGATACAATTTTCAAAATTATCTAACCAGTCTAAACACCAAAAATTAGTACGACTCGATTCGATTTTACTGACACACACCCCTAGGATTGAGAAACCCCTTTGGTAACATAGTTACAAAAGCAGAACTCTACTACTTCTATATTATACATATTTATTATTTTGACAAATAAAAAATTAACTCTATTAATGTACGTTAGTTATGTGATTATATCCACAATACTTGTATTTGTTTTTCTTAAAAAGGATTTTAGAATTAATTGTTATAATTTAAAGCATATAGCGATTGAATTTTTAAAAATAATTAAGTTGATTTCCCATATCTATAGCAAATATGTTAGAGATAAACCATGTAAATACTTATAAAATACTTTTACAATTTTAAAAGTAATAAATAAATTTTTATAATGATTCCTTGCCCTTGAGTTATAATTTCGTCGAGGGCCCCCTAATATGTGGTGTCGGCCCTGCCTGGTATAAAGCCAATTCTAATGTGCTTAGGAGAATACTTATTTCAATATGAATCAATTTAATTTCACAATCACCTAATACAAGTAGAAGTACTCGAACTCAAACTGTTCTACAATTGTGCTTATATTATAAAATAACTGCTTATGGTCAATTTGTTGAACTAAGCAAAACAGGGGGAACCTTAAAAGGCAATTTGTCGAACTAAACAAAACATGGGGGGAACCTTAAAAGGCCTGGACAACATGTACATACATAATCACAAAAACGAATCTCTCAATACAACTATCCATGAAATTTTCTCACTAACCACAAGCTTGTGCTACAACTCTGAAGCAATAAACATCAGTAGGAAATATAAACTGCCATATAGTGACAACTAGCCCTAGGTAAAAGTAGGTGAGGTATTATATACAATCAGGATAATGCTTTGAACAATATAGATCCGTTCATATCATTCAAGATAAGTTAACTAGGGATAGCATTACCAGCTTATGAAAATGTTCAGATAATGCCTGACGCCTAGATCATCAACAGGAGTACACAATAGGCAGTCATGTAATGGTCGATTCCAAAGTGATATGGTGGTCTCGGTATTTCAGTCTTTGGAGTAAAGTAAGACTTAATTAATACCAAGTGCATAATGTTAGAAAGCAAACACTTCTCAAAGCAAACAACAGTACAAGAAAATATCATTTTTTCTCCGTTATCCTATTCAATAGGTGGAACAGTCATGGAACCAAGGAAAACATTTGAGAAAAGAAGAAACTTATCATGCCTTATTTAAGACCTTATATCTGAGATTAATTGTCTTTTACAAGTTGATGCAAGTTATAGTTAATGGGAGGTATAACTTTAGCGCTGTCTATACATGTAGAACACAAAATCTGCGTAAAACTTGTTGCTTATTAGCATTCTTGCTAATTTACATTTTAGGCTTATGTGAAGGATGGAAAGAGAAGAAAGAAAGGAATTGTAAGTCATTTCTCGAAAGTCTCAACTATCTAAGGTATGTAAGATGTGGACATAATGAATGAAAACCACAAAATTGCAGCCAACAAACCTTATAGCTCTAGGACTTACTCCTTCAGGTATAATAACCTACATTATACTGTCATCAGAATCAATACTCACTGATTCACATAAAAAACAGCAGAAAAGCAAGAATTCTTTTTGGTAAAGAAACAAAACTAATTCTGATGAACATGATCTCCTAATACTTAACCAAATTAATCCCACTGCCATTTCAAAAGAAGTGAATTAAACATGCTATTTGCATGTATTACAGAACAGCTTATTCTGCCTGCCCCAGATACTATTGCTATTCACTACTAAGTCAATTTTGACCATAAAAAGGTAAAATCAAACATTCAACAAATGAAGCACATGTTCCCCCCTCGTAGCATACTCTTTTCCATATTGATCCAAATACGGAGTACAAAACTAAACATCTTATCATTCCAATTAATGTATAACCTATAATACCTGAACTATAAACATAAAGATAGCAGAGAGCACCTGAAGTTACAATTCCTTTCAGCTGTTCCTTGATTACCTTTCCTCAAATCCCAAATTAAACCTGTTGTCTACACAATGTTCTAATATGAGTAACTAAGCATTAGAAAACTCTTACACTGGCATAAAAACTTGAATCTAATAGGATTAGGACAAACTAATGCATTCCCAATCAACGAAAAGACTAATAGTCCCTGTGAAAATTGATCAAATAATTCACAATTAAAAAATTCAAATTCATAGCAGAGAATGAAATCAACCACAAAATATTCATCGCCATAATAATTCGGCCAAATTATTTAGAACTTCAAATAAAAACCATACAACAGGCTAATGTCAGCTGTTCGGGGTTAAAAAATTACGGAGTGTCCCACTCCTTGGGTTCAGGTACGGCAACAACCATCCCCTGCAACTCCTGAGAGAGCACCACCTGGCATCCAAGCCTCGCGTGCTTGTTCAACACACGATTCCTCGAATTCCTCTTCAAAACGTACTCCTCGTCGTAAGACGCAGGCGGAAGCTTCTCGAGCCATTCCTGAGCGATGTGGACCTCGCATTCAGCGGAGCAAGCGTCGATCTCCTCGAGCCGATGCGAAGCCGGGTCGATTAAGCCCTGATTCGCCAGAGCCTTGAGTAGGGTTTGACCCGACAGACCTACAATTTCGCGTTTGTTGCCATCCGGATCGATTGCAGAGAGTTTGACGATGCGATCGGAGACTTTGGCGGAGGAGGAGGATGAATAGCGGTTGATGATGGCGCGTGAGGAGAGAGAGAGTGAGGGGCTTTTGTTAATTTGGGAAACCAGTTTCTGGAGTGTGGAAATCGCCATTGTTTTTCCACTCGAGGGTTGCAAACGGAGACAAAGGGGATTCCTTATATTTTTCTAATTCATTCTAAGTAACTGCTCAAACTAATGGATTTTATTTTAAATTACTTATTAAACTTTTTAAATATTAATATATATATATAGTGTTTATATGATATTATGAATAGTGAGATATATTAATTAAATTATTTATTATAATGTTTATAAATTTAGTCAAATTCACTGGTTAACTGCGCCAAGAAATAAAGAAAATTAGATGGAGGAAGTATTTAATACAATTATTTTTTCACACTAGCCTACAACTCCTACATTCACTATTTATACGAGAAACTATACAGTGTAACCGCTACACCACGTTGTGCAACAATTCAATTGAATCTATATATATGGACTATGAATCCAAGTCAGCCATATTTTTATCCATTTTCCTTAAAAGATGTATTTTGAAAAACTATTTTCAAACATGAGCTAGAATATAGTTGACTTGTAGTGATTACCACATATATAAATATAATTGAATTGTTGCATCACGTGTCATTGATGACATGGTCAACGGTTGCATTACATAATTTCTCGATTTATATAGTCGATTCTCCTTTACTTTTTTTTTATTGTTCTTTTTCTTAGGGTCGTTCTCCTCTTTTCCTAGTTCAACTTCTACAAAACCTTGAAATCTGATAGTATCATAAAATTATAAAAGAGTGAATTATATCCACCTCCCTCAACTTTGAAATTTATGCATCCATCTCTCCTGGTCGGTTTTTTTTACAAAAATCAGGGAGGTAAACGCAAATTGTACAAAGTTCGCGTGAGGTGAGTGTTATTACCACAATTATAAGAAGATCGCATAAACAAATATGAAGAAAAAACAAGTTCCGCTCATAAAAGAATCAACATAAAGTTATTCCAATTCAATAAGAGAGGGTTGTACATTGACAGCTATGTCATATAGGTTTTTTCCTCTAATTTGACTTCAATTTGTTTTTAGTCCTTCAGTTTGTGGCTATATCTATTCAAGTCCGTTTACTAGAATACCTAAAAATTATTGGAAAGTGTAAAGTAAGTCGCATGTTCTTTTGAGTCGAGCTCAACTCACGCTTCTAATTTTATTTTTTATTTATAATTAATATATATACCTCTTTACAAAGCTTTATTTTAACTTGTTGGGCTTGTTGATTTGCTAGGGCATTTTTCGCACAACCAACCATTTTAACTACTAGCCCATTATTAATGGTGCCCTAGCCCAATATTGTCTTCTTCGATCCACTATTTATTCGTCAGCCAGAATCAATCCATCCCTCGTGGAATAGGACACCCCGTATTTTGTTTTTCCTGTGAAAAAAAATTGAAATTAGTTAAAAAGCAAGTCAGCTTCTTGACTGGATCTAGCTAAAATGAATCGATCCAGTCAATTATGATAAGCTTTTTTAAGAATGTTTCGAGGCGATTTCTAGGTTTGCTAAATTAATGAGAGACTATCTGGATCATTCTTAAATGATCTAGTGCGGTTGAGATTAGATTTTACATACAAATACATACAATGTTAAATGAGCTCATGGAGATATATAATTTATCCTCCCTAAATCTAATAGATTAAATTTCAATTGCACGAATGTATCTAATAATTTTTCTGAAACAAGAATAATTAGCCATTTGGATATTAACAAACGAACGTAGAGATGTTGTGATGCACTATTGAGACTAAAATGTCCCACATTGATTGAAAACAATAGTTAAGTCCACTTTATAAGGTCTTGTGCAATCCTCACCTTACAAGCTAGCTTTTGAGGTTGAGTTAGGCCCAATCCATATAAGTGGACTTAGCCCAATCCATGTGGTGAATTATAATATGGTATCAGAGCCCCGGGTTAAAATGGGCTACCTCCTTCCTTTCGTGATGGGCTCCTCCTTGTACCCATGATGGGCTTCAATATCTACCCACACACTTCACCCAGATAACAAAGGCCTGGGTTGTCATTATTCCTCCGGTTATTCAAGGCTTGGAGATTCATTATTCCTCCGGTTAACAAAGGTCCGGAGTGTCTTTATTCGTGTGTTGGGTCTTCACCCACATGTCGCAAATTCACAAGGTTGGGCTTTCATATGTCACGTGTTTCTCCCATACATTCAGCCCGCCCACACGTGAAGGGGGAGTATTGAGACTAAAATGTCCCACATTGATTGAAAACAATAGTTAAGTCCACTTTATAAGGTCTTAGGCAATCCTCATCTTGTAAGCTAGCTTTTGAGGTTGAGTTAGGCCCAAGCCAAGTAAGTGGACTTAGCCCAATCCATGTGGTGAATTCTAATATGCACAAATCAGAATTCTTAACTTGAACCCATATTTAATTTATTTATTTATTTTAAAACCCAAACCATCTTATTATCAAGTTTGAATTGTACAAAACAAATAGGAGTATTTCTTCGTCAATTGAACCATACTCTTACGTACTAATAAAAGTTATACGATAAATACAGTCTAACTAAACAAGTTACTACTTACTAGGAAAATTTGCCCGGCTTTGATATGTTTTGTTTCTAAACTCTTCAATTATGAAAAGAACACATGGTCTAGTATATTTTTCTCAAATACGGCATTAGAAAAACATAAAAACACATATCATATTAATTATTTCTAAATATTTTTTTTATGGCAATCATGTTCTTTGGTTAATGTTGAAAATAAACATAAACATAGTACTTTCAAACTTAAATTACAAAATTGCAAGCGCTTTTAAAATGACAATATAATTAGGCAAGCTCACCCTAATTATATAAATATTAAATGGCCGTATATATTTCTAATTTTTTTCTTTCAGAGATATGATACTGCATTCTTAGTTTTACTTTTAGTCAAAAACACAAAAAAAAAAAGGTTTGGATCAGCTTGAAATTTATGTACCCTTTATTTATTGCTATTTTTAGAGGGATTCCCGCGTTTCCCTCCACTTTTTTCTCACCTAGTGCAAAACTACAAACCCAACGTGCATACATCAACCATTTTGCGATCTCCCTACAATTTCAATCAATTTTTCATAATTATTTTCACACCTTGATGAATAAAAACTACATTCTTCAATCCTTCTTCTTGATTTGATGATTGCCTTATCCATTTCAGCATCATCATGTAATTAAGCTGATAATTAATCTCCCTTAATTATCCCTCTCCTCTTCAAATTCATCACAATTTTACCAATCAACCAAAAACACAATTTACTCAAGTTTTGACATCATTCCTTGTTGATCATCACCTTTTGATGAATAGATGGATCCGGCGGAGCTACGTCGGGTGTTTGCAATGTTCGATCGAAATGGCGACGGTAGAATTAGCCGTAAGGAACTAAGCCAATCTCTTGAAAAATTAGGGATTCACATACCTGAAAAGGAGCTGATTCAAATGATTGAGAAGATCGACGCTAATCGCGACGGATACGTGGATGTGGATGAGTTTGGGACTCTTTATGCGGCGATCATGGAGGATGACGATAGAAGAGACGAGGATGAAGATATGCGGGAAGCATTCAATGTATTCGACCAAAACGGCGACGGATTCATCACCTTCGAGGAATTGAGATCGGTTCTATCATCCCTAGGGTTGAAACAGGGGCGGGCGATTGAGGATTGTAAGAGGATGATTATGAAAGTGGATGTCGACGGCGACGGAAGGGTTAACTTTGATGAGTTCCGGCAGATGATGAAGGGCGGTGGATTTGCATCGTTGAGTTCGTGAAAATTGATTCCCCCTCACATTCAAATACTTTTTTCTTTTTCTTTTCCCCCCTTTTTTTTTTTTAACAGTTATGGATCTGAAATTCATGTCAATTTCTTTTATTATTGAATTCGTGTTATTTAACATGAATTGTAAATGATTTGTGTGTAATGAGATGTTATTGCAATTTTTTTCATTCATATTCTTGTAATTATGATATTTTCTCGTAGCTTTGGTAAATTGTAGTAAAATTGTGTGAGCTTCTTTGAAAAATATGTGAGCTGTTTCTTAAAAATGTCAACATATATGAGTGAGATTGATATAAGATTACTTTTTAGTTTGTTGTGTAATTATGCATGTTGATATCACAAAGACTAATTTGATTACAACTAATAATTGAAATATCAAATCATCAACAAATGGAACAAGAAGAGATTAATAATGATATATCGAAACCTTAATTTGATTTAAACTCAAGAGAGTATTTCTTACCTCATTTCAATTTTATTGCTTGAAAGTTTTTATTTATTTAATTATTTAAAGAAGGTTTCTTCAATAAACTACAATGTCACATAATAAAGTAATGATGTAACCCAATAACTAATTTACTTTGCAAGTATATTACATGTCTCCTAACAAAGTAAATATTTGCTCTCACTAATGACTATTGTAGTAAATTACTAGTATTTGGTAGTTATCTATTATTCAAAATTCTTTATACTTTGGACAGTGATTTTTTATCTAATGATTAATGATTAATAGATGAATATATTTATATGTCTCAATTTGGATGTAAAAGTCATTGGTGAAATTAAAAGCCATTACAATACTAAAAGCGAAAACATTCTATAATATTTGTAAGATTTTTTGGAATAAAGCCTATTTATTAGTAGCGAGATCGAAATTAACATAAATTCAGATGGATCTTTCTCACATCATAGAATCAAAATAAAATCTGTTTAAGCTCATAAATACTCTACTGAAAAAATGTATAATTAATCTTTGGGCTAAACCAAAAATTGCAAGTAAATTACAGGGCCCATATTTTAATATCACAAATATTTCCGTTTTCCAGGTCAGGCCCATGAGGAAACCTTACAGCCCAAAGCCAAATGTCCTTTACAAAGTTGAGCTTCGCTTCAGTTATTCAAGCTGCAGCGTCATATCGGAGAAGGAAATCAAAGGAAAAATGGCGGTGAGAAATTTAGCACGTAAATCCCAATATCTCAAACTTATCTTTCCCGATTCTCCGACCCTCATGCCCTTGCTCTCTCAAACCCGTTCCTTGGTTCTAGACACCAGGTAAATTTCCCCCCTTTTTGTTCTCATTTTTATGTATCAATACAAGAGATATAAAATGCTGGATCAGATTATACCCTTTTCTATTTGAGAGAAAAGATGACTAATTTTTCTGTTTTGGACATTGATTTTGACTACTATCTAATTTAACTGTAGTTTTTCTCATGTACGGATATGCAAGATTATTGGGGGATGGTATCCCAGTGGCTGTTGAGAAATGTCTGCATTGTGGAATAGGAGGGCAAATATGTAATACTGGAGGTGTTTCTTGGATCCATTCGGGTCGGGTTTCTAGAAATGTGGAGCCTGTTGTGGAGCAAAGTGGAAGTAATAATAATAATGCCGTGGACTGTGGTTCGGATGAGGTTAAGGTGAAGAAGAGGAAGAAACTGAAAGGAAAGAGAGCAGTGGTGAGGTGGTTGAAGTTTTTCAGGTGGAAAAAGAAGAAAGATTATGAAAGAATGGCAGCAGAAGAAAAAATCCTCTATAAATTGATGAAGGTAGTAAACTTATTCCTAGTATGCAAATAATTGTTTTGATTTTACCACTTTATTTAGCGTTTGACGAGTTTCAATGGTCAAATCTTACAAGCTAATTTGTTTAAATAAGAATCATTTTAGCATCAAGTTATTAAAAATCTTACACTTAGAAAAATGACAAGAAATAATTGAAGTTTGTTAACATTGATTCTATTTTTAAGGTAAGGAGACCAAGAATAGTGGGTGGGTCTGGCTTAATAATTATTCATTTGGGGTGTAATTTCTTGTATTTGATACATCCAAAAGTAGCATTTAGCATCAAGGTATAGGTTGGTAATTGGTATCATTGAATTGGGATCTTATATTGGTGGAAAGCAGGTCACACCTGGATCTTCTTATGCATTTGACTGATTAAAATACGAAGAAGATCCATTCTTTTAAATAATATTATTTCAAAAATTCTTATTGGTTGATTTCGTGTTTCAACAAGGCTCGAAGAAAAGAGGAAAGACTACTTGAAGCTCTTAAAAAGATTGAGCCTAAAGAGTCATCAGAAACTATGCACGATCCTGAAATATTGACACCCGAAGAACACTTCTACTTTCTGAAGATGGGTGAGAAATCCAAAAATTATGTCCCCATTGGAAGACGTGGCATATATCAAGGTGTGATATTGAACATGCACTTGCACTGGAAGAAGCACCAAACTCTAAAAGTTATAGTAAAGACATTCACTCCAGAGGAAGTGAAAGAGATTGCTTCGGAGCTAGCAAGATTAAGTGGAGGGATTGTGCTCGATATTCAAGAAGACGACACCATTATTATGTACAGAGGGAAGAACTACTCTCAGCCTCCAACCGAGATTATGTCTCCCAGGACAACTCTTCCAAGAAAGAAGGTCATGTTAATCCTATTCTTTCTTTCTATGTCGGGTTCTTGGGTTTTAGTGAGTAAAACAATAAAACAATGTTTTTTCTTTATCAAATGACAATATTTTCCTCACTAAATTCCATGTTTAGCCTCTGTTTAAGAATATCCTAATTGTTAATTCCAAGAAGCTAATACCGATTTGTTTGTGCTTTTGGTTTCTGATATCCTTGCGTGCAGGCTTTAGACAAATCCAAATACAGGGATGCTCTTAGAGCTGTTAAGAAATATATCCCGAGACTTGAGCAGGACCTTGAGCTAATACAAGCTCAGGCTGAAAGTAAAGCTAGCACGACTGAAGAAAAACAACCAACTGATGCTTCTAGTGTTGATTCTGGAAGCCTTTCTAATCAAGATTTTGAAGGGTCTGAAAGGCTGAAAGAAATATTGGCTAAAAGTGATATAAACGATGATGATGATGATGATTCAATGATGGATTCAGACATTGATTCAGATTCTGAAGCTCTGTCGGATATTTTTGAGACACACTCGGACACTGAAAATGAGGAGAAAGTTGAAAGAACTCTCTACTTAGACGCGTTTGATAAGATCCCAGTGAAGAGTGATGGAGAGCAAGAAGATTTTGAAGAACATTTGCGGCGAATATCTGCTGATTCCAGAAAAGAGAAATCATCTGACAAAGATTTAGAGTTAGCGGAGTTTGATGAGGTTGACAGAATGGTTTTACGAGCTACTTCACTTTTGAAGAAGAAAAAGAAATAAAAAGCTGTATCACAGTATGAATACCAAGGGAAAATTGTAGCTACACTTCGGGTTCTTTAACAAATTCTTCTTCGAATGTATTCTACTCGAAGTGGACTGAATATGTTTTTGAGATCATAGAGGTAGGGGTATAAACAAGTTGATTTTAGTCGAACAATATGATGTTTAAATTTGGTTTGATTTTCTTATCTTGTATGAGATATGTTTGACCTTGGTTTGCTTTTAAATTAACCGAGCTCAAACAACATTTGAGCCGAACACGAGTCGAGCTCGAGTAGTTCGGTATCTTTTATTTAAATTTTATAATTTTTAGTTTATGAAGCTGAGGTTGGAACGACTTTCAAAAGCTATAAAAAAATTGAAAGCTATTCAAAACTTTTTATGTAATGAATTGAGTTAAAAAGTTTACCGGTTGAATTAGAGTAAGTATTGAGTTATTTTGTTTGATTTTGAACCCTACCTGAAGGGTTTCCTATTTATCGAGCTGCAATATCTGCTGATAAGGATGTTGTACATAACTCTGGATGAAGCAAAGTTATTGGTCAAAGCATTTGGATTGAGGAATCTAAAATAAAGACAGGTTCAATAACAAATCCACAACACTTCATAGGATTGTTTTGATTTTGTATGAACTTCAAAGTAAGTTTATCATTTGAGATTGGCATTGCAACAAAAACGTTAGCATTTGGATTTCAACTTTCCTTCTATACAACAACTTCCAGCATCACTGAAATATTAAAATCAGACTCGTTCTGATCGAGAAGAAACTACTAAGTAACACATTTTGTAATGAAACTAACTTTGAGCTTATATATACAAGGAGTATTAATGTTGCAGAAGCAGAAAGACGATATTCTACAGTTACCTATGAGTTGTAAAACGTTAGCGATTCATCTTCTGCTTTTCTCACATTTTGTACAACTGAAAGAACTTTTGAAGACAATTGCTCTGTTTGCTTCTCCACGTTCTCCAGAAGATAAATCAATTTCTCTCTATATACTCTGCATAGCTCTTCCTGTCGATGCACTTCTCGAGTTAGTTCTTCGATTTTCTTTTCCTTGTCGTGCTACACCAACGAATGAGAAGAAAATGAAATTCTCAGAAGTCAGAAACTTAATATGAATGTATAGAAGAAAAAAAAATGATTTTCATTAATTGGCAAATTACTTGAAACACAAAAAAATAAAAACCGCAAGGGATTAAGTCTAATCTAAGACCTGAATACACTTGGGAAACCAAATTTTTTTTTACTTGAAACCAACAACAGTACCTTGCTAGGATTATTTATGTGCTCAAGATGCAAAAATGAATTCAAATCTCTTAGGGCTTCATTTGGATTGAAAGATTTGGATCAAAGTATCTCAAATTCACAATATCAAAATGCATAACAATTGTTTGGATCATTTTGAACTGATTAGATTTGATCACCACTTCGTAATATTCTTTAAGCAAAGTGAATTAAATTCACATAATATTGGAGTCATTTAAAATTATTAATCATAATCCTTATTCAAATCCAGATCTCTAGATCCAAATAAAGCCTTAGATTTTATGTTGTCCCATAATAGGATTGGGAAATCTAGAACTTAGGAAAACACACACTTCGTTTCAATAGTGGATCGAGGGTAAATAACTTTTCTAATTCTAGTTCGTCTACTCTCTCTTCTTGTTTCTTCAGTTATCTACTAACAGCATCCATGAACATCCTTAAAATTAATATTTCTTGGTCCAACTCAACCTTGATATCTTTACTACTATTAAACCCGTAATTCTTCGGCTTTCTCAACTTTCCAACCATAAAACTTACAACATTCAGAAAAAGAATATAACAGGGGCAAGGAAAATTAAAAAGAAGAAAAATGAAACATTCTGAAATGCAACAGTCCTTTTCCCAGAAAATGCCCTCTTCATATTTAGAGTAAAAAAAGAAATAATAGACAACTTGAAGATTATGATCATCAAATTAATAGCATAAGTTGAAAAAGGCTTACCACATTTGAAAAGTCACGATTAGTGACAATTAGAGGATGGTTATGATCCTTTTCAAATCTTGTAACCACCCACTTCCCAGACTTCTCCAGCTTAAACAGTATTGTTGCCTTGCAACCTTCACGTGCACTTGGCCGTGGCTTCCTTTCTGGCCCAATTTTGCCTCTTGTATTAGGAGAAAATCCCTGTTTGTTACATCCAAGACGACGAGCAAGAGTTCTACCATCAATCTCAGAACGACGACGTTGCATAATGCGCACCATGAATCCTTCTCTCCTGGCATAATCGTTATAAAATTTTCTAGCATCATCTTCTGAGTCAAATTCCATGCCCACATATGGTTCAAGAACTTCAGTTCCTTCCACCTGATTTGCGTTGTCATCAGCTTCAACAATATCATCCTCTTCTAGGTCCTCAGAGTTCCACTTACCTCCTTCCAGCTCACCAGCATTTCCTTGTCCTACTTCAAGTTGATAAGAAGCCAAAGTTACCAACTCGAATCAGGTGAACGAAGATAATGATTTACCTTTTAGGCTGAGAAGTTTAATTGTGGAGACATTATTTGTGAATTAGGAAATATTTCTAGTCTGTAGCAAAAAGTAAATATTTTATTTTAATTTGTATCTACAGGGGTGTCACCAGATATAAAAATATCAATGATGTGGTTAGTTTGAGGAAATATTTAGATGTTTGACCATAAGACAGGCTATCAATTTTCCTTTGAAGTTTTTTGATAGGAATAGAATGACAATCAAGACAAAATTTGGATGATGATTATTCCCTAGTAAAATATATAATGTGATGTTTTTTATAGTAGTAGGAAAAAGAAGAAATTAATTTCCAACTATTCTCCTTTCGTCGTCTCAGATACAAACAGACCTCCCTTTCAGAACTATATAAATAAATTTCTGGCAGCTAAATGATTATTGATCATTAGTTCTGGCTAAATTTTTGGCGTTTGTTATGAATGTTTTACTGATCTTTTCTGTTTTAAACTTATTGTTTGCTCACATTCATGGTCCCTAACACAATAACAAGTCATATCTATATTCATATGTATTTGCAATTATTAATTTCTATTTTCAATATCAATGAATCTATAATCAAGCAAAATCAACCACAAAAGATAACAAATCTAATGTTCACCATTTCCTTTCTTACTATCAAGTTCAAATAATGTAATGAAATCCAAATAGTCGTAATGAACAAAATACTTCTTACTATTCAATGAACTCTCCATGCTGAGAAGCCCGATCATACAAGCCACAGATTCATAACTATAGGGCTGCATAGAAGCAAAAACATGAAGACAGAAAAAGGAAAACTAATCAAAAGGAACATGATATAAAAGCATTAAAGCTGAATACATTAAATTACTGTAAGAAAATCTTCCCTTAAAACTTAAGTCAACATCCAGAGAAATTACAGTCATGGTAGTAATGCGTATTAACAAATTATAACTCCAATGATCCCTGGATAATTTTTAAAATTTATGCTTTCTTCAGCTGCTTTTCCATACATCATCACGACAAGCAGGTGACAGGTCCACTTCAGAAGCAGTTCATACAACTGAATGAATACCATATACTATATTTTACAGCTCCATTTCTATCTTCCCTATCCTAAGGTGTAGAGACTATAATCACGTGTCTATCTCTGTACATACATAAACAAATACAGCTGGAATTACGAATGTTTTGATTCTAGATCATAGAAATTTTCTACGGCATCCTTAGAATAAGTAAACTCACAAGAAATTAACTATACACATTAAAATTATTAAAAATTACCGGATTCAACAAGCTAGAGAAGAGTATAAGAACAACTTCGCTGCAGCTGGGGCCGCTGCCGCTGCGGCGCCGCTGGTGTAGAGCTGTGAACGATTTGAGAAAATCGAGAGAGGATACTGAGCTTTCAGATTTGGAAAGAATTAGAACTTAAAACAGAGGTATTCGCCTCATGTATTGGAACTCAATTAAACCCAAGTTTTATGGAGGCCCAAATAGAACAACTAAAATTAGGCTCTTGAATATCAATTTATTGGGCCGATATTCCCTAATGGATCCACATGGGCCCATAATAGAAAATAAGTTTTTCTATTTTTATTTTAAAAATAATTTAATCGAATGATTATAAAAAATGGACAAAAATTTGTCCTTAAACAAAAAGGAATATTATTATAAGATTCAAGTTTCTCTGTACTTTTTGTGTGACAGACATATTTTGTTGTAGTTAAGTGATAAAATATTGTAAATGTTGTTAGTCGGGAAAAAATATTTTACGTCCTTTAACATTTTCGGGACACATAGTTTTTTGATGAGCAAAATACATTCTTTATTTTTTTTGTATTAGCAATTTCAATTCACTTTCCCGCAAATTTGGTCCACTTTTTCATAATTCCAATCCCTATTTCGCCGAAAATTACTTCGATGTTTAAATATTGCCAACTATGCAAACAATTTGTACAGATGAACGTCATTGCATTTTTTTTGTAAGGGTAAATAATTTTACAACGTTTACAATTTCTGAACATTGTGATGAATTCCGGCGAAATAAAGACTGAAATTAAGGTCAAGTGGGATACACAAAAGATATAGGATGTAATTTGCTCATCAAAAAATAAAAGATTCTAAACACGCTGACATGTAGAAGTTAAATGACCTAAAATACTTTTTTCCGATCGTTAGTCGCTCTTTGCAATAACTTATTGTAGTGAATTTAATGATGTATCTCATTGTCTGCTAACAAATAGTTTATATCATACACCTTTTAAATGGTATTTGCTCAATATTAATGCTAACTTTTTGAGTTAGTTGTTCAAAATCTTGGAGCTTCTTTGATTTGGTGAGAATATTATCAAAATATTTTAGAAAAATGTGTAAATTGCTCCAATTAATTTAGAAAAAATATGACGAATGAGACAGTGATGATATGAAATATATAATTTATGAAAATAGATTGGATGCAAATCTATATGATCGATCTAAGGTTTGAAAATATAATACTCCATAATTACTTTATTTAAAGAAATATTTTTTAAAAAGATTGAATTGAAATTAATAATGATTAATTTTTTTAGAAACGTTCTTGAAAAAGATTGAAGTGTATTTGTCTGGTCTTCTGAAAATTTGTCAAAGAATCTATACGAGTTCGAAATATACAACTTGGGTTAGGTGTATGCAGAAAATAAAGTTCTTATAAATGTAAATGAATAAGAATTGATAAAAGAAGTATACAAATGATATGTTTAATTAGAGAAGAGAGCATCCATCCACCTTGCATTGTTCAGTACGTAGTTGTTGTTTTGAAGCTGATACAAATTCTGCAATAACTTAAAGTTTGTCTATACAAACACGGCCTACTTAAGAAAAGAAAAAAAACTGTAAATAATATTTTTAATACTGCTGAGTGCTGATGAGCCTATGATCTTGAAATCTTTAAAGCTTCAGCTTCTGCTTTTCTCACATTTTGAACAACTGCAAGAACTTTTGAAGACAAATTCCCAGCTTGTTTCTCAACATTTTCAAGAACACTAACCAATTTCTCTCTATACTCCGCGTATATTTCTTCCTGTCGTTGCAGCTCTCGTGTCAGTTCTTGTATCTTCTTCTCCTTCTCATGCTACATCAACAAAACCACCATAATGTAAGAGATTTTTTAGAATTTGTTTCTCAAATTTTTAAACAAAAGCTTAGACCTTTATGCACTTTTTTTTTTGGTTCTTAAAAGCATATATAAATTTCGAAACACATACCACATTCGTACATTCACCACCATTGACAGTTAAGGAATGATTATGATCCTTAGAAAATCTTGAAACCATCCATTTCCCAGAAGTCTCGAGCTTAAATAGTATTGTTGCCTTGCAACCTTCGCGTGAACTTGGCCTACTCTTTTTCTCTAGTTCGTTTTTGCCTTTTGTAGCAGGAGAAGAGCTCCGTTTGTTACACCCCATTCGAATGGCAGTAGTTTTACCGTTGACATCAGAAGAACGGCTAGGCATAACACGTACAACAAATCCTAACCTTTTGGCGTAATCCTTGTAGAATTTTCTTGCATCCTCTTCTGAATCAAATTCCATGCCTATGAATGGTTCGAGTACATCACCTTTTTTTACATGATTTGTACTGTCCTTAGCTACAACAAAATTGTCTTGTTTTGGATCATCGGAGTTCCAGTCGCCTCCTTTGGATTCAAGTGCATTTCCTTGTCCCACTGCAAGTAATTGGTAACAAGCCATAACTAACATGTTATAGATCACAGACAAGACTATATAGCAAGTCTATGCATGCGTAAAGTATTAATGACAATGCATTTAGAGCCATTTCTTATATTTATTTCACAAAAATATGGACAATTTCAAAGAAAACATCAAGAGGAAACAGAACCTTATTTTATTCTACAACTTTTTGAATTGAAACTCATACCGCTAAAATTAGTAACCAAATGCATGCATCAACACAGAGAAAATCATCATAACCTATATAACTCGACATTACACATAAAAATCAATAAATGGCAAATCCCAAATGGCAGAACATTACCTAGCTTCTTCAAGAAAGAGCTGCATTGCTGTAAAATTTTCAAATTTAATTGCTCTTTTCAGTTTTTAGAACTTATGATTTGATACTTAACTCCTGCAATTTGTTCAAATTAAAAGACCCATTCTTGAGGGAATACATAGGATTATTATCAACATCTGTTAACCAATTTCTTGTAGTTAATTGAAATAAATAATAATGCAAACCAATTTTCAAGAATTCACAATCCAAAAAACATTTATAAGCCCATTAACATCATCATGCAGATTCTACGCTGCATATGCTCATAAGAAGTAAATACAAAAGGAAAAAGATGAAGCAGAGAAATTCTTACTTGTTGATATGATGAGAAGAAAAATGAAGATGTTAGAAATTCCAAAGTGGTAGAGTGATTAATTAGTTATATCCTGTTGCCTTTTTAAGCTAAATAAATTCCGCAGTATATGCTCACCCACAAGTGCTTCTAACTTCCTACATTTTACTAAATTTTGTTATTAAATTCAAGGTACAAATTGAATCGTATAATATGATATATCAATTTGACTGATGTGTACTACTTAGTTCTAAATATATACGTGTACATTACATTAATTTATTGCACAATTTGTTAGTCCAATATGGTGGAGAGGTGGTGTAAATTTGTTACTACAGAATTCTTGTATATTCCCTGAAATGCTAATATGCATTAGGCCTTGTTTGGATTACAATCTAAACAATACATATTGGTAATTTACATATTTGTTCATGTCCATAATTAATCTATAATTAGTGTCTTAACCTACATATAAGCCTAAACTAACTCAACACAAAACGATTTAGACTAGTGGCCATCTCATTCTAGTCTTGCGGAGCGGGTCCTTTGTAAGCTCGTGACATTCTTTGACCTTGTTGTTGAACATCACTAGTTTTTTTATAGAAACTTAGGAGAATGAATGGAAGAGCTAAAAACAAGGGTAATCTCAAGAATAGTACTCTATTTATTTTTCTTATGAAATTCAAGCTAAACTAGTACGGCTGTCAATGAGTCGGATTCGGGTCGGATCGGGGTTTATATTTCTCAACTCCTTCGAATCTTCGTCGGATTCGGTCAGATATCGGATCTTTTCCGGATTCAATAAAAACTTCATTTTTAAAATTTACACCAATATTTTTTCCTAAAACAAGTTTGAAAACTTTACGGTTTTATTTAATTTAGCTCAGATGTTCAAAGTTTCTTAACTATTATTCAAATTTTTGGATGAAAATATGCATAAAAATGTACTAATATTAATAAAACATTATATATATATATATATATATAATACTTTTATTTATTGTCGGTGATGGATCTCTAATAGATCGGATCGACCTAAATTCATATTCGCTCCACGTATTTCGAATTCAAAACTATATAATCGGATCAGATCCATCGAATCTCTAATCAGACCAAAATTCTATTAAATCGGATCGAGTTCGGATCGGACTTGGATTGAAATTTGCCCCATTGACAACCCTATAGAATCTATAGCAATTGGGTTGAGGGATTAGATTTAGAAAATTGGGTTTGATTTGATCTTTATTATTGGAGGTAAATTAGCAAAACCAACAAAATAGAAGGTCCATGAGTTTAGGTTTAGTATGTTCTTCTTGTGAAGCCAAGTCATAATCATTCTTTAATTGGTAATGTTAGGAAAAAAAAACCCAAATGCTCATCCCAAAGTACTAAGATTTATCAAATACTCAAAATGTCGAATACATGATAAGTTCAACGGGATTCGAACAATGAAAATAAAATTTTGAAATCCATAATCTATTCCAAAACTGTCCGAAACTCCTTCTCAAGCTCATCTTGTTTCAATTTTATAGTACTATAAGTTTATACAATTAAATTATAGAAATTTCATAGAGTAAACATTTTTTTTTTGGTACAATAGAGTGAACATTATTGTTCCGCTGCTAGTCTTAGATATTTTATGCGTACATATAATCTCAAAGATATTAATTAGCATTCAACTTATTTAAGGCTATCTTTGACCCAAAATGATATATACTCGTCTCTTCAAAATTGATTACAATGAATAACCTAAATCTCTCATTTGAAAAATTGTTAATAGAATTACATATGCTTTTTTTATTTTTTATTATCTATTTTAGCTTGTTCTTCTCGGTTTTTTTAATTTTAAAAAATTTAAACTTTTTCTCAACGTTATGAGAAGATGTAACATATTCTTCAAATATCTAATATGTAAAATAGATTTCAACACACTTTAATTATCTATTTTTAAATTTAATAACCTCTAATGCTCTTACGTGAACTCCGATCCAAAAAACCAATATTAAAACACATTCAAATCTATTTTAATAGTTTTAAACTCACAACGTAATACTTTTTCCCGAAATACTACTCCATTGACAACTTAGCTACAACTCATCCAAACAAGACGTAAAGTTTTGGCATATCCACGCCGTACAACAAAATGGCTATTAACTATTTAAATATAAAAGTCACTAAATGCGTGGGGAATTAATAAAAGGAATCCAGATCTGCAGCTGCAAGTCAAACACTACTGGGATTAGGGATGATGTGAATAATCCAAACTTGATTTAAATTTAGTATCGAATTTGAAATGAGTCATTTGCAAAAATGGCCTTTTGACATTTTTAATTTATTAAAATGGCTTTATGAATGTTGAATTTGCAAAACTAGCCTTCACTTAATTAGCATGTTAGTTAGTGTTATAATCAAATGAAAAATTGCAAAAAGAATCCCAATAAAATTGATAAAATTAAAATCAAACCCCATCCCATTAAATTTTAAAATTCAAAATTAAACCCCACTAAATTTAGAAATTACAAAATCAAGCCCCACTAATTATACCCCAATAAATTCGAAAATATAAAATAAACTCCCACTAGTCAAACTCCATTATATTCAAAAACTCAAAATATACACCAATAAATTCAAAAACATAAAATAAAACCCCACTAATCAAACCCCACTAAATTTAAAAACTCAAAATCAAACGCCAATAAATTAAAAAATATAAAATAAAACCCACTAATCAAAACCTACTAAATACTAAAACTCAAAAATAAAACCCTACTATATACCAAATCTCAAAATCAAAACCCACCCTTTCATTCTAAAAAAAATCTAGGGGAAGAATATCAACATTTATGGTTAGTATTCGATCTTCTATTGCATTTTGATTGAAAAAAAAGGGACAAAAAATTGAATTTTAGGCTATTTTAATTTTTTTATTTTTTTACTGTTTTGGTCTCCTAACTCCCGGAGACACCAAGAGACTAGGAGACCAATTAGTCTCCTGGTCTCCTGGAATTGTTTCAGTTCCAGGAGACAGAGACCGATTGGTCACCTAGTCTCCTAGTGTCTCCGGGGACCAAAACAGTAAAAACAAAAAAAAAAAAAATTTTGTAGCTACTTTGTGTGTTAATTTGACTTGTTTATTCATAGATATTAGGATGGTAAAATTGTTGTATATGTTCGGTACAATGGTGTGGAAGTCGATACACGACAACGATACCATACTTGCATACAGTGAAGTCATCATACCTGTTCCATCCAAGGATCAATGGAGGAGTTAGTGGTCTTATACGTGTTAGTGGTCCGTTTGGATCATAAATTGACCAAATTTCAACTTAATTACCCTAATTTTGATTTACGGAGGAGTTAGTGGTCCTATACATGTTAGTATTCCGTTTGGATCCTAAATTGACCAAATTTCAACAAATTTCCCTCAATTTTGATTCACGGAGGATTTAGTGCTCCTATATGTCTTAGTCTTCCGTTTGGATCCTAAATTGATCAAATTTCAATAAATTTTCCCCAATTTTGATTTACGGAGGAGTTAGAGGTCATATACGTTTTAGTCTTCCGTTTGGATCCTAAATTGACCAAATTTCCCCCAATTTTGATTTACGGAGGAGTTAGTGGTCCTATACATCTTAGTCTTCCGTTTGAATTCTAAATTGACCAAATTTCAATAAATTTCCCCCAATTTTGATTTACGGAGGAGTTAGTGGTCCTATACGTCTTAGTCTTCCGTTTGGATCCTAAATTGACCAATTTTCAACATAATTCCCCTAATTTTTTATTTACGGAGAAGTTAGTGGTCCTATACGTGTTAGTCTTCCGTGTGGATCCTAAGTTGACCAAATTTCCCCAAATTTTGGTTTGCGGAGGAGTTAATGGTCCTATACGTATTAGTCTTCCGTTTGGATCCTAAATTGATCAAATTTCAACATAGTCCCCCTAATTTTGATTTACGAAGGAGTTAGTGGTCATTTACGTGTTAGTCTTCCGTTATGATCCTATATTGACCAAATTTCAACATAATTTCCCTAATTTTGATTTACGGAGGAGTTAGTGGTCCCATACATGTTAATCTTCCGTTTGATCCTAAATTGACCAAATTTCAACAAATTTCCCCCAATTTTGATTTACGGAGGAGTTAATGATCCTATACGCGTTAGCATTTTTTCACCGGTTTAACAATTTTTTCACCGCTTTAAATATTTTTCACCGGTTTTGATTGATTTTAAGCCAATTTTTTTACCTACTTAACCATTTTTCATTGGTTTTCATCGATTTTGAGTAATTTTTCCATCGATTTACCATTCTTTCACCAGTTTAACCATTTTCACCGATTTTGAGCTATTTTTTCCCTATTTAACCATTTTTCAACGGTTTAATCATTTTTCACCGATTTTGATAAATTTTGAGTTATTTTTCACCGGTTTAACCATTTTCACCTTTTTAAATCGATTTTGAGCTATTTTTGCCATATTTAACCATTTTTCACCTATTTTAATAGAAACAAATAATAATAACACAATTGAAACTTGAATGAGATACGAATAATAATTTTACAAAACTAATAGTTTGGATGATACAAATTTTACAAAATCAATAATCCTTATTTTACAAAACCAACACAACACATATAAATCAAGGTAAAATGTGGCTCGTGGCGCGCTTAGGCCCCCTCTTGCATCCTCAGGCAATTCCTACAAAATTGCCATGAAAAGATATTAAATTACAAAAACTTTTTTACTGGAATTGTCCCCGGAGACGGTCGGAGACTCGGCCGTGCCACAACACCCTGTCATGGTGCCCAGTCTCCTGGTCCCCTGGACCCGGAGACCGTGCCAGGGTGTCCTGGCGCGGGCGAGTCGCCGGCTGTCTCCGGGCCACGGAGACCCGGCGATCCGGTCTTGATAGGGCATCCTAATACGGTCTCCGTGGTCCAGGGGACCGGTAGATGGGCACCTTGGCACGGACATGGCCGAGCCAATGCGCCTAGTCTCCCGGGCCCTTGGACCACGGAGACCGTGCCAGGGTGCCCTGGCATGGCCGAGTCGCCGGGTCTCCGACCGTCTCCGGGGATCCGGCGATAATTGCAATCTCTTTTACAGGAAAATTCGTATGAAATTCCTTCGTCCCCGCGTCTCCGGGATCCCGGAGACCGGGAGACTATTTCGTCCCCTCGTCTCCGGGATCCCGGAGACGGGGGGACAAAATAGTCTCCGGGATCCCGGAGACGAGGGGACGAGATAGTCTCCCGGTCTCCGGGATCCCAGAGACGCGGGGACGAAGGAATTTCATACGAAAAAAATTGAAAAAACTCACCACTTCGGCATTTTCTCTTCCGTTTGATGCTTCCGGCACTTCATTGATTATGTCCAAAGAAAGATTTTCACAAGAGATATTTGCCTCAGTAGCCTTACTCAAAAGGCTCTTTGCAAAAATGGCCTTCACATTTTTTTTTTTTTTTTTTTTTATGTTAAACTCAATTAAAATTAATTAAACATACCATTACTAATTAAATATACTTAAAATAAATTAATTAATGAACTGAAAATAACAAAAAAAAAAATTCACACCCCCAAACTTTTACAAATTCATTTTCACTCCCATTCACTTACAAATTTTATCTCTAAAATATTTTTCTCAAACATTCAAATTCCTAAAACTCATCTCCCAATTTCACAATAAAATCAAGCAATGGAAAGTGAAAAATACAAAAGTGTAAATGCACAGTTGTACTCCATTCTTTAATCTCTATCATTAATTAGCGAAGACTTTGTAAGTAAGTGTTCTTTCTCCTTGTTATTTCTTTATGAATTACGGGATTGCAAACATTGTGTGTGTAATGATAATTGAGTGATTGGTTTATTGAGTAATTATTTGTATGTATCTTGATCATTCAGGTTTTAGTTTCTGTTGGAAAAAGCAAATCAGAATTTTAGTATGATCTGTTTCTAATTCTTTACTTGGTATTTCTGATTGTGTTCAAAATTAAGACCCATTTAGTTTCACTTCTGTAAAATAAATTTTGCATTTGCTCCAAATAAGTTTTGGTTTGTTATATGAAGTCAAATTATAGGAACATCAATTTTACTGTGATTTGATTAAATACAATACACTGCATTTGAATTTAGTGAAAGATACAACTATGATGTTAGATGACTTAACCAAAGTAGATTCTCTTTCCATTCAATTTTTTTTTTTTCTAGAAAAAAAAAGGTTAAGTTCTGCTCCTCCACATTAAAATGAAATCAATTTGTTGTAGTAGGAATCAAAGATCAGGAGATTAAGTCTACCTGTAAGTTTATTATTAATATTATTAATATTATTATAAACTTCATAAAGTGGTCCTTTGATCTCCCCACTAACCAATGATTTTAATTCCACTAACCCATTATCTTGCCCCACTAACTTGAGCATAATGTGAGTCATAAAGTAAAAGACTCTACACCTTCTTAGTGTCTTTGATGGCAAGACACTATATATAGGTGAGCCATGTATAAGGTCCCTACACTCAACATTCTTCACTAAAATACACCATCTAAAGGAGGTTGCTAGAGTGTAGAAGAATCTTATACGCAACCGAATTTCTTTCAAACATCAATGGCTGGAGGTATGATGATTCATTCCGCATTTAGTTTTCATATATGCTATTTTGTTAAAAGTATATATGTATGTTCAAATATCATTGTGATATTCTATAAAGTATAACAGTTGGTATCAGAGCAGTTGATACCTCTGCCTTGATGTTTTTACTAAGTTTGAATTCTTCATTTCTATTAAAGTTTGTGATCAGCCAATTATACAGATAAGATCTTACCGGGATATTGAATTTCTATCAATTTCGGATTATGAACTGATTCGATCAGTTTTCTTGAATCATTATGAGTGAATTGTTTGCAATTTATTATTTACCTTTCATTTTGTGAGAGCATGTTTCTGGACGTTAAATTATCTGAAGGACATTTTTTTTTCTTTCAGAAATTTGAATATTTTTCTTTTACTGAACTACTGTCATGGTCAAGAAGAATTTGAATGGTTGTTGCGGTTTTGTCTATAAGGAATGTGCTAAAATGATAGTAATAATAATATTATTCAACACAGACTTTTGTCCTTTCATATTCTAGTGGGCAGTTAAGTTTCTTATGTGCATATTTATCTTGGCATCAAGAAAAGCTATACCGTATGTGTTTAGAGGAAAGCCAAAACATAATTATGCTCATATTTATTTTACTTTGAATATTGATTCAAGTCAAAGGCATAAGGCTAATTATTTGATTTAAATGGCTATATTACAACTTTGCATGAATTTCTCTGTTAGACAATTGAATCAGTGGACTTGGGACTTTGAGTTTGAAATTTGGGGTTTGTTTCTCGAGTATTCAATTTGGGATTTTACCAATTTATTTGGGCTTTGTAGTTTGGATCTTTAATGTTAGCCCAATATGGTATTCAGTTTATTGCATACAGTTCTTAAGCAAATTTTTTTGGCCAAACAGTCCATTTGATGCGGTCATCAAATTATTCTAATATGTTTAGTTAGTATGTTTAAATCAAGTTTAATTATACATGCTATGTGGTGATGAATAATTTTAATGTTGTAATTTTGCTAAATTACATGTTTTGCATATTGTTATATTATGCAATATTCTATGTTTGAGAATTATTAAGTGAACAATTCTTATAAGGCTTATATATAATGTCTAGTGATCCATATAATATTATTTAATTGAGGAGTAGCCACATCATCTTCAATTGAATGAAATATATATTAAGTTTGGTTATGATGATCACATAAAGAAATAAAGACATTAATTGTAATTAATTATACTTAATATAACGAATTTTTATCCCACAGGAACTATTTGTTATATTTATATAGTTAATTAGGATAAATATCATATTATATTTCCTAATTTACCCACAGGGATTAGGAAAAGGAACATAATTTGGTAGTTTATCATAAAGAATATAGATGAATATCAACTTGCATTCATAATATATTGATTAATTATGAATCAAGTAAGCAATTTGATAGATCCATCATACAGCCCTAGTTGAATCTAATCGAATTAAAATTTTAGCCCACAGGCAAATTTTATGTCACTAGATTCAATTCTTCGATGTTTTGCATTGGTGAAACATGAATTTTTTAAACCTCAAATTTGAACATAAGCAATTTTAATTTTTATGCAGCATCACTACCTGTTAATTTTGCTGATATCAAATGTGATGTTCCTGAATTGAATGGTGATAACTATAAGATTTGGAAGGAGAGTATTCTTCTTCAATTAGGGTGGATGGACATTGATTACTATACGGAAGGATGAACCACCTACACTTACTGATGCTAGCACTCAAGCTGAAATTCAACTTTATGAACGCTGGGAGCGATCCAATCGCCTCAGTATGATGTTCATAAAGACAAAAATTTCTGCTAGCATACGTGGTTCAATTGGAGAGTGTGACGATGTTAAAAAGTTACTAAAGGCTATTGATGAACAATTTGAGTCATCAGATAAAGCTTTAGCTAGCACCCTTATGGCTAAGTTATCATCAATGAGGCTCACCGGTACTAAAGGTGTGCGTGAACACATCATGAAGATGCGGGACGTTGCGGCTCAACTAAAGGCTCTTGAGGTTGAGATGTCTGATTCTTTCCTTGTGCACTTTATATTGAATTCCCTTCCACAACAATATGGACCTTTCAAAATCTCCTATAACACACATAAAGATAAATGGTCTATCAATGAACTTTTGACCATGTGTGTTCAAGAGGAAGGAAGGTTGTCAATGGAATTTGGAGAAAGTGCATATATGGCAACACAAGGAAAGAGCGAGCAAGCCAAACAAAAGGGGAAGGCAAATGATAAGATACCTGCCCAACTTGACATCAAGAAGGAATCTAAGTGTTTCTTTTGTAAAAAGAAGGGACACATGAAGAAGGATTGTGTCAAATATAAGGCTTGGCTTGTCAAGAAAGGATTGTCTAAACCAAATGAAGTCAATGGAGAGTGAGCAGTGCATCTATCCAGACAATAGATGCGCTCACACACAGAGGCAATTGGAACATGCAAATTAGTTTAAAATTCTGGTTTTGGATTAAATATGGAAAGAACATTTTATATTTCAAGTTTTCAATAAAGTTGATTTATGTTTTCAAGACTTGTAATGTTAAGTTATTCCATTAAGTCTTGTAACGTTAAGTTATTCCATTAAGTTTTAAATGCAACTTTTGTTTTTTTACAAATCTTATCATATTAGAAATAGTACAATTTGTTATGGTCTTTTCAAATTTAAAGTGCAGGAAAATGTTTTTCATGATGCAATGCATGTTCTGATATTTTGTAAAAGGTTCCTCTATCTGGTGTACAAACTCCATTGTTCATCTTGCAATATTAGGATTGTGGAATCAAGATGTCAAATTTTTGAGAATGACTTGATCAGTGGGAGCTATCAAACAAGGAACGATGTTCCTGAATCTGATCATTTTGGAGCTTCCTCCTTAAGTGATAGATTGGTCATAATGTTGGAGCCGGACTGATCCTGAGATTTTTCATGGTGAGCATTTTTTGTTGTAAAGAAATCCATATACGGTTTAAAACAAGCATCCCATTCATGGTACTTTAAAATTCCATTGAGTAATTTCTTCATTAGGATTTGATGAAATTTCATGGAATAATTTATATACCATAAGGTTAGTGGGAGTAAGATATGATTTCTTGTTTTGTACATGGATGGCATTTTATTTACAACCAATGTTAAGGGTATGTTACATGAGGTGAACAATTTCTCTCTAAGAATTTTGATGTAAAAATATGGGTGAGACATCATGCGTCTTAGGACTGTCTCGGATAACCTATATCAATAAAAATTTAGAGAGAAAGTTAAGTTGATATCAAGTAATCCAGATATAGACCACTAAAGTGGTGATGTACATTTAAGTAATAACAAATTACATACTTATGTATAGACGGGCGGTAAATTTGGAAGTAATTTAGGTATCTAGATTCAAACTTTGTTGGAGATGTTAATTTTCATAGATTAACATCATGATATGTTGGCCGATAAAGTTGTATCCTTGACTGATATTTCCACTATAGATGCCGATTTTTCCCGTTTTAAGGCTACTTTGTATGGTGTATGGTTAAGTAGTTTCATATTGGGTTTTAGCATTGTGGATTTTGTGCTATGCCATAAAGAACGTACTATTTCAATTTAGATTTAGTCTTTATGGCTAAGAATCACAAAGGTAAAAGTCGAATTAATACATCGACATTAAGTACTTAGCCATTAAGAAACGTGTTAAGGATAATTCAGTGGTCATTAAAGCACGACAATACTGAATTGATGATTATTGATCCTTAGACTAAAGGCATGCAAATATTCAAATTTAAGGATCATATAAATGGGATTTTGTTCCATTAAGTATATGTACGTATAAGGTTTCAGTGAAACTCTTATAAAGTGATGATATTTCTCATATTCAGGTGCACATTAAGTTCATTTGAGAAAATCATCTGGAGGACCTAGAATAAACATAAGGTTTATTCATTAAGAAATGTTGGGCTACTATTGAAGAAATAAAATGCATTGTAATACATGGAAGATAATACTCGTTCTAAGAGGACCTATCGCCATGATTCGTGTATTTTATTTCTATAAGTGTTTATGGGATTTAGATATCATTATTCGGACCAAGTGGGAGAATGTAAGTTTATTATTAATATTATTAATATTATTATAAACTTCATAAAGTGGTCCTTTGATCTCCCCACTAACCAATGATTTTAATTCCACTAACCCATTATCTTGCCCCACTAACTTGAGCATAATGTGAGTCATAAAGTAAAAGACTCTACACCTTCTTAGTGTCTTTGATGGCAAGACACTATATATAGGTGAGCCATGTATAAGGTCCTTACACTCAACATTCTTCACTAAAATACACCATCTAAAGGAGGTTGCTAGAGTGTAGAAGAATCTTATACGCAACCGAATTTCTTTCAAACATCAATGGCTGGAGGTATGATGATTCATTCCGCATTTAGTTTTCATATATGCTATTTTGTTAAAAGTATATATGTATGTTCAAATATCATTGTGATATTCTATAAAGTCTAACACTACCAACTTTATATGATCAAGCAATTAGATGTTCTTTTCTATAATGAATTATGATAAAACATTGATGCTCGTAAATGCATTAGATTTCAATGAATAATTTATCGGCCTTATATTTCTTCCTCGATTGAGAAACTGCAAGTCCCAGCAGGAAAATGGCGGCGGAAGGAGAGATTAATCACCCGTATATTCCAAGGGATTTGAAATTGCCTGGTTTTGTGCCTGGATTCCTTTCTCCATCAACTAGGCTAGCCTATTTTGGCATCCCTTCTCTTTTGGTCGTATCCTTCACGTGGATTTTATCCGGTACGGTATTCCTTCAGCAATTACTTTAATACTATGATAATAACTTCATGTTTCAAATGGCATTCCATGGCACTTGCAGTAATTTTTGTTACAAAATGTGAGGTTTATTTCTCAGGATCTCAATTCTTCATCTTTATTTTATTAAAACCAGGGAGGATTCATAAGATCTCAAAAGTTGATAGAATACTTATGTGCTGGTGGATACTTACGGGGTTGGCTCATATTATATATCTTCGAAGGATATTACGTTTTTTCTCCAGAATTTTACAAAGTAAATACTCCTCATTTCCTTGCTGAAGTTTGTAAGTTGTTGTTGATCTACTAGTCTTCCATCATTTCATATATAGAGCAGTTGGGACCTTTTGTGGTTGTTATATATAGAAATGAAAATTGGCAGGGAAAGAATATAGCAAAGGCGATTCAAGATTTGCCGCACGGGAATCTGGTGTAGTCTCTGTTGAAATAACTATGGTTGTATTAGGCCCGGCTTGTCTCCTTGCAGTGTAAGTATAAATGTGGGTTTTTACCCATCAGTCACCCGACCCAACTCATCCTATCTCTATCTTTTACTATTTCTGTATTTATATAAGTTACTTCGTTAATATGTGTAATACATTAAACTGTATCCATTTTATAAAGATTGTGGTGCATGTTTTGGAAAAAGGCAATGGACTTACATGGCCTAACCCCAACCCGACCCATTTATTACCTGATCCCATTGAAAACAATCAATATCTAATCCCATTGGCAGGTATGCTATAGCAACGAAGAAGACGTATAGGTATATACTTCAATTGGCTCTCTCTTTGGGGCAGCTTTATGGAACTGCTGTGTTTTTCATTACGTCTACGCTAGAGGGAAACAACATTGCAGCGAGTGCGTATCATTTTTATGTATACTATGTTTTTGCTAATGGGTGGTGGATCCTGATACCAACGATTATTTTCATCCGCTGCTGGAAGAAGATATGTTCAGCTTGCTTGTCTCAAGAACAGAACAAGACCAGAAGGTCCAAAACCGGTTGAGTTCGAATAAATCTATGCTTGCTTTATTGATGTCTGTATTTATGTTAAACTTGATGATTCAATGACAAACATTGGCATTCAAATGAAAATTTTAATGTTGATTGTTCTAAAAATATTTCATATGGTTCTTCTTATTAGAATTGTCTACTGTTTTTCTAGCTAGCAATTACATGTTTTCGCTTTTCCTTGCAGCTTTCTTCATTATGTTATTTGAAGGTCTTCTTTTTACAAATTTTTTATATATGAAATCATTCACGAAAGCAGCAAAATTGTAGATTTGGTTCGTTGATTTCCGACACGCACCAACAAAAATAGTGTTTTTTTCCCTTTCAGATTGACGATTGATTATTGAAGTCTTTATTCTATCATATTTCTTTTTATCATGGATCAGACTTATTTAGTAGAAACATTTTGTCGAGTAATTACTATTATAGTCATCTGTCTTTAAAAAAGGACAATATTTTCTAATTCGACTAAGCTTATGCTATTATGTGCTTTTGGTCATCTATCTCTTAAACCAGACAAATTTGTTATACTTCAGCTAAGGTATGCTGTTATGCGCATGCTGCGTTAGATTTATATGCCACAAGTTCACCGGAATTTGCTGTCTAAAACTAAACATATGAAGCGTCGATTAAATTTGTATGGTTTACTAGATAAAGTCCAAAAGTAGTCAGTAAATGAGTGAATTGCCACAAAAAGCAGAAAAGAAACACTAAAAGTGAACCTCTATACATTAAAGGTGTTGGAGCTCAATTCCTTTTTGATAATATATATTAATATTAAATGTATTGGGCTCTATCTCACATGATTGTTCATGTTACAAGCTAAAAGTTAATGGACTAAATATGTAAATTAGCCATATAAATCCATCCTAAATTCAGTATAGGTAGACTTCTCCCAATTCACAACATGTTTACTGTAGCAGTTTCAATAACAGTGAACACCACCAGATTCGACAAAATCAATATACCACCTCAGCTTCAATGAAAATTGCAATTGATACTCAAAACAATCATGTGATTATTGCAACAAGATACAGTAAAGTACATGTTCAATATCTAATTGCATAAAAAAACAAAAGATGAAATATTCTTTCAAACAAAAAGTGGTTCCACAATCTGAACATACGGAAAAGTGAACCTCTATTATCTCACCAACCGTATTTTGCTTGTGTTTGAGCTTTAGTTTGGAACCCTTGAGAACGTCGCTCAGCAAGCTCCGTCTCTTTTTGTTTGAGGTCAAAATACAAAGAGCCAATTTGATGCTTCCTTTTATGCAACTTTGTAGGCTTGCCCTTGCTTGAAGTGGGCTGCAACAAGAAGGCAAAATGCAGATATAAGATGCTACCCAAACAAACAGTTGATATCACTCAAACAGATGTCTTCTTACCAAAAAACATTCATAGTCGAACCAAAAAGACTCTACATATCGGACCCAAGCTAATAAAACAATAAAAGAGAAATTCTATTCATTTCATTGATAACCAACCTTAATACCTATTATTGCTTCCTTAATGCAATTATGTCTTCAAAGGTCCCAACTTAGCACGTAACCAACTTCTGAAAGATAACTCCAGAGAAATAATAAACTAATCACCACATGGGAAGTTAATTGAACTTAGCCAAACCCCACTAAGAGTATTGTGCCCTTTTCCGCAATTAAACTCATCCATATAACAGAAAACCCTTGGACCTCCAGAACTTCACATGTGGGGTCATCCAACTACCAGCGTTCCTGTTTCTATCTCACAAGTAGTTTTTCAGTCCCACTCTCGTCCTGACCTCTAAAAATTCTGGGTCATCTCTCTCCACATACCATATTGAGAGCCTCCCCATTTCCCCCTTTTTCAAATTTTCTAAGGTGTTTAAAGACTAATGTGCCATGTTCAAGAATATTTCATTGGTTTGTCATATAAGTTGAAAAGGTCTAGCATATCCTCACAAGGTGACAATCTGTAGGGTCTAAATTGGGGTATCATCTTTTATACCATCACCAGATGTCGAAAAATGTAGGGTCTGAATATTGGGTATTTGGAAAGATAATTCAAAGTGAAAAAAAATTGAAATAAAATGTTAGAAGATTGTAGAAATCCATTCCTGAAAATTAGTTTAAGTAAATCAAAAACATTCCATTAACATATGTTGCATAGAAATTGTATAATAAGACTTCTTATTAACAGTAGTGAATCCAGATTAATGATTGCACTTGATGCTATAGGAGCTTAAGGAAGCAGATTATAGTAGACAAGAAACATACAGTATCTTTCAAACATACATTAAATTTATTAGATATTCATTCCAATAATAATGCTTCTACCACAGTATTCCATTAAATTAGTAGCCATCAATTTCTGAAATTATTCGCTAGCTTTTGAGTGATGGATGTTAAAAGTGTGTAACCTTCCAGCACTGGAATTAAAGAATCAGATCAAAGCTGTTTATCAAGATGCTGCATTTTGCAATATATTCTGCATAACCAAAAATTCCATCTTTAACCAATTGTCTTTTTTCTCCCCTCACCAAACCCGAGCCAATGAATTATGAATATCTACAAATGAAGTGCCACATATCTCTCAAAGTAAAGAGTAAGGATGACTATAAAATACTAAGATAAAAGGTTTAGTTCAGATGAAGCACAAGAAACATAAGAAAAATACCTGGTATGCAGGGCCAAATGCAATCCCAGTAGATTTGACCTGGTCTTGCCTTGGCCTATTTTTCATCAACTCATCCTGCTTCACTTCAACTATCTCTAGTGGAGCATCTTTCCTGCCCCTCTTTCCTGGAACTTGTAGTTCACTGACCACTGCTGATACCTCCGGCAGTGCAGTCTCATTGGCCCAATTATTCTCGTACTGTACATTATTACCATAATCCACATAACTATCACCAGCATGCGAGTACTCCACATGTTGACCATTCCCATACATACAATCAACATCCCCAGAACCAGCACTCACGCCGTGGCCAGCACTATAATCGTAATTTATCTCACCCGGATTAACCTCAGAGACTACTACGTTGGAGTTCAAACCTCCATTATTATGTGCCATACTAACACTACTAACATCTGCTGAACCAACACTATTACTCTCTTTTGCATTAACTATAGTCTCAGTGGAGACTTGAGCAACTGTTTCAAACATAGATTTCCTGCCTGTGCCCAAAGTGCCCAAACTGGCGGAATACCTAGGTGCAGGAATACTGGACAAGAATGACGATGCAGATGAGGTGGATAACGATTCCTTCAATCTTTTCCTTTGTTTTTCTTTTTCACCTTCGTCATCTTCGTCATCCTCATCATCAATTTGACTGGAATGGGGATTCTGTATTGTCGGAGGCTTAAATTGAACGACTCTTCTTGAGTTATTAGAAGAAGATGATGCTGAGGGCGGAGGAAGCGAAGAAAATAATGAAGAAGATGACGATTTAGGCTTCGGAATTTCTAGAATTTGCTCTTCTCTTCGTTGTTCAATTTTTTGTTGGAGATTAGGGTTAGGGAAAGATTGGGATTTGGGCGGGGGAAGTGAATTGAAGAGAGATGATTTCGGGGGTGGTAGAGAATTGAGTATTCCACCAGGCTTTGACGTGGAATTTGAGTTAAACCCTTTTTCATCATCGTCTACTTCGGCTTCGGCTTCGGATTTCAAATTAAGTGGCTTGGCGGATGGTTTCAGCAGCTGCGGAGCCGGTACTTCTTGTTCTTCTTCATCTGAGGACGCGTAATTTGCAAATAAAGAATCCATACAAACAGAATACAGAGTGCAAAACAAACCCTAATTTACGGAGGGGAAAGAGGATTTTCGGGGAAGAGAGAAATAGAGCAGCTGCCAAATAAATTTTCCGTCGGGAATCGCGATTCAATATGGCCAGGCAAGTTCTTTGGGCCTGCGTTTAGATAACAAAACAAATTCAGAAATAAAAGTTGGGCTAATGATCTGGACCGGACCAATTTATTAGATAATATTTAAAAGAAAAAAAATTAAGTTCAATGCTGCGATTTGTAACTAGCCTGCAATTGAATCCTCAAATCGATTAGTAGTTAATAATGTTCGGGTTGGATTTAATTAGTAGGAAAATTCTTATTCAGGTCGAAATATATGGCAAGTGTAATATACTTATTTTGGGATTTGATGTCTCACAAAATAGTAACAAATCACAAAATAAATGCAATACACTTGTTTTGTAATTGAATAGGTAAGGCCAGTGACAAGAATTTCCCTTGATTAGCAAGCCTATAATCTAAAGTATATGGAATAAGTATGAAATTAGATTGGTATTAAAGATTTAGATTAGATAATAAATTAAAAACTATTATTTATATATATATATATAAGTGACATTAACAATTCTTTTTTTATCATCTGATAAGACATTAGTTGATATTTTTATTAATGATCAAGTTCTTATTTACTTCATACCGTTATAAATTTTTGATACATAATAAATGTCGTTTTTTAATGAAATCTGGTAAATACATCGGATCCGGTAGTTAAAAATGTTGAGATTGATCTTTCTATGTTATAGCTAAATAGATAAAAAAGAAGAGTTTCTCAATAGATAGAAAAAAGTCTGAACTCGTGAGCTAAATGTTTACGTGGTTGTAAAAAATCGATATAAGTTGGGTTGTGGTGGAGATTTAACCAATCTGAACTTTTCATCACAAATCCAATTGTCCGATGAACTTGGTTGGATATGGTCAGAAATTTTGAAAATTCGATAAGATTTCATTCTGCAACCGAGTTCGATAAAGTCCATGGATGCAGATATGGAACTAGGCATCATCTAATACCAACCAACTGTTGACAATCCTAAATGATGTTTAATAAACTAGTTATACTAATAGTGTTTGCAAAATGTAAAGTTATAATTAAAATAGTACTATATTCTAGTGAAATATGTGTTTTTTTTTTTTAAATTTAAAATGTAACTTCGCTAATTATGGACCTGGACCTGGACCTGGACTTGGACTTGGACTTGAATTGAATTATCAGATCTCTAATCTTGCACAAAGATCATTGATCGCACACAAAGGGCGCTGCTCCCAGTAACGCGTGTTGCAAATTTGATGTAGAGTAGAGACTGTAATGATCCCATGGTGAAGTGTTACAGGTTCCAGATCTGACTCGAATTTAATTCAATATAAATGGATCCAGATCAGATCTATCTAGCTTGAACTCACAGTTAACATTTTTAACAACCTAAAAAAAGACTTAACTTAATCCTATATATCCATTCTCACTTGATGAGTTCTAAGCATGACCAAAAGAAATCAACCAAAATATATAGTGGCCAAAAAGAAACCAAAATGCTTCAGAGATGTTTAATTTCTCTAGAGAAACCAAAAACTTTAAGCATATTTCTTCTATATATGGGATTTTGACAATACTAATCTAAATTCTAAACCAGGAATCGCATTTTGCTCATATTTCTTCTATAAGTAAACTCTAATGGGCAATTTTAAGTGTCAAACTGAACAATTCATAAAATAGCCATGAGAGCAAAATCTACTTTCCAAAAGGCCAAGAATTTTCTCAAAAAGACAAGAGTATACAAAATTAACTACTACGAACAAGTGTAGATTTGTAAACAAAACCACAGCGTAAGACAATCCTACCAAGATATTATATTCTTCAGAGATTGACTAATAAGTCATTGATCATTCATATTATCAATCTGCAGACACAAATAAAAGCTTTGAGCAAAGTATTGAAAGTCAATAATTTGGTGATCCTCTATTCATACAAAGACATGAATTTCTCCAAAATTTAGCAGCAGCTAGTATACAAATCAATCATATGTTACCTCTAAAATTCTTAGGGTAACATACAATTAATTTCTCAACATTCAATGCAGAAATGCATAGACAGCAGTGGAAATATAAACAAGAAGCGCGGAAGAAACGAGAACCACTAAAGCCGTGACACAATGAAGAGCTGACTTACTCCCACAAGACAGCATTCCCAACCTAATCTCAATCACACTCACCATCGAAAGCATCAAGAACAAACAACCCATAACCGAACCAACCGCAGAAGCCAACATCCCAAACCTCAACACCTTCAAATTAATATGAGCCCTAAATATTTCATCCACATCTTTACTGTTCAACAAATTGATAGCCAATTTAAGACCCTGCGCCACGAGAGAGGAGAAAAGGAAAAAGCTGAAAGAAACAACCTCGAAAACGAGAAGTTTACGAGCGACGTCGAGGCCAGCGTCGCAGGCGGAGGGATTTTCGAGGCTGTGTTGTCCTGGGGTTGTTAGAGAGAGGCCAACGAATACGGCGATGGTGAAGAGGGAGTTGACGTTCACGAGGCCGTCGAGGGCAGTGACGTGGACGCTGGTGGTGGAGGAGGAGGAGTAGGCGGCGGAGGTGGTTCTTGGGAAGGAGTAAGTATCAGATCTGCGAAAAGTTAAGAAAATTTGAATAAATAGAAAAAAGTTAATCGAGAAGAGGTAAAGTCTTAGTTATATTACACTTACTTACTCTGGCATGATTGAATGTTGTTGCTGTTGGGGAGTTTTTAGGAAGAGAGAAAGTTGCTATTGCATTTGCAGCTGGTTTGTTGTTATTGCTATTGCTGCTGAAATTCAGATTTAGGAAGAAGAACAAGGGAAAGTGAGCGGATTCTCTCTGCCCCGTTTTCGTAAATTCTCTTAAAAAGCCAAATAAAACTTTTTCTGTTTTCAGAAAAAAAAAAAAATGAATTATTCATTAAGCTTAATTTACTCTCAAGTCTCAATTCAAAATTAATTAATCTTAAAAAATAAATCTAAACAAATTCTTTTAATTTAACACCAATTACTTATATTTTTCTCACATTAAGAAAAAGGTAAACCATCTACTCATTGTTTATTTCATCTTAACTTCTAAATAAACAATAATTTTCACACATGAAAACCAATAATATTTTAGGGTGAAATAATATTTTTCTAATTTTATACTTCTATTTGTATATTATTTAATAAAAAAATTATAATTCTCATTTATTTATTATATTAGAAATGAGTCAACCAATTTAAAGAAAAAGGACACAAAGAAAACAGGATAAAATGGGAAATGTGCTTAGTCTCGTGTTTCCATTAACAAGTGCGTTTCTTACTTTCTTATTTAATTACCACCAATTGTACATTTATTTTCTTCTTCTTCACCAAAAACCTTCCAGGTTTTAAAGATTGAACAGAAGACCTCAACCGGCTGTATCACTTCTTCCATGGCGTCGGGAAACAAAAACAAGAATAGCAAATTCGAATTGAATGATCGGTTGGAACAAGAGAAGGACAATGAGGTAATAAAAAAATTGCTTTTTAACTGACAAACACTTCGACTAAGTTTCGAGCAGAATTAGGTGAATTTTTAGACTGTATTGATTAGAACAACTGCGTGAAGTCTCCTTCTTTCTCTCTTGTTTCATTTTATGTGTGTGTTTGATTCTTGCTTGCAACATTTTTTTTTTAATCAAAGCCTTCCTCTCCAACAAAGCTATGATACTGGTGCCATCGGCCATCCTTGGATGTGACTGACAGTTGAATTTTGAGTTAGTTTTTCACTTAAAGCATTATAACAATGTAAGAGGTATGATTTTCTTTTACGCAATTTTGATATAACTTCAGCTTAAATAAAGTGTACATTGAGTACGGAGTATGTGACTACTTGGATATCATTTTTCTGAGAGTTAAGACTCTTTGGATACATTATTATTACCTTTAAGCTTGATTTCAACTGTACATGCATATATCGGAGAAAGTTTAGGAACTTCTTAAAGAGAATGCAAAGAATACGTGAGAGTTTAAGAGGCAAAATTAACCTATTATAGTTCAAGCCTTTTTTTTTTTTTTTTTTGAGACAGTTGTAGTGTTCAGTTGATTATAATAAAATACAAGACTATGATTAGGCTTTATAATAATAGTATGTATTTGATAGTGAATGATTTAGATCAACCACCTAGTACTCTTAGCACTCATACTTTATGAGGTTTAGCAAATAAATCAAAGTCAACAAACCCGTTCTCTCTTGATATATCGTTTAGGTTTTACCCTCTTTGATGCTCTTCTCTCCTTCCAGGCCCCACCCATGGCAGAGGATGATAAAATTTCAGCTGCATCATCACCCGTACAAGAAATGACCACAATATCTAAGCATCATTTTGGCGGCATTGAGGATGGTTTCTCTATCAGCATAATCGAGGTGTTAATCTTCTTTTAAGTTACATATTCTGAACTTGAAAAGAGTCAGAGAGAAGGAACTAGATGTGAAGCTAATTTATATTGTCCTTTTTGAGTTTCTAATGTTTCCCAATGTTCATTTGACTGTTTGGTCTCAGAATATGAAAGAGGAATATGGACTGTTTGTATGGCCATGTAGTATAATTTTGGCTGAGTATGTTTGGCAACAGAAATCACTGTTTTCTGGGGCCAATGTTGTTGAGGTAAGTCAAGCCACCATCGGGTAGTTGACTTGAACTCATTAGATCCTGATCTTCAATTTAACTTTAGATTGTTCAGTTAACCTTTTCCTTAATGTATCATATAATCTACATTTTGTTAACAGCTGGGTGCTGGAACTTCATTGCCTGGATTGGTTGCTGCTAAAGTGGGTGCAGATGTAACGCTGACGGATGATTCACATAGATCAGAGGTTTGATTTGTATTTAGATTCTTGTTAGTTGATTAAAGTGTTATCTGTGTACTTCCCATGTATTTAGCAGACTATATTATATATTTGCTGTCTGAATATGCATCGATTGGATTACCTTACATATTTAAGCAATGAGTCCTCCAAGTCTCGCAGATTATGGAGTTGAAGGATAAAATCAGTATCTTTCTTTTTGGTCATATGATAGATGCAAGATAGATGGATACAATTACATGCTCTATCCTAGTTATTTTATAAGTTTGAGATCAAGAATGACATTGTAGCTTATATCATTTATTCAGTAAAAAATCCAAATCTAACTACTTATTGATATGGTATTTGCAGTGGTTGAAGGTAGATTATATAATGTTATTTATGTTATATAATTCTTATTTTGCTTTCTGTTTGGACCTCCCCAGGTACTGGAAAACATGAGAAGAGTGTGCGACTTGAATGATCTCAACTGTAAAGTAAACCTTTAAGGCTTGTTACTTCATGTTCTCATGCATAGTGTTTTATTGCATTCTCTTTCTTTTCCTCTCCATCCACACAGCTGCACATCAGCCGAAGCAATATTAAGATAATAATCACCGGCCAGATTAAGCGGTTTGCTAGGACAGCTCTTAGTAACTAATGTGTCATTTTCTGTAGGTATTGGGACTTACATGGGGTGTTTGGGATACTCCCATCTTCAGTTTGCACCCAAATATCATTCTTGGAGCTGATGTGCTCTACGATACAAGTGGTAAGTCTTTGGTTTCCTCTGTTAAAGAGTAACTTTTTTTCCACAAATCTTCTTTGTATTCTGAAGATATGATTTTCTATTACATGGTGGTGTTAAGCCTTCGATGACCTTTTTGCTGCCGTAACATTTTTACTCCAGAAATGTCCAAATTCTGTTTTCATCACAACCTACCACAATAGAAGGTACTTTCTCAATGTTGTTCAGTTCCTTTTTCTCAGTTCATGGTGGAATGTTAAAAGTACAATAATTATATGGGATTATTGTATTTTTTGTGCCACAACTATAGCCCACTGGCATTTTTACCCCATAACTTTTCGGGCTGGCACATTTGGTGCCACAACTTCAACATCAATGGCAATTTTGGTGCCAATTGAGCCCAATTTTGAAATTGGCCCGAAATTGCCCCATGTACGGGCCATGTGACATGAAAATTGGGGATTTTGACCATTCAACACCTTTTTCATGAAAAAAAAAATTCCACCCACCAAGAATTAGGCTACTTGGATGTTTTTATTTGGGGAAGAATAAGAAAGTGGGTAACAATTTCATTAAGGGAATGTTTGGTGAATTTTGGAGGAAGTTAGGATTTTGAATTTTGGTATTTTTTTTAATGAAAAAGACGTTGAATTGTCAAAATCCCCATTTTTCGTGTCACATGGCCCGCATATGGGGGAATTTCGGGCCAATTTTGAAATTGGGCCTCAATTGGCACCAAAATTGCCACTGATATTGAAGTTGTGGCACCAAATGTGCCAGCCCGAAAAGTTACGGGGGCAGAAACGCCAGTGGGCTATAGTTGTGGCACCAAAAATGCATTAATCCCATAATTATATTGTTCCTCAGAATATTGATCTTGAATGTAAGTTACGGTTGTGACCAACTTTTTGTAGTGGGCATCACCTAATTGAGTTCTTGATGGAGAAGTGGGGTTTGAAGTGTGCGAAACTTCTTGATGGTTTTTCATTCATGCCCTCCCAGAAGACATCAAGTTTGAGTGGCAACATTCAGTTGGCAGAGATTGTTTTGGACGCTGCTCGATCTGAGTGAAGTAATGACATCAGTAACAACTAAAATGGTGATTCAACAACTGTGATATCTGTTCAACGTAAGGTACATCTCTGCTTTAATTTAAGAATTGATCATTCAAAGAAATTGTCTTGTTAGCCTTTCTCCGATGAAGATTTGATTAATTCTTTTAGTTTGCTTAAAAGAGTTATTAAAGAAAGGAGCCTTGGAACATACGCATGTAAATCCATCACCACTAAAGCAAATTATGAGTATTTACCCTATAATTAAAATGCTGTATTTTACATTATAAAGGCACAGCCTCTTTTACCAAATGCTACAGCTACAATTAGTAGAAAATTTAACTAGCTAGTAGTAACTCCTATTGGAAGTGAATCTAAAGATTTGCAGCTACTCTTCTATTGTCCCCTTGGTATCATTACTGCTTACTTCCAGAAAGAATGAAGCATATACAGCAGTAATCACATAAAGCAGAAGCCCTGAACCCACAAACAAAACCAGAATCACCATCCCGTACACCTGCTTGCCACCACAAGAATAAATCCCTAACTTCACCTGAATAAAATCCAAAATCGAAAGCATGAGAAACAAGCTCCAATGGCGGATGCAAACAACCCGTATTTGAGTAAATCTGGGTCAATATCAGCTCTATCTGAGTCATTTACATCCATATTGTTTAAAAATTGATGGCCAGTTTGTGGCTTTGAGCTATGAGCGATGAGAAGAGGTGCCTTTGTTGACCATTATAATCTTTTATGTTCTGTTTTTTTAACTATGGCCTTGATAGGTAACCTGATGCTGTTTAGATTTTTTATTATATAATGAATTTTAATCATATTAACGGTGGCTGATGTCGAATAATGGTGAAATAATTAATTATGGGAAGATAGTATAATTATTACGTACTTTTGTTTAGTAGCAGATCTGATACATAAATACTAACGGATGATATGTCTAGTAGAAGGGACCAATTCAGGTCTCTAAATCTCACTGGGAGAGATATTCATATAATATGTTAAGAAATACGTTTGGGAAACCAAAAAAGGATCTAAAACTTAAACTAGTGACAAATTAGTAAAATAAGACAGAATTTACCACCTAAATGTGATGTTGGGCCATAGAGATTATATCTTCATAGAATTGGACCTAAATTCTTTTTATTTGTGTTGGTGTCTAAAAGTGGCAGGGTATCACTTATAATTGGATGAGCCCGTTTTATCCATCAACTACCAAACGAGAAATAAAATTTGGTAGTAAAACACTTGATGCCATCCAAACCTTCAAACAACTTTTAAGAAACTAATTGGTATGAGAAATCTATTGTTATTGTTAATTAAAATATGTCCGCTAGAAGTCAAGTTTGAGACTGCTGCATGCATGTCCGGCTGCTCAACATTATAAAATAGGATGTGCTTTAATTATGTCTCTAACCTTTATGAAAAATTAAAAGAAGTAAATTATTGTGCTCAGCTCTCTTTCAATCACATATCTTATCGTATCTTTACATTATTATTATATATATACTTGGTTTGATCCGGCTGAAATCTTCATCATATGTATAGACAGCAGCCATATTAATTGCTATACGATTTTCCTTAGCATTTATTGTGTTGAAGAAATTCTCGTTAAAGTATAATCAAAATTTATTTCGTCACAATCATCCAATGATGGAGAAAATCTGGAAAAGTTAGGCCAAGTTCTATTCATAGGAGTCTCTCCAGAAGGGAAGTGATAGTAATTGAATTATTATAGTGTATTTCTTTGCATAAAAAAGTGATTCAAAATGAACTGTGTCATTTTATTACCTTAAAATTTGATTTTTTTTTTTTTTTTTTTTTGTATTTTGTATACTTTTTTGGTAAAAAATAAATAATTTGATTGGTTACATAATGCAACTTCAACTTGATAACAACATTATTGAGATGGAATGGCAGATCTAATTAACACTCAACAATAATAACACTTGGTCTGCAAGTTGCGACAACAGTACATGTACATATCATGCATGTGCTTACTGCTTACTATAATCTGTAAAGATTTATATTATTATTATTATATATCACAAGACCACAAGTGACTTTCCCACCATGGAAAGTCATCATTAAAAATTATAAAAAAAGGGCCTGCTTGGTATTTGGATTTTCATTTGAATTAGAAGGTTCCAATTTCCTTTTTCATATTTCTTAATTTTTTTGGATAAGTTTATCTTCGTAATGGTCAATTATAATTAATAACAAAATGAAGCCCTAATAATAATAAAAAATGCTTGATTTAGGGCTTTGCAAGTTGCAAAAGAAAGAAAGAAAGAAAAAAGTAGGATGGGTGAAATATAACAATTTAAACAAGCTAGTATTTTTTTTTTTTTTTGATAAAACAAGCTAGTATTAGTTTCTCCAAAATTAAGGTTTCTATGAGCCAATGGATATTTATAAGTTCGATATTTTCCTGTTTATGACCGTATGTGCACACATGAAAAGCTACATATGTATACATCCTACAATTTGGGAAATTAGAATCATGTTATACTATTTCTCGAAATTGACTGCATTGCCAAGTACTTTACCTTCCATGATTTTTGATTGAATTCGAAAGAACCAAAACAAATAGAGCAGAACAAACCTTAAACAAACGAAGCGAAATGGAAATTAACAAAGCTGCAGATCGTACGATTATCCGAAAAAGAAAAAGAAAAAAATAAGTCAAAAGTGTGCTCTACGATTACCCGCTCTGATAGCAAGATAACTCAAAGAAAACAAGTAGTCTTGATAGCCATTAATTGAATGAAAAGATAATACAAGAGGTTCTTTAACATCCAAGAGAAAAGAGGCAAAATAATAATAAAAGAAAGAGAAGAGAAAAAGTCTAAATAGCTAGGGCAAACACTAAAAGACTAAACAACCCTTCTACTAAATATAATACAAGTTACACTAATAATAAACTCTAACAATTTTAAACGTGCATTTTGAAAATAATAGCACTCTAGTCATCCTTAAATCGAAACACCAAAAATGTAACGTGTGCAAGTGTGGTTCACATTATTCCCTCTTAAACATGCGAAATATGTGATTCACTCGAAGTCAGGCATGTGCAATGCACGTGAGGCTGTCTTTGCAGTGTGATTGTCGAAAAAGCCACAAGTGAAACAATACATTGGTAATTAAGAGGGACACATCTGATACAAAAAAATATATGGGGGGATGAAACTACAAATACCGAGACATGAGGAGGATGAAATATGCGATTCTCTCTAATATATATATATATATATTAACACCAAAAATATACCCAATTAATGTACGATCCATAAACGAAGCTAATAGAACAACACTAGCAATGGAAAATTCCAACTTATTTGGAGCTTCATTGTATCAAAATTATTCACAACATTAAGTGTGGATCACAAATAACATGTCTCATCTCAAAAAGTGCCACATATACATGATTCAATAAGTTTTAATTCACGTGGAGGGAGTTGTATATATATTCACTTGTCAGATTATAATATAGAGTAAAACAATAATCATACATAAAAAAAAAACAAAAGATCTTTTTGTCATAAATCACATAACATAATATAAATTCATTTCAGGAATAAAAAGTAGAAATAATATGAAACATTTGTGATGTTATGCTATCACAATTCATAATGAATAATGTTGTGCATTTACAATTACCATGTCGTCGTACTTCTATTATTTAAGGTTACACTTACAACCAACAAATCTATCATTAAATTCTAGCCACTATTTAATTTAAGGCTCCTCTATTATACTATTAATTATATATATATATATATATATATCATGAACTTGTACATATATAAATTAAACGTTTCTGATTTAGTAGTAATATATATATAGTTGTACGTATCCCATATATGTCCGCATTTAATTAATTAGCCTTTCGTCTTATGCTATCATCATCGTCATTACTGTTCACTTCAACAAAGAAGGAAATATAAACAGCAGTAACCGTATACACTAAAAGCGCAGACCCCACCAAAACAACAAGCGCAACCATTGTATACACCTGTTTCCCACCACAGGAATATACTCCCAACTTCACCTGAATAAAATCCACGATCGAAAGCATCAGAAACGAGCACCCCGTAACCGACCCGATCGCGGATGCAAACAACCCGTATTTGAGTAAATCCGGGTCGATATCAGCTTTGTGCGCGTCATTCACATCCATGTTGTTCAACAGATTGATACCCAGTTTTATACTCTGAGCTATGAGAGATGAGAAGAGGAAGAAGCTGAAAGAGATCACCTCGAAAACGATGAGCCTCCGTACGGTTTCTTGGCTGACGTGGCATTCCTGTCTAGTAGCGGCCGTGGCGGCTCCGGGGACCGTGAGGGAGAAGCCGATGAATATTGCCATTGTGAAGAGGGAGTTCACGTTTACTATTCCGTCTAGGGCTGTCACGTGGATACTCGTCTTTATTCGACCGACGGTGGTAGTGGCGGTGGCGGTGGCGGTGGCTGTGGTGGTGGTGGTGGCGGCCGAGGGATCTGTCGTGGTGGTGGTGGTTTGTGAGTTGGCCAAGGAGGTATTAGATTGCATTTCCATACTGTGATACAGCATAAGAAAAATTCTAAGTCAAAAAGTTTATAAATAGTATATTAGTGTTGCAAGTTTTTGTGTCACCTTTTTGTAATATTACTGAATTTATTGATCAAGTATAAAGTATTTAGATACAATATCTAGTACCTATTACTTTTGGAATAAAATGAAAAACAATGTTGTTCTCTTAAAAAAATTGACGATAAATATATATAAAAATGATTACAAAGAGATTTTTTGCTACTATGTTAACACGTGAATTCTTTGTTGATAAAAATATCACGGAGATTTTAATTTTTGATAATTAGAAAAAGTATATAGAATGTTTTTGCAGTTAATTTACTCCTTTTTGTGTATATCAGATACAAAAATACTTAAAATTTATACAAGAAAACAACGACGACGAAAACATAGATATGTTGTACATTTTCCAAAGAGAAAGAGAGCATATATACCCATTTACAGTAGGAGAATCGACAGCTATGGACATGCCCTTCTTCATGATACTAATGAATTAGCTGCAAATGATTTAAATAATTAAATAAATAGCTTTAATTTGCTAGAATTTTGTATTTGTGCTAGCTTGTGATAAATGTTGCAGGTGTATGCATGCTCGTTTATATAGAGTTCATGAGGTTCAGGGTGATTACCACTGAAAAATTGGAAATTACAAAAGTAATTATTTAATTAAGGTGCCTTTGTTGACCACCAAATTAAATTTAACTAAACATTTTCATTTTAAATTGTTAATGTTTGAACCTTTGTGCATGTTTACTTATTAAATTTCCATGTAAAGCTAGACATGCACTTACTAGCTATAGATTGTTCTTTAGCAGATATATTATAAAATTAATGGTTAATATGTAAGATCATCTTAACAATTAACGTGAGGACCAAGAAGTCAATATAGTCGCTGCATGCCTGCCTGGCTGCTAAGAAAAGTGACATGTTAAAGTCTCGAGTATGTACACAAATAGTATTTTAATTATATATACCTAAATTAGGTAAGAAGAGGATTAAAATATTTAGGAAATTAGTTCATATCTATTTTAATTTCTTGTCACCTTTATTTTAAGTAGTTGACAGGTAAATGCAATTCAAAATATTTTACGGTGCTCTCAAAATAATTAAATAAAAAATATTTTTACGGCAAGTGCAACGTCGACATATTTTATAATTTAATAACACTTGTAGAATAGGATAGTAATAAATCACAAAACATATATAAATAGATTTGTCTACTGTAATTAGATGAAGACCAATCTATATTCGGATCATTATTTTCTATAGTTTACATAAAGTAGTAATTATTTCTCTTTCCTTCTAGATTATTAAAAATAAGATTTCAGGAGCAGACAAAGCCCTGACTGACTGCATAACTTTAGAGAGAGTTGGATTTTTCTAGGGTGCGGGCATGTGAGTTACGCCCTCATATGAGGGAAGCCTCATCATGCCGTTCATTTGGCTCAGATTGATCTGAGTCGTTGATTAGGTAACTTGGTCAAAATAAATTTGTAACTATTGACTTTAATTAAATTTCAATTTACCTAATTTACCCATTCACTTATTTTTCTTCTAAAAAAAAAAAATCGCCTATGATATAAAAAGACCCCTTTACCCCCAATTTTGATAATAATTTACTTTGACCAATTTTGCAAATTGACCCCTATGTTTTGCGATTTTACGAATTCACTTATTTTTCTTCTAAAAAAAATCGTCTATGATATAAAAAGACCGCTTTACCCCCAATTTTGATAATAATTTACTTTGACAATTTTGCAAATTGACCCCTATGTTTTGCCATTTTACAAATTCACTTATTTTTCTTCTAAAAAAAAAATCGCCTATGATATAAAAAGACCCCTTTACCCCCAATTTTGATAATAATTTACTTTGACAATTTTGCAAATTGACCCCTATGTTTTGCGATTTTACGAATTCACTTATTTTTCTTCTTACAAAAATCGCCTATGATATAAAAAGGCCGCTTTACCCCCAATTTTGATAATAATTTACTTTGACAATTTTACAACTTGACCCCTATGTTTTGCGATTTTACGAATTCACTTATTTTTCTTCTAAAAAAAAAACCGCCTATGATATAAAAAGACCCCTTTACCCCCAATTTTGATAATAATTTACTTTGACAATTTTGCAAATTGACCCCTATGTTTTGCGATTTTACGAATTCACTTATTTTTCTTCTAAAAAATAAATTGCCTATGATATAAAAAGACCCCTTTACCCCCAATTTTGATAATAATTTACTTTGACAATTTTGCAAATTGACCCCTATGTTTTGCGATTTTATGAGTTGAATTATTTTTGGGGATCTAGGGCTTGGTGATTTTGTTACGGGATTATTGTATTTTTGGTGCCACAACTTAAGCTCACTACCATTTTACGGGATAGAGGGGCTAATTTTGCAAAGATGGAAACATCCGCCATTGACGTGAGCTTGGAAATGGGGAATCTTCAATTCAGCACCAAATTGGACAAGGTTGGTACCAAAATGACCGCCACACCGAGGGGAGTCTACGGCTGAAAGGGGAGGCGGTGGGTCAAGCTCCACCGCCGACAGCGGCGTAAAATCGAAAAAAAATAAAATTCGTAGATCTGAAAATAGAGTGATGGGATAAACTATTACGGGGGTGAATTTGACCAGGGGCCAAAATATTGGACTGATTTTGCAGATTACTCATCTTCTTCACTTCACCAATACGTACAGCACGCTGAAAATGGTTAAACCTTATCACCAAACAAACAATCACCTTCCCCACAACAAAAACTACCGAATTAAATCAACAACTAACACCAAGGAACCGCAAACAAGCAAAAAATCAGCAAAACAGCACACCAAATTCGCGAAATCAAGCAGGCCCGAACCTGATCTTGGAGGCCCGAATCACCGAATCACAAAATTGGAAACAGAAAACTGAAATTAAGCTAACCACGACTACAAACAGCTCAAACCCGAACAGAAAACAAGCACAAATCAAAAAATCCGAAAGGGGATCGCGAAACCAATTTCCCCCAATTCTGCAATTGACCTCAATTGAGCACAGAAACTTGAAATTGAAGCTAGGACAGGCCAAAACGGAGCTCAAGGAGGTGAAATACGAACAGAATTACAACTAATTCGAAGTAAAATTCAAAATCGCGAAGAACCCTAACAATAGCGGCGGCCATGGAGTTTTTTTTTTTGTTTTTTTTTTTTAAATATTAAAAACAATTAAGGGCATTTTGGACATTTTACGTGTTCCGTTAAAGTTGACTAACGGCCATTATGTCAAGGGGGTGTTTTTTTAATATTTCAAACAAGAGGGTAATTTCTTGTAATTAGGCTTATAGTCAAGGGGTGTCTTTGTAAATTTCCCTATTTTTTAATTCTTTTGATTTAAAGGTTATAAATGTCTTTTATTAATTGAAGATTATCTCAACTTTTATTTAAAATCAAAATAAAAAAGGGTAAAATGGTCTATTTACAGACCGAGTCAACTCACCGAGTTAAATACTAGTTACGCGCGCCTGTTAACGCCGTGAAAACGTCGTTATCACATGCATTCTTAAGCCCAAAACGTCTTGTTTTAATCCGAGTTTTGCTTGCTTTTGCGTGTTTGCGTGGTTTTTCCTTCTTTGGCCCATTCGTTTGGCCTTTGTTCGGTTTTTGAGTTTTTGTTCGTGTTTTGATCGTTTTCTCCGTGATTTGTAGGAAGCGACATCTTAGAGTGATTCGGAGTTTCGTATCAATGAATGCGAGTCGTTCTACCCACCCCACGAGTCAAACTTGAGCTTCAAAGGAAAAAGAACCCGAAGCAAATCGTACAAGATTGTAGATAGCAGCTCACTAAAACATGCACAACTTTATCAAGACTGATCCAAATGAGCTGAATTTTGGATATGTCATAGATGAGTGAGTTAGCTACGCTACGGACTTTACGGATCCGCAATCGGAGTTCGGAATCAAAAGATATGTTGCTCGGAAGGAAGAATGGCAAGGCAGAAAACTCACTGCTTGTGTCACACCGCGGTGTAATTCTTGTCACACCGCGGTGTACCCCTGCTACCAGCAGATGTTTATCTGCGGGAAGCAGGGGTGTTTTTATATAACCCCCCCTTGTTCCCAATTGTAATTTTAACATGTTAGGGGACATTTTGGTCTTGGTTGTAATAGTTTTGGGGGCAACTTAGACATTAGGGGATTATTGTTTCACTAGGTTAGAAGGTTAGTGGAGAAATCAAACACAACTTCAACATCTCATTTTTCATCTTGCCTCCATTGAAGAAGCCAACTTTGGCTTGCTCTTTTGAATGAAGAACAACAAAGGCTTGAGGGAGGAGTTGATATAGATTTCACTACCTAAGCTTACTCTAACTCTCTTACTTTGTTCATTTACATTTATGGCTTTCATTAATGTAATGAATGATATAATTATTGCTATGAGTAGCTAATCACCTTTATTCTAGGTTTTTATTGATCCTATGTTTGATTCTTGATTAAATGATGATATGATGATTGATATGATACTTACATGAGTTCGTTAATCCGATTTCGTGCTTATTGTTCGTCTTAAGGTTTGGCCAACTTTGAGGTGAAAACTATTGATTCTTGATTGCTAGACATAGTGATTTTGAGGATTTGATTATGAAATTGGATTGTGATTCGATTCTAGGATAGACATATACCTAGGTCGTTTCGTATTCGTTTAAGGTTTGAGTTTAATGCTTCGATTAGATCTTAGTCCATTTAGGCATAAATTGGATTAGTTTAATTCGATAGGTTGGTATGCAACTCGGAAGATACATACGAACGTCATTGAATCCTTGAATAGCAAACACAAGCATTAGTTATCTATTGTCGAGTTATTTATCTTGAATTGAACTAGGTGACGTAAAATCCTAGATGTCTTTATCTTATTAACAAGTATTGTAATTCTTACTCACTTCACTTTTAGTTGTTTAAACAAACTACAATCTCACTACTATCATTCACATAAGTTTAAGTAAGTTAATAGAATAGATCTTGGTAATTATTCGTTTGATTCCTCGTGGGTTCGACACCCCTTATCACTTTATTACTTGTAAGCGACCGTATACTTGCGCGATTACGTACTCGTATTTGGAACGTAACAGCGCCACATGACATGATTTCAGGGCCGTCCCGCATGTGAGGGCGAGTTACCTTGCCCGCACCCTAGAAGCCCCGGAGAGAGTTTCACTTTTGCATAGCATAGTTTAAACTTTAAAGACACATAACATATTGCATACTTTGGTTAATTTTTGGATGGAAATAGCAAAATCACTGTTAACTTCCTCCCCCACATCACTTTTAGCGGCATATCTTTCACAAAAGCAAATGAAATTTTTTCGTTAGATGATCCGTGAATGCCACGTAGGTAAATGCCGGTGATACTTGCCTAGACCGTGTCTTTCATAGATCATGAACAAAATTAGTGTACTCACCAAACATATTTGCAAGATTTTATGTATGGTCCATGAAAGACCGGGTCTAAACAAGAATTTTCCAGTAAATGCAGAAAGAGAAATATATTCAGTAAATTCAAATAAAGAAGTCAATCATTTAATGGGATTATTGCATTTTTGGTGCCACAACTATAGCCCACTGGCATTTTTACCCTGTAACTTTTCGGGCTGGCACATTTGGTACCACAACTTCAACATCAGTGGCAATTTTGGTGCCAATTGAGGCCCAATTTTGAAATTGGCCCGAAATTCCCCCATGCACGGGCCATGTGACATGAAAATTGGGGATTTTGACAATTCAACACCTTTTTCATGAAAAAATAAATTCCACCGACCAAGAACTAGGCTACTTGGATGTTTTTATTTGGGGAAGAATAAGAAAGCGGGTAACAATTTAATCAAGGGAATGTTTGGTGAATTTTATAGGAAAAGTTAGGATTTTAAATTTTGGTATTTTTTTTATTGAAAAAGACGTTGAATGGTCAATTTTGATATATTCCTAAATCACATGGCCAGCATATGGTGGAATTTCGGGCCAATTTTGAAATTGGGCCTCAATTGGCACCAAAATTGCCACTGATGTTGAAGTTGTGGCACCAAATATGCTAGCCCAAAAAGTTACGGGGTAGCTAGTAACGCTAGTAGGCTATAATTGTGGCACAAAAAATGCATTAATCCCATCATTTAATTGTAGGAAGAGGTTCAGTAAAATCCATAAATCAAATGGGTTAAATATTTTGGACTTTGTTTTTTAAGGGAAATATTTTGGACTCGGATTTAAAAGGTTTGTTTATTTGGTAATGCGTACAAAGTAGGACAATTAATTTTATGCACTGGAATCATACATGATGCATTTTTAGCTGTTCTTTTTGTAATATACATTTGCAAGGCTGTTAAAGGACTTTAGGGCAACTAACATAACGTGGTAAGCCATATATACATATCATGTCATGCAATATGGCTACCGATATTGTTATTTTCCAATTTTGCCCTTTGTAGTTGGATAATACTTCCTCCGTTTCAAAATATCTGTCTTTTCACATGTATGCACACAAATTAAGAAAATCATTGAATATAGTTGAATTCTAAGAGGAAAAAAATGAAAAAGACTAAGATACCCTTTTAATTAATTATCCTCCACTAATGCTTGAGAAAATTTATGAGCATAAAGGACAAAAATGAAAAAAAAGTAATTAATGCTTTATTGGAAATCGAAAGTGACAGATAATATGGCACAAAAAAAACTTTTCAAAGCGACAGATATTATGAAACGGAGGGAGTAGTTAAAGTTAACTTAACTAAATACTACTCCATTATCAAGGCAACATTCTCTCTCTAATTTAATGTAAATATTTACTTTCCATGATCAAATATCCTCCTTACACCTCTAGATTCAAACGCCCTTATCTTCATCACAACTCCAAACTCAAGTTCCTGTATATATATATATATAAGCATTTAGGTTCCTTTATTTTTCAATGAAAATACCATCAAAATTGTTTGTTTTTAATTCTTTTGTTCCTAAACTGCAATGGAGAATGAGTTATAAGGTTTATTGAGCTAATAACTCCTAGATCATTAACTACAATTCTGACTTAGCCTCTATCAATCCTGGCATGTAGATTATTCAAACCAAAAAAAAAAAAGGTGCATGCATGGGCGGATATAGGAATTTGGTGCAGCGAGGGGCAAAAGTTCTACAGTAAATTTAATAATTGAAATTAAAAAAAAAAAATCAATCAAACATCAAAATATAAAAACAATGATAGTTCATAATTGTTTTAATATTTTTTTAAGAAGAAAATATATTTAAAAAACATATAAAATATTGAAATATTATTAAGAAAGAAAAAATTTACTCAAATCACATGTGTTAGCCGAATTAATGATTAACAAACAACTTGATATTTGAGCTTTGTTCTTGAGTTTAATCTTAACAGAAATTATTGAGAAACTCATTATTTGAAGAAAGACTTGTTTACGAGAAATTGATCAATCAAGGATAAAAGGCTCAAGCAAGATTAACTCATTCTTTGATTAATAGTCGAAGGCTCAATAAAGATCTTATAAGTCCATCAATGAAGAAAGATCAATCGAAGAATAGTTTGAAGGCCCATACACCTTTTGGAAGGGCCCAATTTTCGACGCAACAAAATTGAGGTCACGTAAGTTCAATTTATCTCAAACTATTAAGAGCAAGAAAAATATCTTCGGCCCAAACATTTTCCTAAAAGATTTAAATTATTTTTTGGCCCAAAGTCTTTTAATAAAATGATCATTCTTTTAATTAGGCTATAGTAATTTATCAAAATCAGCCCATCCATTTTTTGAAATATATTCAAAGTATTTTGGCCGAAAATTGCATGTCACTAATTCTTGCTTACATTATTTACTCATCTTTTGAAAAGCAAGATCTTTCCTTTATCATTTTTCTTAATCGGCCATATTTAAGTCAACTTTAATTTGAATTCTTCCCTTATTCCCTAAGTAGCCGATTTTTACTTGTGGGAGAATTAATCAAATGCTTTGAAAATCTCTTTTATAAGGCAATTCTTTTTCATCTATATTTTAAGCCTTATTTCAATTCAAAATCTTTCCAAATGAGCATTGGTTGAAAATCTTACCTCTTAAACTAAATGTGGAAATCTCTTTGCAAAGGTAAGATTCTCTAAAGATTGGACTTGTTTTAATGCATAATCAATAGAACCTTGTCCAAGTTCATTTTGCCTTTTAGGCACCAAAAAATCGGACCATATATATTAATTGTGACAAAATTATTTTCTAACTAAAGAAAGATTTTTGTCTTCAAATCTTGCACTTTTTGGATCCGAATTTTTCACCTATAAATTGAGCTTACCTCAACTCAATTTTCAGAACACAAGAACTAGAGCTTTCCAAAATTGATTTTTAAACTTACTCTTGCAAATTCTTTTTGAAAATCAAAAATCGTTTTTACCTTGCTCTTGAGAAATTTGAGATATCTGAGAGGTAAAAAGAAGAGAAAAGAAGAGTGTTCTACAATTGTCAAAATTAGCTTAGTTAGGAGCAACATCTTGTAATAAAAAAGTACTTGTAATTGATTGAGCGAAAGTTGTTAACTTGTAAGCTCGTTTTGTGCGATAGGACCGAGGGTTCTAGTAAGCACGTTTGAAATGCGATAGGACAAGAGTTCTAGTAAGCACTATTTTTGTGCGATAGGTAGTGACCTAGTAAGCACGTAGTTGGAGCGATAGGTGCATCCTAGTATGCTCGTATCAAATCGAGAGAAAGTTTATAACTTGTAATCTCGTGTGGCGAAGGTTTGTCCTGCAAGCCATTAGTGAATCCAGGGGTGCTGGAATAGTGGAAGTAGGCCATTTGGGCGCGAACCACTATAAAACGGTGACTGTGTCTATTTACTTTTCCGCACTTATCTTTTGTCATTTCAAATTTACTTTTCTTCTGGAACATTGTTCTTAAGCTTCTGGAACGTAAAATTGTTTTCACTTAAACATTTAACTAATTTTTTCTGGAACAAAACTGAAAAAATAAACTTTGAAAAAATCTTAGAAACCTAATTCACACCCCCCCTGTTAGGTAGATCTTGAGTATCAACATGAAATATATATTGAAAATGTTATTAATAAGGAATTATTTTTGGAAAAACACATAAAATATTGAAATTATTAAGGACAGAAAATTGAAAGAAAATAATGAGCAAATTCCAACTTGTTTCGAACTCCAAACCTCTACCTATTCTTTGGGCGATTCTTCCACGGACCGGGTCTAGGAGTTAAACTCCTAGACCTTGTGGTCCTCCTTTTTTCTCTAATAAAAAATTCAAGTCTCTTTATAAAATTATTAACCCTAACCATACATCAACTCCACTTCACTAACCAAACCAAGCAAAACAATATTTTCTTTTTCATTTCAATCCAATTATATAACTAATAAAAAATAAAAAACAAAAATTATTTAAAATTATCATAATTGACCCAACTAAAATTAGAATTTGCACCTTTGACTTAGACTTATATAATCTTATTTTCCATTAAAGGTCATTGTATGTAATTATGATTATCAATTTTTTGTACATGTCAATAATACAATACTATTATTTTTTATGTATTACTGACAAAGAATATAAGAATATGTATCGATTTTTGTAACACCTCATAAAAAATACAAAAAAAATGGATAAAATGAAGTACTAAATAAAGATGTGTAAATTTTATCCCTTTAAAATTTCTCAATCAAATTATTGCATTATATTGAGTCTCATTTATACTCACATTAATTCAATAACAACACTTTTAATTATCTTCTAAAAATTGAAAATGTAGAAGGTAATAATTATCCACTCATAAAAAAAAAAATGGTAAAGAAGTCGTTTTTGATGAGATTAAATAAAACAAAAGGAATTACAGGCAAACAATGATAAGAAAGTAAAGGGAAGAAGAGAATTTCTTTAGATTTACTGAACGGGTAAAAATATAGAGAAGAGAATTTGAATAGGGCTGAGAAGATTTTTTTAAAAGAAATCTTCATCCTGGTTGGATTTGGCGAAAGATTTTAATTTATTGGAATTCGATTACATCTTCTTAGTATTTGTAATGAGACGTAGAAATCCAATTTCGAATTATGATTAGATCAGATGTGTAATATTTATGCAAGGTACATTTACACATCTTTATTTAGTACTTCATTTTAAACATTTTTTTTGGTATTTTTATGAGGTGTTACAAATTTCGATACATATTCTTATATTATTTGTCAGTAATACATCAATAATAGTATTGTATTATTTACATGAACAAAAAATTTATATTCATAATTCCATACAATGAACTTTAATGTAAAATAAGATTATATAAGTCAAAGGTGTAATTTTTTATTTTAGTTGGGTCAATTATGTGAATTTTAAATAATTTTATTTTTTATTTTTTATTAATTACATAATTGAATTGAAATGAAAAAGAAAATATTGTTTTGTTTGGTTTGGTTAGTTGAGTAGAGTTGATGTATTGTTAAAGTATATTTGAATTTTTTATTGGGAAAAAAAGGAGGAGGACATGGTCCAGGAGTTACCCGATCCTGGAAGAATCTCCCCTATTCTTTTACCCACTAACCAACAAAATTACCCAGTTGATATATTTAACCCGAAATATTTGAGTGGGGTCCCTACTAGTCAATTTTAGATTAACTTTTTATCCAGCAGTACTAGTGTTGATTTAATTTCACTCAATGAACTAGCATATTACAATGGAAATTAATTTTCTGTGCTCATTTTGGACATATATAGTAAAGTAAGGAGCAGCCAAGTGTTGTAAAATCTTTAAGGGAGGATGGAGCAGCTTGGTGTTGTAAGTTCCATGGTAGTAGGCTCCCTTGGGGGCCAGGAGTATAAAGAGTTAACAAACCCTGACCAACTCAGGCACATCCCGCGATTTACTTCCGCATATTGCTGAGAGGCCAGTGATGGGTGGTCCAGGACTTAACCTGGGTCAACAAAAAAAAAAATAAAAAATAAAAAAAAAAAAAAAAAAAATAAGTATTTGGCAATACTGGATGACTTTTTAAAATAAGATTTACACTAATTGTTTCAATTATACGAGACGGACAATGGAGGATGAAGGAGATGACAGACTTGACGGTTAGATTATGAATTGAATATTCTTATCTAAGTCAAGAAAAAACCTTTTAACTATTGAGGGCAGTTTAGGGAATTAGTAAATTTTGCTCGGGCTCCAACATTTACAACTCTGACAATCGATGTGCCTCGGAAAAATTAAATCAGATCATATGACTTACTTATTTCTACTTATTTAAGCATGCAAATGATTAACAGTGGCGGATCCCTATGAAAAGACTGGATCGCCCCCAGAAATGTTTTTTCATTTAATATTAGTAGGCCGGCTGGCAAGGGCAATGCCTTGATAGACCATGAGACCCTGGTTAGAATTCCATTAGCATCATTATTTTTTTATTTTATTTTTCTTTTATAATCCCAATATATTTATGTCTCCTTTATATATTCTTTCTTTCTTTCTTAATCCCAATATTTATGTATTCTTTTAATTTTCTTTCTTTCTTAACCATAATATTTATGCCTTCTTTTGATTTTTCTTTTTTTCTTAATGATAATAAAAAAAATATGGTTTTTTATTGTTTCATCTTCTTTTTCTCTATATAGGGCATTGCTCCTAACTTTTTTCCAATAAAATATAAAAGGAATATGACATTTTATTTTTTTCATAGTACGGTCTTCTTTATGGATTTTTTTTTCTTTATTTAGTGTATTGCTTCAAAAAAAAATCTTTCTTGAGAATGGCAAAAGGATTATGATTTTCTTTGTATGATTTTCCCTTATTATCTTCTTTATAGTGCATGCCCAAAAAAAATTCGCCCCTTCAAGCAAATCCGTCTAGCTCCGCCACTGCTTATGAATATAGTTTCAAGAGAAATTAATGTAGGAGCAAGATGTTAGACGGAATATATGAAAGAGATCTAGCTACTCGATCTTAAAATACATTATCCTGAAATCAAGGATAAATTTTAGTCAACATAAATTATTAAAAAAAGATCAATATATAAAAATGGATATTTTAAAATGAAGCAACCGAGGAATGAATAATGCTTCATGCATATGTCATTAGTTAATTTTGACCCCAAACAATTGGTTAACTCCATCGATCTCTACCGTGTTATCAGGCTTATAAGTCAAGATTTTCCAAATAATGAATGGCTAAGTAAATTGCTCATGCATTTCCCAAGATAATATATGTGTCCTCCTAGGATCGATCGATGTTGAAAGAATATATATAATAATAATAATTGCAGGCCTAGCTAGATCTTAATTACTTAATTTTTATATAACATGGACGTATGAAATTAAATTGGTTAAATTTATTAGACCTGAGAGAACTAAAGTAAATTAAATGGAGAGATTTATGATGAAGATTTATGTTATGATCATTTGGTGTTTACTGTTGTTAGGAGTTCTTGAGGCCGTCGTTGTACCTGCAGTACAGAAACTTAATGATGAAAATAAAAGAATAAATATATTTATTAAGGTTGGTGTGATTGTTGACATGGGAACATGGGCGGGAAAGATGGTTTGTTTGATGCTGCTACCAAGAGCACCTAGTGCTGCTCTCAGTACTTTTTCAAATTGTAGGCGTAATTAATTTGTTTTATTAATTGTCTAATTGTATCCATAGAGTGTATTAAAGATTTCTCTGAATTCATTAATTTTGAGTGTTATGAAGTATGATATATCTTCATTGTTTCTTCGTTTCGACTTTCTTTTTAAATGATCTATTTCTCGTGATAAGGTATCTAACATTCTAGACCTATTTTTTGACATAGGCATATATTTGCAATATTGTCTAACAGCTTCCAATATTTCTAAGTATAGAAAAGTATCTTGTTCAGTAGTATAAGTTTTATATCTACGTTTTTTCTTAGGTGGTTCACTACTTTCTTCTATGCCTAATATGTTTTCTAATGATTTACTAAAATCCTTAAGAGGACTAGTTATTTCAATATCGGAGAAATCGAAATCTAGAAGACTTTGATAGTTTTCAGTGCAAACTAAGTTGCATATATTTAAATCGTCTATATTTAAGTTGTTTCCTTGCTCTGATACCAGAGCCAACAGAGCGCTTTCTGGTACGTTTTCTGGTGCGGAAGCACAGTCACTATTTGGACTGGTATAATTATATTTATATTCATCGGAGGATAATTCAAATCCTGTCATTCATGCAGCTCGTATTATTCTCAATTGGTTTCGTTTTTTGAGATAGTAATCTCGTGTATTTTCAAAGAATATCTTTTCATACGTTCCATTTATAAGAGTTTCGCATAATTCTTTATAAAAAATATACTGGGAGTCTATCCATTCGTAATATGAATTATTTTTATAAAGAAGTATTTTTCTAGGTGGCATTTATAGAATGATATCTATAATATAGAATGTAATAGTATTCTTTTCTTTCTTTAAAATCTTGTATATGAGGATAATCTTCTGAAAGTTTTTTGTAAAATTTATAAGAAGATTCTATGTATTCATAAGTATTCCAATTCTTATAGTTTTTCTTGAACATATTGAGTTAGACTATTTATTTGTTTATTTAGAGTTTTTATGCATTCTTCTGTTTCTTTAGAATCATTTTTTATTGGTATAAAAGTTGTTGGTCTTTCTATTCTCATGGATGTTCTTTGAGGTTCGATGGGTTGTTTTTTAGGGACAAATTTAATTTGAGCAAAGTCTTTGAATAGAGAATCCATGTTAATTTTATCTTCAGTTTTATAGTCTATACTATGATGACTATTACTAATAGCGTATCTTACAGCATATGTCATAGAGAAAGGGTAATCTCCTTGTTCCATTAAATCTTTTCTAGAGAATTTATATAAAAGAGATATAGATTGGCTTAAGTTTTTGGTTACTAGGGGTATTCCGTATTGTATCGAAACATTAAACATAAGTTTTGTTGCCTTTAGATTTCCTTCAATTACTCCTAGGATTTTATCCTGGGTGTCTCTTATCCTATCGTCTATAATCCAGAATTTAACTGCTGATTCTATTCCTTCGGCAAAGGTTGATTTTATCAACACTTGTATAGTTGAAATATGTATGTATCCAAATTCACTTGGTGACTTATTAAGTGAACGTATTTTTTGAAGAATATGATTTTCATTTATTAATGGTAAGGAAAGTTTTCCTTGGGCTTAAGTTATTTCTATTGGGGTTTCCTGTATAAATTTTCCAAAATATATTAAATTTTTCCGTTGAAACATATTATGAAAGAATGAAGGTTTCCTAATACCTTGTCCATCATTTATATTTAACTCCTTTTGTCTTATTTTACTTATTGTTTTGGGACTTATAACTATATCTTGGGAAAAACTCCCATATGCTTCAGAAACTTCTTTTGATTCTAATTGTTCTATCTCGTTAGAGATGTTTTCAATATTTTTTATTTCTAAGGTGTTCATATTTGAGATCTAAGTTGAGATTCAGAAAGTTTTATTCGTGGTATTCTTCGAACTGTATTTTGAAAGGTAATATCTATATGTTCTCGAGTAAGAACGAAGTTTTTTAAAGAATCTAGGAAATCCATTCCTAAAATTATCTCGTATGGGGATTCATTATCTATATAGATTCGTGTACAAAGAGTAAGATTATTTTCTAATGTTATTTCTATTTTTCCAGTTTTTTCTATAGTTATTTCTTTTCCATTATATTTTATGTATGTTTCAGCACTGGTTTTTCTTATATCTGTAGCTAGGTTTTCATGAACATGAGACCATGTTGCTCCTGTATCTATAAGAATGGGTATTAAGTTATTTTTCATTATTCCTATTAAATGATATTGAAGAGATTTAGTGTTGAATGATGTGTTTACTTGTATATTTTGATATTCATGCAAATCATTCATTGTAAACAGATATTTAAAAATGTTCAAGATGTATGATGATATATGGAAATGTATGAAAGTATATAAGTATGTACCTGTCACAGAAGGTTACTCTGCAGAACTGGTTAAGTTCTAAGCTGGAGATGAGGTATGCTAACTCTCAATAGCACGATCAACGTTCCGGAAGAGCTAAACTTTCATAAGAAAGATAGAGTTGAAAACTTATTTCATTCACACCCTTAACGATTACATATGATCTCTTTATATAGGCAGAGATCTTTGATTGCAAATGAAGGGAAAAACTATTACAAACTGCAAATGAAGGAAAATACTATTACAATTTTGAAAAGTAAAAGTGTCGGGAAAAAGGAGTGGTTCTCCTTCTGCCGACGTCTTTATTTGGTCCTACATCTTTTATTTCATGCGTTTTCCTCTATTATTGGTGATGAGTTGTTACTTTCTTCGTCACTGGTTTCGTATGCATCTTTGTATTCTTTTTCGTCACTGCTGACGGTTTTTCTTTTGCAGTAATTGCAACTATGGACCTCCAAGTTTTTCATTTCTTCATGGAGTATTTTCTTTGTTTTTTCTGCTAGGGTTGCCAGCTGAAATTCATCGATTCTGAGTATCTTCTGATGATGTTCATAAACGTATTCCCAATGTGATTCCCGAAGTGTTTTTTGGGACATTCCATATATAAGATGATTTTTTCCTTTAAGATTTATCCGGAAAGTTTTTGCTCTATAGAGATCATGTATCAAATTGTGAATTTGTATTAGCTGCCAGGCAACTGCTTCTTCCTGCTGATTTGTATCAATTTTTTCCACTGTTTCGATTGCCGGGTATTCACCATTGCTGGTTACTAGTTTAATTATCCCAAAGCTTGGGGTAATTCCTTCTTCAAACGTTGGATATGTAAGATGACATTTTACCACAACTTCTTTCTTACCATTTTTTCCAATATTGACAAAGTATTCTGAAATACTTCTTCGTATATTTCCTGGAAATTTTTGAAGCATTGTTGTACTCTGAAGATACATTATATCTACCAGGCCATATATGAAGACTTGGTATGCCAGAACTGGGTCTATTCCTTCAACTAGGACTGCTTTTGGTCCATATCTGTTTACTGGGTAGAAACGTTTTTCTCTATCCTTGGTAGGATCGTATTCTTTTAGTTTACTTAATAGTTCTTCGAATTTGTCTTTCTTCAAGGTATTCTGTTCTTCCGCTTCTTTTTCTTTTTCTTCCTTTGTTGGAATATGATCAAGAGGATTTTTAAACGAAGGGATTTTCCCAAGGACTACTTTGGATGTGGTGGGTTTATCTGTTTGTAGAAGAGCTTGTTTATAGTGGCTAAGCTCGTATTGTGCCAAGGCTGTTTTTGCTTCTTCAAGCGTTTTGAACGACTGGTGCAGACTTCCTTTTGTGATAAATGGTGAGATTTTACTCCATTCATCGTATATTCCTTTCATTGATCCATTGAACATGGTGTACCATTTCTTTTTGTCTGGAACATGAGGTGTTTTTGGCATGGGTGTTTGGTACTGAATTGGTTTGTCATTGTTTGTAAGAGGTGGTGGTGATGGTAATTTTGTGTTTGTGTTTGTGGGTAATGGATCCACCACGTTTTGGCTGCTAAACTCTGATGGCAAGGGTATTTTTAGTGTAGTGCAAAGTGTTTGGAGACTAGATTCTAGTTCGTGTATCTTTCTAGCTGCTTCGGCTGCTGTTTCCGAAATGTACTTCTCTTTAGCTGCTGTGAAGTTTTGGATTTCTTTTCGAGCAAGTTGTTCTGTTTTCTTTTGCTCTTTTTTGATGTCTTGTATCTGTTTACAGAAAATAGATATCATTGTTTCCATTCTCTTGTCAGGGTATCTGCAAGTACGTTGTCTTTTCCAGCGAGGTGTACAATATGAAAATTGTATCGTGTTAGCTCCAATTGCCAACGTATCAGTCTTCCTTGATTTGAGCTATCTGCAATTTTTGTTTTACAGAAATATGTTAAATATTTAGAATCTGTGCGGACTTCGAATTCTCGTGGTAGCAATTCGATCTTCCATTTTTTCAAAGCATTGTATAATGCCAGTGTTTCTTTTTCATGAACTGTATAGTTCATCTGACATTGTGTAAAGGTGCCTGATACATATTTGCATAGGCGTATATATTTTTGTGCTTTTGTTGAAAGCGTATTTTTATGCCCATTGGACATGTGTGGTAGAGTGTTGTACTCTATAGCCGGTATTGCTAGCATAACGGCGGCCCACGTATCTTTGGATGCATCCGTTTCGAGAATAATGAAATCATTCTCTTGCGGATTGTATAGTTGGGGTAGGTTTTTACACCGTCCCTTAATGGTTTTTACCATTAATGTATCTGCTTCAGACCAAGTCCATTGAACTTTGGTAGAGAGTTTTTTCTGAAGTGTTTTTCTTTGTAAGTCAAGATCTTTAAGATAGCCTTGATCGGAAATATAGTTTAGGCATCCTAAAAATCTTTGTATTTGTTTTCGATCTTCTAATTGATCTGGAAAAGAGTTTAATTTTTCTAAAACGTTTGGTTGAATAACCATGTTTCCTTCTGAATCAAAAGTATTTCCAAGAAAATCAATTTTATTTTTACAAAGCTGAGCTTTTCTTTTTGAAAGGACTAAACCCTTTTCTTTGCATCTTATTAAGACAATTTTTAGTTTTTTCAAATGATCTTCTCTATCTTGATTACTAAAGATGATAATATCATCGATGTAAGCAAGACATATATTTTCTGAACCTTCAAGGTTTTTATCCATGAATCTTTGATAGATTCCTGGTGCTTGTTTAAGGCCAAAAGGCAAAACATTCCATTGAAAATGTTTTTGAGGTGGACATGTAAAAGCAGTTAATGGTTTGGTATTCTCATGTAACCTAATCTGCCAATAGCCTGATTTAGCATCTAGAGTACTAAACCATTTTTGTCCTTTTAATTTTGTTTTTATGAAGTCAATTCTTGGGAGCTTATAGGCATCACCAATGGTTGCTTCATTCATTTTTTTGTAATTTATGACCATTCTTCTCTGGCCACGTTTAATTTCATTGTGATTTTCAACGTAAAAAGCAGGTGCTGCATGTGGTGAATGACTTTCAGAAATAATTCCTTTTTCCAAAAGTTTTGAACATTCTTCTTTAAATTCGTTTATATCCCTTTGAGAATAAGGAATATTATTTTTCACATTTACTTCTTGTGAAGGATCCTTTAGTTTTATTTCTACTAACATGGTGTTAGTATTTTTAAAATCTAAGGGATTTTCACTGGAAGTAGATTCAAGTATTTCATTAATTTCTTTATCCAAGTTGGATGTATAAAGAGTAATCTGATAGACTAGTTCTGAAATTTTTTCTATCAGTTTTTTGGTATTCAAATCTTTTTCTATTGGAATAGAAATTTGTTGTTTTCTTTGTTTATACTTACTTCGAAAAGGTACAGTAAGTGATATGGTGGAAATATTTTGCACAAATGGTGCGTGTAGCTTTAGGAAATTATTGCCTAAAATAAAAGGTAAACCTGTTTTATGTTTATAAATAGTTGGGGCTGTAAAAGCAAAGTTCTGTATAAAAATAGTTTGCATTTTCACTACTTCCCAAATGTATTAATGAGATGCATTGGCAATCATAACCCGTATGGGTGTTTTTAATCGTTCCCATTTGAAACAGTTTAACTTTGGCGAAGCAAGGCAGAGACTTGCTCCAGTATCAATTAAAGCATATACATAAGTATCATTGATACGTATTTTTATGAAGGTAGAATTCTGACTAGGCATCACTATTAGGATATTCTATCTTCTCATCTTCATCAGTTTCTGATATTAATTCATACCAATCTGTGTCTGATTCATAATCAGAATCTTCTATTGGTTCTAATTCTTGTGTATAGGCAAACTGTAAAAGTCTAACCTGGTGTTCTTTCTTATTTTGTTTCTTTGGGCACTCATTAGCATAGTGACCTTCTTCTTTACATAACCAACATGTACATTTCTTTTTTCCTTCAGGGCAATATTTATTCCTTTTATTATTCTCTTTTTTATAGAATGGTTTTTTCCTAAAAAACCTGTGTCTATTTTTCCTAAAGTAAGGTTTATTTCCTTTTATCCAATGTTTATTTCGTTTTTTCCATATTTTCTTGTTATGCTTTTTCCTATATTCCTTTCTACAACCGTATTGCTGAGGTAGGTAGTCTTCTGTACAACAGAGTTTGGTTAATGGTTTCATAGCTATAGATCGTTTCTTTTGTATACATTGTTCCGTTGTATATTTTCGAACTATGGTTCTAGCAGCTCCTATAGTTCTATGTGTTTCTGGAACTTCTTCCTTATATTTTTTCTGACATTCTACTCCTATGGGATAAGGTAATTTAGCAAAGAATATATCTATAAATGAGAATTGTTCCGGTATAGGTATTTTAGTTAGATGTTCAATAAACTCACTGTAATAGTTTTCAAAATAGCACATATTACATATAGCCATATTATGCAAATGTCGTTTGGATTCTTCCGTTTCATGTAACCCCATAAAGGTATTTTCTATTTGTAAATCTCCTATAAAATATGCATATATTGCCTTCGCAATTTTCTTAAACATGTGTAACTGCGTATCAGCGTTGAAATTATTTTGTACATCTTCATTCGTATAGTTTTGCAACATTCTTAAAACATTTCCAGTAGTTTTATGTAAAACGAATGTAAATATATCGAGAACAGAAGATTTAGAGAACTCATATGTTGTTTGTATAATCAGACCTATCTGGTTAGTCCAGTAAGTAAGCATTTCTTTTTCATTGTCTACACAATCTAAATTAAGAATATTCTCTTGGTTCATATTTCCATGTATTGGCTGCCATTTTGCTGGAACCTTTTTCCATGGGTTTCTACTATCTGGCCTACTTGGTATATAGCCTTGACTAAAAGGATAAAAATTTGATCCTAAAGCTGGTATATCTCCTGCATCAGCTCTATGTAGTGCAGAATATCCATATCTATTTCTCTGACTACTAGATTCTGGTTGATCTTCTGTTTTTGGATTTCTAATGTCTTCCATTCCTACGTATTCTTCATCTGTTTCAGATGGTGTATATTCAAAGATAACATCTTCATTCTCTTGATGTCGTATAGGATAAGCTTCTTCCATATCTATGTTTGAAGTAGTTTCTTTATTCATTAAGCTTAGCGAGCTTAACATATGCCTAAGTTCTTCTAAAGTTTCTTCTATGGTTTCCGCCATATATATTCTAGTTTGTTAGGCATCTTAAACCCTTTTCTTGAGGATATTCTAAAATATTTTTCTAGATCTTGTTCAGTTAATCCCCGTGTTTGCTCTTTTTGATATATTATCATTTCAAGGTTTTCTATGGTTTTTTTCAGATTTTCTAAAGCGTTTTCTTCCTTTGGCACTATTTCTAAGTTATTTACTTGTTCTTTCAATTTATTTATTTCATAATTATTAGCATGTTTTTGATTATTAAGCATATCTAATATATTATTTAATCGCGGATGAAAAGTGTGAAATAAATTATTTACTTGTTCTAAAACATTTTGAAGGTTTCGTATATCATCTGTTAATCTATCGATCTTTTCTTCTAGTTTCATAGTTTATTTTTTATTTAAGCCTGAAATTTTTGACTAGTGTTAATTAAAGAGGACTGTGGCTTTTTCAGTGATGTGGACACGTGTAGCATGATTAAGACTTGGGAGCACGGTGCTCTCAAGACCAGCATCAAATTTACCGGGAAAGATGGTTCGGAGCTGCATTGAAATGGCTTTGTCGGACTATTATTACATTTCTCGTAATAAAACCAAGATTGCTCTTCATGTCAGAGATTCTAAGGGAGATTCTTTCAATTCTATTGCTGCTGGTAAGATTTCTTTATTCTTGTCTAATTTCTTGCTTTTGTGTTTTTTATTTTTTCGATATTTTGCAAATTTAAAACTTCAAACAAAAGTATTTCGATTTATAAACGTAATAGTTTTAAAAACTCAAAACCACACTTGTTAACATATTGAACATGTTATTAATAAAAACAATCAGGGAATTTTTTTTGTCAGGTAGATGATGCGCATGTGGAATATATTTTTGCATACAAAAATTTCTTAAAACTCACACGTCAAATACAACTCGGTCCGAAGAGTGTTAAGGATATAGGTGATGTCTCCAGTAGAATTCGAACTTGAGTCTCGCCTTTTGGAGTCACAAATCACTACCACTTAACCCAATTACCTTGGGTGTGTCGAGCCTTTCATTTAATTTATATTAGTCTTATTCGCTTAATCACAAAAACAAAAACTAACCTCAAAATGAAAAAAAAAAATACCCATGTGCAAAAATTCATATGTTTTCCTAAAATACCATATTTAGAGAAATTGAATTTATTTTTACACGTTTTGTCTAAAATCTAATAGACACTCATATTTTTGAAAAAAAAAAAAAGTGAAAAACTCAATATTAAAAAAAAAAAAACACAATAGTATTTCTTAATTTATTTTCAATTGCAAACTAATATCTATTCTATAGCGCCAAAATCCTCATTCCCCACGCCCAAATGTTTTGAAAAATAGTATTTCCAACTCCAGCTTAAGCACTCAACCTGGGGCTATGGGTAAATGCATGAGATGAGTGTTCAAATTTTACTTTAATTTTAAAAATATTAAAGAGCTTCATAATTACAACACTCGCGCGTATTTCTTAGTATTTCCCTGATTAGTGTAGTAATTTATCCTATGTGCGTTCTTTCAATTGATGGTGAAAGTTTGTTTTCAAATTTCAGCTATGTATATATATTAGAGGAAGAATTGGGCATTCGATCGCTTGAATTCATTCTATTCAATTCATATGTTAATTAGGGCCGCCTCTTAATTTCGTTTCCGTGAAAATTGAGCAGTCTGCATATACTTATTATTTGTGCCCTAATTAATTAACAGGTATAATTCCCTAAATTATTAGTCAATGTAATTAACTGGTTATATATATGTGCTTTTCATATTCATGAATTGGTTCCACACTTTCATATGTGCTTTTGTTATTGAAGATTGAGTTGATATCGATTGAAACCTTGACTTTGATTTTATACCACATTTTTAATGTTATCTTATTTTGATTATTTCCTGTACAAGTTATCTTTAAATTGCTAGTCTGGAAACAGGATTTTGAGTTGGTTCTATTTTTGGTTTTTAGGCCAATGAATTGACTTGAATGTTAATTTTGCTTAGGATCCTTGTGATTCAAACAAAATTAATAGAATGAAAATGACAGGTTGATTACTCTGCCTGGTTTGTTAGATAAGTGATAATTAATCTACAGCTAACGAATATCCAATATTTGTGATTTTGCTTCAAGTTTGGGGAAATAATAACTTCCTTGCACTTGTTTGACTTTTGGAATTGTTTATGGATGCAGCTCTTGACCTTTTGGAGAATGTTGAAGTCCAAGCAATCATTATTCCTGAAATATCGAACAAAGAGTTGTATCTGGCTATGCTAGGTGATATAGCTCATGTCCCGGTATTATCTTTTTCTTCAATATCATCATCCAGTGAACATCCATATTTTATTCAAGTTGCTGAAGATGAGACCACCCAATTCCATGGCATTTCTGCCTTGTTAGATGCATTCAAATGGAGGAGCTTTGTGTTTCTGTACGAGGATACTGCTAATGCAAGACAAATTCAACCTTATATTTTTAATATCTTACAAGAGAATCATTTGGGTGTTTCATATCAAACTGCCATTTCTCTAACGTCCACCGATGATCAAATCATCAATGAGCTTCATAAGCTCATGACAATGAAAGCTTCTATAATTTTGGTGCACTTGTCACCTTCTCTTGCTTCTCGAGTATTTAGAAATGCAAAATTGTTGGGGATGATGAACAAGGGATTTGCATGGATTGCGACAAGCAAAACCATGGATTTCTTGGATTCTCAGGATTCTTCTGTCTATGAGTCAATGCAAGGAGTACTTGGTTTCAAATCTTATATTCCTTCATCAAGTAAGCTCCAAAGTTTAACCTTGAGATATAGAAGAAAATTCTTAAAGACTAAACCTAGTGTGGAAATAAAGGAGTTGAATGTACTTGGTATTTGGGCATATGATGCTTCTTGGATTTTAGCTGATGCAGTCGAAAGGGTAGGAACTAAACTCCCTCAAAATCAGATTGAAGATGCCAAATTAAAGAAGTTGGACTTAGCTCGATTAAGAGTTTCTAGTAGTGGTCCATCCATCTTGAGCGAAATTACAAGCAGTAACTTTACAGGGTTAGGTGGTAAGATTCAGCTTAACAGTCGGAAATTAGTACGTGGGGCATATGAAATACTGAATGTGATAGGGAATGGGGAAAGAAGAGCAGGTTACTGGACATCTGCTAATGGGCTTACCAATGGTATATCTAATAGTTCTTCTAACATTCTTGAAGCCATTATCTGGCCAGGAATCACCTTAATGGCTCCAGAAAGTCGGTTAATCCAAATGAGTGGTAAAATCTTAAAAGTTGGAATTCCAGAAAAATCGAGGTTCCCTGAATTGGTAAGCTTCCATTATGATCAGGAAAGTAATTCATCCACTGCAGATGGATTTTGTATAGATGTATTCAAAGCCGCTATTGGGTTGTTGCCATATAAAGTACCTTACGAATATGTTCCCTTTGACAATGAATATGGAAGTTACACCGACCTCGTTAATGAGGTCTATTTACAGGTACATGTGTTTCTCTTCCAATTACATGAAAAGACCCTATAATTTTGTACCCATCATAGAGTGATTTTAACTGATTTTTATTTTTGCTTCATTAATGGTGTAGAAATATGACGCAGCCGTTGGGGACATAACTATCCTTTCCAGCAGGTCTCAATATGTTGCGTTCACATCGCCTTATACTGACTTAGGTCTCGGGATGGTGGCAAAATTGGAACATAATTACCCTTGGTTCTTCTTAAAGCCGCTTAATAGAAATCTATGGATAATGAGTGCTTGTTCTTTTATTGTGACGGGATTTCTTGTTTGGATTTTTGAATATCCGACTAATGAAGAATTCCAAGGTCCTCCAGCTCGGCAAATTTGCACTGTACTGTGGTTTACCATTTCAACTCTTGTTTATGCTCATAGTAATCTTTCTATCCTTCTTTATCATAAAAAAATCACTGTTTCTAGCTAAATTAGCCATTGCCTTTGTGATCCTGTTTTGAGTTTTTTCCTTTTAAAGGTTCCTTGCCAATATAGTCGGGCCAATCCGAAGTGCAATGGCTCTGTCCTTTTATATTTTATCGGAGCCTAACTAAATGTAACTCAGGCTGAGTTTGACCACTTTTATTAGACCCGATGAATTTGAGTCAAGTTTGAGCTTAACGAGACTCAATGCGAATAAAATCCGACACAGTAAAGTACACAATAATATCATATATTGTACAACATTTTTTTAATGCTTATTGAGGGTGAAGGAATACATTTCTAGTTTTTATATATGTAATCATTATTAGTATTTTAGCTATTGGTAAGTGCTATTATATCTTTTATGAGTTGAAAATTAAATCGAAACGTTGCTTAATATATATATGTTAGCCTGTTAGGGACTAATACTATGGAATTTATACATTTTTGTCAAATGTGTGAGTATCATATTAATGTGCGCTTTAGTAATGGATAATTGGAGAAACTAAATTGAGCCAACTTGTTATAAGCCTGGAACTTGAGCCAAGTTTGAGCCGAAGGAAACAAAAAGAACAATGAGTTGTGTTTGACCTTGTGATCATTAATGCTGACGATATAAGAACTCAAGCCAATCCAAGCCTGAAGCCCCCGAGTGACAAGCCCTATATAAGGGTAACATTATTAGAAGACTCCTGAAGCAAACTTCATGATTTCAGTATCATTATTTATTAGTGTGCTGCATCATTTGATCTCTGATCTTTGGTGAAGAACATAGGATTGGGTGCATCATGAAAACATTCGTCTTTGCTTTTAACATATTACTTTCTGAAATATACTTGTCCTTTGATTAAAGGCTCTATATGGTTTTATGAAGTATTAATAGATTGGAAATATGAGTTGAGGTTTTCAGAAAAGAAGATCATGTAAAACTATTTCCACAACAGAGTGAATACTTACTTACTAGCTTACTCTTTTTCTAGCTTCCAGCTCACAGATTGTGCCAGAAAGAATAGAACAATAATGTTATAGTTGAGAGTTTCCGAGCAGTTACTTGCATCTTGCGAGTTATGTTTTCATTTTATTTTGCAGGAGAAAAATTGCAAAGTAATCTGTCAAAATTTGTTGTGGGCATATGGCTGTTTGTGGTCTTTATCCTCGCATCAAGTTACACAGCAAACTTGAGTTCACTTTTGACAGTTCAACAGATTAAGTTAACAAGGAGTGATTCCATAGGTTATTCAGCTAATTCTTTTGTAAGGGGGCTTATCAGAAACAACCTGAACTTTCACGATAACAGACTTAAGCCTTATCAGTCCCCAGACTTAAGAAGTGGAAGTAAGCACGATGGCGTTGCTGCTATAATGGAAGAGATACCTTACCTTAAAGTATTACTCGCCAGGTAAGCACGGTGGCGTTGCGGCTTTGGTTTTGTAAGTATCTCTTTCAGTTTGTGAGTATGACTATGTTGGAATTCATGTTTTACAACCACATTGTTAAATCGTAATATAGTCTAATAGTGTTAAGATAAAATAGAGTCATATTTTTACTTTCATAGTTCAATATCATTTGGGTCGATTTTATTTAAAATATCCACTGTCTGTTGCTCGTATTGGTTAACGATATCTATGTAAATATCGTACAGGCTTTCCAGAAAGGTTCTCCGATAGTTCATGACATGTCAAGAGCAATTGTTGAACTCCGAGAAAAGGGAAGACTTCAAGAATTGGAGAATAAATGGTTTACAAATCGATCACCGTTGTTATCTCCGGACAGTGAGGGCTCTGAACCATCTCAGTTTAATACTCTCAGCCTTGATAGCTTTCTTGGTCTATTTCTTTTAAGTGGGATCTCTAAAGCCATAGCTATAATCATATTTTTCTTCTACTTAATTCGTAAAAAATTGTCGATGAGCTACTTTATTTTAAAAATGTTGGATAGAGAATATCTGATATTCATTCTGTGGAACTATTTTCCCAGGAGGGTCATTACATAATAAATGATGTTCTAGATGTCAGATTATGTATGTATAGAATATTTCTTTGTACTGAAGCGAGGCTCTGTTCTGTTCTGTTCTGTTCATGTTTCTGAAGTGAATGTTGCATGGTTGTATCTCCTCAGGTCCTTCAACATATGTTAGACTTAAATTTGTGTACAAGGTTATTCTAGTCTTTTTCCTTCATATTCTTGGTCGCAATTTCCGTCCTATAAATCTGCCGCAATTTTAGAACATTTTGTCGAGATTTTCTTCCACCTCGCCTGTAATTTTTGTCCCCTCAAATACATCAGTTATTTTCGATTTTAATTTAATTTGTCTTGATAATAACTAAAGTTAATGTTAGAATTTTTCAAATAGTGAATATTGAAGTGCCGGGTTGTGAGTTATTGTTAAACAATTTCTTGACCACTTTTGGAGGAAAACTTTGAGTTATTTCCCTCCAAAAGTTTGTGTCATGACGTCCATGTGTGTTAAGTCGCTTACGCATCCATGTTGGTAAGTAAAGTTGGTCATGCATGACTAATTCGATCAGGCGGTAGATTTTTGAATTCTATGGAAGGGGGATGAAAATTATGGTCAATTGTCCTAAAATTTGCGTTGCTAAAGACTTGGAAGACCAGATTCACGAATTAAGACTTAAAAGGACCAAAATTGCAGCATTGAAGACTTAAAGGACAAAAATTGTTAGCCGATTTAATAAGTGTCCCAAAATTGTGACATAGTAAGAGATAAAGGACTGAAATTATAATTTTGTTACTAGATATTTAGGTTGCATTAGCCTTTTCATTTACATTATACGATATTAAACTAGTCAGATTTTTTCCCCCCTCTAAAGTGACTGTATTTTGAAATTGATCATTTATTGTGTTTTCTTGTCAATTTACGTCTTTGTTGTGTCACCGACGTCAATTTATGTCTTATTTGACCTGGAAAATATAATTTACGCCAAAAATATCATGTGCCGAGCACAAGACACTTAAACATTGGGGATATTGGATTTTGACTCCTAAAGCACGCCCAAATCACGTGATGGGTCAATAACTTTAAGTTTGGAAGAAAAAGGGTTAAAGTTCCCTCAAAAGATAAATATACCTATTTTTATTTTACGGGAAATTGATCAAATTTTATGTCATGACCTCTAAAGTGGTTGAGTTTCAAAATTGATTATTTATTATGGTACCTAGCCAATTTATATTTTTCATTGTGTTATCAACATCAATTTATGTCTAATTTGATCGAAAATCCAAATTTCGCTGGAAAAACACGCCGAACACGTAAACACTTCAAAATTTAAAAAAAAAAAAAAAAAGTCCATAACTAAAAGAGAAAGATACCAGTCTCTCAATTGCATATTATTGTTGTCGTTTGCTTTGACATTGTACATCGCCATTGTGATGTAATTGATTAATATTGACGGTGTTTTAGTTTGTGCATTTGCTCTTTTTTTTATTTGTGATATTTCTGTTAGGAATAAACCTACAACCAGATTTAACAAAAGAGCAAAAATAATGAACACAAGATTTACGTGATTCACCCAAAATAAGCTACGTCCACGGGCTGCTGCAGATCTTTCACTAAAGGGAGATAATTACACAGTGTTTACAAACACTCAACACTCACAACTCTCTTACACTAAGAAAATTGCTCACTCAATTTTCTCAAAATATCTCTCATAGGAAGCTGCTAAAATTGCTCTCAATTTTAGCCTCACTATGAATTGCTCTCGTGTATCTTGTTAATGTATTTTGATGGTGTATATTTCCAGCTGAATGAAGCTGCTATTTATAGCCTTCAAAGGAAAAACATTTGCCGCAAATTCAGTATCCAATTGCAAGACTTTGTGCAAAAAGTCTTGTGCCCATTCCTCTGTTGCAGAGATAACTTCACGCAACAAATTTTGAAGCATGGCCTTTGTCCATTTTTCTCTTTGTAGGGCCCACAATTTGACTTTTATTTGCATGGCACTTGAGTTCTACTATTTGCTAACAATCTCCCACTTTAAGACTTATTTCAATCTGTCTTCACACCTGATCAATGCAACAGCCGTTCCCGATCTTGTCAGTTCTGGAGTCCAACTGAAGCTGAGCATAACTTCAGTTTATCAACAGTTACTACCTTGGTTAGCATGTCTGCTGGATTCTTACTCCCTTGAATTTTCTCAAGCGTTAATACTTCATCCTCTAACTGAGATCTGATGAAGTGATAACGAAGTCCAATGTGGTTGGTTCTGGAGTGAAATGCAGAGTTCTTCGCCAAGTGTATTGCACTCTGACTATCACTGTAAAGAACATTCTTCTCGTTTCTGAATCCCAACTCATCTAACAAACCCTGAAGCCAAATAATTTCTTTATTGGCTTCTGTCACTGCTACATACTCTGCCTCCGTAGTGGACAATGCAACAATCTTCTGTAACCGTGACATCCAACTGACCGCCGTTGATCCCACAGTGAACACATAACCTGTGGTGCTTCTTCTGTGATCAACTTCTCCGGCAAAATCAGCATCTACGTACCCCTGCGCTTGACTTCTTCTCTGCCAAAGTACAAACACTTATCTGGAGTGCCTCGTAGATATCTCAAGATCCATTTGACTGCTTCCCAGTGGATCTTACCCGGGTTTGACATAAACCTGCTAACAGCTCCCACTGCATAGCCAATGTCTGGTCTTGTACAGACCATTGCGTACATCAAACTCCCAATGGCTGAGGCGTAAGGAACCTTGGCCATTAAGTCTCTCTCTTCGTCTGTCTGAGGAGACTGATCCTTGGATAGTCGAAAGTGACTAGCCAATGGTGTGTTAACTGGCTTACTGCTGCCCATCTTGAACCTTTGCAAAATACGACTGATGTATTCTGCCTGAGATAACTGCAAAACTCCTATTTGCTTATCTCGAGTGATTTGCATCCCAAGAATCTTCTTTGTTGGACGTAAATCTTTCATGTCAAACTCTTTTGACAATTGCTGCTTCAAGCTTTTAATCTCGTTCATATCTGAACCAGCTACTAACATATCGTCGACATAAAGTAGCAGAATGATATAACTTGAGTTATACCTCTTGAAGTAACAACAGTGGTCGGCATTGCACTTCTGGAAGCCTTCCTTGTGCATGAAGTTGTCAAACTTTTTGTACCACTGTCTTGGAGCTTGTTTCAAGCCATACAAGCTCTTCTTGAGTCTACACACCATATTTTCTTTCTCTTTCTCTGAGAAACCTTCTGGCTGACGCATATAGATCTCTTCATCTAAGTCTCCGTGAAGGAACGCAGTCTTCACATCCAACTGTTCTAGGTAAAGATTTTCAATAGCAACAATACTTAGTACCGTCCTGATAGTATTAAGTTTCACAACAGGAGAAAAGATCTCGGTGTAGTCAATTCCTTCTTTCTGCTGGAATCCTTTGACTACTAGTCTGGCTTTGTATCGTTTCGAGCCATCCTGCTCTTCTTTCACACGATACACCCATTTGTTATGAAGGGCTTTCTTCCCTCTGGGTAACTCAACAAGTTCCCATGTCTGGTTGGAGATCAAAGACTTCATCTCGTCTTTCATGGCAAGCTCCCACTCGTCGGCATCTCCGATCTGACAAGCCTCATCATAGCACTCTGGTTCTCCGCCATCTGTCAACAACACATAGTTCATGTATCTCCTGTTAGGCACATGTGGCCGAGAAGACCTTCTCAATACAGGAGTTGGAGAATGTGGTTGATTTGCATCCTCCTGCTCAACACGTTCATCTGGCTCAGGATTTTCTATTGTTTGTTTTGTCACAGAACTGACTGGAACGTCATCTGCTTCTGCCTAAACTGGCTCAATCTCAATTGGGTCAGTGGCATTTGCCAAATGCCTATCTTTGTACATAACTCTTTCATTGAAGATTACGTCCCTGCTGCGAATTATTTTTCTATTTGCATCATCCCAGATGCGATACCCGAACTCATCATCACCCATATCCAAGAAATGTACACTTCTTGGATTTTGGATCAAGCTTATTCCTGCCTTGATCACTGATATGCACGTATGCCATACAACCAAAAACTTTGAGGTGTGATAACATCTTTACCACTCCATACCTCTTCTGGAATTTTATGCTCCAATGGTACCGATGGACCTCGATTAATCAAATAAGCAGCTGTGTTGACTGCTTCTGCCCAGGACATTTTGGGTAGGCCTGACTGCATACGCATTGTTCTGGCTCTCTCGGTCAACGTTCGATTCATGCGTTCTGCTACACCATTTTGTTGAGGTGTACCCGGCACGGTTCTTTCCATCTTGATCCCGTGCTCATAGCAGAACTTCTTGAATTTCGAGGCTTCGTATTCTCCACCATTATCGGTTCTCAGCTTTTTGATTTTGAGACCTGTCTCATTTTCTACCATGGCTTTCCATTTTCTGAACGTGTCGAACACTTCAGATTTATGTCTCAAAAAGTAAACCCATACTTTTCGAGAGTGATCATCTATGAAAGTCACGAAGTAGTGTTTCCCACCAATCGATGAGACAGTCGTTGGACCCCATACATCAGAATGAACAAGCTCCAGCTTTTCCTTCTTTGGGGTTCTGCCACTTGTCGGAAAGCTAACTCTCTTATGCTTTCCAAGTATACAGTCTTCACACATGTCGATGTCAATCGACTGTAGATTCGGTAGCTTTCCTTTGGAGTGCATAACCTTCATTCCTTTCTCACTCATGTGACCAAGTCTTTGGTGCCACAAGTTTGGATTTTGGTTGATTGCTGCAACTGCAATCGAACAACACCCTTTTGCCGCCATGTAAAGAGTGCCGCTCTTCTTTCCTCGTGCTACCGCCATTGCACCCTTTGAAATCTTCCAATCATCTCCATGGAAGATTGTAGTATAGCCTTCACTGGCTAACTGACCCACAGAGATTAAGTTTTTTCTCAGGTCCGGAATATGTCTGACATCCTTCAGCTTCCACTCAGACCCGTTCAACCTAATTTTCACTGTTCCTTTACCAACAATATCACAAGGTTGGTCGTCGCCAAGATATACTTTACCGAGATTTCCTGACACATACTCCTCAAAGAGTCTTTTCTGCGAAGTAGCGTGAAATGATGCTCCAGAGTCTAACACCCAAGACTCTTCTTTGCTCTCCAAAGAGCATATCAACACATCATCTTGTGTTGATGTCGAGGCAACATTGGCTTCGGTCTTCGCTGCCTGATTCTTCGGTGCACTCTTGCACTGATTTTTGTAGTGTCCGATCTTTCCACAATTCCAACACTCAACAGTCTTTGAGTTTTGGGAATTGCTGGGATTTCTCGACCTGGATCTCCCATTCTTTGATCTTCCTCGGTGGTTTGATCTTCCACGATTGTTGTTTGTCGATCGACCTCTCGACTCCGTCGACAATGCAGAGGGGGTTGAAGTTTCGGCTGACTCTCTTCGACGAATCTCTTCGTTTAGAACGAGATCACGTACATCGTCGAATTTCAACTTATTGCTTCCCGATGAGCTACTCACAGCCGTGACCGTAGCATTCCAACTTTCTGGAAGGGAGGACAAAAGTAACAACGCCTGTACTTCATCGTCAAACTCAATCTCGACCGAACTCAACTGAGTCGTGATTGTAATGAGCTCATTCAGATGTTGGGCCACCGATGCCCTTTCGGTCATCCGCAAATTAAATAACCGCCTCATTAAATGCACTTTATTTGAGGCCGAAGGTTTCTCGTACATATTTGAGAGTGCCTTCATAAGACCCGCCGTGGTCTTCTCCTTCGCTATGTTAAAAGCGACATTGCGAGATAACGTCAACCGCATAACTCCGAGAGCTTGTCTGTCAAGGAGTTTCCACTCATCATCCTTCATGGATTCTGGCTTTTCTTCTTCGAGTGGCAAGAATAAATTTTTCTGATACAAATAGTCCTCTATTTGCATTTTCCAGAATCCGAAGTCCGCACCATCGAACTTCTCGAGTTTCATTTTCCCTTCGTCTGCCGCCATTACTCCCACTTAAATCTGGTTGGCCCGGAATAAAAATTCCTGGGCTCTGATACCAGTTGTTAGGAATAAACCTACAACCAGATTTAACAAAAGAGCAAAAATAATGAACACAAGATTTACGTGGTTCACCCAAAATAGGCTACGTCCACGGGCTGCTGCAGATCTTTCACTAAAGGGAGATAATTACACAGTGTTTACAAACACTCAACACTCACAACTCTCTTACACTAAGAAAATTGCTCACTCAATTTTCTCAAAATATCTCTCATAGGAAGCTGCTAAAATTGCTCTCAATTTTAGCCTCACTATGAATTGCTCTCGTGTATCTTGTTAATGTATTTTGATGGTGTATATTTCCAGCTGAATGAAGCTGCTATTTATAGCCTTCAAAGGAAAAACATTTGCCGCAAATTCAGTATTCAATTGCAAGACTTTGTGCAAAAAGTCTTGTGCCCATTCCTCTGTTGCAGAGATAACTTCACGCAACAAATTTTGAAGCATGGCCCTTGTCCATTTTTCTCTTTGTAGGGCCCACAATTTGACTTTTATTTGCATGGCACTTGAGTTCTACTATTTGCTAACAATTTCCTCATTGTTTTGCAAATTGTGATGGTTTAAAAATTACATTTGAATTGTACGGTAGAACTTGCATTGCTAAATTAGAGCTAAGTTTCAGTTGAGAGGTTTGGATCACTCTTCTTTATTAGAAAAACTATTTTTTAATGTAACTGCTAATGGAGCTAGAGCCCGGTGAAGTTCATAGTAATAATGGAAGAGAAGTACGAAATGACAAGGATATAGCTACTCAAATTGCTGCATTAAAAAATACTTATAGCTAATTATTAATTTCTTTAAATTTACGACATTTTAGATTATGGATCTTTTAACACTTTTTGAACTAGATCTTTCTTAAGTTATTTTATGATTTTTTTTTTTTGGTTACAAGTAAATTTATGATTCATTCTACTTGTTGTATTCATTTTTTTTTATTATAGTTTTATGCTATATGACAGTAAAAAGAAAATCAATTAATAATATTTTTGTTACTATTTTATTTGATTATTACCAGTCTTATATTACATTTAAGTAAAAAAAATAGCAATTGTTAATTTTTTTTAATAATAATAAGTGTGCTTTGTGATAGTTAAAATATATAATTGGACAGTAATCTTCAGATACACATAAGGATAGTTTTGTAATTTAGATAAAAACCTACATTTCTATAATCAATTTTGTCCAATTAGAACCAAACGCTAAATCAATTATAATGAAAACAATTATCTCAAAAGTAATTATAATCAATTATTGTAGAAGCAATTTGTAGGCTTGTAGCCCGTCTATTATCATGACCATTTTCATTGTATTTCTCAGTTTTACCTGTAGACATTGGTATATAAATCAGCAAATTAATCAAGTACTCACAGGGAAGCTTAAAAACTTATCTGGCTTTTTGATGTATAATGATATGTTCCTATCTTAATTTTTTAGATTATTTCTCAATTATTATGGATTTTTAATTATTAAAATTATTTACTATTTTTTATTATTATTATGTTGAGATTAATGTTTAAGTCTGTTTGCATGTTTTGAATTAAGTAATTATGTTTCTACGTGTAGGGTGCTTCACATGGAAATTGTTTCAGTTTTATTTGTTGGAATAATTTTCAAAACCAAGTTTATAAGTAATTTTTTACAGTTAATTTTTGAAACCCATTTAAAGTTGAAACTTTCCTACGGTTAGTTACTTACCAAAAGTTGCATCCTTTCTTCACTAATTAATTATTCCTCCTATTGAAGAGATGCGTTGATTATGGAACAATGCCAAATTGCTTATAAAAGCAGTGGCCTTTCACGGCAATAAAAAAAAAAAAAAAAGGAAAAAGAGTTTCCATTCTACTATATTACTTAACATCAAACTACTCTTATATTTTTTGTTTTTATTTATTAAATCCAGTTGAAAGTTAATTACTATATTGAGTGTTCGGGTTTGTCTTCGAAAGTGCAATTCGCAGTCAAACAACAGTTTATAACTGGGCTCCATTGTATCCTGGGACAAATTCGCTGCATAACTTATTTGCACATTGTTGAGGGCGAATATTGTCTTGAGGAGAGCGTAAAATTTGCGCGACTTGGAGGAAGTCAATTTTTCGACATTGCTGAATTTTTGTATTAGTTTGAGGTGCAAAATCCAGCCCATTTTTGGTGAATTTTTCCAACAATCTCAAGACAATATTATGGCATCTCAAAGCTTGCAACAACTCACTACCGATTTCGTCAAATTGGAGAGGTTTGATGGTGGAAATTTTAGGCGATGGCAAAAGAAGATTCATTTTCTCTTATTGTCACTTTTGGTGGAGTACGTGTTGACAACACCAAAGCCGCAAGAACGTGAAAACGAAACATTGGCTGAATCTCGAAGAAGAACAAAGTGGGGGAAAGACGACGAAATTTGTAAGGGTCATATCTTAAATGCATTGACGGATAGTTTGTTTGACATTTATCAAGATGTTGAAACGGCAAAGGAACTTTGGGATACTCTCAATGCACGTGATGCAGGCCGAAACCCGCAACGTAAAGGAAATGAAATGATAGATGACCGGGAATCACTCAACCGGCGGTAGCGGACTCACTCGACGCTACTAATCGCGGAATCACTCGACGCGACCAAGTCACTCACTTGTAAAAGAGGAATCACTCACTCTTAATGCAAGAATACTTGCAAACAAATATTTTTTTAACTTAAACTCATCTCCCTTTATTTATTCATTTGGAGGGATTTTATATAGGAGTTTTGGAACATCCCTCCAAAACATAGGAACTAGTAATTTATATAACCTTACATTTTCCTAACCTAGAAAATATATAAATTGACTAATGACTCATAAAAATCATAAACATGATCTTAATATCTGATAACAAGATTAATATTTCGAAATTAGACTAAGAATCCAATTAAAAACATCTTGAAACACCAAACAACACAAGAAGTGTTGTTCCCGAGTGTAGTTTGGCAGCATCTAGTAAAACGGTCATAACTCTCTCCATAGATCTTTGTTTTGTAAACCGCTTATTATTCTGAAAACTAGACTTCTTTGGCTTTCCAACCATATATCATACACCTCATAATTCATTGTAAATCAGAAAATATTATCGTTCAAAGTGACCCTATGTGCTGGAACTGATTTTGAAATTGCTCCTGCATCATTCTCCTCGGCTTGAAAATTGAACTCGTCCTCGAGTTCGTGTTGAGATCGAAACTCAGTGAGAAATATATACTTTGCAGCTCATTTGGTTTAAACTTTGTTCCTTGAATCCTGTCACATTTGACGTCATGAATATAATATCTACAAACTTTGTTCCACCGTTTGCTCCAATCACCAAATAATAACCATATCATTCTTGCTTTGTATGAAAAAATCCTTCCACGGATTTTAATCAACCTTTTCATTAATATAAATAGGAGTTTCAATAATGAAATTAGATAATCTAAACTTAGGCAAGATATTATCGAAACTTCAAAATACTCCACCCACTTAGCACGGCAAAATTGTGAATCAAATTGAATTTGGTGAAGGATAGATGTATCAATGATAAAATCATTGTCATCTTGTGAACTTTTGATTGAAGAAAAGTTGATACCGCTGGCCATCATGTTGTGAATACTTGAAGTATATTTAGTATAGAATAATAATTCATTGCAAACAGGATAATCAACTTCAAGATTAGTTGTGCTCAATGTATGAGAGGCCATTGATTCACCATGATCTTCAGAAATAAAATCTTCATCTTTATCATTATATTCATCATATATTGGATGTCCATCATAAAGTTCTTCGTCGAAGCATAGAACATCTTCTTCGCCAATCACTTCATCAAAGAGTGGGGAATGATCATCTTCAAATTCGTCATCAAAATGAGGGTCGTCATCAACTTCACTGTCTAGCTCCGTTTTGATAATTTGGATTTCAACATCTTTTTCACCATGAAGTTCTCTTTCTTGAACTTGAAAATTAATTTCTCCATTCCAAGAGGTAGAAGTTGGCCTTCTAGTAAGAAGTTGAAATATCATTTTTCGAAGTTCTCCAATTTCGGCATAGATATCGAAATCTTCCACATATTTTATACCATGAGGTGACATGTTCTTTAATCAGAGTACGAGCAAGAACGGCGTGACCCGCTCTGATGCCACTTGATGCAGGCCGAAACCCGCAACGTAAAGGAAATGAAATGATAGATGACCGGGAATCACTCAACCGGCGGTAGCGGACTCACTCGACGCTACTAATCGCGGAATCACTCGACGCGACCAAGTCACTCACTTGTAAAAGAGGAATCACTCACTCTTAATGCAAGAATACTTGCAAACAAATATTTTTTTAACTTAAACTCATCTCCCTTTATTTATTCATTTGGAGGGATTTTATATAGGAGTTTTGGAACATCCCTCCAAAACATAGGAACTAGTAATTTATATAACCTTACATTTTCCTAACCTAGAAAATATATAAATTGACTAATGACTCATAAAAATCATAAACATGATCTTAATATCTGATAACAAGATTAATATTTCGAAATTAGACTAAGAATCCAATTAAAAACATCTTGAAACACCAAACAACACAAGAAGTGTTGTTCCCGAGTGTAGTTTGGCAGCATCTAGTAAAACGGTCATAACTCTCTCCATAGATCTTTGTTTTGTAAACCGCTTATTATTCTGAAAACTAGACTTCTTTGGCTTTCCAACCATATATCATACACCTCATAATTCATTGTAAATCAGAAAATATTATCGTTCAAAGTGACCCTATGTGCTGGAACTGATTTTGAAATTGCTCCTGCATCAGCACGGTACTTAGTTGAAGATTCTACAAGTAAGAAATTTTTAGCATCTCAATTTATGAATTACAAGATGGTCGATGAAAAATCTGTGAGTGAGCAATTTAATGAATTACAATCCATGTTAGGGCATATGAAACAACTGAATATGAATATGGATGAGTGCATTGTTGTGTCTTGCATAATAGATAAGCTTCCTCCTTCATGGAAAATTGTTAAGAAAGGTCTGAAACATAAAAAGGAAGATGTTAGTGTTAAAGACTTGGGTTCTATCTTTCGCATTGAAGAGCAATCTAGAATGCAAGAAAGTGAAGAACCACAAGTTAAAGAATCTTCTAAGGTGCATATAGTGGAGGAAACTAAAGAGTTCACACAACATCAAAACTCCGGGCAAAACAATGAAAATCGTAAGAGAAAGGAACCATACACTAATAACCAAAATAATGAAAATAAGAAGAAAAAAGGATGTTGTTGGCATTGTGGAAAACTTGGTCATCTCAAGAAAGATTGTAGAGAACTTAAGAACAAAATTGGTCAACAAAGTAACAAAGAAAAATATATCGCCGTAGTTTCTGAATTTAATATGGTACAAGATGATGGTTCTTGGTGGATTGACTCCGGGGCGACAAGGCACGTATGCAAGGATAGAAGTTGCTTTACTACTTATGAACCTGTTCATGAAAGCAATGTCTTGTCTATGGGCAATTCGTCAACGGCTATTGTAAAAGGCAAAGGAACAGTGGATTTGGAATTCACTTCGGGGAAGATTTTATCTTTGAAAGATGTGTATCATGTCCCTGAACTCAAAAAGAATTTAGTTTCTGGTAGCCTTTTGAACAAGCATGGTTTGAAACTTGTGTTCGAATCTGATAAATTCGTTTTGTCCAAGAGTGGAACCTTTGTCGGAAAAGGATATTTGTATGAGGGAATGTTTAAACTTGATATTAGTTAAATAGTAACGACTCTATTAATAGTGTAGATTTTTAATTTTATTTTTATATCATGATTGATAGGACATGTAATTTTCCTTACTTGATGATTAATCAAAGTATTGTCATATTCAAGTATTACATTCATTAAATGAATTGTTAGATAAGTTGAAAATATACATGAATGAATCACTTTTCTGATTTCTCCGTTTTGAGAGTCTTTTGGCATACTCCATAAAACAAAATTATATATACCTTATGAACTTTAAAAATAAAAAAAATAGAAAAATAGACCAAACTTAAATTATCTAAAAGTTCTAGGGTTGTAGAGCATCTGTTAGATTGCTAGAACCTATTTGTGTGCTAAAACTGCTGAATAAATCTATTTGGTTATGTACACGAAAAATTTGATAAAACAGTTGTAATTAAAGTAAGCTTTAAAGTAATAGAAATGCTATTATTTGCTTGTAACTTTGACATGAACATATGAGCATACATGATGTGATTCTTGATATTAAAGGCATTTAGGAATAGTGATTGATCTATTATAATTGTGTTCTTGTTAATAATAGTGATTGATCTATTATAATTGCGTTCTTGTTAATATTTCATTTTATCCTAGCATTAAGTGTTGTAAAAGTAATGGTAGAGTTGCAAATCAAATTGAATTTTGCTAGAGTATTAAGTTGTCTTTTGTATACTACTAGTGCTCAATCTGATATTACTTTTATTGATAAACTAAGTAGATGGAATAGTACCTTTAGTCATAACCATTAGAACTTGGTAAACAAAATACTAAAGCATTTTAAGAAAATCATGAATCATGGAATTTATATTTTAAAGGGTATCCTTCAGTTTTAGAAGAATTTATTGATGCCAATTGGATAATTGAGCGGGAAGATCATACATTCACAAGTGGATCTTCACTCGTAATGGTGGAGTTAGCGGAATTGATAAGATATTTAATGACCGAAATTTTGTTATGACCAAAGCTTATGCCACCTATATCTATTCATTGTGACAGTGCGGCCACACTGTCAAGAGCCTACAATAAGGTGTATAATGAAAAGTTCGGACATATTAGACCGAGACATAACTATGAAACTGATGGACTAATTACAATTGATTTTGTACAATTAAGTCAAAATATGACGAATCCTTTGACAAAAGGATAACAAGAGATATGATTAATCAAACTACTAAAGGGATGAGATTTAAGCCTATTTCGATAACCACCAATGTTAGAAACTCAACTCTATTCTTGAAATTCAAGTCTAAGAGTTCAATGAGCAAAGTATAATATATGAAGTGGTTGAAGCACTAGCAATATATCATCCCGAGTGGATAGTGCTTGTAACTGTAATGCTAAAGTTAGGTTGAGCTATATGCTCTTAATAGACTTATAAGACATGTGTTTTAAAGTGCTAAAGTTACGGGGCACTTTCGATAAGTCTACCTATATGAGTGTAGAGGGTGGTGCCGCCTTCTATGAGTTAAGGGCTTAACTCTAGAGCGCTCATGAAACAGGATATAGACACAAGGCCAATCCACGTGTCGGCTTATTAGAATACTCAAGAACATTGGAATTTGTGCGTTTTGGTATTTCCGGTTAATCGTATAAGAAGTTGGTTCAAAGACAAGTCTACCATTCTTCTTTGATTAACTTTGAAATATTTTCACTAGATAATGGTTCAAGTCGTGAGACACCATTATTGAATCACATATTTCTAAGTCTAAACTTTTAATTTTGAAAATGGTGGAGGAATGTTGGAATAATTTTCAAAACCAAGTTTATAAGTAATTTTTTACAGTTAATTTTTGAAACCCATTTAAAGTTGAAACTTTCCTACGGTTAGTTACTTACCAAAAGTTGCATCCTTTCTTCACTAATTAATTATTCCTCCTATTGAAGAGATGCGTTGATTATGGAACAATGCCAAATTGCTTATAAAAGCAGTGGCCTTTCACGGCAATAAAAAAAAAAAAAAAGGAAAAAGAGTTTCCATTCTACTATATTACTTAACATCAAACTACTCTTATATTTTTTGTTTTTATTTATTAAATCCAGTTAAAAGTTAATTACTATACTGAGTGTTCGGGTTTGTCTTCGAAAGTGCAATTCGCAGTCAAACAACAGTTTATAACTGGGCTCCATTGTATCCTGGGACAAATTCGCTGCATAACTTATTTGCACATTGTTGAGGGCGAATATTGTCTTGAGGAGAGCGTAAAATTTGCGCGACTTGGAGGAAGTCAATTTTTCGACATTGCTGAATTTTTGTATTAGTTTGAGGTGCAAAATCCAGCCCATTTTTGGTGAATTTTTCCAACATTATTTTTGTTCTCAAATTTTTATGGGGGCAAGTTTAGTAAGTTCTTCGTAATGGCGAAATAGAAGAGATATTTGATATTTGGTAATCTACTTCTACTTATATAAATATATTTGAGATCAATCTATTAACTGTCATCTACCAATTTTGACTCAATTCTAATTTTACAGAATTTTAAATTTTCTTAAATTCTCCAAAATTATTAAACCGACTCAGTTAAAATTCAAATTACAAATCCACAGACAGTTTCTCCCCACTTTCTTACCCACGATTTACACTGCCAAATTCCACCACCATAATATATTCATCAGATTTTCCCCAAAATTCGTGTCACCTCCATTCTATATTCCTATTACCAACAACATAACCTATTTCTTCTTCACCCATGGCTTCTTTTCAGTGATTCAAGCCCTTCAACAGAGGTGAATTAATGTGCGTTAGCAGTGACTATTCAGGTGTGTATATTGTCCGCTCTTCCAAATATTATGTCAATTTTATTATCATCTGTTGGTTGTTAGGAAAATTTATTTCCTAATCCTAATTGGACTATTTAATCAATTATGGTAGCTATTCTAAAGATATTGGACTAATATTAAGTGGTCTAATAAGGTAATGAATCCAATAAGAATGTGGACTAATATAGTAACTCTATACGAATGTGGACTAAATAATGGGTAGATACCTGTTTAGGAGAGTTCTAGGGAATTATGGGAACCCTAATTCTCTTCCTATATAAAGAGCACAAGGGTTATGGTCCCCAACACACCAAATCAATATACTATTCTCTTCTCCCCATCAAGAAGACGATCTTAAGAAAATAAGGCGATTTGGTTGAGGAAGACCTCGTACCCGATCGATCCAATTCATACTAGTGATCGATTCCATAAATTCCGCATCAGACTAATCGCTCACTATGGATACTGGTACGTATTTAATTTATTATATATATAACTCTTAATGATTTAGTATGAGATAGATCTATGGGGATAAATTCCAACAAGTGGTATCAGAGCAACTCTCATGCTATATCATTAGGGTTATTCAGTTTCGTCAATTTTTTGTAGATTTAATTTTTGGGTTTTGTGTTTTCTTATTAACTTTCATGGATTGTTATATCATGGTGAAAACATAACTACGTTGATGCTAATTGTCTCACGTTAAATCTACTGATTTGTCTCGAATCTATATACTGATAAACATGTTGAATTTTTTGATTGCCACGTTACTGGCTCGGGGTGCTCATATGAACCGATACTGTTATTGGATACTGCATGTTTTAACTTACTAAATTGCTGTGGTACTTGTTTTTGAACATGTAGTATTTGATGAGCATAATATTGATGGACAATGATTAAATTATGTTAAGAAAAGGTTAAAATAATTGTAAAAGTTGCTTTGAACTTCTGTGTACTGCCGTGTGCCATGCGCCGTATTTTTTGTCTAAATCTTGATATGGAATTTTGATCATGGACATGTTTAAGTTATGGGCCCACCACGAGATATATGTATTGATCCATATCATAAGAAATCAATTTGCTTGGACTGACCTTGCTAAATATTTTGTTTTGCTGATAAAACCTTTTCCGTTTTCGGCCAACTGTTTTTTTTTTTTTTTGAGAAAATTATTTTTTGGGATTTCTTGAATTTAATCAAAAACTAAAGAACTTGAGGTTTTATAATTCAATTAAAGCTTACTGATTACACGAATTGTTGTGGATACAAATATAGACAAATCAATTAAATTGTTGCTTAAAGCGTGCTGACGGATTGTTCTAGTACTTGATTTCAATATGTTATTTTATGATTAAGCACGAAATTAATGGATAATGATAAAGTATGTTAAGATTTCATGTGTACAGAAAATGATAAAGTTTTATGTTTCGTTATTTTTTTTTTTTTTTTTTGAATCTATGGATTTCTAAAGAACTTGTTTCTTTAGATATGAATTACGAAACAATTAATTTGGAGAAAGTGGATTTTCTCCACTAATCTTGTTTGTGCTTTTATATTGCCGTGTGATGTTGTTCATATCATGTTATGGAATTAATTTGTTTGTCCCTCTGTTTGTGTAATTATAACAAACTAGAAGTTTTGAAACCCATGAGTTGGAATACACGAGTTCTAAGATCCATGAATATGATGTGCACAAAAATTTGATGATTTTGAGGTAGTTAAGATTCTAAATCGGTGATTTGAAACCAGAAATTTCTTTTCTGGGTTTATGTGGATCGAAAGTTTTATTTTGGGTTTTGTTTCATAATTTCTACATTTTTTGTTGTAAGAAATTATGATTATTGTTGGTTATCTGATGTTTCATGCTTTGAATATCTGGATTATGAATCGCCGAAGTTGGTTTTCTCGATCTTTTCCTTTTTTGTTCAAATTCGTTTTTTCACGAGATCCAATTTGCATTCAGTTCTTCTGGGTCGGGTGACCCGAATATGGAGCAAAAGTTTTGATTTGGGTCGGTTAAAGTAACAGATGTCCAACTCATATTCTGTTTGATTTTGGATCTGGATCTATTTAATTTGAAGTTTTGGATTGGATCTGGGTTGAATTTGCACCTATTATGTGTCTGATCTTAACTTGGATCATATTCTGGCCTAAAGTCAATCCTGGACTTGTTCAGGACTGTATAAGGAACTGGCTATGTTAAGGGATTTTTTGGCTGCATATTTCTAATATTGTGCATTGTTTATTTATATGAGAATATTTATGAAAATAGCATGTTCGATTAAAGCCGTTTTCAATTATTTTCATATCAATATTAATTATTTATGCGAGTCATAGTCGGCCCAAAGGAAGGCTATGATTTGGCCAAATAATAATATTGGTGTCCACTATTTATGTGAACAATAATCATCCAAAAGGAAGATCATTGTTTTACCAAATAATAGACTTTCTTCATTAAAATTAGTACTTTTATTGTTCATGTGATCAACAATCGGCCCAAAGGAAGATTGTTAATTTACCGAATAATAAACGTACTTGTGGTAATAAATGTGTGATAATTATCAAGTCTCCATGTAAATAATAATCGGCCCAAAGGAAGGTTATTGTTTGACAGGATTTACTATCAATATTTGATTACTGCGCTAGGAGTACCACTTGCAAATTGACGTTTCTGCCCAAAGGCTAAACGTTAATGTTGTGTTAGGTATCCTGAGATGGATTCCCTATATGAAAATTTTATAAATGTCATTTTTTTACGACATTCATGTTTATGTGAGAGTGTTTTTCTCTGTACAGTTGCTTTTACTACTGCCATAAATGTTTCTGCTCAAATCAGCAATATCCCAATGCTAAACGGGACTAACTACAAACTTTGGAAAAATACCGTAGAAATTGTTCTCGGTTGTATGGACTTGGATCAAGCACTACGAGAGGACCGACCCATTTCTACTTCGGAAGACCTCAATGAGGTCAAAATAGAAAAATGGGACCGATCCAACAGGATGTGTTTGATGATCATGAAGCGTTCCATTCCGGAAGCGTTTAGGGGCTCTGTTACTAAGGACAAGAGTGCTAAGAAGTTCCTTGAGGAAATTGAGCAATATTTTGCCAAAAATGAAAAGTCTGAGGCGAGTAACCTTTTAGGGAAACTCGTCTCAATGAAATATAAAAGTAATGGGAACATAAGGGAGTACATTATGGAGATATCTAATCTCGCATCAAAACTAAAGTCACTAAAGTTAGAGTTGTCTGATGACTTACTCGTGCACTTGGTTTTGATTTCTCTTCCAACACACTTTGGGCAATTCAAAGTGAGTTATAACACTCAAAAGGACAAATGGTCCCTAAATGAGCTTATATCTCACTGTGTGCAAGAAGAAGAAAGACAACAACGAGATAAGATTGAAAGTGCTCACTTAGCCTCAACTTTTCAGAACAAGAAAATGAAGAAAGTTGATGTTACTGCTAAAGGATCTTCTCTGCAGAAGAAACTAAAGAAGCAGGATAAAAGCATTACCTGCTACTTCTGCGAGAAGTTGGGACACAAGAAGAGTGAGTGTCCCAAGTATGCCAAGTACGTCATCTGGCGTGCAAATAGGGGGTTGATTGTCGAACCGATCGCCGAGTGATGCTGAAAGATTCATCTTTGTGGGCGATGACAAGAAAGTTAAAATAAAAGTTTGAAGTTTTTATTAATCTGGATTATAATTGAAAACTGAATTTTATTTGAATTTTTATGAGACATTTTGGACTGTCTTTTAGACGAAAATTTATTTTTTCTATTTTGACAAATCAAAATTATTTCGGAAACAATAAAGTTAGTCTCTTTCAAAATTCAAATTTTATTGATTCTAGTTTTTCTGTTCTATTGATAATCTTTATATGTTTGAAACTAGTTCCTAAACGAAATATTGCAAAGAAAATCACTAGTTTCAAAAATGAAAATTAAGTGAGAATTTTGTCACTTTATGACACAAGCATTTGGTTTACACCTTTTCAGAAAATTTATAGGCTTTTGTCAGATATGATTCTTAGTCCCCTAATTTGACAGATTTTTTTTAATTTTGTCACCTTAAGAATGCAGTATACATCATTAACTGTGACATAGCAAAAGCATAGTCCAACTAAGGCATGGTCTTATAGACTATATAAAAGAAAATTGGACTAAGGATGGTTAACTGTTAATTTGTTGGTAAAATTAAGTGCTCTCAAAGCTACAAGTTTTAAGATCCCACATAAAGATCATTTTATCAAACGGGAAATGTGATTTTCCTTGAGGATATTGAGTTTGGGGGGAAGGAATTATAAGGAATGTTGTCTTTGAAGTAGAATATGTCATTTACAATGATTGGGTTTCAATACCTATTGTTGTTCGAGACTCGGTTTCATCTCAAGAGAATGATAATCAGGCTCAAGTTTAATCCTGAAATTTCTCTACAACAAGACAACAATAAGTTACCTGTAAAACAAACTCAACAACCTCAAGAATTGTTATTAAGGAGATCCTAATTTTTTTTAAGTCCACCTCTTATGGTTTTGAGGTGAATTTCATTGATAATTATGCATATCTCAAGTTCAGTGAGAGCAAACATACTTGTGGTGTTAATGAGACAAGTGAAATCTCAAATAGTGCTCCAATAAAGATCCTTAAAGAAAATATATACATAAGTTTTCCTCCTGCATAGACAATGGGGAATGTATGCTCAAGTTTGCACTCAATTCAAATATTTATCGTGAGAGTTTGGGTTGATACTTGAGTGATTCAAGCATGGTAATAAAAGTAGAGAACTAAGGCTTACATTTTCACATTTAGGAGATCAAATCTTTTTAGAGATTCTATGATACTCCAATGATTTATATCTTATTAGTATATATGTTACGTCATGCGATCAATTGATCGGCCCAAAGGAAGATCTTTGATTGGCTGAATAACACGTATACATTTGATGATAAATATGTGACAACTTCATTATCTATGTAGATAGTACGTCGGCCCAAAGGAAGGCTACTATCCGACTAGAATTATTGTCAGTATTTGATCACTGCACAAGGATTACCATTTATACTTGATATTTATGTCTAAAGACTAATATCGATGTTGTTCTAGGTGTTCTGTGACTTAGTGTCAAATAAAGTTTCAGAGTTTTCAAATGTCAATAGAGCATATAAGTACAAAATTTTGGTTAAAGACCCATCCACCAAAGGTTGGCCGCCTAAGGTGATTTCGTGAGGATGCAACTCTTATGGACATTATCATACTTTATGATATGTCTGTTTAGTGGGAGTTATTTTGGTTTAATGCTTTTGACATGTTTATGGTTGTTTTCTGTACAGACTTAAGTTTTATGGTATAAATAGATTTCATGATTGATTACTCTGAAAGTAAAGTAAATGACTTTCTATTGCGGTATTACATATGGTTAAGAAAGTACGTAAAGAAGGACCAGTTGGAAATAGGCATGTATAAGACCACTTTACATGTAATTTTCATGCTACTCATCCACATTTGATCTATGTCATTAAGTATATTAGTATGGTGATCATCGGGGTTTAGTCACGACTATACTGTGATAAAAACCACGGTAGTTCCATTACTTATATATGAGATGGACCAGATTGTTTAAGTAAGTCTAACAACAAATAGCATAGGGACGCGCGCCTAAGGAAATTTGTAACATAATTGATTCAAGGTTAATAAATAGCCCAAGTGGGAGATTGTTAGGAAAATTTATTTCCTAATCCTAATTGGACTATTTAATCAATTATGGTAGCTATTCTAAAGATATTGGACTAATATTAAGTGGTCTAATAAGGTAATGAATCCAATAAGAATGTGGACTAATATAGTAACTCTATACGAATGTGGACTAAATAATGGGTAGATACCTGTTTAGGAGAGTTCTAGGGAATTATGGGAACCCTAATTCTCTTCCTATATAAAGAGCACAAGGGTTATGGTCCCCAACACACCAAATCAATATACTATTCTCTTCTCCCCATCAAGAAGACGATCTTAAGAAAATAAGGCGATTTGGTTGAGGAAGACCTCGTACCCGATCGATCCAATTCATACTAGTGATCGATTCCATAAATTCCGCATCAGACTAATCGCTCACTATGGATACTGGTACGTATTTAATTTATTATATATATAACTCTTAATGATTTAGTATGAGATAGATCTATGGGGATAAATTCCAACATTGGTACGTTAAGTTTTATCCGTCTTCTTCTATTATTGTTTGCCTCTCAAGACAGGAGAAACTCCTACATAATCAAAGTGGACTGCATCCAAAATGATGTTGCAGAAGGACATCATCGACTTCAAAATGCAGGTCATGTACTCAACTAAGATTTGTGAGATTTCATATGCTTTGGGAACCTATATTCTAATTTATATGAAATTTGATATAAATATAAAACATGATATATTGATTTGCCTTTAACAAATTGAGAAACAAAACTATGCATCAATTCATTCATCTACCCCTTGTTTTATGTAAATGTATACATTGATGTATTAAATTACTTCTTTTGGTATGGGTTAGAGATGCATGGAGAGATCAGTTTTGAAGGAAAAATGCAGACCAACCACCACAATGTTTTGAGACTTTTAATGTGGAATAAAGTAGATAAACAAAGAAAAATATTAGTTAAAAAGAATTTATGGTTTGGTTCTTCAATAAAGTGCCTGCAAAGCTGAAATGAATAATTTTGACAATTGGTGCTAATTAAAGAAGTAAAAGAGAAAGACATTATTATGTTCTCCATTGCTTGGTAATATGATTTTTGTAAGCACTTTTCATATAGTTATACAAATTTTTATTATTTACAAGAAGTAGTTTGCTCATGTTATTATTGTCTCAAGTTGTCAAGGTTACTCAGTGGTGGTGCAAAGATTTTTAAAACTATTTCGGATCCAATGTTTATGTTAGATTGGAGTTTTTTTTACTAATAGAGTGTGTGTTCAGTGATTATGGCTGTGTAATTGAGTATCTTATTCGTCATTTTTTTTTGTTTCAAATTACAATTAATGCCATTGTTAATGATATAGTGTTCTAAGTCAATAGAATGATTGCTTGATCTTTTCCCATTAAAACTTAATATTAATTTTGAGGGACTTGGATGAGATATGTTATTGATAGTAATTAATAAATACAGAGATGATGGATTTTTGTATTGATGAAGTTTGTGATCTTTCTTGCTTCATTTATCTCTTTTTCTTTACCTTCTTCTTCTCTTTGTTGTTCTCATGACAATATTTGCAGAATTACTCCTCCCAAATACAAGTGATATATAAAGGCGAACAAAGTGCAAATTTATGGTAAAACACATTGAAGTTGTTGACCAGAAAGTTATGTGCACTCATAATAATTGGATCCACAATATAAGAGCACTGGTGAGTGGTGACTTTTTATTTCTCTGGATAAGTTCTTTTTCTTTATTTTTAAGTTATTGTGTTACAATTGTGGAATATTATTATAGTCTTCAAACAATTTTATGTGATGGTCGGAACACTTATCCACAAAGCATTTTGTTGATAATTGATTATTAGATTGCAATAGACTCCTTAATTGTAGCAAATCGTGTAACTGGAATTTTGTTAAGAAGTGTTTATGTGTGTACATAAATATTACCCTTTTGTTGAAGCATAGTGTAGACTTTCAACTTCATGTTCAGTTTTTCGTTCATTATGTATCACGTCATGTTCTCAGTGGATATGCCAAATTCTTCTTTCATGGGTATTCTATTTATATTCTGTAATTTGATTGGCCTTAGCTTGAGAGAATAAAGTTAAGGCTCCACATTATTACAACTTAGAAAATAAACACTTTTATAAGAAGCTACTTTCAACTTCATGTTCGTTTTTCGTTCATTATGTATCACGTCATGTTTTCAGTCTATATGATCAATTCTTCTATCATCGGTATTCTATTTATACTTTGTAATTTATCATGTTTTCCCTTTGTATTGAAGCATTCTCATGGCATTCTTATGGGTGATTTCACTAAATTGTCTGTGTAGGTTACAAGTGAATAATAAGGAACTCCACATTCGTCCTGACTCTCCCCGAAGAAATCTCATACAGAACTTGGTAAGATTCTTTATCAAAATTATTTGAATGCTTACTTCCTAATTTAATCCATGGTGATATAATGGTAAGCTTAAAAGGGGGTGTATTAGTATGAGTTCAATAGAATGAAAAAAATCGAGATTGGTGTTTACTTTTTTGGTTGATAGATATTAAATGTTATGGATTTTGTCTTTATACTGAATAAATTGATTTTGGTTTGTTAATAGTATATTGACGGGTGAAATAATTTTATTTTGCTCAATGCAGGGAGAGATGTGTCAAAACTTATAAACCAAAAAACTTGAAGTTCTTCTTCTTCTTCTTATCCATAGCAATATTTATCATGTTTTTCCTTTGTATTGAAGCGTTCTCGTGGCATTCTTATGGTTGATTTCTTTCTTATGGAGTCATTATGAGATATTCGAAGTTGTGTATGACTTTAACTAATTTACTTTCGCCAAAATACGGATTTAATAAGTGTCGGTGGGGTGAGTCATTGGTGTTTAAAAGAACTTTTTTTTATCCTTTTGGAATTGAAAGTTCAACATAAGATTTGCTTAATGTTTGGTTTTTACTTTTTATTGTAGATGGAGAAAGAGTGAAAAAGTGGAGTATAAATCATCACATGAAAAAATGCGTACGTGAATAAGTGAGCTAAAGAAGAAGATTCTTTGCATACGACTATAATATTATGTACTCTACCTTTTTTGTTAGTTATATTTTGATTTTGATTTTGTTGTATTCAAATAAGTGATTAAGGAAATTGTTGGGCATAAATGTTCAATAAGGGTTCTAATTTGTTGAATTTGTACATAAATTATTTAATTATCAAATGGATTGTACGTTTGTAAAAATATATTTTGTAACACCCGTGCATAGCACGGAGTATATACTAATCAATAAATAATTTTATTATATATTATTCATAAAAAAAATACTCACCATCCCCAACCCCCAGCCACCCGCCCTACCCTACTGACACCTCTCCTCCTATGTCGTGCCGGCCTAGATTCTCCTTCCAATCTGTCACCAGCCTAGCATCGTAGATCCCAGGTCGATGGAACAACCTAGGAGGAGAGGTGCCGGTAGGGGCAGCGGGTGGGGTTGGGTGGCGGGTTAGGGCTAGGGCTAGGTTTTTTTTCCTTTATGTATAAAATTAATTTTTTAAAGATTAGGTACCAACGTGCAATTATGATTTTTTATATCTATTCATAATTAAATTTTGCAAAGGTAATATGATAATTTTGTGCATCATTGCAATGGTAAATAGGACATTTTGTTAATCGGATTTTTTTTCTTTGTTTTAATTAAAATTGACAACGGCAATGGAGTCATTTCACAGATTCCGTCCAACTCCGCAAGTCTTCGTTAGGGTTTTGTAAGGTTTTTGAAACCTGAAGGAAGGTCATTGTAATTATGATTCTTTGAGGGGATTTGACGCAAATTACACCAAACATTAGGGGAGGTCCTTGTAATTTTGTGCATCAAGGGCAAGGGTATAAGGCATTTTCTTAATAAGTTTTTTTTTTCTTTTTTTTTTTAATTAAAATTGACGGGGGTAATTAAGTCATTTCACAAATTTTGTCTAACACTGTTAGTGTTCGTTAGGATTTTATAAGGTTTTTGAAATCTTGGGGAAGATCATTGTAATTATGATTCTTGAAGGGGATTGGACGCAAATTATAATAAACCTGGTCCGTAATTTAACCCTTCATTTTAATTTGTACAATCATAAAAAAAAATTGAAATAAAAAAAATTGAAAAACAAAATACAAATTTTCATAAAAAGAGGGATTGAAAAAAAATATAGAAAACTATCAACCCCCATCCAACCTGCCCCCATTGTTCTTGTTTGTGAAATGGTTCTAGTAATGAAATATTGAAATTTACAATCAATCCATGGGGATTAAAGAAGCTCTAGTTCAGTGGAGTACAGTGTTGGAGTCAATTTATAGATTGGAGGCGCGAAGCCGCCGGAATCGGAGAAAGAAAAGCCGACACAAAAACGGATCGCGATCTGGTTTTTGTCAATTAAAATTGGGCGATTTAGGACGAGTTAAGTGAAATTGATTATAAGAGTGTGATGGCGGCGGAGAAGAGAACAAAACCCACGGTCCGATTCCGGTGGGAAACCGCCGGAGTCGATGAGCATACGGGATTGGGGGACGGGAATGTGAACAGAGGTTAAAGTGCAAATTCGCCAAAAATTAGAGCACTTTTTCTTAATTATTAATTTTGTTCTTTTAATTTTACAAATTTACTCCTGAACAGTGGAGCCAATTTCTGTCACCACCAAAATTGGATCAATCAACGTCATCCGATGTACAGCACAAAATAATTTCTGGTTGGAGTGAGTGGCTTTGATGAATTAGTTTATTTTATTTTATTTTTTGAACTTTTTATTTGAATTTTCAATTTTTTTTCTTATAATTTTACAACTCTAAGCGTTAAATGACGGAATTATTTATTTGGCATTTAATGAGGGTATAGTGAGGAATTAATTTTACATATGTTTTTTTAATTTATAATATTTACCTTTAATATTTAAAAATAATGCTTTATAGTGATGAAAATTTGCCGTTGCGAAAAGATATGTCGATAAAAAGTGTGTGGGTGGGGTGGGGTGGGGTGGGGTGGGGTGTGGGGGGGGCGGGTGGCAATTTTGCTATTTCCGTCCAAAAATTAATGGAGGTATGCAATGTATCATGTTTCTTTAAAGTATGGTATGCAATTTTTATTTTTTTATTTTTTTTAAAGTTTGTTATCCTAAGTATGTAAAATTATGGTATCAAAAGTGAAATTATCTCCTTAATTTTTTTTTTTAGAATGTGATCCGCCTAGGTAGAGTGTTTTAAGACTATAAAACTTGGATTTTAGTGGAAACTAAATAACATAAATTAGAACAAGAATACCATGTTTCACCAACAACTGTCGTTGATGAAGCCAGGGGCGGACCTAGACGATTTTTGTAGGGGAGGGGCCGAAAATTTTTTGGTAACACAAAACTTCGATACTTTCTCAATGTTTTCATAAAATAACAAAAATTATCTTAAGTTTAAGTAATACTATGATTTTAGTGAAAAAGTAAAAAAAATACTATCAATATTTAAAGAATATGGATTCTTAAGCACTCAAAATAAAAATTTATGACTGAAAAACAAATAAATGTTGTTTAACCAAAACATGTAAATGTCGAATGTCCAACTAATATGCGTAATATATGGTTAAAATCATATTTCAATTTATGTAATTATAGTATAATTATGATCTTATGATTCAATAAAATTATATCTAGTATGGATTTAGTAACTTGAAGCTTGCATAAAGGCAAAATTAATGAGAAACGTCAATTAATGAACATTTTAAAATGAAAAGCTAAATGAACTTGAAGGTGAAATGAAGAAGTAAATATATCAATACATGAATTTAGGTTAATAAAATTTGCATAAAACAAAAAATAATCTGCAGAGAAAAAGATATTTACCACTTGGCCAAAATGGAGGAAAAAAAATAATCAGAGAAAAAAATATTTACCACTTGACCAAATGGAGAAAGTATTCATTAGCCAAAAAAGGCAAATTAATTCTCCACAAAGATGAAAAAATCAAGATTCTGCAGCAAGGAGGTGTCGAACTCACTCAATATTATTTCTTTTCAATATATCCATATACATAATACATATACCAACTTTTCTGGGGGGACCATGGCCCCTCCCAGTCTCGCTTGAGGTCCGCCCCTGGATGAAGCCTTGTCTTTTGTTGATATTCAGGATTAGCAATGAATTTTTTTCGTTAGATGCTCCGTGAATGCCACGTAGGTAAATGCAGAAAGAGAAATATATTCAGTAAATTCAAATAAAGAATTCAATCATTTAATTGTACGAAGAGGTTCTGTAAAATCCATAAATCAGATGGGTTAAATATTTTGGAGTCGGATTTAAAAGGTTTGTTTATTTGGTAATGCCTACAAAGTAGGACAATTAATTTTATGCACTGGAATCATACAACGGGATGCATTTTTAGCAGTTCTTTTTGTAATATACATTTGCAAGGCTGTCCAAGAACTTTAGGGCAACTTCTGTATGCCCAACATGACGTGATAAAGCCATATATATCATATGTCATGCAATATGGCCTGCGATATTGTTACTTTGCAATTTTGCCATTTGTAGTTGGATAATAGTTAAGGTTAACTTAAGGAAAAATTGATTTTTTTGTACCATAGGATATACTAACTTCCACCTTTGGTACCATTGGATACGAAAATGCAAATTTGGTACCATAGGATAGGTTTTCATTACAATTTTGGTACCAAACTCATTTTTCCTCCAATGTTAATGGCAAATTACCCCCTATGAAATGCATAATGTCAATTTACCCCTCTATAATTTGAAAAAAAAAATCAATTTACCCCCCTATAAATTTTTTAATGAAGCAATTGAGAGTAGGCATGCAAACTATTTTATAACATAGGGGGGTAAATTGAATATTATGTATTTCTTAGGGGGTAAATTATCAATAACTTTGGGGAAAAATTGGGTTTGATGCCAAAGTTGCAATGAAAACCTATCCTATGGTACCGAATTTGCATTTTCGTATTCAATGATACCAAAATTGCAAGTAGATCTATCCTATGGTACCAAAAAAGCAATTTTCCCGTTAACTTAAACACTACTCCATTATCAAGGCAACATTCTCTCTAATTTAATGTAAATATTTATTTTCCATGATCAAATATCCTCCTTAATTACACCTCTAGATTCAAACGCCCCTTCTCTTCATCACAACTCCAAACTCAAGTTCCTGTAGATATATATGCATTTAATTAGGTTCCTTTCTTTTTCAAGGAAAATACCATCTAGATTGTTTGTTTTTAATTTTTTTGTTTATCACTTCTAAACTGTAATGGAGAATGAGTTATAAGGTTTATTGAGCTAATAACTCCTAGATCATTAACTACAATTCTGACTTAGCCTCTATCAATCCATGCATGTAGATTATTCAAACCAAAAAAAAAATGTGCATGCATGGGCGGATATAGGAATTTGGTGCAGTAAGGGGCAAAAGTTCTACAGTAAATTTGATAATTGAAAAAAAAAAAAAAAATTCAATCAAACATCGAGATATAAAAACAATGATAGTTCATAATTTTTTAACATTATTTTTAAGAAGAAAATATATTTAAAAAACACATAAAATATTGAAATATTATTAAGAAGAAAAAAAATTACTAAAAATCACATAAAATATTGAAAATTATTAAGGACATAAAATTGAAAGAAAATAATGAGCAAGTTCCAACTTGGGTTAGAAGTTAGGCCATCTCCAGCCGATCCGGGGAGGCAAGCAACAACCCCCGGATCGGTTGGAGATGGATCTCCCCCCGGAGGGCAAGCAGGCATCCGGGGGGAGATGCCTGCCTGCCTGCTCAATGACGCGCTGCCCTCTATATATATTTTTTTTTTTTTTTTTTTTCAATTTGGCAGCTGCTAGGAAGAAGGAGAAGAAGGAATCTGCAATTTTAAACAAACATAACATACGAGAGGAAGAAGGAGAAGAAGGAAAAGGAAAAGCATGAAATATTTCTAGAACATAAATGTATTTAATATTTGGCAATTTAAATAATGCTTTAATTATTTAAAAAAAAAAACTCCTATGAAATGCAAATTTGGTACTATCGGATAGGTTTTCAATACATTAAAATGTCGATATAAATTTGGTCATGTTTAATATATAAAAACTTTTTAACACTTATTAATATATAAAAACTTTTTAACACTTATATAAAAACTTTTTAACACTTTTTAACACTTATTAAAAAAAAAAAAAACTTAACCATAATTTTGAAAGATACAATGTTTTAGTGTGTAATAGTTGTTTTTCTTTCACTCCAAGTGCATTAATAATAATTGTTGATGTTTTTCTTTAATTATATTTACTCGTTTTTATTTTTATGAATGCCTTATTATTATTATTGTTGTTGTTGTTGTTGTTGTTGTTGTTGTTAAGTGAGAGTGGGGAAAGTTTGAGATTGAAATAAATGTTTTGAATTGTTGGTTCGGTTGGAGATGACTGATTTGGCAAGGCAAGCAGGCAGGCAGGCAGGCATGAGGGGGCTATTGCCCGGATCGGCTGGAGATGGCCTTAGAACTCCAAACCTCATGCCTTTTCTTTTACTCTCTAACCAACAAAATTACCCAGGTGAAAGAAAAAATATGTTTAACCCGAAATATTTGAGTGGGGTCCCTATGCAGCGTCACCAACATTCGTATGACTATCTCCTCGAAAATTTTGAAATCTCACTCGAAAGAAATTTGTTTGACTAGTCAATTTTTTATTAAGGGTGAGTTTGGCCTAGCGATTCGAAAATCAATTATAGAAGAATTAATTTTACTAAAATGGATTTTGGCAATAATTGATTATGATAAAATTCAATTATAAAATAATTGCTTTTGGATAATAGCTTTTGCAAAAGTAACACTTTAGTAGCTTCTGAAATAAGTTGATTTTTAGCTTCTGGAGATCTCAAAAACGATTATGATATTAGGGCCAAACACCATTAAAATCACGATTGACTAAAAACAATTTCTATAATTGGGGCCAAACACTTCAAAAATCACAATGGAGGTCTAGAAGTGATTTTAAGAGCTCCCACCGCTGGGCCAAACTCACCCTAACTTTTTATCCAGTAGTGTTGATTTAATTTCACTCAATGAACAAGCATATTACAATGAAAATTAATTCACATCCGCAATATAGTTTCCAAAAAATAAAAATTGATGATCAAAAAAATAAAAATGAAAATTAAATTGAACTTTATGCTAACAAAATTTGGTTGAACATTAAATTTCTGTGCTCATTTTGGAGTTATATAGTAAAGTAAAATAAGTATTTGGCAATACTGGATGACTTTTAAATGTAAGAATTACACTAATTGTTTCAATTATACGAGACAATGGAGGATGAAGGAGATGGCAGACTTGCATATGACGGGGAGACGATATAATTATATATGATGCAAAATTAAAGTTAATTCCTTTGATTGAGATTATAGGGGTTATCTTTTTTATCATTCTTTGACCAAGGGGTTAGATTATGAATTGAATATTCTTATTTAAGTCAATAAAAACTACTCCATCTGTCCCAAATTATTTAACGTTTTACGTGTTTTCACACATATTAAAATACCTACTAAATAGCCTCAGTTTTAGGGAAAAAATAAATTATATACCTAAAATACTCTTATTATTTATTTATCTTACCATTATCTATTTACACGTTATTCAAGTTTTACACTCTCTTTCTTACTTTTTCTCCTACATACCTTAAATATGTAATTAATAGTGTATTGAAATCCTAAAGTGACAAATAATTCGGGACAATTTTTTTCTCTAAAACGATAGATAATTTGGGACAGAGGAAGTACCTTTTAACTTTTGAGGGCAGTTTAGGGAATTAGTAAATTTCGCTCGGAGCCAATATAGTTAAAATATATATATGGGATGCTGTTGAAAGAGGTTCGATCGATGTCCTCGAAAGAATTAAGTCAGATTTAAAACCCAAAACAAGGCACATGTGGGATTGGACTCAGTTTGAAAATGTAAGGAAAAATCATATATCCAATCTTTAAATTCAACGAAGAGCTACATATAGCAAGCATGCATATGAACAGTGGTAGACCCAGGGGCGGACCTAGACCATATTTTTTGGAAGGGCCAATAAGGGCATAGCTAAATCATCTTAGTTCAGGGACGAAGATTTTTTCTATAGCAAACTCGATATTTTTCAACTCTTTGATAAAATGACAAAAACTAACATAATATAAAACAATCATATAATTTTATCCAACAAAAGATGAATAAAAGAAGATATACTGACAATTTTTTGTTTAAGAGTATTAGCTAAGTGAATTTATGCTTCAATAAATGGTTCAAAAAATTGAGTAATTGAGAAATAATATAATTTTTTTATGATGTAAATTTTTTTTTTTTTTTGAAAAATAATGTGATAAAGAAATCAAATCGAACGATTCAAGTTATTTTCAATTATTTATAATATAGATTTATTATTAAAAACACATATTATAATGTGATGAAAAAGTTGTTAGATCAATATTACATTTATCATATAAATCCCAACAAGTCATGTGTTAGTGTTTTAAAAAATCCCATAACAACCCACCAGCATAAGTCATGTGTTAGTATTTTAAAAATTAATTTTAATCCAAAAAATAATCTCAGTCCTCTGCAAGAATCGAACTCAAGACCTTGTACAAAGGTGATTGAAAACTTTACCAATCCGGTAAACACTTCAACAAATATCTATATATACAAAGAATTTATTTTTTTCTGGGGGGACCATGGCCCCCCCAGTCCCTATTACAATCCGCCTCTGGGTGGACCTATGAAAAAGACGGGGTCACCCCCCAGAAATGTTTTTCTATTAAATATTAGTAGCCCGACTGGTAAGGCCATCTCCAATGGTTTTGCCGGGGTAGCCCCCAAATCGGTCTGGGCTCTGGCTGGTCATCTCTAATGGTAGGGCTCCTAACCTCAATTTCTTTCAATTTAGCTGGTCATCTCCAATTGTAGTACTCCTAACCTGATCAATTTCTTCCAATTTAATTTATTTCCTACTCTCACCATTGTAATAATAGTTTTAATATTGATAATAATAATAATAATAATGATTATGATAGAATAATAACAATTATTATTAATTAATTTTTTTTTAATATAGGAAATAATTAAAACCATTATTTAATTTTCTTATTATTAAACCATTGTAAATTAGAATTGTTATTAAAATCAATAATAATAATATTTAATTTTATTCTAATATTATCAAATATAATAATAAATTATTTATAAATTTTAATTACTAATTTTAAAATATAAGAAATAATTAAAACCATTATTTAATTTTATTATTATTAAACCATTGTAAATTAGAATTGTAATTAAAATAAATAATAATAATATTTTATTTTATTTTTATATTAACAAATATACTAACAAATTATTTACAAATTTTAATTAAAGAGGGGCGAGTGCAGAACACGCCCCCCTCTTTCTTCCCCAGCCTTCACGCGACCCCCAATCTCCCAGCTGTTCCCCGCCCGCCTCGCTGCCAAGCCCCCCCGAGCCCCCGAGCCCCCGAGCCAGCCCGCCCCACCACTGAAGATCACTTTCCCCCTCCTAGTCCGACCCTCACGCGTCCCCGAGCCCGCCATTGGAGATGGCCTAAGGGAATTCCATTGATAGACTAGGACACCCAGGTTAGAATTCCACTAGCAACATTAATTTTTTAATTTATTTTTCTTTTATAATCCCAATATATTTATGCCTCCTTTAAATGTTCTTTCTTTCTTTCTCAATCCCAATATTTATGTATTCTTTTAATTTTTCTTCTTTATTAATCACAATATTTATGCCTTCTTTTAATTTTCTTATTTTAATGATTATAAAAAAATATATATGGTTTTTTATTGTTTCATCTTCTTTTTCTCTATATAGGGCATTGTTCCTAACTTTTTCCTTAAAAATTATAAAAGGAATATGACATTTTATTTTCTTTATAGTACGGTCTACTTGTTATTATTAGTGCACTCTTCTTCATGGAGTATTATTTCTTTATTTAGTGCATTGCTTCAAAAAAATCTTAAGAAGGGCAAAAAGATTATAATTTTTTTGTACGATTTTCCCTTATTATCTTCTTTATTTAGTGAATCAACCCCTCAAGCAAACCCGTCTAGCTCCGCCACTGCTTATGAATATAGTTTCAATAAAAATTAATGTTGGAGCAACATGTTAGACATAATAAGAGATCTAGATACTCGATCTTACATTGACCCTGAATTGTTAAACTAATATATATAACATATATCTAAATTAATTTTTTATAACATACCAAAATACATTATCCTGAAAATCAAGGATAAATTTTGGTCAATATAAATTATAAAAAAAAAAGGTCAATATATATATATATATATATAATATATAACTGGATATTTTAAAATGAATCAACCGAGGAATGAATAATGCTTCATGCATATGTGATGTCATTAATTAGTTTTGACACCATAACAATTGGTTAACTCCATCAATCTCTATCGTGTTATCTGGTTTAGTCAAGATTTTCCAAACAATCAATGGCCAAGTAAATTGCTCATGCATTTCCCAAGATAATATATGTCCTCCTAGGACGAAAGAATATATTCTCCCAGGAATTTTCTCCCAAGAAATTTCTCCCAAGATTTTAACGTCATATTGCTATCACGACCTGTAGCCTGTAGGCCTAGCTCGCTCTTAATTAATGTATATAACGTTGACGTACGAAAATTGGTTAAATTTATTAGACCTGAGAGAATTAAAGTAAATTAAAGAGGGAAAAACACTTTTGATACCAAACTTTAGTCCAAAAAATACATTTGGTACCAAACTTTTTCAAAAAACACATTACATACCATAATTCACACAATCTTGACACATTTAGTTTTGCCGTCAATTTTAGACGAAATTTAGCACGTGTCGTTCATGTGTGGGTCTTTAAAACCCGTGCATATTCTCCATCCCATTGTCAATTTAACGGGCACATGAGCGGCACGTGCTGAATTTCGTCCGAAAATTGACTGCAAGACTAAATGTGTCAAGATTTTGTGAATCATGGTATGAAATGTGTTTTTTGAAAATGCTTGGTACCAAATATGTTTTTTGGAATAAAGTTTGGTATTAAAAGTGTTTTTCCCTCTAAATTAAATGGAGAGATTTATGATGAAGATTTATGTTATGATCATTTCGTGTTTACTGTTGTTAGGAGTTCTTGAGGCCGTCGTTGTACCTGCAGTACAAAAAATTAATGGGATTATTGCATTTTTGGTGCCACAACTATAGCCCACTGGCATTTTTACCCCATAACTTTTCGGGCTGGCACATTTGGTGCCACAACTTCAACATCAATGGCAATTTTGGTGTCAATTGAGGCCCAATTTTGAAATTGGCCCGAAATTCCCCCTTGTACGGGCCATGTGACATGAAAATTGGGGATTTTGACCATTCAACACCTTTTTCATGAAAAAAAAAATTCAACCCATCAAGAATTAGGCTACTTCGATGTTTTTATTCGGGGAAGAATAAGAAAGTGGGTAACAATTTAATTAAGGGAATGTTTGGTAAATTTTATAGGAAAAGTTAGGATTTTGAATTTTGGTATTTTTTTTTTAATGAAAAAGACGTTGAATGGTCAAAATTCCCATTTTTCGTGTCACATGGCCCGCATATGGGGGAATTTCGGGCCAATTTTGAAATTGGACCTCAATTGGCACCAAAATTGCCACTAATGTTGAAGTTGTGGCACCAAATGTGCCAGCCCCGAAAAGTTACGGAGTAGAAACGCCAGTGGACTATAGTTGTGGCACCAAAAATGCATTAATCCCGAAAATTAACGATGAAAATAAAAGAATAAATATAGTTATTAAGGTTGGTGTGATTGTTGACATGGGAACATGGGCGGGAAAGATGGTTCGGAGCTGCATTGAAATGCCTTTGTCGGACTATTATTACATTTCTCGTAATAAAACCAAGATTGCTCTTCATGTCAGAGATTCTAAGGGATATTCTTTCAATTCTATTGCTGCTGGTAAGTTCTTTTGCAAGCAGGCATGAGTGTTTATTAGTCGTATACGTACTTGCTCAGGTTTCGGATACACTTCATTTGTGGAATTTTGGTCGCCGTAATAAGCTCCTCAAGTGAGTGTTGTGTGTTCACTTGCATGTTAGTCCAAATGTGCTAGTAGGTTGAGTCAGAACTGTAACTTAGTCCCTAAACGAACAAGCATGTGATGTATGATATTGTGAATAACTCGACTATTAGGACAAGCAATCCATGCTATATTTAATATATATATATACCTCATATGTTGCAAGAAGAGATACATGAATCTACTTAGCCTTATTTTAACTATCCAAACATGTTAGAATTGTTATGTTAAAGCCTACGTGTTCATAAATTCTTGATATTGTATATTGAATAGTTTTGATTATTGTTATTGAGTTATTCATTGATTCATGTTACTGAACTGTTACTGTTACTGTCTTGTACTATTTACTGTTACTGTTACTGTCTTGAAGAAAAATGTTGGTACAAGATGTTAGACAGAATATATCAAACATTGACCCTGAATTGTTAAACTAATATATACAACATAAGTCTAAATTAATTTTTTATAACATGCCAAAATACGTCATCCTGAAAATCAAGGAATAAATTTTGGTCAATATAAATTATCAAAAAAAAAAACAAAAAAAAGTCAATATAAATGGAATATTTTAAAATGAAGCAACCAAGTAATCAAGGAATTAATAATGATTCATGCATATGCCATTAATTTTGACCCCATAACAATTGGTCAACTCCATCTACCGTGTTATCTTAGTCAAAGATTTTCCAAATAATGAATGGCTAAGAAAATATATATATCTGTCCTCCAGTAATTTTCTCCCAAGATTTTAACGTTATATAACTTATATTGCTATCACGACCTGTAGGCCTAGCTCGCTCTTAATTAATGTATATAACATGGACGAAAATTGGTTAAATTTTGACCTGAGAGAATTAAAGTAAATTAAATGGAGAGATTTATAATGAAGATTCATGTTTTCATTTGGTGTTTAGTACTGTTGTTAGGAGTTGTACCTGCAGTACAGAAACTTAATGATGAAAATAAAAGAATAAATATAGTTATTAAGGTTGGCTTGATTGTTGACATGGGAACATGGGCGGGAAAGATGGTTCGGAGCTGCATTGAAATGGCTTTGTCGGACTATTATTACATTTCTCGTAATAATAATAAAACCAGGATTGCTCTTCATGTCAGAGATTCTAAGGGAGATTCTTTCAATTCTATTGCTGCTGGTAAGTTCTTTTGCAAGCATGCATGAGTGTTTAAATTTTACTTTAATTTCAAGAGCTTCATAATAACAACACTCGCGCGCGAGTATTTCTTATTTCCCTGATTAGTGTAAAAATTTCTCATATGTGCGTTCTTTCAATTGATGGTGAAACTTTGTTTTCAAATTTCAGCTATATATATATGTATGTAATGTATATTAGAGGAAGAATTGGGCATTCGATCTCTTGAACTCATTCTATTCAATTCATATGTTAATTATTGAAGCCTTGACTTTGATTTTATACTACGTTTTCAGTGTTATCTCATTTTGATTATTTCATGTACAAGTTATCTTTAAATTGCTAGTCTGGAAACAGGATTTTGAGTTGGCTCTATTTTTGGTTTTTAGGCCAATGAATTGACTTGAATGTTAATTTTGCTTAGGATCCTTGTGATTCGAACAAAATTAATAGAATGAAAATGACAGGTTGATTATTCTTCCTGGTTTGTTAGATAAGTAATAATTAATCTACAGCTAACGAATATCCAACATTTGTGATTTTGCTTCAAGTTTGGGGAAATAAGAACTTCCTTGCACTTGTTTGACTTTTGGAATTGTTTATGGATGCAGCTATTGACCTTTTGGAGAATGTTGAAGTCCAAGCAATCATTATTCCTGAAATATCGAACAAAGAGTTGTTTCTGGCTATGCTAGGTGATATAGCTCATGTCCCGGTATTATCTTTTTCTTCAATATCATCATCCAGCGAACATCCATATTTTATTCAAGTTGCTGAAGATGAGACCACCCAATTCCATGGCATTGCTGCCTTGTTAGACGCATTCAAATGGAGGAGCTTTGTGTTTCTGTACGAGGATACTGCTAATGCAAGACAAATTCAACCTTATATTTTTAATATCTTACAAGAGAATCATTTGGGTGTTTCATATCAAACTGCCATTTCTCTAACGTCCACCGATGATCAAATCATCAATGAGCTTCATAAGCTCATGACAATGAAAGCTTCTATAATTTTGGTGCACTTGTCACCTTCTCTTGCTTCTCGAGTATTTAGAAATGCAAAATTGTTGGGGATGATGAACAAGGGATTTGCATGGATTGCGACAAGCAAAACCATGGATTTCTTGGATTCTCAGGATTCTTCTGTCTATGAGTCAATGCAAGGAGTACTTGGTTTCAAATCTTATATTCCTTCATCAAGTAAGCTCCAAAGTTTAACCTTGAGATATAGAAGGAAATTCTTAAAGACTAAACCTAGTGTGGAAATAAAGGAGTTGAATGTACTTGGTATTTGGGCATATGATGCTTCTTGGATTTTAGCTGATGCAGTCGAAAGGGTAGGAACTAAACTCCCTCAAAATCAGATTGCAGATGCCAAATTAAAGAAGTTGGACTTAGCTCGATTAAGAGTTTCTAGTAGTGGTCCATCCATCTTGAGCGAAATTACAAGCAGTAACTTTACAGGGTTAGGTGGTAAGATTCAGCTTAACAGTCGGAAATTAGTACGTGGGACATATAAAATACTGAATGTGATAGGGAATGGGGAAAGAAGAGTCGGTTACTGGACATCTGCTTATGGGCTTACCAATGGTATATCTAATAGTTCTTCTAACATTCTTGAAGCCATTATCTGGCCAGGATTCACCTTAATGGCTCCAGAAAGTCGGTTAATCCAAATCAGTGGTAAAATCTTAAAAGTTGGAATTCCAGCAAATTCGAGGTTCCCTGAATTGGTAAGCTACCATTATGATCAGCAAAGTAATTCATCCACTGCAGATGGATTTTGTATAGATGTATTCCAAGCCGCTATCCGGTCGTTGCCATATAATGTACTTTTCGAATATATTCCCTTTTACAATGAATATGGAAGTTACACCAAGCTCGTTAATGAGGTCTATTTACAGGTACATGTGTTTCTCTTCCAATTACATGAAAATATCATATAATTTTGTACCCATCATAGAGTGATTTTAACTGATTTTCTAACTTTGCTTCATTAATGGTGTAGAAATATGACGCAGCAGTTGGGGATATAACTATCCTTTCCAACAGGTCTCAACATGTTGCGTTCACGTCACCTTATACTGACTTAGGTCTCGGGATGGTGGCAAAATTGGAACATAATGACCCTTGGTTCTTCTTAAAGCCGCTTAGTGCAAATCTGTGGATAATGAGTGCTTGTTCTTTTATTTTGATGGGATTTCTTGTTTGGGTTTTTGAACATCCGACTAATGAAGAATTCCAAGGTCCTCCAGCTCGGCAAATTTGCACTGTACTGTGGTTTACCATTTCAACTCTTGTTTATGCTCATGGTAATCATTCTATCCTTTTTCTTTATCATCAAAAATTCATTGTTTCAAGCTAAATTAGCCATTGCCTTTGTGATCCTGTTTTGAGTTTTTCCTTTTAAAGGTAGGACTGTCAACATAGTCGGGCCAATCCGAAATGCGATGGCTCTGTCCTATTATATTTTATCGGATCCTAACTAAATGTAACTCAGGCTGAGTTTGACCACTTTTATCAAACCCGATCAATTTGAGTCAAGTTTGAGCTTAACGAGACTCAATGCTAATAAAATCCGACACAGTAAAGTACACAATAATATCATATATTGTATAACATTTTTTTTAATGCTTATTGAGGGTGAAGGAATACCTTTCTAGTTTTTATATATGTAATCATTATTAGTATTTTAGCTATTGGTAAGTGCTATTATATCTTTTATGAGTTGAAAATTAAATCGAAACGTTGCTTAATATATATGTTAGGGACTAATACTATGGAATTTATACATTTTTGTCAAATATGTGTGAGTATCATATTAATGTGCGCTTTAGTAATGGATAATTGGAGAAACTAAATTTTGCCAACTTGTTATAATTATAAGCCTGGAACTTGAGCCGAGTTTGAGCCGAAGGAAACAAAAAGAACAATGAGTTGTGTTTGACCTTGTGATCATCAATGCTGACGATATAAGAACTCAAACAAATCCAAGCCCCCGAGTGACAAGCCCTATATAAGGGTAACAATATTGAACATAGGCACAGGCTTGCAAACTTCATGATTTCAGTATCATTATTTTTAGTGTGATGCATCATTTGATCTCTGATCTTTGGTGAAGAACATAGGATTGGGTGCATCATGAAAACATTCGTCTTTGCTTTTAACATATTATTTTCTGAAATATACTTGTCCTTTGATTAAAGGCTCTATATGATTTTATGAAGTATTAATAGATGGGAAATATGAGTTGAGGTTTTCAGAAAACTATTTCCACAACAGAGTGAATACTTACTGTACTAGCTCACTCTTTTTCTAGCTTCCAGCTCACAGATTGTGCCAGAAAGGATAGAACAATAATGTTATAGTTGAGAGTTTCCGAGCAATTACTTGCCTCTTACGAGTTATGTTTTCATTTTATTTTGCAGGAGAAAAATTGCAAAGTAATCTGTCAAAATTTGTTGTGGGCATATGGCTGTTTGTGGTCTTTATCCTCGCATCAAGTTACACAGCAAACTTGAGTTCACTTTTGACAGTACAACAAATTAAGTTAACAAGGAGTGATTACATAGGCTATTCAGCTAATTCTTTTATAGGGGGTCTTATCAGAAACAACCTGAACTTTCTCGATAACAGAGTTAAGCCTTATCAGTCCCCAGATGAATACGACAAGGCTTTAAGAAGTGGAAGTAAGCACGGTGGCGTTGCTGCTATAATCGAAGAGATACCTTACCTTAAAGTATTACTCGCTAGGTATCCGCATAATTATACCATGTTTGACTCTTCAATGAGAACTAGCGGCTTTGGTTTTGTAAGTATCTCTTTCAGTTTGTGAGTATGATTATGTTGGAATTCATGTTTTACGACCATATTGTTAATTCGTAATTATAGTCTAATAGTGTTAGAGAAAATATAATCATATTTTTACTTTCATAGTTCAATATCATTTGGGTCGATTTTATTTAAAATATCCACTGTCTGTTTCTCGTATTGGTTAACGATATCTATGTAAATATCCTACAGGCTTTCCAGAAAGGTTCTCCATTAGTTCATGACATGTCAAGAGCAATTGTTGAACTCCGAGAAAACAGAAAACTTGAAGAATTGGAGAATAAATGGTTTACAAATCGATCACTGTTGTTATCTCCGGACAGTGAGGGCACTGAACCATCTCAGTTTAATACTCTCAGCCTTGATAGCTTTCTTGGTCTATTTCTTTTAAGTGGGATCTCTAAAGCCATAGCTATAATCATATTTTTCTTCTACTTAATTCGTAAAAAATTGTCGATGAGCTACTTTATTTTGAAAATGTTGGATAGAGAATATCTGATATTCATTCTGAGGAACTATTTTCCCAGGAGGGTCATTAGATAATAAATGATGTTCTAGATGTCAGATTATGAATGTATAGAATATTTCTTTGTACTGAAGCGAGGCTCTGTTCTGTTCATGTTTCTGAAGTGAATGTTGCATGGTTGTATCTCCTCAGGTGGGGAATTTGGCTGAATGCCACTACCAAAAACTTTAATTAGGAAAATGCCATCGGCATTTTTCCTTTTTTTTTTTTTTTTTTTTTAATTCCTAATTTAAATAAGGAAGGCGTTTAAAACTTAAAAAAATTGCAAAATACACCCTCCATTCTTTAATTATTGATTTTAACTCTACTAAAAAAAAAAAAAAAAAAAACTCTTTCTCTCTTAGATCTAAATCTGCGAACATGGAACAGAGCTCTCCCCCTTTCTTCCCCAACTTCAATTTCTTCACAAATTCTCACTCAAAAAATGGCACATAATAACGACATTGAAGGCGAGGAGATGAACCTAGAACAAGCACCACACCCATACACCGTAAATTTTAATTTTTTTTTTCAATCCAAATTATTTCAGCGTCTGGAGATTCAGACGACATGTTATAGCTCACCGCGGTGAGCATAAAACTCACCGCGGTGAGCCAAGCTCACCGCGGTGTGCATAATGCTCACCGCGGTGAGATTTAATGCTCACCGCGGTGAGTTTTATGCTCACCTCGGTGAGCATTAAAGCTCACCGCGGTGAACATTTTGATTTGGAGACCAAATGATGGTCTCCAGTCTTCAGTCTCCACTGGAGACTGGAGACTGGTCAGTCTCCAGTCTCCAGTCAGTCTCTCCAGTCCATTCTCCAATCTCCAGTCTCCAGTCTCCAGTCTCTAGTCTAGTCTCCAATCTCCAGTCTCCAGTCTCCAGTCTCCAATCTAGTCTCCAATCTCCAGTCTCCAGTCTCCAGTCTCCAGAATTCATGAACATTGAATTCAAACTCGAAATTGAAAAAAAAAATTATGTTTTAGTGAGAACATTGAATTCAAACTCGAAATTGAAAAAAAAAATTATGTTTTAGTGACATATTTGTTTTATAGGGATATGGCATAATACCGACGCACACCTTCCACAATTACCTCCATTCCACTATAATAAAGTGGTATTAAAAAAATTATGTTTTAATGGCATATTTGTTTTGTCCACTCAATTTTCGATTTGAATATGTTTTTATTTTTTTCCTTAAATCTAGGCCATTTTTGTGCAGTTTTGGATGTTGGAGAGCATTGAAGGCTTGCCCGAAGTGGTCAATTGTTCATCAAGAATGTCTCAAAATATTCCTTGGTATCCGAGAATGTTAAAGGAAGAAGAGACCTTCAAAATATTTTTTGTAATATTTAATGTATTTATATAATATTTGATTATTATTGTGTGGTTTCTTGTTATTAGTGTGTATTTTTTGAAAATACAGGGTCAAAATGCAATTCTAAACGATTAAACAATTCACATAAGCCAACATCATCACACAATTCATGAACACAATAATATGAATACATATAAATCTGAAAACTACAAATCCACAATTTGAAAACATGGGGTCAAATTGCAATTTCAATAAATTGACCAATATGTACGAAGTTGTGATTTACGGAGGATATAATGTTACCGTAAGTGTTACTTCTCCTTTCGGGTCATAAATTGTCCAAATCTTACAAAATTGACCAATATGTACGAAGTTGTGATTTACGGAAGATATAATGTTACTGTAAGTGTTAAATTGACAAAATCTAATAAAATTGACCAAAATATACGAAGTTGTGATTTAAGGAGGATATAATGTTACTGTAAGTGTTACTTCTCCTTTCGGGTCATAAATTGTCCAAATCTTACAAAATTGACCAATATGTACGAAGTTGTGATTTACGGAGGATATAATGTTACTGTAAGTGTTACTTCTCCTTTCGGGTCGTAAATTGACAAAATCTTACAAAATAATTTGTGATTTAGGGGTTAGGGTTAAGTTAGGGTTAGGTTAGGGTTAGGGTAAATGTGAGTGGAGACTGGCATTTGATAACCAAACTCCAGTCTCCACTCATATTTACCCTAACCCTCACATAATCCTAACTTAACCCTAACCCCTAAATCACAACTTATTTTGTAAGATTTTGTCAATTTACGACCCGAAAGGAGAAGTAACACTTACAGTAACATTATATCCTCCGTAAATCACAACTTCGTACATATTGGTCAATTTTATAAGATTTTGTCAATTTATGACCCGAAAGAAAAATTATATCTTCCGTAAATCACAACTTCGTACATATTGGTCAATTTTGTAAGATTTTGTCAATTTATGACCCGAAAGGAGAAGTAACACTTACAGTAACATTATATCCTCCGTAAATCACAACTTCATACATATTGGTCAATTTTGTAAGATTTTGTCAATTTATGACCCGAAAGGAGAAGTAACACTTACAGTAACATTATATCCTCCGTAAATCACAACTTCGTACATCTTGGTCAATTTTGTAAGATTTTGTCAATTTATGACCCAAAAGGAACATTATATCTTCCGTACCGAAAGGAACATTATATCTTCCATGCGTATCGCGTTTAAATTCACCGCCATACCAAATATAAAGTATAATTTTGTCCATTCCTACAAGTAAACAACTAAAATTAACTCACAAACTATCTTAATAAAAAAAGCATTTAAAATTCAACCAAATATGTTATTTTGATTTTTGGCATTTGTCATACGAAACTCCAGTCTCCAGTATGAATGGACACATTGGAGACTGGAGTTTGAATATCAAACTCCAGTCTCCGGAGACTCCAATTGGAGACTGGAGACCAAACTCCAGTCTCCAGTATGAATGGACACATTGGAGACTGGAGTTTGGATATCAAACTCCAGTCTCCGGAGACTCCAATTGGAGACTGGAGACTGGAGTTTGGTCTCCAGTCTCCGGAGAGGCAAAATGTCTCACCGCAGTGAGTTTATATACTCACTGCGGTGAGTATATATCTCACCGCGGTGAGTATATTTCTCACCGCGGTGAGTATATAAACTCACTGCGGTGAGATATATCTCACCGCGGTGAGTATATAAACTCACCGCGGTGAGTGTATATCTCACCGCGGTGAGATACATACTGCGAAAAAAATTCCAGGTTCTTTTGCGCGTTTTGCCGGTAAATCACCCAAAAATTCACTTAAAAATGAAACTAAATGTTGTTGTTCTTCCTTTTCCTCTTTGATTTGAATGAATGTGTGTGAAAATTTAGAATTTTGTGAGAGAATTTTGTTAGGGTTTGTAAATAGAGAATGAAAAATGGTTGAATGGGGTTTGATTTTAATTTTTGAAAATGTTGGGGTATAGATAATAGTTTGTTTAAATTATTGTTTAATTAGGGAGATTTAATTAACTTAATTATGTGACTTAATTAAACCAATGGCATATTTACAATTTTGAAAAATTTAATGGCATTTATCTAATTAAAATTTTCTATAAGGGCAATTTTAAAATTGCCTCTCCTCAGGTCCTTCAACATATGTTAGACTTAAATTTGTGTACAAGGTTATTCTAGTCTTTTTCCTTCATATTATTTGTCGCAATTTCCGTCCTATAAATCTGCCGCAAATTTTAGAACATTTTGTCGAGATTTTCTTCCACCTTCCCTGTAATTTTTGTCCACTCAAATACATAAGTTATTTTCGATTTTAATTTAATTTGTCTTGATAAAAACTAAAGTTAATGTTAGAATTTTTCAAATAATGAATATTGAAGTGCCGGGTTGTGAGTTATTCTCAAATAATTTCTGACCACTTTTGGAGGAAAACTTTGAGTTATTTCCCTCCAAAAGTTTGTGTCATGACGTCCATGTGTGTTAAGTTGCTTACTTTGGTAAGTAAAGTTGATCATGCATGACTAATTCGGTCAGGCGGTAGATTTTTGAATTCTATGGAAGGGGGACGAAAATTATAGTCAATTGTCCTAAAATTGCGTCGCTAAAGACTTGGAGGACCAGATTCACGAATTAAGACTTAAAAGACCAAAATTGCAGCATTGAAGACTTAAAGGACAAAAATTGTTAGCCGATTTAATAAGTGTCCCAAAATTGTGACATAGTAAGAGATAAAGGACTGAAATTACAATTTTGTAACTAGATATTTAGGTTGCATTAGCCTCTTCATTTACATTATATGACATTAAACTAGGCAGATTTTTTTTTTGTTCCTCTAGATTGACTGCGTTTTAAAATTGGTCATTTATTGTGTTTTCTTGTCAATTTACGTCTTTGTTGTGTCACCGGCATCAATTTATGTCTTATTTGACTTGGAAAATATAATTTACGCCAAAAATATCATGTGCCGAGAACATGACACTTAAACATTGGGGATATGGGATTTTGACTCCTAAAGCACGCCCAAATCACGTGATGGGTCAATAACTTTAATTTTGGAAGAAAAAAGAGTTAAAGTTCCCTCAAAAGATAAATATACCTATTTTTATTTTACGGGAAATTGATCAAATTTTATGTCATGTCCTCTAAAGTGGTTGAGTTTCAAAATTGATCATTTATTATGATATCTAGCCAATTTATATTTTTCATTGTGTCATCAATGTCAATTTATGTCTGATTTGATCGAAAATCCAAATTTCGTCGAAAAAACGCGCCGAGAACGTAAACACTTCAAAATTGAAAAGAAAAAAAAAAGCCCATAACTAAAAGAAAAAGATACCAATCTCTCGATTGCATTTTATTGTTGTCGTTTGCTTTGACATTGTACATTGCCATTGTGATGTAATTGATTAATATTGACGGTGTTTTAGTTTGTGCATTAGCTCTATTTTTTATTTGTGTCTTTGATTTGTTTCCTGATTGTTTTGCAAATTGTGGTGGTTTAAAAATTACATTTGAATTGTACGGTAGAACTTGCATTGCTAATTTAGAGCTAAGTTTCGGTTGAGAGGTTTGGATCACTCTTCTTTATTAGAAGAACTATTTTTTAATGTAGCTGCTAATGGAGCTAGAGCCCGGTGAAGTTCATAGTAATAATGGAAGAGAAGTACGAAATGACAAGGATATGGATATTTTTCGTAATCAGCTAGCTACTCAAATTGTTGCATTTGGAAATACTTATATTAAGTTATTTTATGATTTTTTTTTTTTTGGGTTACAAGTTAATTTATGATTCATTCTACTTTTTGTATTTTTTTTTTTTATTATAGTTTTATGCCATATGACACTAAAAAGAAAATCAATTAATAATATTTTTGTTACTATTTTATTTGATTATTACCAGTCTTATATTACATTTAAGTAAAAAAAAAATATATAGCAACTGTTAGTTTTTTTTAATAATAATAAGTGTGTGCTTTGTGATAGTTAAAATATATAATTGGACAGTAATCTTCAGATACACATAAGGATAGTTTTGTAATTTACATAAAAACCTACATTTCTATAATCAATTTTGTACAATTAGAACCAAACTCTAAATCAATTATAATGAAAACAATTATCTCAAAAGTAATTATAATCAATTATTGTAGAAGCAATTTGTAGGCTTGTAGCCCGTCTATTTTCATGACCATTTTCATTGTATTTCTCAGTTTTACTTGTGGACATTGGTATATAAATCAACAAATTAATCAAGTACTCACTGGGAAGCTTAAAAACTTATCTGGCTTTTTGATGTATTATGATATGTTCCTATCTTCATTTTTTAGATTATTTCTCAATTATTATGGATTTTTTAATTATTAAATTTATTTACTATTTTTTATTATTATTATGTTGAGATTAATGTTTAAGTCTGTTTGCATGTTCTGAATTAAGTAATTATGTTTCTACGTGTAGGGTGCTTCACATGGAAATTGTTTCAGTTTTATTTTTGTTCTCAAATTTTTATGGGGGCAAGTTTAATAAGTTCTTCAGTAATGGCGTCGGAAATAGAAGAGATATTTGATATTTGGAAATGATTTTTTATTTTGTTTTAGGCCCTAAATTGTAGATTACGATCCATATACGAAGCTAATAGAACAATACTAGTAATGGAAAATTCCAACTTATATGGAGCTTCATTGTATCAAATTATTCACAAGATAAGTCTCATCTCATTTTGGTGCCAGATATACATGATTCGATAAGTTTTAATTTATGTGGAGGGAGTTGTATATATATCCACTTGTCAGTTTATACTATAGAGTGAAATAATAACCATACATCAAAAAAGAAACAAAAGATCTTTTTTGTCATAAATCACATGAATATATAAATACATCTCAGGAATTAAAAGTAGAAATAATATGAAACATTTGTGATGTTATGCTCTCACAATGTATAATGTAGTGTATTTACAGTCACCATATTCCTAAACTTCTATAATTTAAGGTTACACTTACAACCAACAAATCTATCATTTGTAATTAAATTAAACATTCTCATTTTAAATTGTTAATGTTTGAACATTTGTGTTTACTTATTAAATTACCGTGTAAAGCTAGACATGCACTTACTAGATTAGTCTTTATCGGATATATTATTTTATAAAATTAATGGTTAATGTGTAGTTAAGATCATGTTAACAATTTGGGTGAAATTCAGTTTTCCTTAAAGTATGAGGTGATGTACCAAGTCTTCGTCCCTTGACGTGGACCACCACATACGCTTAAAATATATATATAATATCGACATGACCGAGAATAGAGGTACAACAATCGATGAGTGTGTCGATGGCCGACGTCCGTAAAAGTTTCACATCACAACGCCACCGGGTCAAGTCGAATAAACCAGACCCATATCCGAGTCCATACGTCTCATCACAATCCGACCCGGTAGTTGGATTGTGAAAACTATAAATATCCCTCCTTATAGAGAACAGAAAGAGGTAAGAATCTGGACATATTATAAAGAAACCATATCTCTCATCCTCGACACTAACTTAAGCATTGGAGGGTTATCACCGGGTCACCACCGGTACTAACCCAACGTAGTTATCTTTGATTTCAGGTTAAGATCCCAAAACTTTGAGGAAGGACTTGACTGACCTACTGCTCCTCGTATTGATAAGTCCCGTTTAATCTTGACACCTGGACAATAAACAATTAATATACGGAAAACAGACTCATCAATTGGCGCCGTCTGTGGGAAACTTTTTAACCACGAATCGAAACAAGATGACTACCCGATCGAGGGCTGCACTCGCGCGAGATCGAGAGGACAACAGAGATCAAAACGGAGAGGGACAAGGCGATAATATCGCTAGAAGAAACCCAATTTCAACCCCCATAGAAGAGATAGGACCATCAAGGCCTGCAGCTCCAGCCGTCTTCCAGCTCACTAAGGAAGATCTGAAAACCTTCTTGGACGAAGCCAGAAAGGAATGGGTTGCCGAGATAGGGAAAGAGGGGCTAAAGGTGCCTCGAGAACTCCCACCACCGGCAGTGCCGGGATTAGGAGTAAGAGGAGAAGCAAACGAGGCCATCAGTAGGGCTCGTGAAGGTTTCGAAAGACACGTTGAAAGGGACGATATGGGGGAAGACTCAGTAAGAGAAGTCAATAAACTGGCTTCTGAGGTTAGATCACTCCACCAAAAACTGGATCGACACGAAAGGAAAAATGAAATACCTATTTCTAACTCTCGTCTAAGAAAGTCTCCTTTTTGTGACGAAATCTTCTTTGAGAGGTTACCGTTGGATAAAAGGTTGCCAACCCAGTTACCAAGATACTTTGGCACGGAAGATCCTGAAGAACATTTAGCCTCGTTCAATTTACAAATGCAGTTGCACGGAATCTCTGATAACGTCGCGGCAAAAGCTTTCTCCACAACACTTGCTGGTATGGCCCAATCCTGGTTTGGTAGATTGGAGGAGAAATCGATCTTTGACTTCGATCAATTATGTGACAAGTTCATGAGCCAGTTTGGGAGTAAGAAAGCAGTAAGACCTCCGGCGAACCATTTGTACTCAATAACACACTCACCTGGGGAATCATTTAGAACCTTCATGGGAAGATTCAATAATGAGTTATTAAAAGTAGAAATGCCCAGGGTCGACTTTCTAATAACCGTCCTCTTCCAAAGTACGTTAAATCGGGGTTTTGCCAGTGCTATCGTAAGGGAAAATCCTTCGACATACGAAAAGCTGATGGAAATGGCCAACCAGTATATGGTCGAGGAGGAGATGACCAAATTAAGGGGAACGTTTTTTGGCTTGAGCAAAGTGGAGGAAAGGGAACCTTTAACCGAGAAGGCCCCAGTCGACAGGTATATCGAAAGGAGGAACAAAAGGGAGTTCCGCGAGGAAGAAAGAAATTTCGACCCAAGGAGGCAAAACAAGGGGAGATCGCCTCGGAGATATAACGAAAACTTTACTCCACTAAAGAGACCCAGGACCGAGATCTTATTTGCAATACAAGACAAGAACCTCTTAAGAAGACCTCCCCAGCAGAGAGAACCCCCAAATTCAAAAAGATATTGCAGGTTTCATAGACAAAGAGGTCATGATACTGAAGATTGTTATCAATTAAAAGAAGAAATCGAGAGACTAATTGCAGAAGGACATTTAACAGGATATGTTAAAATCGAAAAAGGTGGCCGAGCGGGGCCTCGGACAAGAGATGATCGGTCTCCGTCAAAATCCCCAGGAAGGAAGGATCCACAAATAGGTAATCGGGATAATCAGCCAAGGAGGGCTCAACCAGGAACAATTGTCAACATGATCTCAGGAGGACCTGCGGGGGGAGACAGCAAGAACTCTAGAAGGCTAGTGTCTAGAGCTCTTGAGGATAGAAGGAGAAGCAATCGAAAAGAAGTCTTCTCGATAAAATCTTCATCCCCAAATAAATTCATCGGGTTTGACGACTCAGACCTACTTCAAGGATATGTACCCTACGATGAAAGTGACGTGCCCGACTGTCCAATGGTAATAACAGCCCAAATAGCTAGCGCGACGGTCAAACGGATACTGATTGATTCGGGTAGCTCAGCTAATATCCTTTTCCTGGATGCGTTGAAAAGAATGGACCTCGGAAACACGCCACTCGAACCCATAGCTACGCCCTTAGTCGGGTTTGGAGGAGCGCAAGTTGTACCCTTAGGAACTTTATCTCTGTCGCTAATGCTAGGCGACGGGGATAATTCTAAAATCAGAATGGTAAAATTTCTAATTGTCGATGCTCAATGCGCCTATAATGTCATATTAGGAAGACCGTCTCTGAACAGCTTTCAAGCGATTATTTCGACGTATCATCAAAAGCTAAAATTCCCAACCTCCAAAGGAGTGGGCGAAGTACGGGGAAATCTGAAAGAAGCTTGGGATTGTTATACAGTGGCTCTCGACAAACGTGTAAGGGAAGTACAACTCCCTTTCTCGACGGCCAAGAAACCCCACAAAGAGAACCAGTACCAGCCAGTCACCCCGATCCTAGTAGATTGTGTAATCGACGAAGATTCAACTAGGAAATCGAAGGAAAAACAGGAGGAATTGAACGCTAGAAAAAGGAAGTTTGAAAGAATAGAACCATCTGAAGGTCACAAAACTATCGAGTTAATCCCTGGTGAGTCATCAAAGACAACAAGAGTGGGAAACCAACTCTCTGAAGGATTGGAAACCCAACTGATCGATTTCCTCAGACAGAATGTCGATGTTTTTGCATGGTCAACCACCGACTTGCAAGGAATCGACCCCAAAATCATAGTACATAGGCTAAACATTGACCCAGCTGCAAGACCTGCGAGGCAGAAGAAAAGAAACTTTGGGCCTGAGAGGAACAGGATAATTAAGGAGGAAGTTAAAAAACTCCTCGAGGCGGATTACATAGCTGAAGTACAATTCACGGAGTGGCTATGCAACGTAGTTCTGGTTTCCAAGGGTGAAGGGAAATGGAGAATGTGCAACGATTTCACAGATTTAAACAAGTTGTGTCCCCGAGATCCCTACCCACTACCGAGAATCGATTCCCTAGTCGACTCGACAGCGGGATGTGCGATTCTTAGTATGATGGACGCCTTCCAAGGTTTTTATCAAATATTCATGGCTCTCGAAGACCAGGAGAAAACCGCATTCATCACGGAATTTGGCGTCTACTTCTTCAAGGTGATGCCCTTTGGACTAAGGAACGCAGGAGCTACTTACCAACGCTTGGTCAACAAGATGTTTGAAACACTTCTTGGAAAATCCATGGAGGTCTATGTCGACGATATGCTGGTCAAAAGCCTTGACGAAAAAGATCACCTGGAACACATCAGACAGGCTTTCGACATCATGAGGAAATACGGAATGAAACTAAATCCCGCGAAGTGTACTTTTGGAGTCAGATCGGGAAAGTTCCTGGGGTATTTGGTAAACGAGAGGGGAATAGAAGCCAACCCAGAGAAGATCCAAGCAATTCTAGACCTCAGAGCTCCACGCAACTTGAATGAAGTACAGAAACTCGTCGGGAAAATCACAGCTCTAAATAGATTCATATCCCGATCCGCAGACAAAAGCCTCCCGTTCTTCAAAATCATGAGAAATGCTAAAAAATTTGAATGGTCGAAGGATTGTGACCAAGCCTTCGAACAACTCAAAGCATACTTAATATCACCACCTCTCTTAGCCAAACCTCAAGAAGGCGAAAGTTTGTACCTATACATAGCCGTTTCCGAACAAGCAATCAGTTCGGTCTTGGTCAGATTGGAGGCGAAATTTAGTCATCCAATATACTACGTAAGCAGAGTTCTACAAGGACCAGAAAAAAACTACACAGAGATAGAGAAATTCGCTCTAGCCATCATAACAACGGCCAGAAAGCTGCGTCCTTATTTTCAATCACACAAAATCGTTATCCTCACCAATCAACCACTGAGACAAACCCTTTCTAAACCAAACGCCTCTGGAAGACTGATCAAGTGGGCGGTGGAGTTAGGTGAATATGACATTGACTATATGCCGAGAACTTCTATTAAAGCACAAGTCTTAGCTGATTTTGTACTAGAAAACACACAACTGGAAGAAGCGAAAATAGAATTGTGGACGATGCATGTCGATGGATCTTCGACATCGACGGGAGGAGGCGCAGGAGTATTTTTCCGAGGACCAACGGAAGAGGAGTTGGAATTCGCTTTGAAATTAGATTTTCAAGTCTCAAATAACGAGGCAGAGTACGAGGCGCTACTGGCTGGCCTCAAAATGGCTAAAGAAGCAGGGATAAAAGATCTGATTGCATTTACTGACTCCCAGCTAGTGGAAAAACAATTCAAGGGATTGTTCGAGGCCAAAGAGGATTCCATGATCAAGTATTTGAAACTTATCAAGGTTCAGGCATCCAAATTTCAAAGCTTCCAACTGGAATATATAAGAAGAACCGAGAACACAAGAGCGGATGCGTTGTCAAAATTCGGGAACCTGATCGAAGGAGTCACGACGAGAAAAATAACGCTCCTGGTCTCTACTAAACCGGCCATCGATACGCAAATCGAAACTATGAACATTGAAGTGCTGAATCTCGACGATACGGAGCCCAGCTGGAAAACCAGCTTGATTGAATATTTGTCCAAAGGAACATTGCCTGCCGACAACAATGACGCAAGAAAAATCAAGTATAGAGCACCTCGGTACGTTCTTCTTAACAACGAATTATATCGTCGATCTGTGACAGGAGTCCTGCTCAGATGCCTTTCCGCGCCACAGACGATGACTGTACTTAAAGAAGTTCATGAAGGCTCCTGTGGAAGTCATTCCGGGGGAAGATCACTGGCGCTTAGGATATCCGGACTGGGATACTACTGGCCAACTTTAACTAAAGACGCTAATGATTATGCAAAGTGTTGTGCTCGCTGTCAATATCATGCAAACATGCCTCATCAACCAGTTCAAAAGATGGAATCAATTTCGATTGCCTGGCCTTTTGATCAATGGGGCGTTGATTTGGTTGGGCCACTCCCAATAGCGAGAGGACAGAAGAAATTCCTCCTCGTGGTCGTTGAATATTTCAGCAAATGGATTGAAGTAGTACCCTTGCAGAAGATCACTCAAACACAGATCATCAATTTCTACTGGTCAATAATTTGCAGATTCGGTCTCCCGAGGATTATCATATCGGATAATGGAGGGCAATTCGTCGGTAAAAGAGTAACGGATTGGTGTGTGAAACACAGAATTACACAACGCTTCACCTCTGTCGGGTGTCCTCAAACCAACGGTCAGACCGAAGTCACTAATAGAGAAATCATCCGACTCCTGAAAAAGAGACTGACGCAGGCCAGTGGGGCTTGGCTGGACGAATTGCCTTGGGTAATTTGGGCAAATAGAACAAAGGAAAAAACAGCAACAGGAGAAACGCCCTTTAGTCTAGTATACGGCTCCGAGGCGGTTGCTCCGGCAGAACTCGAAATTCTGTCACCAAGAGTCGAGCTTTATGACGAAGTGGAAAACGCAGGGAAACGGAACTTCGAACTCGACCAAACGGAAGCAAGACGTGAGAGGGCCTCAACGAGAACTCAGGCCTATAAAACTACGATGGCCAAGGCATATGATAAGAACGTGAGGCTGAAGTTCTTTCAGGTGGGAGACTACGTACTTAAACGAGTCGACGTGTCGAAAAACAAAGGAAAACTGGACGCTAACTGGGAAGGGCCTTTTAAAGTAATCGAGATAGGAAAGAAGGGCGCATATCGGTTATCCACCATGGACGGAAAGCTAGTAGACCGAACCTGGAACGGGAGAAATCTTAGAAAGTTTTACGCCTGAGGATCTTATTTTAGTGTCGCACTTAAAGATCTCGTTTTGTCAGATATTTTGGTTATCCTGTGAAAATCTACCTATTTTGTATCTAATTTAGAAGGAAGCATCGACATTCAAATTACAAGCTATTAATAAGCTCAAGATTATTAAAATTCCTCGACAGCCGAAGAGGCATCGAGATGCGAGCTATTAATAAGCTTAAGAAAAATCAAAATTCCTCGACAGCCGAAGAGGCATCGAGATGCGAGCTATTAATAAGCTTAAGAAAAATCAAATTCCTCGACAGCCGAAGAGGCATCGAGATGCGAGCTATTAATAAGCTTAAGAAAAATCAAATTCCTCGACAGCCGAAGAGGCATCGAGATGCGAGCTATTAATAAGCTTAAGAAAAATTACAATTCCTCGACAGCCGAAGAGGCATCGAGATGCGAGCTATTAATAAAGCTCAAGTATATTCCAAGTCCCTCGACAGCTGAAGAAACATCGAGATGCAATCTACTAATATATAATTTTTATTCATCTAAAAAAGTAGAAGTATACAAAGATTGATAAATAACAGAGATTGATAACATCTGAATTTTATTTCTTATAAAAAGGATAAGAGTACAAACATGTCAAACTCATTACAAATTTATCGAGTTCCTACTACAAATCCTACGACCAAAACTGTAGAGACACGGTGGTGTTTGACTTCAAAGAACCCGACGTCGAGTTAATTAAGGCCTCTTTTTCAAGGTGTAATGTGAATACTACCTTGTTCGAGGAGGACCCCGCAAACAAGTCTTCGAGTCTTCGAATGTTCCAGGGCCAGGGGTATTTAATGGCAGCAGCTTGCTCCTTGATAGTATCCATCATCTCTATCAGAGGGCACTCTACGAGATAAGGATGGACCGTTGTGCGTCGAGCTGGAGGATTCGCAAGTCGAATGTTTGCTCTTTAGTTCCTCCGCCCTTTTCTCGGCTGCCGCCAACTCGTTTCTCCCTCCTGACTCAGCGATTTCGGCGACAACTCGGAATTCCTACGTCCAGATGTATGGTGATGGGTTTCTGAACGACGAATTTCCGAGAGGCACCGACATTGACCCCTCCTTTGTTACCGATCCCACCCAATCGAAAGGAGAGGCCATCGCAACGAGGAACCCCTTTTACCGATACCACCCAATCCAAAACGAATAACGGCCCTTTCTCCATGAAGAGCGTCGAGATGATCGAGGAGGTACGAAGATAAAGAAAACCCTCATAAGTTTAAGGATGACATGGAAGGAAAGAACATATATGGGGAAATCCGTAGGCGGATACATGTTTGGATGTTTTGGTACGAAAAAATATGAGTACTCTCAACCTTATATAGGCCTAGACCATATAATCCAACGGTTCATCCAAACACACGTTCAACGGCTCAGATCAGACCCATTAAATGCGATGACCGTCCCAATGCCTGAAAAATCGCGCTGACTAAATCTAACGGTCTGAAAACGTCGCAACCAACGGCTCAGATGGAACCCTGAAAATAACGCAACCGTTCCACTCCCAAACAAGTCATATCGATTAGATGGCAGTGCGTAAACACCACCACAACAAAAAACAAACTAATGCGTCGACCTGAAATGGTTAACATGTCTGCAATGGTTAAACATGTAAAAGCTGGAATGAGAACACGACCCTACAGCAGAATCGACTATCTCTGGCGCAAAGTCGACATAAAAAGAAAATTCGAACAACGACGATACACGTCGATCCGATAACAATTTCCAATTTCTCCCATACCAAATTATACGTAGCGGAATCGTGGTTGATCACAAATAACTCCAAGATCAACAATGTTAAAAGGGCAAACAGAGATATTACGGCAACCCTCCTCTGTGTAAAAAATAAACTTAAGGCACCCATATATATAGGAAACTTGTACTCAATCCAACGGTCCAGAAATGATAAACTACCTCGAGATCCACAATTCATTTAGATTTGGAAGTGTCAGAGGAGGGACCCCCCCCCCCCCCCTTTATTTTTCATTAACGCAAGAGTTTAAATAACTATAGAACAAGACATCGACCAAATGAATTACGTCTTTTTGTATACAAGTCAAAATACCAGATGAAACAAATCGATCCATTACATTAAAAAGAAATTACAAGGAATCGCCAGCCAGACGAGAATCGATTACAAAAAGCTAACCTATATACACTACAAAATAGTCAGACTAGGTCAGCCGGCCAAAATTCGAGACGTCAATTCTTAGAAGGACCAAACTGGCCTTCGTGCAAAAGTAGATCTATGTGAGAAGAGGACTTGGACTTATCTTCAACCTCCTGCTGAATCACAGCCGCCTCACGAACCTTCTCGGCCTGGAGATCAAGAAGAAATCCAAACTCATGATCTTCGGGTCTCTCTGAGTGATCTTCCTCATCGGCTGGTCCTTCCTCGATTGCAATACCCTTCTCGTCCAAATAAGGATTCAGTCGAGCAGCATCAAAAGTATCGTTGAGAAAACCAAAGGCCTCGCACTGTTTCCAGCCTTTCACAAACATACTGTGGAGCTCACCCCCTGACTGGCGATCGACGAGCTCCTGAAAAACGATACTGTTGAAAAACTCGAGGACAATCCCCTTCCTCTCAACAGGAGAAACGTCTCGACGGAGGGCCAACGCCTCTCGCTGGCCTCTCTCAAAACTTTCTGCAGCTTTTTGCTCAACTTGAGCGTCGAAACTCTCCTTCAGAAGTGCTAACTCGGCTTCGAGTGCAGCGATCTTCTCCACTTTCTTCGACATCTCGGCCTCGACAGATAAGGCTCTCTGTTCATATTCAACGGATCTCTTATGAACCTCCTTGAGCTCTTTCTCTTTCTCTTTTCCAAGGGAACGGTACTTATCGGCCCGTTTACGGGATGACTCGACCCGATAACCGGCTTGAAACAATACTTGGTTGAGCTACGCACGAAAGATAAATGGAATTCAAATAACAAAAACTTTATATATGATTAAGAAAAAGTAAATGAACATACCCCAAGCAGGCATCCAGATCCCATCCTTATAAGCTCGCTCATATCCATTGGGCCCATGGCGGCTTGATCGAGCACGGATATGGTCGAACAAAACTTGTCCCACACGTCGGGACTACATGGAGAACTCAACAAGGCAGGATTCAGCATGGAAGTATTAGGGGCCTGTCCCCCCGTGCGTTGCTTCATCTTCTCGATAATCGACTCGAGAGATTCCTTCACCACTATCTTGGCACACCCTGGAGAAGCAGTATCCTCACCGGTTTTGACCCTCTTTGAAGCTGGCTCCTCACTTCGTGAGCCATCGACGGTCTTTACCTTTTTTCCTTTATCAAGCGGTTCAGATTTATCCTGATGCTTCGATACCAGGGGCGGCGGCTGAGTAGTCGAAGTCGCAGGCCCCGTCGACTTCGGCAAAGGAGCTTTCGAGGGAGCGTTAGGAGGAGGAGCGGGGGCGTTACCCAATTTAGCAGCCTTGGCCATGGATAATAGCGCTCGACTCATGGTAGCTTGTACGACTGATTCTGCATGCAACGAAATCGGTTAGCAAACAACAAAATATTCACAATCATATTACAAACCAAGTTTAGTAACTACCTAGAGAAGGACTGTCGATAGATAAAGGAGCTATCGACATCCCTCCCAAACTCAAGATCGGCTCCCGCAGAAGCAAGTTCGTATCGTATGTCGATTCCGACAATTGCGATGGAAAGTCGGGTCCCCATGAAGGCTCGGGCACACCCTTTAGCAGAATGGGACCCGACCTCCATTCGCGTGTCGTCCTCCATACGTAATTCTCGGGAGCACGAATGAAAATAAACTTGGTTTTCCAACCCTTCCCGTGAGATGATTTTAAATCCCCAAGAAATCTAACATGGGGTTTCGATTTTACGAAATAAAAACCCTCATTCGACTTAGGGGACTCGCTTACTCTAAAAAGAGCACAAAAATTTGCAAAAGAAGCCGATTGACCCACTGATTTCATTACGAGACAAAAACCTATAATATAACCTACGGCATTAGGAACTAACTGAGTCGGACACAGTCCGAGACCATTTACGATATCGACAAACTCATCGGGTAATGGAAAACGAAGACCATTCTCCAAGGCATCGATATGAAAGGTCCGACATCCGAGTGGTGGATCGTTCATCCTATGGTCGGGCGTAGGGAGAAGGACGGACCATCCTGACGGAAATTGGTATTTAGCCAAAATAGACTCTGTCGATATACGCTGTCGACTAGCTGTTATGGTACTAAAATGATCTGTAGTACGGTGTGTGTCCTTCGCAGATTGCGATCGACCACCCTTAGACCTATCGGCTATTACATCTATCAACTCGGCGGAGAGGGGGCTGTGCAGTCTACCCTCGAACGGAATTTCAAAATGTGACATGATAGACTCAAACGACATACCCTCTCCCTCCCCAACTGACTCATCTCCGACAGATACAGATCGACTAGCCATAGGATAAAGAGAGAAGAAATACCTAAATAGCTTTTCGACAGGAAACCTCTTTACAACCACTCGCTTCTAGCTCCGACAACTTGGCTCCGACAAGAAAAATTTAAACTTTCTATTGATGGAATGAACAGTACAAAGATATACGCCTATTTATAAAAAGTCCAAAACATCAAAGCGCGCGAAACTACTTGGTCACGCATTCAAACAAACGCATTCGTTGGTTGGCAATTAGAACAATCGCGATGCTCGGGGGGAAGGCCCATACAAGCGGCCCAAAGAGCCCAATTCATCAAGACAGGAACAAAAGAAACTTATCTTCGTTAAAATTTTTAACAAAAAATTACAAAGACCCTAGCTAGTTGCAAAACCTACAGTCGCCTAAAATCTATCTATTCTCGGGATGGCGCGATGGTATCAAACTACCAAACTCGTGGCCTCGAGCTGTTGCTTCCTCCTCATCCTCCCCCTCGAGGGTCTCGACCTGGCATTCTTCATCCCAAAACGGGTTGACGGCATTACGATCGAAGTCCGAGGTCAGAAAACCTTTATATGCGCACTGACTGATTGCTTTATCGAACATCTTCAAGAGCTCGACACCCATCTTAGCATCGGACAAATACTCGTACACGGGAGACTCGAGAAACTCCTTAGCAATAGCCAACCTCTGATCTGCGGAAATGATTTCTTCCTGGTGATACTCGCTGGCCCTCATTTTATCTCTCTCCATCGACAAAAGACTTAGTTGCTTGACGGCCTCGTCAAGCTCCTCCTCCTTAGCCCGAAGGGATTCTTCCGCCTTTTTCTTTTGTTCGACTAGCTGCTCGTCTTTCGCGCGAAGGGCAGCCTTATTCGCGTCCTTTTGTTTATTTAATTCCACTTCTGCCAACTCGGCACGATAATAACCGTGAAAGAGGAATTGTAGCATCTGCATGATAACATCAAGTGTATTAATATAAGCAGAATATGGAAAACCAGAGCAATCAAAAAATTAAAAGGCTCACGTACGCCGACACCAAGACGCCCGGCGGTATGCACGTTCTGTTGAACCGACTTCTTCATTAACAGCGCCTGGTCACTTTTGAAGATGCCATGTATAAATGCTGCAAACGCCGAATTATAAGACTCAGAATAGAGCACCGACGTATCAGGCCCTAAACCGCCAGGATGTGTCAATTCCGACGCCATCCAATCAGACAAAGTCCAATCGAATAATGGTCGTTCCTCATCCGAAATCCTACCGCTCCCTTGATCCGCAGTACCGGCAGCTCCCTCGGTATCATCATCCTCTTCAACTCGCGGTCTTTTTCCACGACGACGCTCCTCGCGAGTTATGATCCTCCCAGACTCTACGGCTTGCCCGACATTACTGGTAGCTCTCGGTATCGCCGCGGGCCCCCTTGATGTCGAAGCACGACTCCAAAACGCTTCATTTTTTCGTTGCAAGTCGTGTAGTTCTTTCCCCTTCGGCACAACCATGGCCCCACGGAGTACCTCCTCCTTGGTAGGGTCTTCGGGGTCCCCAACCTTCCTACGCGACGATGTTAACCCACAAGCACGAAGCCGTGGTTCCTCGACAAGCTTCTGTACGTCGAGGTTGTATCATCGGAGATTCTCGACGAATCCCTCGTGCCAGGAAGGCTTCGGAACGTTTTTTGGGTTAATTGCGCCAACCCGCCATGGACAATTGACGTTCCATTTGTAACCCTTCGGGGGATATACGTAAATATATCTCGATTTCCACCCTTTGCCGTGGGAACTTTTGGTCGAACATAGGAATCGATTGTTGTTTCCCCGTGACTTGACTTGGTAGAAACCCTCGTTCGACTTCGGAGACTCGGTAACCTTGAATAGGGCCCAGAAGTTACCAAACGAAGCAGCTTGATCGAGTACCTTCATAACCACGCAGAAGGCGATAATAGTCGACATACCATTTGGCAGTATCTGAGTAGGGCGAACACCTAACGCATTTATGATCCCAGCCACCTCTGGGGGAATCGGGAACCGAAATCCACCCTCTAAACTTGCCTCGTGAATCGCCATGCCAGGCCGAGGAGGATTATGCATCCTTTGGTTGGAACTTGGGGTGCATATCGTCCAGCCAGCGGGAATCGAGAACGCCTCGCTCATCTCGGCTAGAGTACGCCTGTAATCCCCAGCCACAAACTCGTGATACATAGTCTCGGTAAAAAATCGACGAGAACCACCGGCCCCTTCAGCATCATCGGACCCATCTTGAGACTCCACAAAATCTAATACATTTTGTAGAGCATTTCTGTCGATGTCATCGAAATCCCCCTCCGTACCACTCGACGACATTTTATCTTTTTCTCACGCAGTATAAATAAATTGAACGAGTACTGTTCTGAGTATGCGAAACCTTTTTACTGCAAAGTAATTCCGCTATACATTCGTGGGACCTATATATAGGACCACTTATTAACCGCACGGGCAAATTGCACATTGCCCCCTGACGAACTGTGACGATTCACATCCAGTACAATTTTTGAATTACATCCTCAGAAAAGGCGCGCTAAAACTTCATGACTTCCCGCCACACTTGAACTCCTGAACTTGGGGGACCACCACATACCTAATCTCAGTTCTCAGTTTCTCGATATACCAATCTATAAAATTTTTCCTAAATATAAACTTCATGACTTCGCGCCACACTTGAACTCATGAACTTGGGGGACTCTTGATGTACCAAGTCTTCGTCCCTTGACGTGGACCACCACATACGCTTAAAATATATATATAATATCGACATGACCGAGAATAGAGGTACAACAATCGATGAGTGTGTCGATGGCCGACGTCCGTAAAAGTTTCACATCACAACGCCACCGGGTCAAGTCGAATAAACCAGACCCATATCCGAGTCCATACGTCTCATCACAATCCGACCCGGTAGTTGGATTGTGAAAACTATAAATATCCCTCCTTATAGAGAACAGAAAGAGGTAAGAATCTGGACATATTATAAAGAAACCATATCTCTCATCCTCGACACTAACTTAAGCATTGGAGGGTTATCACCGGGTCACCACCGGTACTAACCCAACGTAGTTATCTTTGATTTCAGGTTAAGATCCCAAAACTTTGAGGAAGGACTTGACTGACCTACTGCTCCTCGTATTGATAAGTCCCGTTTAATCTTGACACCTGGACAATAAACAATTAATATACGGAAAACAGACTCATCATGAGGGTGGTATCAGTTATGGGTCTTTCTAATATAAGATTTTGTGGAACAATGGTGTATATAAGATATCCAATTTCAATCACAAAAAAAAGTCAACTGTAAATTTGAGTCATAATTTTCGGTCAAAATGTCCCATGATGATGTGGCATTGAATATAACATCGGAAATTACCAAAAATTAGAAAATTTGAAATTACTAAATTGCTCTGTCATAAATTATTTTTTACGGACAGTTTTCTCTCTCTCCTTCATCCGTTTTCTATTTTTTATGTCTCAACCCAAAAGACGAATCCCCTCCGCCAGCTCCACCGCCGCCGACGAATCCCGCCACGCGATCTCCTCCCTAATTCGCATCTTCTTCTCTTCCAAACCCCTGCAGTCTTTATCTCAGCTAATCACTTCTTCCACACGCTGCCTCAATTTGCTCGCGGAAGATTTCGATAGCGAAATCGAGCAGAACAGAATGAGCTGACAACAATATTGATGCTTCCTGAGTTGATGCTGTTAAAATTTGTCCTAGTACGTTGTTGAATTGGTAATTTTGGGGGTCAAGTGATACTTCCATTAGCTCAGACTATTGAACATGAAGAGGCAAGCATTGACTCATTTTATTTCTTTATGAGTTCATTGAATTTGAATTTGCCTCATTTTGACTCGATTTTATGCTTTTCTCGATTCTTCATAATAGCTGCGGGAGGTAATTAAACTGGAAGGTGTCGGCCATTCTGTTGAAGATGCATTGATGAAAAGCAGCGATTAAGTTAAGTGAAGATTTAAAAAGGATAATTTTGTCTTTAGAAATATTTAAAAAATGTAATTTTTTTAAAAAATATATTATTTAAATTTAAATTTTAAGAGGACACTTGTCACCATAATAAATGCTATCTTATATGCTCTTCGTCCCTCAAAATCTCATTTTAGATGAACCCATCAATTATCCCTCTAAAGTATCAATTGTAACACTTATTCCCTCTATTATAATATTGAACATTTTATTCCAAATCTACCCCCATCCCTTTTATAACAAATAAATTGTTTCTTTATTAATTTATCAAGAAAAAAAATCTTTATTAATTATGAATTCATCCATCCACCAAACATTATTATGTTTTATTTTCTTCATGCTTTTGTTTCCTTCGGTTTTCTGATCTCAATTTTTTTTCTTCATTTTCATCTAATTTTTTCTTTTATTTCCGGTTTGAATTTATTTTCTTTATTCTTTGTTTCAATTCTTTTTTTTATGTATATCTCGATTTTTTTCTTTACAATTTGTCTCAAATTTTATTTTGTGATAATTATCTCCTTTGTTTTCATTACAAATTATAATTTAAAATTTTGAGTAATTCTCCTTTAAAATTTTACTCGAAAAATTCGAATTTGACTCAGGCTTGTATCGTTAATTCATCAATCTATAATTACGCTAATTTCTTTATACATTTATTATCAATCAGAAGGAAATATATATACTTCGTACCTTGTTTATTGTTTCTTCCTTGAACAATGATTTTTTGTCCTTTTAATTTAAAAAACCTTAACCCAAAATATATTATTGGTTCTCCACCTTTCTTTTTGAGAGGGTATTTTTGTAGGGAAAGAGATAAAGATGAAAGAGTTGATGTGAACTTGGTATGATTTTTATATGGAAAAAATATCTCATAACCCAAAAAATTGGAATTTGTCTTTTATTGTTAAATAACTAAATCATAAATAAAAGTTATTAATTATTTAATAAGTAAGTGGAAGACAAATATATTTTAATTCAAAATTGGCCCTACTATCATGTAAATTTTAGTTAGTTATGTTAGGTCCATTCAATGCAAGTATAAGATATACATAATTTTTACTACTAATATGTATATAATTTCCTTAAAAAGGGGAAAACTTGAGTGGGGTCATTGCAACCCCCCCCCCCCCCCCTCTTTCACTTGGTTAGTAGTTACGCCACTGAATGGTATGGACATGTGTCAAACTTGAATTTTGCGAGAAAGAATTTGATGGAGAATTACTCAACATTTTAAATAATAATTCGTATAAAAAATAAATGAGATAATTATCACCAAATAAAAACTAAGAAAAATATAAAGAAAAAATTTGAGATAGAAATAAAAAAAAATTAAAAAAAAAAGAGATGAAAATAAAGAAAAAAATCGAGATCGAAAAACGGAAGGAAACAAAAGAAATAAAGAAATTAAAACATAATTTTTTTGATGGATGGATGGATTCATAATTAATGAAGAGACAATTTTTTGATGAATTAATAAAGAAATTTATTATTTATAAAAAGGGCAGGAGTTTTTTTGGAATAAAAACTCCAAAACTATAACAGAGGATGATAAATTTTACAAGTTATACTTTATGGTGATACCTGATACCAAAAAAACTCCAAAACTATAACAGAGGATGATAAATTTTACAAGTTATACTTTATGGTGATACCTGATACCAACTCCATACGTTAACGGGAAAAACTGTATTTCACCCTAACAGTTAATGTGATACCAATAAGTCAATTATGTCGCTGCAAGCCTGGCTGCTAACTCAATATTCCAAGGAGAAAAACAACATAAAGTGACATGTTAAAGTCTCAAGTATGTACACAAATAGTATTTATATATACCTATCTTAGGTAAGAAGATAATTAAAATATTGAGGAAATTAGTTCATATATATTTTAATTTCTTGTCACCCTTATTTTAAGTAGTTTGTAGGTAAATACAATTCAAATATTTTTACGGTGCTCTCAAAATAAAAATAAAAAATATTTTTACGATAATCGCAACTTAATGGTGAGATACTGATCAAATTGCCTTTTTTCAAGTTTATGAACAAAACTAATGAGATGACTCCTTAAAATGTCGTTTAATTATTATGATCAGAAGAACAAATATATATAATGATTTAAGAACCAACCACAAAGTAAAACTAATTTAAGTTTAACCAGAGCTTTTTTATGTATTGTCAAATCCGATATTTGAGATGGTAGTAATGTTAAGATTATGGAGGATTGAAGATTGCTATATACTAGAAATGTAGATTCGATTTCCTGAAGAGCAACACATCTTTCAGGATTTTCTATTAACCTTATGTCATCACCAAACTATATAAATCATTGTTGAAAAAGAAAAGGTGTATATTTTGTTGAAGCTCTGAATATATATCACCCTTAATATAAATTTTAAAAAAAAATTAAGGAGTTGTGTATATGAAGCATATGGATTATGGAACAACTTAGATTAAATTTTGCTCCAAGAACCAGTAGTATTTTAGGCTTGTAGCTTATATTTGCTCGTAAGAATTGATTTCGGATTTGATGTTGCATTATAGAAGAAGACTGTAATGATTAGCTTAAAAATACGAGTATAAAGAAATACTATTTGCTTATAAATGGTAAGTAATTAAAGACTATTCAAGTTTCAAATAAAAAAAGGTAAATTAGCTAGTCTTATTAGATTTATTGATTTGGAAGCAACACTTCCTATTTTGACAATATAGCTAGCCTTTTAAAATTAAATAACACTTATATAATAGGATAGTAATAAATCACAAAACATATATAAATACATTTGTCTACTGTAATTAGATGAAGACCAATCTATAGACTCGGATCATTCTTTTCTATAGTTTACATAAGGTAGAAATTATTTCTCTTTCCTTGTAGATTATAAAAAAAGAAAATTGCGAAATGGAAATCAGGCAACAGACAAAGCCCTGGCTGCTTATAAACTACAAGAAAAACATGATTTGCCCAAAAATCGGTGGGAAAATGGATTTTTCGACCGATAATGTCGGTCGCAAATAGTCGCGTCGGAATTTGAATTGCAACCGAAATTCCGACCAAAATTAATTATTAATTTTTTATTTTTAGTTGATTTTTTTATTTTTTCTTTTAATTTTACAAATTTACTGATAGGAAGCCATGGATTTAATGATAATCAAATGTATTATTATTGAATCACCAACTAATTACATGAATTGAAATTACAAGATACAATTGAATAGTCAATCTAGGAGCTCCAATGGAGATCGGAGATGACACAATCGACTCCTGATCCCTGAAGATAGAGAAACAAGGATGGAGAAAGTCAATTCAATAAGCTAATACCATTTTTACATGCTATCAGCTCCATCATTACTTCTGTAAGGCCTTGAGTGTAAGTTCCTACTGAAGGCAAAATCAAGTCTTTAGTCCCTCAACTGATCACAATTCTCATTGTCAGTATATCATCTCCATGGAGAAAACCAACAATTTGTTCAAACTATCCTCAAGTGTACAACTCCATGTATATCCCACCTTGCCTTCCTCGTTCTACTGCTCAAATCAATCTTGGAGGTGATTCTGGTTGAGGTAAAGATAACTCTGGCCATTCTACTACCCAAGATTGAGCCTCTAGCACCCCATGGATTTTATGCAGCGAGCGACACCTTTTGATGAATGATTTGTGATGAGCCATCCATTCTCCACTACAAACATCATCTAAGCACACAACCTTTGGGGTAGTAGGCACAACCAAACACCAAGGTATAACATCATCTAATATCCTCAACCTTTTATTGTCAAAATCCTTAGAATTAATCCCACACTTTTCAGTTACATTTCGAGGCAAGTCCTTTTTAGGCAATTCATCAAACACTTGTAACTCTACATTTTATGCCTTATGATCCTTGTCTCGTGCTCCATTCATTTCCTCCCCTTCATTTTTATTTTCAAATATTAAATTTTTCACCAAATTAAATGGAATCAGTTTGAATGCTATGCCCTGTCAAATTCTCATCAAAATCGACTACCTTCTTTTCCACTAACTCAACATTTACAGGTAATGTTGGTCCCAAGTGGTCAGATGAGGTTTAGAGGGGGGGGTGAATAAACCTCTTTAAAAATTTGCCTTTTTAAACTTCTAACTTTTCTGTTCAGCAGACTAAGCTGATCGAGAACAGTAAGCAGACTAAGCTGATCTAGCACTAAGCTTTGAACAGCAGAGTTGACCACTCTTCTGATTTCACTCAGCTGATTTTATCAAAATCAGAGTTTAAAATAAACTAACTTGCAGCGGATTTATCAAGTGTTTTTCACAAGTAGTTTTCTTTAACCTTGAAATAGTTTTATCCCCAGTTTTTAAATAAACTCCTTTATAAAACTTTTCAGCAGTTAACCTTTTAAATGTTTTAAAACTGTTCTTTCAAATATGCAGAAAATAATGCAAGTTAAAAACACAAAGGATTTTTATAGTGGTTATATGGATGTAAATCCTTTAGTCCACTCTTCCAAGTCACTTAGATCTTGGGTTATACTATAGTCACAAAGATTACAGTACACTCTGCTTGCGCCAACCAACAGATGAACTGGCCACAAGTTCGTAGTAGGAAATCACAAAGAAATTCCTAATCTCTGAAGTAATATCGCTCACAAAGATTGATATCTACTCCTCACAACACAACCTAACAAAATCACTCAGATTTTACAAGTATTTTCTATTTTTCTCTCTATTTGCTTCGTCAACAAATGACTTAGCTGATGAGTGTTCTGTTCTTGAGTTTTGAGACTTAGAGAAGTTCAGCTTCGAATTTTAGCTCTCAAAGTGTGTTGTCTCTGTGTTGTTCTTCTCTTCAACTCATGAACTGAACTATTTATACTTGGAGATTTGAATTTCTGCCCGTTGAGAGATCGACAGCTGTTCAAATCCTCGAGTACTGGTCCTTCCTGCAGAAACGGCTACCTGCGACTGAACACTGTACACTCTGTTGTACTTGCTGTCAGATCGCATTAAATGCACCAATCTGATACGAGGTTTCTCTTCAATCATTTGTCATTAATACCCTTCCTCTTCATCATTTATTACTCCAAGTGCATTTATTACCGTTGCACTGATCTTCTGATCTACTTCCACTTGGCTGATCGAAATTACTCGTCTGATGTATACTCGGCTGATCCCAAACTTGAACTAATCTGATTTGAGTCGGCTGATCGTCCACCAGTCTGATTTCTTCCTCAGCAATAGATCAGTAGTCTTCTGGACCATATTTGACTAGTCTGATGAACTTCTTCCTTAGTCAAATATCTTAGAAGGTTTTTACTAAGCTTCCATACTTAGCTGATTCTGATGTTTTGGAAATCATCAAAACCTCCCTTCACTTTATGTCTTCCATCTTCATCTTCATCCAACAATTTCCCCCTTTTTGATGATGACAAAACTTCAGCTAAGTACCTGTTCCTAAAGCTAAAGTTTAAGTCCTCAAAAATTTCTGAGATAGAAATGATTTGTTGGAAACTTGAACTTTTATAGATTATATCAATTGATTACAAGTTACAAGTTTAACAGATGAGATAACAGAAAGTAAAATTTTACAAGTTTAACAAAAAGATTACAAGTGACCTAGTCTAATAACTTAGTCTAGTCCTTCTTCTCTTCTTGTGTTTCTCCTTCTTCTTCATTTTCAGGGTCTTCATCTTCTTGTTCAGAACTAGAGAGATCTTGTTCAAGCATTTCAAATCTTCTTCTGAGATCCTCTATTCTTTTGTACTTGACATATGGATCTAACTGTTCAGCAGCAGAGTCCTTGGAAGCAGCAATCTCCTTATCAGATTTTACTGGTTCTTTGGGCTCTTCATCAGCATCGTTGTCTGCCTCAGTTACTTCATTGTCTGGTCTGCTTGTATTTTCATCATCAGCATCCTTTTCAGCAGAGTCCAACTTTTCAGTAACTTCAGCTGATAAATTAGCATCAGCACCCTTTTTCTTCGTTGTAGAATCTCCATCTTCCCCCTTTTTGTCATCATCAGCAGGGTAGACAGGTTCTTCAGGCAGAACAGGAGTGATGTTAATTGCGTCACAAATCAGTCTGATGTTTTTATCCACTGTCAGAAGATGATTTTCCCTCTTCAGTTGCTGCAATGTGTTGTAGGATTCAATCTTCTTGAATGTAAGATCCACTTGATCACACAGTTGAATCTGAGAACTCAGAATCAAGTCAGCTGATGTAGTGAATGCTTTCAGCATGCTCTCAGCTTTTACTTCATGAGCCTCCATTGCATTTGCAACAACTTCATTAATGTCCCTCCAACCAGCTGTGTTGTTTTTGACCCTTGCACCAAATGTTTCCACATCCAGTCTGATAGCTTGTACTTCATTTTTAATGTTTGCCATTTCTTCCACTATCAGAGGGCTAGGATCAGCAGCCTTTGGGACTTTTTCAGCAGCAGCAGACAGCATAGTTAAGGCTACTTCCTTAAACGTATTCATTTGTTCTCTATGTCTGTCTTCCATTTCCTTCATTGAGTTGGCAATCAGCTGATGGATGGACTCCAAAATAGCTGGTTGCAAGTCTGTTGAAGTTGATGGAGTGGCTGTGCTTGCTTGAGCAATCTCAGGAGTTTTGTCAGTCTCCTTTGGTTCATCAGTCAGAGTAGTCTGCTGTTGGGGCAACCTCTCTGATGATGTTGAGATTTCAGCAATCTTCTGTTGGACCTGTGTTGGCTCATTTATCTCTGTAACAACATCAACACCATTATCAGCAACAACAGTTTTATGTGTAAATATAAGAGCAGGTGTAAATGGTGAAGTTGTCTGTTCAGGTAAGTCTTCATATGTTTTGATAGCCGGTCCAAAAACGATCTGTTGTAAGCTTGGCATAGGTAACATTGAGCTGGGTTGACCCTTCTGATGTCTGGTCTTCTTTGCCCATACTTCCAAAGTTACAGATAATGCCAGCTTGACCATTCTGTTCTGTAGATTTTCATCTGAAGCAGGAGTTTCAGGAACAGAACTTTGTAGCAACTTGGCTTCAGACTTTGCCAACTTCCTCATTCGATAGTGAATCATATCAAAGAAGTGGTCTGAATCCAATGCTTGCCTCAGACATCCAGTTTCCAGAAATTGCAGGACCCATCTTTCCTCAGCAGCAAAATCCTTCCACTGTACTATTTGATCCTTTGTCTTGGTCAGACGATACTCTCTCCATCTGTTGTATCTTATCTTTTCCTTAACAAAGAGACTCTGACGGACCAAAACATCGTTATACCTCTCAAGATCTGCCACAAATTGTTTGAACATCTCAGGATCATTTTGAACTATGTTCAGAGCATATTTCAGTTCTGATCTCTTCTTCTTTGGCAGCTTGGGTGTTGGCATAACAGCCTTTGGCTTCTTGGGATCTCCAATTGTGATTCCACCACTGTACCTTGGACCTTGAGCATCCTTGGTACTGGCTTCAATAGCCAAAGCCAAATCATGAGCTTCTTTAGCAGCTTTCTCAGCTTCAGACATGTTTTTAGTCTGAGCCTCAAGCTCCTTAAGTTTGCGAGCGTTTTCTTTTTCTTTCTTTTTCTTCTCAGCTTCATCTATCTTTTTCTGCTCAGCAGCAGTAATCACTTTAACTTTTGCCTTACCAGTTCTCTTCCTTCTGGCGGCAGGTGATTCAACTACTTGTAGTGGAACAGCAGCAGTTGGTGTAGGATGAATGAGTGGGACATTCTCCTCTGCTGGTGAAGTAGTTGGCTGTTCAGCAACAGCAGACTTGTCAAGAGATTGGTCTACTGCATCCACTGGTCTTTCAGCAGCAGGGTTTTCTCTGACTTGAACAGTTGGGGCAGTTGTAAAGGTAACTCGTTGACCTCCTAGAGTTAACTTTCTTTTTGCCTTTGGCTTGGGCAAAACTTCAGGTCGTTGAGGTTCAGCAGTTCTCTTTACTGAACTTCTTGTTCTTCGTCCAACTTCTTTAATCTGAACTGGTTCGTCAGACTCAGTTCTTTCTGGAGATGTTTCAGTACTCATCTCACTGATTTCCTTAGTCACCTCAGTGACTATCTGGTTAGCAACATCAGCAGACTCTACTGATCTGGCTTCAACAGCAGGGTTTGCTGTTTGATCAGCAGACTTCGTCTTGATGGTAACTTTGGGTTTCTTGGCAGCAGGCTTCTCTTCTTTTCCTTTTGCCTTTCTTTTAGAAGTAGCTCCAATCTTAACTGGTTCATACATCTTCACTTCCTTCAGCTTATGAACTGTCTTCCCGTTCACCAATGGACATCCCAGAGCTGAGAGTAGATGACTCATCATCACCACATGTCCATTCTTCTTTAACGCCAGAAGATAAAAGTAGTGAATAGCCCAGTTAACATCCAACCCATAGTAGATGCAAACCATTGTTTGGTACCTTCTCCTAGGTAACCCATCCAAGGAGCTCGTACAACACTCCAATATTTTTGCAATGATATCAGCAAACCTTTGAAACTCGTCTTTCAGCTGAGTTTTCATAAGGCTTCCAGTCATTGGTTCTCCATCCTTTGCACAGACAAACCAAAATTCTTCCTCCTTTTCTTGAGCCAGAGTAAATACCTCTCCTCCTTCATTTTTCAGGCCATAAATTTCATTCAAAACAGCAGGTGAAACACAAATAGTTTTACCTCCGACAGTAGCCACAGAAATCATTTTGGTTAGGTCATTTTTTCTAGATCCATAGTAGTCAGCAACATCTTCAGTGAAAACATACTCCTCATGAGCTTCCAAAACCTTCACCAATGATGCTTCTTTAATTTTGACCAAGATTTCCTTCATTAGAGGAGTTCCAGAAGAGTAGAACTTCTCGTAATTCAAATAACGTCCTTCAGCTCCGGCCATTTTGAAAAATTTGTAGTAGCTTGAGAGAAATTTAACACTTTTAAGGCAGAAAAGATGAGTTAGTAACTTCTTTTTCACTTAGAATAATTTTGGGTGCGTAAGGTTTAACCCTTCTGATCAGATCTGGATTTATAGATTTCGAAATGCTTCGGTTTCCGTGTTATACGCGGACGGTTTGATTTGATCTGTCAGTTTTTAATCGTGCGGGCGAGAATCGCGGAATTCAAAATTTATTAATTATGTCAGGCAGGCGGGAATTTGAAACGCCACTTGTCTGTTACTTATAAAAGCGTGCTTTTGATAAAACGTTTTTGCACATCACTTTAAATATAAGATGACATAAATAATAACAGATGAGTAAAGTGATACTTATCTGATAAACGACTTGTCTGATACAATATATCACTAGTGAAAGCCAATATCTAGTGATCTTCCTTTGCTGTTTGTCAATCCAGCAAGAAAAATAATCTTCGAATCTTCAAGAATTAAGAACAAATCTTCTGATTAAAACAACTTCAACTAACTGTCATTGAGGATTTCATCTTTAAAACAAGGGTACCGCTAGTCTTACACGTTCCCCCTGAATTCAAGAATTCATCAGTCAATTAGTCTGTTGAGAGTCAGCCTTCTTGAAGTGTAACGCTTGTTGATGTCAGATTAGTAAGCTGTTGAACCCAGTCTTCTGATAGGTTCCCCCTCAGCTTATGAATCCAATTTTAACAAGCCTAATTCCGCTCTTAGAGTGGAGAATCTAGCTTCATTCAGTGGTTTGGTGAAAATGTCAGCAATCTGGTTGTCTGTATGAACATACTCAATAATAACATTTCCCTTTTCAACATGGTCTCTGATGAAGTGATGTTTGATCTCAATATGTTTAGTCCTGGAATGACTAGTAGTATTCTGAGTAAGTGATATTGCACTTGTATTATCACAGTAGATAGGGATTCCACTGATCTTGAGATTATAGTCTTCAAGTTGATGCTTCAACCAAAGTATTTGTGCACAACATGCTCCAGCAGCAATGTATTCAGCTTCAGCAGTAGATATGGATACTGAAGTCTGTTTCTTACTCATCCATGAGATCAGACGACTGCCTAAAAATTGACATGTACCTGTAGTACTCTTCCTATCAATTTTGCAGCCAGCAAGGTCAGAATCTGAATATCCAATAAGTTCAAATCCTGATTCCCTTGGGTACCACAATCCCAATTCTTGAGTGCCTTTGAGATACTTTAGTATTCTTTTAGCAGCTAAGAGATGAGATTCCTTAGGATCTGATTGAAATCTTGCACAGACCCCAACAGAATACATAATATCAGGTCTGCTAGCTGTTAAGTATAACAGTGACCCAATTATGCCTCTGTATTTGGTGATGTCAACTGATTTGCCACCTTCATCCTTGTCCAGACGAAGTCCAGTAGACATAGGAACAGTAACAGATGAGCTAGTTTCCATACCAAATTTCTTAAACAGATCTTTTGTGTACTTTGCTTGATTAATAAAAATACCATCAGGCAGCTGTTTGACTTGTAAACCAAGAAAGTAATTTAATTCTCCCATCATGCTCATTTCAAACTTGTTCTGCATCAGCTTAGAGAATCTTTCACACATCTGTTTGTTAGTTGAACCAAAAATAATATCGTCTACATATATTTGTACCAACAATATATGATTATCCCATTCAATAGTAAACAAGGTTTTATCTACTTTACCTTTGTGAAATCCTTTAATTAAAAGAAAATCAGATAAAGTATCATACCATGCTCTTGGAGCCTGTTTCAGTCCATAGAGAGCTTTCTTCAGACGATATACCTTATCTCCTTGTTGATAGACTTCAAATCCAGGAGGTTGTTCAACATACACTTCTTCTTGCAATTCTCCATTGAGAAAGGCAGACTTCACATCCATCTGAAAGACAGTGAAGTTCTTGTGAGCAGCATAGGCTAGGAACAATCTGATTGCTTCAAGCCTTGCAACTGGTGCGAATGTCTCATCAAAATCAATGCCTTCTTCTTGGCAGTAACCTTTGGCAACTAGTCTTGCTTTGTTTCTGGTAACCATACCATCTTCATTCATTTTATTTCTGAAAACCCACTTAGTGCCAATTACTCTTTGATGAGTAGGTCTGGGAACTAAGTACCAGACTTCATTCCTTTCAAATTGATTCAACTCTTCTTGCATAGCTTCAATCCAGTGAGAATCACCAAGAGCTTCATCAATTAATTTAGGCTCAATTTGTGAAAGAAAACTTACAAACATTGTTTCATTTGCAGTTGACCTTCTTGTTCTAACTCTATCCAAGGGATCACCAATCACTAACTCTGGTGGGTGATCTCTGAGCCATCTGAGATCAGGTTGCAAATCTGGATGTTGTCCTCTGGATTGATCTTGCAACACTACTGTTGGAGTTTCAGTAGTAGTCTGTTGAACAGTTGTGGTCTGTTGAACAGTCTCTGGTCTGTCAGCTGTTTGCAACTCCTCTGTTAGACAATCAGCAGACTGATTTTGAACAGCACTTGAGTTAACAGCTTGAGATAAGTTGGGTAGTATGATGGGTACATATTCTTCCTTTCTTTCCACATTCAATTTCTGAAAGTCAGCAGATATCTCAGGGTTTGCACTTTGATTCTTTTCAGATGATTGACTTGGTTCATCAAATACTACATGAATAGATTCTTCTACAAGCAAAGTTCTTTTGTTAAACACTCTGTAAGCTTTACTAACAGTAGAGTAACCTACAAAAACAGCTTCATCAGCCTTCTCTGCAAATGCAGTGAGGTGATTTTTCCCATTGTTCAAAACATAACATTTACAACCAAAAATCCTAAGATAATGTAAATTAGGCTTTCTGTTGTTCCATAACTCATAAGGTGTCTTGTTTTGACTTTTGTTGATCATACACCTATTCTGTGTATAACATGCTGTGTTTGTAGCTTCTGCCCAGAATCTTTGGGGCAGCTTTGCTTCAGCTATCATTGTCCTGGTAGCTTCTTTTAGAGTTCTGTTTCTCCTTTCAGCAACTCCATTTTGTTGAGGGGTTCTGGCAGCAGAGTACTCATGACTGATTCCTCTGGAATTACAGTACTCTTCAACAGTAGAGTTTGTAAACTCAGTCCCTCTATCTGATCTGATCTTCAAAATTCTTTGACTCTTCTCATTCTGGATCAGTTCCATCAGATTTGTAAGATGTTCCTTGGTTTCACTTTTCTTCTTCATGAAGATTACCCAAGTAAATCTTGAAAAATCATCCACAACAGCTAGGCAGTATTTCTTCCCACCATTGCTGATTGGATCAATAGGGCCAAACAGATCCATATGCAGTAGCTCCAAAATTCTGGTTGAAGATTGGTGCTTCTTGCTTTTGAAAGATGACTTCACTTGTTTACCCTTCTGACAGGCATCACAGAGCTTGTCTTTGCTCATGACTGTCTTTGGAATTCCTTCTACCAGATCATTCTTTATCAATCTGTTGATGGTCTTGAAATTCAAATGATTCATTCTTTTGTGCCAAAGCCAACTGATTTCACTTGGTGTAGAAGCCACTAAGCAAACGTTTGAATTCTTGTCCACAGAATTCCAGTCGACTACATAGATGTTTCCTTGTCTTCTTCCAGATAAAATAACCTTCTTTGTTCCAATTTGTTCAACATAACACTTATCTGATGAAAACACCACGGAAAATCCTTTGTCACAAAATTGACTTATGCTCAGCAGATTGTACTTCAGGCCACTAACATATGAGACGTCAGATATCTCTATGTTTCCTTTGATAAGCTTTCCAACAGCTACAACCTTGCCTTCTTTGCTGTCTCCAAAAGTAACTTTTGGACCATTTACAGCAACAGCATCTGCCAGTTCATGTATGTCTCCACACATGTGCCTTGAACATCCACTGTCCAAGTACCATTTCTTCGCTACTTTACTCCTACTCCTAATCCTATCCTACAAAACAAAATAAAAATGTTTTAGGTACCCTTTATTGAGAGGGTCCTGGCGGATTAGTATCACCTTTGATAACCCAAGATGTTGAAGTCTTAGGCTTCTTAGGCTTTGCAGTCTTAGCAGGAGCATGAGCAATTTCATTTACATCATAATCAGCAGGCATATTATGGTGATAATCATTATGATGATGATAAGGCTCATAAGCAGGATATGATGCATGATAAGTAGGGTAGGCATGCATTGTTTGATGAGCAGGATATGCAGCAAAATGAGGTGGATAATGAGGTGCAGCATAATATGGTGGATAAGCAGGTTGCACATAATAAGACTCATTTCCATAGTAAGCATTTTGGTTGTAATTTCTTTGCTTCTTAGATCTGCTCTTTACTTGCTCTTTAACAGACGACTTAGCTTTACTAGTCTGATTGGTTTTACTCTTATCAGCAGACTTCTTGGGACTACTCTGCTGTTTGGTTTTACCAGTCTGTTTTTCAGTTTCAGGCTTTTTACCCTTCTTAGCCTTAGGAGTCTTTATCTCCTTTTTCTCAATCTCAGGTGAAATGGGTTTAGTAGTCTGAACATACAAGACAATATTACTATTATCAGCAGATATAAATTTTTCAGCTTTGTTCAGTTCTAAACTCTCTTTTACTAAGGGAGTACTCTGTTCAGTTGGTTTATCTATTGTCACAACAGACGACTTAGGAACAGACGACTTATTATGCAAAGATATTCTAGCTTCAAGTTCTTTAATTTGTCCCTTGTACATTTCACATTCAGCTCTCAGAGATTCACATTCATGCGAAAGCTTTTTATACATGGCTGATTCGTCAGGTTTTTCAACCTTAAGTTTCAGTTTAGCATTTTGCTTTTTCAGCAGAATCATCTCGTCCTTAAGCTTAGCAAGCTCATTAACAACATCTACTTTGTTGTTCATCATTTGCTCAAATGAGCTAAACAGTTCAAGCTCACTTTCAGAGAGCATTACCTCATTGTCAGAATCATCAGATTCCTTTGCCATGAGACACAGTAGTGCAGGTGTTTCGTCAAAAACAGAGTCATCACTTGAAGTGCCCGATTCTGTGTTTGATGAGTGGATGGCTGCCATCTTTTCAGCTTCAGCCAACAGCACCTTGCTCTTTTGGTATCTCTTCTCTCTTCTTTCTTTTCTTTGTTTCTTTTCCTCCTCTGTGTACTTCTCCGCTTTAGGATATGGGCAGTCCTTGATGAAGTGTCCCAATTTCCTGCAATTATAGCACATCATTTTGGATTTATAGTCATCCTTAATGTCATAAGTATTAGAGGTAGGTTTAGAAGTAGAAGCATTGTTATATTTGTTCTTCATTTTTCTCTTGTAGAACTTTTTGAACCCGTTCAATAACAACGCAACATCGTCAGCAGTATACTCCTTTTTGCTCAGTACTGGGGCCTCATCAGATGAGTCCACTTCTCTGCTTTTTCCAGACGATCTTCTTGTTCTTTCTGCAGCAACCAGTGCAGCAGTGGGGCCAGAAGTTGAGGTCTCTTCTATTCCCATCCTTGGTATTTTATACTCGTACGCCTTGAGTACAGAAAACAACTCTGTCAGAGAGATCTTCCCCAGATCCCTAGATTCTTCCATAGCTGTGATCTTCATGTTGAACTTGGGTGGTAACGCCTTCAAGACTTTGAGAGTGATCTCTTTGTCTGTGAATGTCTTACCCAGCTTTAACACGTTGTTCAGCACTTTGGTAAACCTTGAACTCATCTGTTCAATGGTTTCTCCAGGCTTCATTTTGAAGTTATCAAACTTCTCCATGGCAACACTTAGATTGTGTTCCTTGATGGCTTCGTTTCCCTCACTCATATCCCTGACTTTGTCCCACATCTCTTTTGATGTTTTGCAGTGTTTGACATAGTCAAACCTTTCATTGTCCAGGGCTTTAGTCATGATGAAGATTCCGACTTTATCAAGATTTTTCAACTTGATTTCATCAGGTGACATCTCTTCTTCATCTTTATCAACAACAGTATCTACGCCATCGATTTTGATTGTCTTGGTAATCCTTATTGGACCTTTTGTTATGCATCTGTACATATTATCGTTGTAAGCAGCAAGGAAAATTTCCATGCGTATTTTCCAGTCCTCAAAGCTCATACCGCCTATGTGGGGAACAAGGCTAATACAATCCATTTTTCAAAAAGTTTTGTTTTTCAAAAAGATGCTCTTTTGAAAACTTTTGAAAACCTTTGAAAAACACTTAAGGATCAAGCTCGTTGATCAGTCAGATGATTCAGATGAACCACCTGCTCTGATACCACTTGTTGGTCCCAAGTGGTCAGATGAGGTTTAGAGGGGGGGGTGAATAAACCTCTTTAAAAATTTGCCTTTTTAAACTTCTAACTTTTCTGTTCAGCAGACTAAGCTGATCGAGAACAGTAAGCAGACTAAGCTGATCTAGCACTAAGCTTTGAACAGCAGAGTTGACCACTCTTCTGATTTCACTCAGCTGATTTTATCAAAATCAGAGTTTAAAATAAACTAACTTGCAGCGGATTTATCAAGTGTTTTTCACAAGTAGTTTTCTTTAACCTTGAAATAGTTTTATCCCCAGTTTTTAAATAAACTCCTTTATAAAACTTTTCAGCAGTTAACCTTTTAAATGTTTTAAAACTGTTCTTTCAAATATGCAGAAAATAATGCAAGTTAAAAACACAAAGGATTTTTATAGTGGTTATATGGATGTAAATCCTTTAGTCCACTCTTCCAAGTCACTTAGATCTTGGGTTATACTATAGTCACAAAGATTACAGTACACTCTGCTTGCGCCAACCAACAGATGAACTGGCCACAAGTTCGTAGTAGGAAATCACAAAGAAATTCCTAATCTCTGAAGTAATATCGCTCACAAAGATTGATATCTACTCCTCACAACACAACCTAACAAAATCACTCAGATTTTACAAGTATTTTCTATTTTTCTCTCTATTTGCTTCGTCAACAAATGACTTAGCTGATGAGTGTTCTGTTCTTGAGTTTTGAGACTTAGAGAAGTTCAGCTTCGAATTTTAGCTCTCAAAGTGTGTTGTCTCTGTGTTGTTCTTCTCTTCAACTCATGAACTGAACTATTTATACTTGGAGATTTGAATTTCTGCCCGTTGAGAGATCGACAGCTGTTCAAATCCTCGAGTACTGGTCCTTCCTGCAGAAACGGCTACCTGCGACTGAACACTGTACACTCTGCTGTACTTGCTGTCAGATCGCATTAAATGCACCAATCTGATACGAGGTTTCTCTTCAATCATTTGTCATTAATACCCTTCCTCTTCATCATTTATTACTCCAAGTGCATTTATTACCGTTGCACTGATCTTCTGATCTACTTCCACTTGGCTGATCGAAATTACTCGTCTGATGTATACTCGGCTGATCCCAAACTTGAACTAATCTGATTTGAGTCGGCTGATCGTCCACCAGTCTGATTTCTTCCTCAGCAATAGATCAGTAGTCTTCTGGACCATATTTGACTAGTCTGATGAACTTCTTCCTTAGTCAAATATCTTAGAAGGTTTTTACTAAGCTTCCATACTTAGCTGATTCTGATGTTTTGGAAATCATCAAAACCTCCCTTCACTTTATGTCTTCCATCTTCATCTTCATCCAACAGGTAATTCATTAACATTGCACTCACTCACTTACAGAGCATCATCCACATCAATTTCGAAGACATAAAATTTCTTTTTCTTACAATATTTATTGCCTAGATACATGTATTCATCACGCAAAAGGCATATTCCTCTATCTCATTTTCATTTAATTCATTCGAAGAATAAACCTTGTACTGCTTGTGTAATTTGGAGTTACCAGATTCGAGAGATACCTGAAAATTGCGCATCGATTTGTTGTCGAAGAGATGCTGCGATTCTCGATCGAAAGTACTTCGTTGATTTGAAATTGACCTTGACGAGAAATCGGAGTAATTGCTCTGTTTTGAAGTCATGTCGGCTATCATTCTCCTAATTTCATTCATGTTTCCTTCAATACTCTCTTGGAAGTTCTTTGACCAATATACACCTCCTTCATCCTCTGCCTTAGTGCTTCCGGTCCAATTGCTGAAATTAGAGCCTTCTATTTCGGTTTCATTTTCCTTTTCAATTTTCCGATAAGCCACCGAGGATCGACGGCTCTGATACCACTGAAGCGTATCATAATAGGAAGCCATGGATTTAATGATAATCAACTCTATTTTTATTGAATCAACAACTAATTACATGAATTGAAATTATAAGATACAACTGAATAGTCAATCTAGGAGCTCCGATGGAGATCGGAGATGACACAATCGACTCATGATCCCTGTAGATAGAGAAACAAGGATGGAGAAAGTCAATCAATGAGAAACAGAGGAACGAAGATGGCGGGAGTTGGAATTTCATCCAGATTTATTTTGTTCACTGACTGAGTCCCTTTGCACAATTACGAAAATGCCCTTGCTTATTTTGAAGTCGCACATTCCTTTAACGCTTTTGTTAGTCCTACTTTTTTTGTCATGTATCAGTGCCTCGAAAGAATTAAGTCAGATCTTAGAAACCCAAAACAAGGCACATTTGGGATTGAACTTGGTTTGAAAAATGGAAGGAATGTCATATATATATCCGATCTTCAAATTTAACGAAGAGCTACTAGGTAGCTGTGCATGTTGCTACATGTATCCGTATGACTTAATTAATTAAGCATGCATATGAAGTTGAAGAAAAATGTTGGTGCAAGATGTTAGACGGAATGTATCAAACATTGACCCTGAATTGTTAAACTAATATATACAACATAAGTCTAAATTCCTGAAAATCAAGGAATAAATTTTGGTCAATATAAATTATCAAAAAAAAAACAAAAAAAGGTCAATATAAATGGGATATTTTAAAATGAAGCAACCAAGTAATCAAGGAATGAATAATGATTCATGCATATGCCATTAATTTTGACCCCATAACAATTGGTCAACTCCATCTACCGTGTTATCTTAGTCAAAGATTTTCCAAATAATGAATGGCTAAGAAAATATATATATCTGTCCTCCAATAATTTTCTCTCCCAAGATTTTAACGTTATATAACTTCTATTGCTATCACGACCTGTAGGCCTAGCTCGCTCTTAATTAATGTATATAAGTAACATGGACGAAAATTGGTTAAATTTTGACCTGAGAGAATTAAAGTAAATTAAATGGAGAGATTTATAATGAAGATTCATGTTTTCATTTGGTGTTTAGTGTTGTTGTTAGGAGTTGTACCTGCAGTACAGAAACTTAATGATGAAAATATAGTTAACGTTGGTGTGATTGTTGACATGGGAACATGGGCGGGAAAGATGGTTCGGAGCTGCATTGAAATGGCTTTGTCGGACTATTATTACATTTCTCGTAATAATAATAAAACCAAGATTGATCTTCATGACAGAGATTCTAAGGGAGATTCTTTCAATTCTATTGCTGCTGGTAAGTTCTTTTGCAAGCATGCATGAGTGTTTAAATTTTACTTTAATTTCAAGAGCTTCATAATAACAACACTCGCGCGCGAGTATTTCTTATTTCCCTGATTAGTGTAAAAATTTCTCATATGTGCGTTCTTTCAATTGATGGTGAAACTTTGTTTTCAGATTTCAGCTATATATATATGTATGTATATTAGAGGAAGAATTGGGCATTCGATCTCTTGAATTCATTCTATTCAATTCATATGTTAATTATTGAAGCCTTGACTTTGATTTTATACTACATTTTCAATGTTATCTCATTTTGATTATTTCCTGTACAAGTTATCTTTAAATTGCTAGTCTGGAAACAGGATTTTGAGTTGGCTCTATTTTTGGTTTTTAGGCTAATGAATTGACTTGAATGTTAATTTTGCTTAGGATCCTTGTGATTCGAACAAAATTAATAGAATGAAAATGACAGGTTGATAATTCTTCCTGGTTTGTTAGATAAGTAATAATTAATCTACAGCTAACGAATATCCAACATTTGTGATTTTTTTGCTTCAAGTTTGGGGAAATAAGAACTTGCTTGCACTTGTTTGACTTTTGGAATTGTTTATGGATGCAGCTCTTGACCTTTTGGAGAATGTTGAAGTCCAAGCAATCATAATTCCTGAAATATCGATTTTTCCAGAAAAATCGAGGTTCCCTGAATTGGTAAGCTTCCATTATGATCAGGAAAGTAATTCATCCACTGCAGATGGATTTTGTATAGATGTATTCCAAGCCGCTATTGGGTTGTTGCCATATAATGTACCTTTCGAATATGTTCCCTTTGACAATGAATATGGAAGTTACACCGACCTCGTTAATGAGGTCTATTTACAGGTACATGTGTTTCTCTTTCAATTACATGAAAAAATCATATAATTTTGTACCCATCATAGAGTGATTTTAACTGATTTTCTAACTTTGCTTCATTAATGGTGTAGAAATATGACGCAGCAGTTGGGGACATAACTATCCTTTCCAACAGGTCTCAATATGTTGCGTTCACGTCACCTTATACTGACTTAGGTCTCGGGATGGTGGCAAAATTGGAACATAATGACCCTTGGTTCTTCTTAAAGCCGCTTAGTGCAAATCTGTGGATAATGAGTGCTTGTTCTTTTATTTTGATGGGATTTCTTGTTTGGATTTTTGAACATCCGACTAATGAAGAATTCCAAGGTCCTCCAGCTCGGCAAATTTGCACTGTACTGTGGTTTACCATTTCAACTCTTGTTTATGCTCATGGTAATCTTTCTATCCTTTTTCTTTATCATAAAAAATTCATTGTTTCAAGCTAAATTAGCCATTGCCTTTGTGATCCTGTTTTGAGTTTTTCTTTTTAAAGGTAGGACTGTCAACATAGTCGGGCCAATCCGAAATGCGATGGCTCTGTCCTATTATATTTTATCTTTGACCACTTTTATTAGACCCGATGAATTTGAGTCAAGTTTGAGCTTAACGAGACTCAATGCAAATAAAATTCGACCTAGTAAAGTACACAATAATATCATATATTGTATAATATTTTTTTTAATGCTTATTGAGGGTGAAGGAATACCTTTCTAGTTTTTATATGTAATCATTATTAGTATTTTAGCTATTGGTAAGTGCTATTATATCTTTTATGAGTTGAAAATTAAATCGAAACGTTGCTTAATATATATGTTAGGGACTAATACTATGAAATTTATACATTTTTGTCAAATATGTGTGAGTATCATATTAATGTGCGCTTTAGTAATGGATAATTGGAGAAACTAAATTGAGCCAACTTGTTATAAGCCTGGAACTTGAGCCGAGTTTGAGCCGAAGGAAACAAAAAGAACAATGAGTTGTGTTTGACCTTGTGATCATTAATGCTGACGATATAAGAACTCAAGCCAATCCAAGCCTGAAGCCCCCGAGTGACAAGCCCTATATAAGGGTAACATTATTAGAAGACTCCTGAAGCAAACTTCATGATTTCAGTATCATTATTTATTAGTGTGCTGCATCATTTGATCTCTGATCTTTGGTGAAGAACATAGGATTTGGTGCATCATGAAAACATTCGTCTTTGCTTTTAACATATTATTTTCTGAAATATACTTGTGCTTTGATTAAAGGCTCTATATGATTTTATGAAGTATTAATAGATGGGAAATATGAGTTGAGGTTTTCTGAAAAGAAGAGCATGTAAAACTATTTCCACAACTGAGTGAATACTTACTGTACTAGCTTACTCTTTTTCTAGCTTCCAGCTCACAGATTGTGCCAGAAAGAATAGAACAATAATGTTATAGTTGAGAGTTTCCGAGCAGTTACTTGCATCTTGCGAGTTATGTTTTCATTTTATTTTGCAGGAGAAAAATTGCAAAGTAATCTGTCAAAATTTGTTGTGGGCATATGGCTGTTTGTGGTCTTTATCCTCGCATCAAGTTACACAGCAAACTTGAGTTCACTTTTGACAGTACAACAAATTAAGTTAACAAGGAGTGATTACATAGGCTATTCAGCTAATTCTTTTATAGGGGGTCTTATCAGAAACAACCTGAACTTTCTCGATAACAGAGTTAAGCCTTATCAGTCCCCAGATGAATACGACAAGGCTTTAAGAAGTGGAAGTAAGCACGGTGGCGTTGCTGCTATAATCGAAGAGATACCTTACCTTAAAGTATTACTCGCCAGGTATCCGCATAATTATACCATGTTTGACTCTTCAATGACAACTAGCGGCTTTGGTTTTGTAAGTATCCTTTCAGTTTGTGAGTATGACTATGTTGGAATTCATGTTTTACAACCATATTGTTAATTCTTAATTATAGTCTAATAGTGTTAGAGAAAATATAATCATATTTTTACTTTCATAGTTCAATATCATTTGGGTCGATTTTATTTAAAATATATATCCACTGTCTGTTGCTCGTAATGGTTAACGATATCTATGTAAATACCCTGCAGGCTTTCCAGAAAGGTTCTCCAATAGTTCATGACATGTCAAGAGCAATTGTTGAACTCCGAGAAAAGGGAAGACTTCAAGAATTGGAGAATAAATGGTTTACAAATCGATCACCGTTGTTATCTCCGGACAGTGAGGGCTCTGAACCATCTCAGTTTAATACTCTCAGCCTTGATAGCTTTCTTGGTCTATTTCTTTTAAGTTGGATCTCGAAAGCCATAGCTATAATCATATTTTTCTTCTATTTAATTCGTAAAAAATTGTCGATGAGCTACTTTATTTCGAAAATGTTGGATACCGAATATCTGATATTCATTATGAGGAACTATTTTCCCAGGAGGGTCATTAGATAATAAATGATGTTCTAGATGTCAGATTATGAATGTATAGAATATTTCTTTGTACTGAAGCGAGGCTCTGTACTGTTCATGTTTCTGAAGTGAATGTTGCATGGTTGTATCTCCTCAGGTCCTTCAACATATGTTAGACTTAAATTTGTGTACAAGGTTATTCTAGCCTTTTTCCTTCATATTCTTGGTCGCAATTTCCGTCCTATAAATCTGCCGCAATTTTAGAACATTTTGTCGAGATTTTCTTCATTGTAACACCCCAATCCCACATTGATTGTGGATGAATTGTTTGAATGGTTAATAAAGACTTGACCTACTTTTACTTGTCAACATAGGCTTAAGCATTTTGGGCTAGTAGACTAGAGCTCAACAATATTGACAAGGCTAGAAATGGATCAGGGTCTTTACATTCCACCTCCCCTATAATGTTTGTCCACTCAAATACATCAGTTATTTTCGATTTTAAATTAATTTGTCTAGATAATAACTAAAGTTAATGTTAGAATTAATTTGCCGAGCACATGACATTTAAACATTGGGGATATTGGATTTTGAATCCTAAAGCATGCCCAAATCACGTGATAGGTCAATAACTTTAATTCTGGAATAAAAAACGGTTAAAGTTCCTTCAAAAGATAAATATACCTATTTTTATTTTAAGGGAAATTGATCAAATTTTATGTCATGTCCTCTAAAGTGATTGAGTTTCAAAATTGATCATTTATTATGGTAACTAGCCAATTTATATTTTTCATTGTGTCATCAACGTCAATTTATGTCTGATTTGATCGAAAATCCAAATTTCCCAGGAGGGTCATTAGATAATAAATTCTGTTATGTTCATGTTTCTGAAGTGAATGTTGCATGGTTGTGTCTGCTCAGGTCCAACAACATATGTTATACTTAAATTTGTGTACAAGGTTATTCTAGTCTTTTCTCTTCGTTGGGCTAGCTGTGGGCAAAAATACAAATTCAGTCCCTTATCTCTTACCGGGCTGCAATTTTGGGGCACTTGTTAAATTGGCTATTAATTTTAGTCCTTTAAGTCTTCGGTGCTGCGTTTTTGGGACATTTGGCCGTAATTGTGGTCCTTTAAGTCTTCAAAACTGCATTTATTGACATCTATCGCAATTTTCGTCCTATAAGTCTTCAATGCTACAATTCCAGAACACTTTGTTGCGATTTTCTTCTACCTTCCTAGAATTTTTGTCTACCCAAATACATCACTTACTTTCGATTTTAATTTAATTTGTTTGATAATAATTAAAGTTAATGTCAGATATTTCAAATTATGAATATTGAAGTTTTAGGTTGTCGACAACTTTTGGAGGAAAATTTTGAGTTATTTCCCTCCAAAAATTTGTACCATGACGTCTATGTGTCTTAAGTTGGTTACGCATGGACGCTAGTAAGTAAAGTTGGTCATGCATGACTGACTCGGGCAGTAGATTTCTGAATTTCTTGGGAGGTGGACGAAAATTGTGGTCAACTGTCCTAAAATTGCGGAGCTTAAGACTTAGAGGACATCTCGGACTAAGGACTTCATGGATCAAAATCGCAGCATTGAAAACATAAATGATCAAAATTACTAGCAGATTTAACAAGTGTCCCAAAGATGTGATCATATAAAAGATAAAGGACTTGAAATACAATTTTTTTGGCTAGCTATTTAGGTAGCATTAGCCTCTCCATTCACATTAGATCACATTAAACTATTTGAAAATATTAGGTGGTCAATGATTTTAGATGTCCTTTTTTTACGGAGATTTTAGATGTTTTTGACTCACTCAATTGTGAAGAGAGAAAAAAAAAAAAAAAAAAAAGATGTGTATAATTCACTGTTTCCAAAATCTGACCGATCGGTTCAACTAAGTCGACCAAAATTGGGATTTTATCCGATCAAGAAGAATTTCATCAACCTGAGACTCTGAGAGCACCAGACGTTGGCTAACCAATAAAAATAGGCCAAGAACCAGTCAATTAGACTTACCGGTAATAAGGCCCATTTATGATTTTATTTTTTATTAAATTTTCTCAATTTTATTTTTATTTTTAATATATTAAAAATTATAAATTGAGGCTAAAACCCTTTGACCTCAAGAATAAGTGAGGATTTTAAACTTAAAGAGGGGCTACACTACACATGTTTATTACTCTATGATTAAAAGAAATATATGTGTTTTATCTAATAGTAAATTTATAAACTTCTTTGGAAATAACAACTAAGTACTATGATTGATAATAAGTAATTTGTAATTTTTAATATAATAAAATTACGATTAAGACTTTTCCTTATATATATATATATTTATTAATACCAAATAAGTGTTTGCTTCTTCACACTACTATCTTAACCGCCCCAAAATTTATTTAACCCTAAAATATCCACGAGGGTAAAACAAGTGAGATATTTCAATATTTTATTACCAATTAATTACTTCGTGTCAAACGACAAAGAAAGAAACAGAGTCGTCATCATCATCAACAATCAGTAAGCCAACGCATATGCTTCTTCCTCTCATTTTATTAAGATGTCTCTTGATACACATGATAATTTCTTGCCTAATCTATCTATTTTTTTTAATTATCCAAAGAAAATATGTTCTAGGTCTATTACCAAAATTCCCAAAAAAAAACCTGCAGAAACCCTTGTAGTATCAGTTGATGATTACCTTCTTTTAAGATTTTTTATTAGATAATAATATGAATATTCATTTAATACTATGTGCCTGAGCTATAAACATATACTGTATAAGTTTTCTGTTTTGCATGTCATATTGTTGAATGAGTAGGAATTGGGTTTTGTACACACGTGGCCTCTCTAAGATTAGGAATTAATATGAATTTGTGGAGAAAAATGTAATCTTTGTGTTGGTTTCTTATTTTGAGAGTATGAATTTCAAGATGTGATCTTTTCTCTCTGAAAATTTGTTATAATCAAGAAAATAAGGTAAGAATTGGAGGCAAAAGTTATTGTCATTTCTGTTCAGATTACTTCATTATAAGTTTTAAGAGGGATGATTGTATTGATCTAGCCGAAAGCCGAACACTTGTTGCTTTTAGACTTTCTTGTTTACCTTTCTCAGTGGAGACATTGATCTTTCCTAATATTGGTTAGGAGCCATTTGTATTTATCAAACTTCAATTAAATGATGCTGGTATTCCATGTCATATCATAACTAGTCAAATTATGGATCGCTTATATTCTTCATATTCGTTGATTTCTTTCCTTGGAGGTATATTTCCGAATAGAAAGATGGATAACCTTTGAGAATGATTTTGATCTCTAAGGATTGTTATTAAGGTCTTTGTCCCACTGACCTTATCTGTTACTTTTTAACTATCTTTCAGTAAGGAATTTGAAGTGACCTGATAATGAAGCTCGATTTTAAACATGAAATATCTTATCTTGCATGGTCGTGCCATGACTATTGCAAATGCAAAAATCATCATTGCATTGAAATTATATGTTATTTCATTGCAAAGGATTGGCTTCTTAAGATGCCGTTGATACCTAATATTCTTGAAACTACTTAGAGATTTGACTTCATCTTAATTGTTCTCTCCTTGTAGTGAATTTTTCTCAATATGACACCATACATCACAAAGTGGAGGAGACCGGATATACGGATCCTGATACAGAAATCGAGGATTTAAATTTAGACAATAAGATGGTAGAAGCAGGAAGTGATATTTGTGCATCTGAAGGGGGTGAAATGTTTGATCTATATAATGAAAATAACTTAAGTTTGAATAATGAAGTACAAACAAATATCATGGAACCATACATTGGAATGGAGTTTGATTCCGAAGATGCTGCAATGGCATATTATACTGCATATGCCAAGCACGTTGGCTTTCTAATCCGCATAGGAAATTGTCATCGTTCTAGTCATGATGGCTCGGTTATTAGCCGTAGGTATCTATGCAACAAAGAAGGTTTTCGTGTAAATAGGAAGGGGAAGAGACTAGAAGTAAGGAAGCCTAGGGAGGCAACTAGGGAAGGTTGTAAAGCAATGATTATGGTTAGGAAAGAAAAGTCTGGTAAATGGATTGTTGCAAGAATCGAAACTCAGCACACCCATCCACTTGGGATACCTCCTGGGAAGGGCAGGCGAGGGGGTTCGATTCCAGCACAGTCACAGGTGAGCTCCGATCATTTTATATTCATATTTTCTTACTTGTGATGCCATTGCATTTTAAAAATATTTAGTAGGAGTGATGAATATATTAATATGCAATTAGAGGGCAAAAAAACCAAGTTATTCGGAAAATGGGTGTGAGTTCTATGCATTGGGAAAAGTAGTGGATTCTTAACCTACTTTGAGTACATGAGGTTATCCGCTGTATTTGGAGAATATAGGGGGTAAAAGGCAATTCACCCCTACTTTATTACTCCAAATTAATGACCTTCTAGCTTTACATGAAATGATTTCTAGAAAATTTGCAAGTGGGACTTTGTGGCAATTTAGAAGCTTGTCTATTTTTTTTTATGATAACTTATTATGTAGTTGAGTCATTTGCTCTGTTATGGGTATACTCAATCTTTTGAGGATAAATATATGTGCATTCAGTCGCAAAAGAATGGGAAAGTACATTTTTGTAAGGCTTTGGAGTCTACCTAAGACTAAATATACAGAACGAAGTAACAAAAAACCTCTTCAAAGCCGAAGTGCCTCATACATATAGGTGGTGAATTCTTGAGATATAGTTATCATATTAATCAAGTGGGAGTTGGACTTTGGCCTAGATTATGATATGGTCATTTATTTTCAAAATCACCATTTTGTCCGTTTTTAGGTTATATGAATGATTATTGATAAAAGGTTATTTACTCCATAATGTTGCTTCTTTACAAAAGTTTTTTTTTTTTTTTTTTTTTTTTTTTTTTTTTTTTTTTTTTTTTTTTTGGTTCAGGATGGGAAGGATAAGAGAATTCGTGAGTTATCTGCGGAGCTCAGCCGCACAAAACAACAATTGGCGGAGTGCCAAAAGCAGCTCGATACTATCTTAAATGATGTAGAACTTCATGTGGATGGCCTAAGCAGAAGTATCAAAGGCATTATTCAAAACGTGAAAAAAATTGAAAATGAAGGCAATTATAGCTAGAAAAGTGTTTCGTGGCCTCATCGTGTCTATGGTTTGTTCTTTCTCATACTTTTTTTTTTCCCTTTTTGTTTTTCTCAATTAGATTTTATGAGAATTCAGATATATATAGGTTACCTTTAATTTAGAAACTATGAGCTGATGGTCCATTATTATATTTTTTTTTTTTTTTTTTTTTTTTTTTGAGAAAAGCTGATGGTCCATGACTCCATTCAATTTATAGAATGCCTTTGTCTTTGAAGCAATTTCTACTATTTTTTTTTTAGGTAGAATGTGAATATGCTTGAAGATGACAAATCTAAGAGCTTCTTTTTAATTCCCTTCATTTTTGTTCTTGCTAGAGGAGAATGATAATATATCTTTCACATGTGTTTCATGTTAATTCTATTCTAATTCTAATTAAGGTTTAATTCATGTAAGGTCACTGTTACGAGAACATCTTAGCTCGACATATATTTTTATTTTATTTTCATGTAAATCACTAAATTCCAAAAAATGAACTGCTATGTATCAGCTCGAAGAAGCGATGATTAAAAAAAGTGTAATATTATTTTCATGTATCAGTTTAACACGTATTTTTTGTGAAGTTAATATTGTATGAATGAGCTTATTTTAGACAAAATTCGTATTGCACGTGGGCTGCTATTACCTCACCAAACCGAAATTGTTGTCTATATAAAATGGTATGGTTCTTTTTCATTTAAACAAAATAAGAAAATGTGGTATGGTTTTAGTCGTTTTCGTGTTAGAAAACAAAACATGTTTTTAATTAAGAAAGCTAACTTGTTTGCACTAATCACTCTTATGTGTCTTTCGATTTACCATTTGCTCCAATGTTAACTAATTAAATCTATGCAATTCATGCAAATTATTAGCGATTTTGAACCTGCAATTAAAAAAATAAATGTTTCTTGTTGTTTATATAATCTACTGTAATTTAATTTATTAGTGGGAATGTTGACAATCGGGCAAACCCACCTTGAACCAAGTTGGAAAATTTAAATAAATGAATAATGAATGTAGGTCACGAAAGCTATCTGAAGCAAAGTTTTCAAGGTATGATTTGTAATTAGCCATAAGAACTTGATAGCTTGTGTCACAATTAAGTACTAATAATTATTTGATTAAATATTCATCCAAGTTAAACCGTCAATTTCATACTAATTTATTTCTCAAATTTCTTGGATTATATAAGTGAGACGAAAGTGATATATAAATCACTCCAGTCGAATTTGGAACATTTCAAATTTCAATCATGGATGGGTACAATCTCTCTCCCTTCCCTTTATGATCTATATTTTTGTTACAGTTTTATTTATGTCTGTAGAAATTATGTGCCCACGAACCATACATAATTACATATACACTGCATGCGATAGAGTTTTCACATATACCATCCAATTCCATCACGGAATATATATATAATTTTATGATAAATTTACAGTTATCAATTTTTTATGAATTTTTTGTCTGTCTCTAAGAACATTTCTTCTAGTGTAATTTATAGTATACACAGTGGCGGAGCTATATGTATTAGTAGTAATAAGGTATAATGTAATGAGTGAGTTGGCTAGATGGTTTATAAAATTTCAAGTTTAGGCCGGAGGTATGGGTTCGATTTTTGCTTGGAGCAATTTATTCTTAGTTCAATTCTTAAGCCATTTTTTTTAATTTTCTTTCTCTCTCTTCAATTCTTAAGCCATTTTTTTTTATTTTTCTTTCTCTCAGTATTTAAGCCTTTCTTTCAATTTTTCTTTCTTCTTAATGATTATATAAGGGATATGATATTTTATTGTTATTACAATACAAGTATTTTCTAATAATATTTATTTAGTGCATTATTCCTAAAAAAATCTTAATAATTATAAGAAGAATAAAAAATTTTATTTTCTTTATACTTATATTATATAAGGTCTTCTCCTTATAATTATATTTATTTAGTGCACTTTTCTTTGTATAATATTCTTTATTTGTTGTATAGATTAAAAAAAAAAATTGTTAATAATTGTAAAAAGAATATATTATTTCCTAATTATTTACTTTATTTAATGTTTCCCTCAAAAACTATTCCCCCCCCCCCCCCCCCCCTCCCTCCCCAACCCAATAAAACCTGTCTAGCTCCGCCACTGAGTATACATGTTGCTTGTTTTAAAAGAACGAACAATATTTTTCAATTTGGGACGGTAGTAGAGTAACACTAAAAATAAAAGAAACTGTAGAAAGGGACGCTACAGTTGTTTTGGATCCGATTTGAGATAGAATTTTGGTCACTACAACTTTGGTTTGATGCAAGTCAATCTTAATCACTGATCTGTTTGAACAGGACTAAATCGCCGTCGAAATCTCTTCCGGTGAGCCAACAGGACACAACCACCTCATCAACTCCCCCCACCACCACCACCACCGGACGATCAAAGACGAACGTCCACGTGACAGCCCTGGATGGCATAGTCACCGTAAACTCCCTCTTCACCGTAGCAGTCTTCATCGGCTTCTCCCTCACAGTCCCTGCAGCCGGTGGCGCCAGGTCATCATGCATTGCCAGCATGGAATTAGTTCGCAAAATAATCGTTTACGAGATTATTTCCTTCAGTTGCTTCCTATTCTCTTCCCTCATAGCACAGAGTCTTAAGTTAGCTATCAACTTGGCGAACAGCTTGAATTCGGACAACCCGCATAGAGCGGATGTCGATTCGTTTTGCATGAAGTATGGGTCGTTGGGATCCGCAATAGGATCCGTATTGGGTTGCTTGTTCTTGATGCTGTCGATAGTGGATTTTATTCAGGTGAAATTGGGATTGTTTGATTGTGGTGGGAAATCGGTTATTGCGGTAACAACTTTGGTTGTGTTGGTTGGTTCTTCTCTTTTTGTTTATATTCTTACTGCTGTCTATGCTTTTTGCTTCATGTGATTAATTAATGAATGATGAGTGTACGTAGAATTAATTAAGTTGTTCTGAATAAAAATGTCTTGTAATTTACTTTTATACAGCTATTGTATATATTGTAACAAAAGAAGTTTGTTTAATAACTCTTATATATGTTACCCAAATTGACCAATATCATTTGCTATCTCCTTTTTGTTGGTAAAAATATCATTTAAAAGATACATGTCAAATGTAGTAGTATAAACACTAGCTTGTTATTGGTGCAAGAAGCGATTGATGACAAAATATGTGAAAATATTTTTATTTTGTGAAAGAATGAATAAAGCAACAATAAATTTGCAATGAGAATGCACATGAAAATACGTCTCGAAATTAAGATTGTAATGATATAATTGGGAATTACTCGGTTTTTTTTCGCGAAGAATCTCAATGTATGTTAAATCAGTGCAATACTAACAATATTACAATAGAAATAAGGATCTGGTTCTTCGTGCTTAACTCAATTCGTCTGAAACTATTTCTCCATAACAGACATTTGTATTTTAGCATTTAAATTTGGATTAATTTACTACCAAAAAAAACATAATTTGCACACATAATCTTATTTATGTTCTACAAAATTTTCAAATTCAAGAATACAATTATTGACACATGACAAATAAATTATCGTACCCAAACCAACTAATAATAATTCTCATTAGACTAAATAATTGATACTTACTAATGCTATCAAATAACGATTGCAAAAATCTACTTACATTCCAAAATAATCAGGAAAACTATATAGCAAGGAAGATCAAGAACATAAAGAAGAAAGTAAGCCCAAATGACACCGGAAACTACACCAATGATTTGTGGGCCTCATGGGCTAATTGACTAAGAAAATTGGGCCTAATATATCTTTCTTTCCGTATTAGATTGAAAATGCAGCCCATAACTGTGGTCTCTATCTCTTCTCTCTTGGATTTTGCCTCGGGGAGTAAAAATGGCTGTGCAGCAGATTTTGAAACTTGGAGCATCCGTTTCTACTTCCACTTACTACAATGGCTTCGCCCCCTTCTCTTCCAGATTCCTGCACTCCCGACTTCTCTCATCTGGTACTTTATTTCCCCCTAATTTTTGATAACATGATTCAGGAAGAACAAAGTTAATACTTAATAGATATGTTGGTAAATATCGTAGTTTCTGCATCTCGTGTTGTTTAAATGGAATGTTTCACATGGGTTTCTGTTTTTTCGACAAATTTATCGAATCGGGCATTCTTCGTATTCTTCACAGTAAGTTGTTATCTTGCTGTATATGAAGGGCTATAAGTTATCTTTCCAAAAGTAGGGTGTAAACAAGCCGAGCAGCTAACAACTTATGTTCAAGCTTGACATGAAAAAAATTATGGAGCTTGAAATTGTGTTCGAGACTGGTGTGGTTTGATATTGTTAAAAACTAAATATTGTTCAAGCTTGTTCGATATGTATAGCGAACCAAGCTTATACTAGATTTTATGAAATGAACTTGAGTGGAGTATCGATTAATTTTATATGATTTTTAGCCCTACGTGAACCTGTGAATTTTTCCTTTTTCTTTTTCGTTTTTGCGTGTGTGTCCATTTACACGAGTTTGAATGCTAGGGCATAATCTTCATTTGTTTTTTTAATAAGTTACTGTTTAATTTGCCCTAAACAATATAAAGAATTTATTGTTAATTGATTTTGATTATTTCTGCTACTATTTATCAGCTAGATGGGTCAATGCCTGTATGCATCAGCCTGTCAGAAGTTTTGCTAGTTCCAGTTCCGAGAAAATTCAAGTGAAAAGAAAGTAATGGAGGACTTATACTTTGTCTCGTTTGCCTTTATATTTGAAATTGTATGTAGGTAGCATTACCGTTACAACTTTCTTATTATCTTCTATACTCAGGAAAAAGAGACTGGATGAAGTATGTCTTGAAAATTATGATCAATATAGTCGATCGATGATACAATCGTGGATCATGCAAGGTTGGCCATCACTTTATATGAACTGCTTGTAGTCTTTTATTTTTTGTTTAAATTATTTAAATCTAAACCATTTATTGCATCAAAATTATATGTATGATGCATCTACTCAGAACATTTTGAAGTGATTTTAAGGGCATTTTTATATGTAATATATACTTTTGTTGTTCAGGCAAAGTATTTGTTGATGGAAAAGTTGTAAATAAATGTGGTACTCTTATTCCTGATAAAGCTGACCTGATGATTAACGCTGAAGAACCCAAATACGTATGTAGGTGATTATTCTCCCAATGAGCTTTTATCTACATTCCATCTTGAATGATATTTCTCTCAGCCATTTTGTTGCAACCATTGCAACTTCTTTTTTTATTTTTTTTAATTTTTATTCCAGAGGAGGAGACAAGTTAGAAGCTGCCATAGAGCAATTGGAGATTGATGTTAGTGGAAAAGTGGCTCTTGATTCAGGACTATCTACTGGAGGATTTACAGATTGTTTGCTTCAGTATGGTGCTTCATTTGTTTATGGTGTTGATGTCGGTTATGGACAGGTATTAGTTCGGAAATTTAATTTCCACATTTTTCATGGTAATGATTAGAAAAAAAGAACTCAAAGAAACAAAAACAAAAGAAGGGTTTAAGGATTCATGAAAATTGAAGATGAACCTTAAAATCAGTTTTTGGGGGGATACAAAAAAGCAGGAACCATATCTTTTATTTGCATCAGCAGTTGCTAATCCTGTTATTTTAATTAGTTTCGGTTTTTTTTCTTTTGTTTAGGTGGCTGAAAAAATACGTATAGACAAGCGCGTATGTGTTATAGAACGGACAAACTTGAGATATCTTTCTGAACTCCCACAGAAGGTTGATTTGGTTACTTTGGACCTTGCTTTTATTTCGATACTAATGGTAAGTTTCCATGAATGCAATTCTTCCATATTCTCCTATTGTATTTTCCACGTGTTCATTTATCCTACGCAAAAAATGTATCTCTTTCTTGTAGAAAAAAAGTTGCATAATTGGTCTCACCAATTTCTTGTTTATTGCTATGATCAACGCCTTTTTATTTTCCTTGTAAATTATCAGGTGATGCCTGCTGTTATCAATGTGATGAAGGATGAATCAGTGCTAGTTACACTGATTAAACCACAATTTGAGGCTCGTAGATCACAGGTATGCAGATAAACAATGTACCATATTTTAACAATTGGAAACGATCCATGTACGTTAGTGTTTAAATGGCCTTGCCTAATCTTCTGAAAATCTTTTTAATTTAATTTTCAACTTCCCTTCAGGTGGGAGGTGGTGGGATTGTGAGAGACCCTTTAGTCCATCAAGAGGTAATAGTGTCTTCTCAACTTAATAATTGTTATTTCACATGCCCTGCATGTGCTTTTCCATTTGTTCAGGTTATACGAAGGGTGATGTTTATATAAGAAGCAATTACGTGTTTATATGTTTTAGGTTCTTACAAGAATCATAAACGGTGTACAAGAGTTTGGATTTGAGTGCAAAGGTTGGATTGAGTCTCCGTTGAAGGGAGCCGGTGGGAACAAAGAATTCCTTGCTTCTTTCACCCGGACAAGTCTCCCGGTTGCTCAGGCAGATATTAATAAATTGTATAAGGGTGAACAAGAAGAAGAAGAAGATTGACAATTGTTCCATGCACAGAACAGGAACAGAACTTACAAAGATTTATCATTTTGAATACAAAGATCTGGTCTGGGTTACTCATTGGCAGTGGAGCGAGAGAAAGAGAGTAAGTTCTTGTTATTCATATCTCCACCATTTTGATGGAATTTAGACAGAAATAGGATGAACATAAATTAATAAATTGTAACAACATTTTTCTATTGTAATAAGATTGATTGACATTTTTCTCCGGGAGTTACTATCCAGTTGAAGTAATATCCGAGTAATTGTTAAAGAAAAAGATGATATGATGCAAACTTTGATAATTATTTTCTCCAAATGATAATGTTTGTTATTTGAAATGAGCGATAATCACAAAATGCAATGTACCGCTAAACAATTTGACAGTCATTCAACAGCTACATCTTGGAGGCTAGAGATTTGCCTATCATAAGCATGTGGGAATGGATTAAGAGGACGAGTTCATTACTAGGATTCAGGTTAAAAGACGGGGGATGCTGAATTATGAATAAAATGTGTGTCCAAATATATTGAAGAAGATTGAAAACAAAGAGTAAGCACTTATATTTTTCCATCTTATAAATAGAGCTACTTAAGAGAAAGAAAAACAATCAAAACTCATTTTCCCCTTGAGAACACAATAAACTCAGTATCTGCCTTTTGAAATGCAAAAAAATGACAGATGCAAGAGGCATATGTCGGCATCACTTCGGCTTTGATGGAGTTGGGGAAGATGGAGGTTTGTAATCTGGGTACTGCAAAAATAACGAACACTAGTTATTAGTTTCCTAGGCCAATCTACAAGCATATAAAAATTGAATAAATATATATATATATATATATATATATATATAGAGAGAGAGAGAGAGAGAGAGAGTTTTCATACATTTGGATAGGGAGATAATGGCCGTGCATCCCCATTTGATCGGATGGTGGGACTAATGGAGCTCAAATCTCCATTCTGAACTTCTTTACTGCTTTTTTTAGCAATGGAACTTGTATTTGAAGACGAGTACTCATCGTTGATATTTATGTCCTGTCTCTGTATACCTCCATTTGTATGAACTTGTTTTGACACTTTAGCTCTCTTCTTAGGATAGACGCGCACTGATAGAGGTAGCAGGGATTCTTGTATTTCCTTCAATAATCAAATATCATATGTAAATTAACTGCAAAATTGCTTGTACTTATTGTTAATACAAAGATAGTTCCTTTCCCACATTGCAAACAATTTTGGTAAATCTTTCACTCCCATAACCTTCAAAGGAAACAAATGTACTACAAAGAATATCCATTTGATGAGCTAATTCCTTACCAAAGTTGGCAAAATATCAAGCATTTCACTAAAAGCTCCATTTGGGAATGCAATACGAAATAATAAACTGGAAGCCTAATTGACTTACGAAAAAGAAGCAGAAGTGATATATATACCTGCCATCCTTTTTCGCCCATGATCCCTCCTCGTATAGCATAAGCCTCCTTAAAACCATTTTTCACCAATAACTCAGCCACTTTTATAGAATTACCATCAAAACTACCTTACACATGAAAGGTGTCAATAGATAAGTTAATTGATAAGCAAGTAGATTTCTTATCTCTTTTGAACTTGAGCAAAAACTATATAATTGAAATTACCAAACATGACAATTACAACTTAAAGGAAAAAATAGAATTAAAACCTTACTTGTCTATAACACAAACAATGGTATTGGATGGATCCCCAAAATTCTCCAAAACCATTTTAACAAAACCATCTTCCTCTCCTTGGCGAAACTCGACCTGCACTGTGCTCTTATTCAAGATCTTCAAATTGGGAGAACCCAGAACAGCTACACTCTTACTCTCCCTTATATCCAACAACTGAGAATTGGGATCATCTCGTAGCTTTTTAAATGCATTAATGGCAGAGATAAACTTGTACTTTTGCAAATACTCTTCAGTTAAAGGGATAGCAATAAACCAAATGAAACCAACTGTGTAAACAAAAAAAGGGTACCTGATGAAAAAGTTATCAATAGAAACCAAAATGTATTCCAAGTTGATTTTGCTGGAAGCTTGTTCAGTGGCAAGAGTTGGAGTAATTATTTCAGAGGCAAAGCAAGAAAGAGGAAGAGATGATCCAAGAAAAAGAAAAGGAAAGTTGGGTTTAAATAATAGTTTGTGGGAAATGAGAAAAGAGAGTTCTTTATGGAAATTATAGGGGAAAGGGGGGTTTGTTTTTGAAGTGGTACTGTTTGGTTGGTGATTTGGGGTTAGGGCTTTAGTTTGGAGTTGAGGGGAATTGAAGGAAGCAGTGGGAATGTAATTTGTGAGGAAAATGTGAGATTTGGGGGTCGATTTTAGGGTTTTGGATGGGGGTAGTAAAGGTGGGGGAGCTGATAGTAATCTGGAGACAGACTCCATGAAGAGCACACACACACACACACAGAGAGAGAGAGAGAGAGAGAGAGAGATTTGCTCTTGATAAGAAGAATAAAAAAAGAGTTGATAAGATGTGGCGCCATTATTAACGGCTGGAATTTATTTTCGCCAAACCTTTTTTTTTTGGTTTTTAATTCAGTAAAATCTCTAAGGCCCAACAAGATGTTTAGAGACTTCTCTTTCTGTTTGGATTTCTAAAAAAATAATAATGTATCACGGGTCAAACACTACAAAAAATTCATAATAATCAAAATACCAAAACTGATTTTGATTTCTTCACAGCCCGAACATATTGCAAAAAAAATTCCTAGGTCAATTAGTATTAGGACAAAACAAAATAATTGGGTCGGTTTAATTCTCATATTAAATTTCAGATTACGCTTGAACTTAATTTGATATTTAAGTGAATCGAGTTTAGTGATATTTGATCGAATTGAGGTAATAGAATTCAGTTTTTAGTGAATGAACCGTCATAAAGAAAAGAACATCAGAAATGATATATTTTTTTTTTGGCACGAGGTTGTTAAACAAATTTAAATTGACCAATAGGCCAGTAAATTTAGATATTTCACGGAGCAATCACTTGGAAGATAGGTGATTTTTTTGCTTAAAAAACATCAACATTGAAGCCTCCTCAACCAACTATTTATCGAATCAGTTCGAGTCAAATCAGATAAATCAGTTTATTTTTCAATTATAAGCTTTAAGCCCTATAACTCACAAGAAAAGGTATTGCCGTATTGGTAATGGAAAATAAATTGTTTTCCCATTATTAATATTTTCGATTTAATTTATCGTGTAAAACGTTTACAGTCTCTCTCTGTTTGTTTTCTCTATCAGTGAGGTTTTTTTTAGAACACATTAATCATATCGTCATTCATTAAATCAGAATGAAAATCATTTCAATAACTTTTCAATTATCAAGAATTATAAATAATAACCAATATCAAACACTAGAATTAAACTAGAGAAAATTCACATTAGTAGGAGTTGAACCCAGAGAGATCCTTAGAGTGAGACCTCAGATTTGCCAGTGATTACCACTAGGCTACGACCTCAGTAGCCTCTATCAGTGAGTTTGATTAGACATATCTTGACAATTTTTTTGGGAGATGTCAAACAAACAAGCTAATTTAAAATCAATTCTGATTTTTTGAAATGTTTCGGGCCTGTTTGTTTGACATCTCCAAAAAAAATTGTGTTTAGAAAAAGCGAGACAAACACCATTTCTACTTTCTGAATTAAATTTATCTTCTCTAAATTTTACCAAACTTCTATCTCAAAAGCCAACAAATAAAAATATTCTTATCTCCTAAAAAACCCTACACAAACTCTACTTTAATTTGACATAAAATAATATATTTCTTACACAACTTATCTCGCATAGACAACCATTATTTGATATAAAATCTTACACATACAATCTAAACTCTTCCAAAAAACCTACACTTACCTTATTTCTCAAACCGCTCTCCCAAAATTCAAACAAACAACATTACGCAAATCGAAATTATTTCACAAACTCCCACAACTCTCACAAACTACTCTCCCAAATGTCAAACAAATATGTCCTTCAACTTCCACACATGATAATTGAATTACTTTGGTATGTCCAAAAATAAAAAAAAATAAAAAATAAAAAGATCTGCAAAATATCGCTATTGATGAATTGTAATTCTGTGAAATTATATCTCTCAAATACCTTTTTATTGAATTATTTTTTGATCGTTTTGTTTTATTAAATTTTGTAGAATTAAATTCTTTTTTCGTTTGCAAGATAGAAACTATCTCGTAATGACCGATTTTGTCAAGAACAATTGGTACGACTTACGGGGGAAAATACAATATACTCCCATGTGTTATGTTAAATCTGCGAGAAACTATCCTGTGAAATTTTTATTGCGTCAAACTTTCTTGTATTTTTAAAAATCCTGCAAAAAACACCCAATTTGTAAAAAATAGGTCGTTTTGGATCGACATATTTCCAGAAATAATTTTAAAAATATATCACGTGAAGTTGTAGGGACTAACTTGAAGTATTTTAAAAATAGTTTCTTGAAATATGTCGATCCAAAACGACCTATTTTTTTATAAATTGAGTGTATTTTGCAGGTTTTTTAAAAACACAAGGACATTTGGCGCAATAAAAATTTCACAGGATAGTTTCTTACAGGTTTAACATAATACGTGAGAGTATTTTGCATTTGCCCCCCGACTTACGACTCTTTAACATTATTTCCTCTCACATTAATACACAAGTAACACAACAGTACAAAAAGCTAAATTAGTAGGGTTAGTCTATTATAAGATACCTCAAAAAACTATCTCCCACAAGATAGTTAATCTTAACCATCAAAATTTATTAAGATTAAATCTAGATCACACAATTTTGTCCAATGCAAAATTGATCAATTGGACCCCCTTTTTTATTGGACAAATCTGAAAATAAAAATTTACTTTTGTACCCTTATATAAATATACTTAACAAACAGTAAAATAAAAAAAAAAAAATCATTCATTTCTTTATCTCCATCTTCCATCTTCATCTACCTCCTTCTTCAAAACTCTATAACCACCGGCCCACCACCACCTCCGCCACCACCTACTTCAAATATTGGTTTTGAGATAAAATCCGGCCACGCGAAGGCCATTTTTGGCAATCGGATTGCCGGAATTGACCTTCGCGTGGCTGGTTCCGGCCATGAAGACCCCATTCCCACCCCTATTGCAGCCCTAGATTTTGTTTCCGGATGGAGGCTAGGGTGAGGGGTGTGTTTTAGGGTTTGTGGTGGTGGCAGCGGCAAAAGGGCGGCGGCGGTGGGTGGCGGCGGCTAGGGTTTGGGTTGGAAGAAGAAGATAAAGTCAGGGTTTGGGGGTTTGGGCTTGAGTGGTTGGGCCTTAGGGATGTTTTGAAATTTTACATTATTATAATTTGTACCCTCTAATTTCAATATTGAATATATTGGGTGTAATTTGACTATTCAAGTAACAATCGAATCCTTAATTTTCTAATTTGTCTCAATTTAGACCATAACATCTTACATTCTTCATTATTTTAATTAAAATATATCAAGAAAAATATATATTAGTGAAAAATCAATATTATACATTTTCATTTATTTTGGGATTACATATTTATATTTCAATTCAATATTTATAAAATATTATTACTATTAAAAATAATATTTATGACTATTATAACTATTCATTTATTTTGGGATTGTATATTTATGAAATTATTAATACTATACATAGCCTATTTTTGTTTTCTCAATTTATATTGGAAGAATAATATTCTTGTCATTCTTCTTACTAAAATTGAAACTCCAAATATAATCAATCGGGCTTGAGGTTATAAATATTTATTGAGGCACAAATTAAAGATTAAAAAAATATATAATTCAAAATCATTACATCATTAGTCAATATTATTGTCCTTAGGATAATGTATAATTAGATTAATTATAACCGAAATTGATAATTATATCGATTAATTAACCAAATTCAATGACCTTATAGTAATGTATAATTATGTTAATCGAAATCGTTAATTGGCCAGATTAATTGACCAAAGTCAACATTATAGACCTTAATGCACAATATAATTAAGTTAATCGTAATCCATATTGATAATTGTCCCGATTAATTGATCAAAATCAACTGTGTTGACCTTTGGGCAATGTATAATTAGGTTAATCGTAATCCAAGTCGATAATTGGTTTGACGAATTATACATTACCCTAAAGTCAACAATGTTAACTTTGGTCAATTAATCGGGACAACTATCGTTTTGGATTAAGATTTACTTTATACATTACCCTATGGTCAATAATGGTGACTTTGGTAAATTAATCGGGATAATTATCTATTTCAATTACGATTAACCTAATTCTACATATATTACCCTAAGGTCAATAATGTTGACTTTGGTCAATTTACCGAGACAATTATCGATTTGAATTACGATTAACTTAATTATACATTACCCTAAGGTCAACACAATTGACTTTGGTCAATTCGTTGAGCCAATTATCGATTTGGATTACGATTAACCAAATTATACCTTACCCTAAGGTCTATAATGTTGACTTTGGTCAATTAATCATTGCAATCATCGATTTCAGTTACGATTAACCTAATTATACAGTACCCATAAGGTCAATAATATTGATTTTGGTCAATTAATCATTGCAATCATCGATTTCAGTTACGATTAACCTAATTATACAATACCCATAAGGTCAATAATATTGACTTTGGTCAATTAGTCGAGCTAATTATTAATTTGAAAGATTTTTAACCTATTTATACATTACCTTATGGTCAATAATGTTGACTTAAGTAAATTAATCGAGACAATTATTGATTTCGGTTATGGTTAACCTAATTATACCCCTAAAGTCAATAATGTTGACTTTGGTCAATTAATCTAAATAACTATCGATTTTGGTTATAATAAACCTAGCTACTTATATATTACCCTAATGTCAATAATATTGATTTTGATCAATTAGTTGAACTAATTATTAATTTGAATTACAGCTAACCTAATTATGCATTACCAATTGATAATGTAATTAAATTGATCAACGAAAGCACAATGAATTATTAGTTCAATTGATATTCCATGAGTCATTTTATGTTAGGTTAAGAACAATCTGATTTGTTTAAAACCAAGTTTATTTCTTTTCATATGAATTCAATTTAAATATTATATAAACTGTCACACCCTTTAATTTCAATATTCAAAAGATTTTCATAAATTAATAAAAACTTTTATTTTGTTGATATTTGAAAAAGATTATTAGAAGAATTCAAAAATCTAAATATTAGGATATTAAGAATTAAATGTTTATAATTCGAATTAGACTAAATAGAACAAATACTTAAGATTTGAGGGTAAATTTAGAATTTTTAGAAACTACAGAATATTTTTCACTCCTAGTATTGAAAAAATAAAATTGAGTCCCCATGTCGAATTAGTTAAAATAAAAATAAAATAGGAATCAATCTATATTTAAACTCGGACTAAATAAAATAAATATGTAAGATTTAGGGGTAAATTTGAAATTATAAAATTTGGTGATGGAGGAAACAGGGCTCGGTCTGTGGGTGGTAATTAGGCTAGAATTTGGTGATGGAGACAATTTAATGGATGGAAAAGTAATTATGTTATAGAAAGGGTATATAAGGCTTTCAATAAACAATTGATTTTATGCATTTGTTTTGAAGGACACATGTCAGGGAAAAGTATCTCATTTACCCACTACCCAATAAAATCTCATAGTAGAATGCCCCAAATTAGTAGATTAGATTTAGATATAGATACTGTTTCATGAAATGGCTTTCACGCGTATTGGCCTTGCACAAGACTTTAGCTTTTGTCGACAATGATTCTACGAATTTTGGACTGTTAGATTGGAAATTAATAACAATAAATTAAAGCTTTTACAATTTTCTTTAACATAATTTAGTAATTTTCTTTTTACAATTTTTTCTCTATGATAATTTATATTCTCAATTCTTTATTATCTTCACGGCAAAGTAAAAGCTCTAAGGCTAATAATACCAAACATCTTTATATCCCCGGCTCATTTGACACAATTATGGGACGCGAAATTAACATTTCTACTTACAATAAACTTCCATTTGAGTCATTTCCCCCAATAATGTTTGATGACATCGACCGTCGGTGCTCAAGCCCGATCAACAACACTAGCTCGAGTAATACAAAAAATTAGCATTCTAAGTTATCGCTCTCAAAAATAACTTATGAACTCGTAGTTCATCCAACTGCAGACGTCCAATACAAAAAAAAAAATTTATAGTGGTGGAATCAAACTTGTGGCTAGCGTTTGTAGCAGAATGCAACATTTTCTCAAACTACAATGTACGATTAGAGAGGCTCTACATATAATTGATTGTTATATTTAACAATTATCCGTAATTTTATATAAAGATAATAATCTAAAGTAAAAAAAATACTAATTCAATTCATCATATAATATTAACAAATAAGATCTAATTTTTAGACTTCACTATTGTATTTGTGAAAAATAGTTCACTTGTAATAAGTCAAATAAATAATGTACTAATAATATGCAGCACAAAAAAGTATCCCTATAATTATTTACTTATTTAACGGAGAAGACGAGAGATGCCGGCTTCCTTGTTTTGACTTCTCCAGAATTTAATTAATAAATCAAAGCTTAGAGTTAGAATTAATGAAACTATATTAATCTAATTGTGAAGTACGTAACGAGTAAGCACATCTAAATCTAATTTTGGGCTAATTCAATTTTGCAACCCATTGTCCAAAAATGGATTTAAATTCACGAAATCTCAACCTAAATCGAGCTATCTCAACCAAATAATTTGAGGACTTGTGATTGAATAATAAGTATCAATTATATTTCAACACACTTGCTCAGATGGATATGCCCCAAACCAAGTTTGTATGGTTTAGTAGAGATATATTGGGTTTTGGATTGTAAAAATAAGAAAAAATGTGAAGGAAATTATAAACTAGCCTATGCTAATCCCAACAAACATGATCCTATTGAAAAAAAAAAAAAAAGCTTTAATTACAATTACAAAAATTGTAATATATGTCAAAAGCTAGGTTGAGATCAAAACGAAATTTATAAAGTGTGAAACTAAAGTCCAGTCCATGTGAATTAAAAAAACAATTCTCCTTTATAGTAGCCTTTCATAATCAGTATTATGAAAAAAATACTACTCAATTTCATGGAATTAAGTTACATGAATATATAAAATAATTCACTATGTAACGAAGCTATTAAAAGACAATACATATTCGAACCATACCATATGAGGAATATCTCACTCATTTAATAGCTTATATACAAACACAACATATTTTCAAAAGTGATCACAACAATACATACATATACGTTTGTCTTTCTAGTTATATATGGGATATACATTTTACTCAAATATAAATCGTGAAATTTAAAAATAAACGACGAAGAGATTCGAACACATAATCTGATCTAAGTTATGATACCATATTAAATATTCAACTCATCTAAAAATTTAAATTGTTGGAGACGAGAGGTCTTTAATATTTATTACTTAACATAATATTTCCATAATAATCATATGGTGAAGTATTTGTTATAAAAAGAACAACAGAAAGGTAAAAAGAAAAAGATTTTGTATGTGTGAAGAAACTAAAAACAAATGAAAATTGGTCCACTCGAGTCGTGATACACGGTTTTTCCAGGATCAAAAAGTCAAGCCCTTTGGTCATGGCAAATTTTAGTCTTCATCTCTTTCTCTCTCATTGCAGTCAAGACTCAGTCTTCCTAGTGGAAAATCAGATGATGAAAAATTTAGTAGCCTTCATTCTTTGACCCGAAAATATACACTACAAAAATGAAAATCGCTAATAGTGCTTTTCTTTTCTTTCTTTTTTTTTTTTGTTGAAAATCATATTTCATAATCTCAGTCCACTCTCAGGTCTTCATTGAACATCAAAGGCCCAAGCTTTCACACTAGTCGGTAATACTTACTTTTTTTTGCAGTTTTTTTTCTTTATTAATTCACACGAATATATATATTTGGAACAAATTTATGTGTTCTATTCTGAGTTGTTTTACCTATTTACTGCTCAAGACTTCGAATATTTTCTGCAATACTTGATTTTTCCTTATTCTTACATAAAGTTGGTCTGAGGTTCAGAGACCTCTAACTTGAGATAACCCTTTGGTTTCTTGATAAAAAGGTATCTCAGGTGGGTTTATTTTAAAGTTTGCATTTTTTCTTAATTTGGAGTTCATAATTTGAGTTAGCTAAAGGGGCTTTTTGATTAATTCATTTGGGTTCGTGTAATTTGTGCAAGAGGATTATTTATTTAAAATTTCTCTGTGTTTGCTGAGACTGGTATTTGCAGATCTTTGTTTTATATGTTGATATCCTATTTAGGGTTGGAAGCAGGAAATGTCAAATAGAGTAAATTCAATTTATAGATATCTTTATCTAATCAAAACCCAAGTTCTTACTTCTTAGACATATGTAAAACTATTTAGTAATTTAATTTCGTTTCAGGAAAATAAACTATGAGGCTCGTCAAGTACCAAACATTTTGAGTCTCTTCAAATCCTGGGTTCTTCGTAAATTATGGCTGTTCAGCAAATAAATACGACACCATATTTTAGAGCTTCCTCTACTCTCATCACTATACTCGTTTGGTTTCTCTTAACCGTATCTTTCAGCCATGCTGCTCAACGTGATGTCGACTGTTTGAGATCTCTCAGAGATTCTTTACAAGACCCGAACAACTCCTTAAATACTTGGGATTTCAGCAACACTACTGAAGGCTCAATCTGTAGGTTCACCGGAGTCGATTGCTGGCACCCGGATGAGAACAAAGTATTAAATATCCGACTAGTCGATATGGGACTTAGGGGCCAGTTCCCATTAGGCCTTTCCGGTTGTTCCTCCATGACAGGTTTAGATCTTTCTAGCAACCATATAAGTGGACAAATTCCAAACAATATCTCAAAAGTAGTTGGCTATCTTACATCACTTGACCTCTCCAACAATCGTTTTTCCGGAGAGATTCCCGTGGATCTTGCCAATTGTACGTATTTGAATATCCTTAAACTTGACCACAATCAGTTGACGGGTCCAATCCCATATCAAATTGGGAATCTTAACCGATTGAGGACAATTACGGTTACGAGTAACCATCTGAGTGGGCCCATTCCTCATTTTGTGAATTCTACGATACAAGCGGACAGCTTTGCAAATAATCCTGGACTGTGTGGGGAGCCGTTGCCTCCTTGTAGTGGCCCTTCGGTGAAACACCGTACTCCAATAGTAATTGGAGCTGCTGTTGGTGGGGTGACTGTTGGGGCTTTGGTTTTTGCTGTCGGTATGTTCTTCTTTTTACGCAGGGTGGCTAGGAAGAAGAAGGAAGAGGATCTTTTGGGCAATAAATGGGCGAAAAGTATCAAGGGAACCAAACGCATTAAGGTACGATACACTTATGCTATATAAATAGTTTATTACCGAAGATTGCTCCTTTTAGGTTTGGCGTTGAGTTTTAGATTATAATTTTGAAGGTAACTTAATAATTTTACATTTGTGCCTTCAAAAGTAAAAAGTGGTGTCTGAGAATTATTGGTGGCAAATCATTACTTTATGTGAGAGGCTAGTTGAGAAAATAAGTTTCCGTTTGAGGAAAGGTAGTCTTTTCTGGGACATCCCAAAAGTGAATTTGAGTACACAATTTGGAACTAATTGAAAATATTGTGCAACGGATTCTTTCTCCAATACATTTTCACTAATTCATTTCAAGGTTTTTTAGTTTCTTGGAAATGATATTAATACATCACTAGTGTCTTTGATCTTCTTTTTTGCCAACTTAAGTAGGTGAAAAAAATTCCTTTTTGTTATATGTACACACAAAATAACGGACAATTTTATCTTCTATTGTTCAGCTTTCAATGTTTGGGAAATCAATTTCTAAGATGAGCCTCAATGACATCATGAAAGCCACTAACGACTTCAGCAAAGATAATATAATCGGGTCCGGAAGAACCGGAACGGTATATAAAGCATTACTCGAAGATGGAACCTCTCTTATGGTTAAAAGATTACAAGACACCCAACACTCGGAAAAAGAATTTATGTCCGAGATGGCTACTTTAGGAAACGTAAGCCACCGTAACCTGGTCCCACTTCTCGGTTACTGTATGACTAAAAAGGAACGATTCTTAATCTACAAGTTCATGGCAAATGGTACCTTACACGACAAGCTACATAATGCGAAAGATGGTGCCGAAGCTATGGATTGGCCTTTAAGGCTCAAAATTGGGATTAGAGCCGCAAAAGGATTTGCATGGCTCCACCACAGTTGCAACCCACGTATAATTCACCGAAATATTAGTTCAAATTGCATTTTACTCGACGAAGATTACGAGCCCAAAATCTCCGATTTTGGACTCGCTCGACTCATGAATCCGGTCGATACCCATTTGAGCACTTTCGTGAACGGTGAATTTGGCGATTTGGGTTATGTTGCTCCGGAATATGCTAGAACTTTGCTAGCAACCCCAAAGGGCGATGTTTATAGTTTTGGGGTCGTGCTTTTGGAGCTCGCAACGGGCGAAAAACCGACTTTTGTGGCTAAAGCACCAGAAAGCTTTAAGGGTAATCTCGTGGAGTGGATTACGCAACTCTCGAGTGAATCTAAGCTACATGATGCAATTGATGAAACTTTGGGTGGAAAAGGTTATGATAGCGAGGTCTTTCAGTTTCTTAAGGTTGCGTGTAGTTGTGTGCTTCCAGGACATAAAGAGAGGCCTACTATGTTTGAAGTGTACCAACTTTTGAGAGCTATTGGGCAGCGTTATGCTTTTACGACTGAGGATGATGTCATGGTGCTTTCGGAAGAATCAGGGAATGCAGGTCCGTTAGTGGAACTCATTGTTGCTCGAGATGTATAGGAATGCGATTTAAAGAATTGAGGTATAATGATGAACAGAATTATAATTTGTATGTATAATTATAATTGTTGTTTGTATTTTGGATGATTTTTGTTTCTTATTTAGAGCAGTGTTTCTATATTTCATTGTGTTTTCCTGTGCACAACTACTTGGATTTTGTTGGTGAATTAGTAGCTCGCTTGGATGTATAGTTATTGCTAGATTTCTTACTATAAATGTTTTACGTAAGTTGAACCTGTTCGTTGTTCTGATTCGATTTCCTTATCGTATTTATATTATGTTTGGAATTTTAAGTAACCAACGTTTAACGAGTTTCAGTCGAGAGAATATAAATCGAGTTTAGTAGCGTGATATTTTTTTATATGCATTTTGTTATTTTTTATCCTTCAGAGTGCCCAAGCCAATAACTATTCAACTATGACTTAGGTTTACATGAGACATTATTGCAATGTTTTAGTTCAATGGAGATAAAATCATTTTTCTAAGATTGTTATTTTATCCTTAATATCCTCTAGTAAAAGAGAGTGAGTGAATGGAAATTAGAAAAACTTCTAGTAAAATGATCAAGAATGTGATTCCTTTTGTTTTGTTTCTACTTTCTAGCAAAAAAGCTGACAACGGTATAAACATTTTATTTCCCACATTTTGGATCTAGAAATGTACTCAATCTTCCATACTGACACAAATAAAAATGCTGACAAAGGTGTTATTATTATAGGTATGAATCTGTTATTTTTAATCACATTTTAGATTTAGGAAGTTACTCATCAATGTAATATTTTGTTGAAGTTGATTTTGTTATTTTTAAAGAATAATAAAATTCAAACCAACTTTTATCAATCTAAAATCAAGATTTGATTTTCATCCGTACCCCACTAGCTAGGTGAGGTGCCTTATTGCTTCAAGGAGATATTTTTGTTCTCTATATTTATAAAGTATCCAAAATCTGTTACATTCATCTATATAATACATACAAAATGTTAAAACGAAGAGTGCATTTACCTAAAACATTGGCCACACTGCAAATTACTACATGTTCTATGGCCAAATACCTATAAAAGTGTTACATGATGATATGAACATCAAGGGGAAGAACTCTCCTCATAGGAACTATGTTGCCCTCGTTTTGGAAATTCCCCGGAAACCGACTGGAGCATCGGATTCACTGGAACCGGAAATTTGTAAGCCGAACTAACTATTGTTCGTTCGTTTATCATCCCAACTTCCTTACACACCCGATCTAGATTCGTTAGAAAGTCTCTCACAACCATAAATATTCTAAAAGGATGAGCTTCTTCTTTAGCCGAGTTTCCATGGAAGTACTCCGTAATTTCCTTCACTAAAGAAAGAGCCACACTTTCTTGAGCTTGAATCCTAATAATCTCCTCTTCAGCTTTTCTCATGAAGCATTTCATAGATTCAGAAAACTTACAACTACCATTTTCTTCTAAAAGCGTTGCTTTGTTTAATTTTGATACTTCTTCAATGTTTCTAATTCCTTTTGAAAGCTTGGAGACCTCACTACTGAGCACTTCTGCATCCATAGCAGCTGCCTTTTTCACATTAGAGAGCTCTGAACTTAGAGATGAAACAACTTGGAGGCCGACTTTCCTGCAATTGGCCTCATCTGTTTTCTCATTTTGGTTCCCATGAGGAAGCCGGGCACCCTCACTTCTTATTATCTCCTCGACAACAAAGTGCAAGAGAGTTGTTTTCCCATCGGCTCCTTTTACGTCTACAAGTTTGAGAAGTGTGTCCAGTTTGAAAGCATGTGCGTCTCCACGATTTGTTCCCACGTTCATTCGGTTCCCGGTCTTTAATACGGCTTCTAGAAGTTTTAGAAACATTCGGCTAGTCCTCAATTCCTCACATGCTACCTGTAGAATCAACAAGTTCTTATTGATTGATAAATATATACCCCCTTCATGTTTGTTATAATTGCATATACACCCTCATAAAAAAGGGTAGTCCTGTCCAATATTCAACATTGACCAGATGTAAAATGGCTATTTTTCACTAAAATTGTGATGACATTGCATTTGTCGGGGTTTTTATAAGGTGAAAAGTATGAGAGATTTTGGTAATTTCAGTTAACCTTAGGAGTTGTGTAGGTAACTATCCTTATTAAACTAAGAATATGAAATTACCGAAAGATATGTCTTTTCAATAATCTAATCAATTTGTCAATTTTCTCCCAACTCCAAAAAGTATGTTGAGCAAATTCTTGATTAGTAATATCCATAACATAAAAAAAGTGAAACATTACCTCTAGAGTTTCAAATGACTTTTTGAGGTACTCAACCTCAGATTCAAAATTGGATATGTATAGCATTGAATCGACTCTCTTGAATGCGTAAGGGATGTCAAGAACAGCCTTCAAAAATTTCTCAGCAGTCCCAAGCTTGATTGGAGAATCATCTTTATACTCTCTTAGCTTTCGCTCTTCTTCCTTAGTTGGGGCCATCTTCAACAAACTCTCTAGAAGCTCAGTACCAAGAGTATCTGCATTGCCTGTATTCAAGGGAAAACAAAATTATATACATGTCTAGTTGATAATTACAATAATCATCATAACTTCCAAATAAAAACCACTCAAGCATATAGGGGAAGTTAAAAAAAAAATCACAAAAATATCTCTACTATACCCTGTTTTTCTCAATTTCTTCAATTGTGCACTGTACAGAAGTCAAAATATTATGGGTTCAATAACTCTTAAAGGTTTCAAGAGTAATGCTACAAGATACTTTTTTAACAAGCCATCAAGGGACACTCATTTGTAAATGCATTTCTTAATTCTTTAAGCTATTAATAACTAACATCCTCTCATTACTTGCTAAGACAACACCAATATGGTGGTATGTCTTTATAACAAGTCATTATTCAAATAACTTTTGAAAATTAGAAAAATTACAAGAACTAAGTTCATTCAAAGACACATCAAACTAAGACATAATTCAGTTACTATCTTACGTTGAATAACATTTTACGTGCATTAGAAATTCTAGTGAATAAATTCTCATCCAATCAAATATTATCTTAAACACATCCACTGCATAATATATAATGAAATAAAACAAATGTCAACGTGAATTTTGTAGTAGAATACCTTCCAAGAGGCCCTCACAGACTTCCTCTATAGTAACATTGAGCGCCCTCAACTGAATGGCGATATTTTGTGCCTTCTTGGGATCGAGAACTCTACTGCCATTGTCTAATCCGGGCGAGGGAAGAACCTGCCATTTAGTTCCATCCTTTGGACTTGGTTTTGCAGTATTCACCACAAACAATGTCTCAATCATCTCCTCATTCAATCTACATATGATTAACCATATATTATTATCTCGCTCAAAACAACAAATGAAATCACAATTTGTTAAATTATAAACAAGCCCATATATCCATGATTATCATACTTGAAAGAGCTGCATTTGAGTTGATCCCACACCATCTCCCGATCAGAACTCGCTCTTACTTTGTCCCAATGCAGTGGTTTCAATTTTGGCTTCGGAGTTGTGCTCTCATTCTGCTCGAGATCTTTTTCTTTATTGGTAGAATCTCCGTCATCATTCTTCACAACACAATCCGAATCATTCGACAACTCAATTGGAGAGACTAATTCGGGAGTTTCCACAGCAATCGGTCTTATCGAGGTTGGCAATGCCGGTGTCTCTAAAACTGGCCTTTTCACTGATGGCGGAGGAGGTGGAGGAGGTGGTGGTGGTGGTGGTGGTGGTGGTGGTGGGGTGACGGTGGATTTTTCCTGTACAGGACTCATAGTTCTCACCGGAGACACCAGATTCCGATCCGATGCATTTGAAATTCTCGGAGACGATTCTTCGCTTCTCAATGAATACCTATCAGGTGACGATGAACTTGGCGGAGAAGGGGAAGCAGATTCCTTGAGCACCAGAATCTGCGGCGGTGATCTAATTTCCCGATGCAATGGCGGATTAATGGCTTGAATCTCAATTAAGTCAGGCGACTTGGGAATTGAATTTTTAGGGCTCATACTATTCTCCGGAGAACCCGAACCGGATCCGGAAACCGAAGAAGAGTAAGTGGATGAAGAATTCGAAGTAGAGCCATTGAAATTCTCGAGTTGTGCTGCAACAGCTGCAGCAGAAAAAGCATATCCCCTTCTAGAACCCGATCCAGTCCCAATGGAGCTTCCTTTGGGAGAATAAAAATCTTCATCCTCATCATCACCTTTGCTCGACGCCACGTCATCACTCCGATAGTTCTGCTGCTGCTGCACGTTCAACGGCGGAAGCGGTCGGAGCTCCGGCGAGTCGAATTTCCGTGAATTCGAAGAAGCGGTGCTGTGACCAATGCCGGTGGTGGTGGTGGTGAGGTGTGAATTGACCAAAGTACCTAAGTACAAAAACTCGGAGCTCGTCTGCGAAGGTCTCTGGAGCTTCGGAATACTGTTATTGTGGTGGTTGAAGGAAGCGGCGGTGCTGTTGTTGTCGGATCTATGGGTTTTGGAAGAGGAGGAGGCGGCGGCGATGGATGGTGGTGATCTTCGTTTCCGGAGGTGGAGGAAGAGTGCGAGGGAGACGATGGCGACGGCGGCTAGTACGGCGGCGATTGCAACGGCGATGAGTTTGGATGAGGCTGATTTGGATTTGGAAGGGTTGGGGACGGTGAGGGAGGAGATGTTGGCGGGGAAGGAGGCGAAGGAGGCGGGGGAGGGTGGGGGTGGGGGGGAGGGGTAGGATGGGAAGAATGGGGTAGAGTCGTTGGGAGTGATAGGAGTAGAAGTGGAAAAAGGGTATTTAGGGGGGGAGGGGGAAGGGGGTTGGGATGGAGGAATGGAGTCTTGTGGGAAGAAAGGTTGGTGGAGAATGCGGCGGTGGAGGGTGGCGGTGGTGGTGGAGGATAAGAGGAGGAGGGTGAAGGATAAGAGGGGGAACAGGAGGAGGGTGGTGGTTGAAGAGGAGGTGGGCATTTTTGTTCTGTTCTGTTCTTTTTCTGCTGTGTGTGTGTGTGTGTGTGTGTGTGAGTAAATGTAAGCTTAGCTGTGACTGAAGTGAAGTGTGCATGTGGAGAGGGACTGTATTAACATTACACACTCACTGTGTGTGTGTGTGAAAAGATGAAAAAACAAAAAAATGTGTACTAGATTAGAACTAGAAGGATATAATTATAGAAACGAGGTAGATAGTCAAACAACAATTTTGTTAGTTTCGTATTTTAAGATTCTAATTAAAAAGTAGTAGTTGATGATTAAATAATTGAAGTTCATAAATTATTAAGCTTAGTATTTAACTTAACATATATGGTCTCCTTTTGTTATTCTTAGTTTATTGTCAATCATTTTTATTTTTTTTTATGCGAAAGAGGAATCAGTGTCCATCGTTCTCGATTAGCTCCCGCATGGAGTCTAGTTATTCCTCCATCCAGTGCACTCAACAATTTTTATTTGATAAATACTGTAGTTAAACAATGAAGAGAGTAGATAGATTGGGAAGTGTAATAATAATAATAATAATAATAATAGTATACTATTAATTGCTTTTAGTGAATTATTAGCGTAATGATGGAAATGGAGTAATGTTTTTTGCATGAATGAATCCAGCTAAGATTCTGCTGGTGGTCTAATAGTGCTTTCTTGATTGCTTCACAGACTCAATTTTTTTAGGTACATTTATGCACACGCACAAATAGTTTAGTCTAATTACAAAATACTCCTTGTTCCTTAAACCAAAAAAAAAAAGTTTGGATTAGAATACCTAACTGATTTAAGCAAGTTAATTCGATGAAAACTTTTAAATTACGTTAGAGCTTCAAAATAATTTTGAGAGTGAATCAAATTTACCATAAATAACCTTTATGTAATCTATATTAAAAGAACTGCAAGTTGGTCCTTTACTGTAAAATGGACATGCCATTTTGTTGTTATACCTGGCTTTGGTAAATGTACAAATAAAATGCATAAGTTAGGTAAATAAAATTCACGTGTACTGTGTGTGGCATAAATTAATCTATATGAAAATTATTTATGCTAATTCAGGTTTTTGTCCAAATATATCGACTTTATTTGAATTTGAATATGAAAGCATCAACTGTATATATATATATATATATATATATATATAACTTGAAGGATCTTGGATCAAAATAACCTGTATATAATGTATTAGTAGTGGTCTTGATTCAATTGAAATCCAACCCATGATCATGAATCTAATATAGAGTTAGTTTTCATAAAACTACATCTGATAAAAAAAATAATGATTGAATCTAATTACACTATTAACTCTCAATTATTATTTTCAGAGTATAGATGTAATATATATATATTTTACGTATAACTGTTACTTGAAGTTTCGGACCAGATTAAAGATGAGAGAGAAAGAAATGGTTATAATATAGAGTAATTTTTTTTATAGAGGTTAAGAGGTGTACAATTTATTTAAATTATAAATAAATCATAATGGTCAAATGTTTTGACTGCAATCCTACCTCGAATACATTTACGTGTACTGTACTGTACTGTGTTAGCATTTAGCAATTATAAACCGAGCCACCGACGCTTCGACTTGCTATTTAAAATAGTAATTAAATAAAATTAGTACAAGTAGTTTTATTATTAATAATGAAAATATTGTAACCTATGATTCGTACGACATACATCTACGTCGTTTCAGACTGATCACTTTATGACAATTTATTTTAGTATTTCCCAATGAAGTTTGTATTTAAATTTACCATACTTCTCCTTCAATTTTCTCTCATATCTAATTCCTAAATAAGACTTAAAACATGAAATGTTTAGAAAACATTATTTATAGCTTTAAAAATAGTTATTCATAATTACTGCATATGTCAGATCATTGTATAATTACGTGAAAAATAAAAATAATTTTGTTTTGAGAATTACCAAAAAAGAAATAGAATAAAACATTTATGGACCGAGAGAATAGTATAAATCATTCTTGATAGAGTTTTGGACTAATTCTATAATTACATCCGGTTATTTCAATTCTATTTTTTTTTTAAAATTTCTAAAGATATCTACATACATCTTATAACCGAATGAACAAAAAAATTTATTAAGTGAAATTTGTAATTTCAAACTCTTCACAACTTCTTCTACTAAAATAAGACACAATTAATCATTTAACTTAGCTTGTGAGTTTAAATATTTTTCATTGGCCACTCTATCTACCATAAAATTATTTTTAACCACTTGATTTAATGCATTTATTGGAATCTTATCTAGAAACAACAATGTAATAATAATGGAAGATGATCTATAAATGCGTTAGAAATCTCATTTATGTTCTTATAAAATTTAATATTAATATATAATAGAAAATTCTCTGAATTATACTTGAGCACAAAATTACACTAAGCTCTGAAAATAAATTAAGAGATATCATTCCATCATACGGTATGTTTGAAACCCTTGCAAAATAAATTAGTAACCTTACCTAGCAACTTAATTACATTTATGATTTTTTTTTTAGAAATATTACATTTATGAAATATTAATACTACGGGATACTAATTATTGAGATACCAAGTAGGCTTGTCTCTGCCTTGGTGGCTTTAACGGCACTTTGTGGCCGACAAGCTGTATAAATAAACGATCAAATGAGATTATTGCGCATTAATTTGAATCATCATTCCAGAATAATTAATCAATAAAGTAATGAAAAATGACACTGGCAAGAACTAATTGGTGACATTTGAAATTTACTCTATCGAACTAATTAATCATCATTCCAGAATAATTGTTCTAGTTAATTTGATTTTACTTGAGTTTAATTCTATTATAAATACATTGTATTGTAACCTACTAACAAAATTGACGTATCATTAATGTCTTCAGTTTATTTTCACTAGTGTGAATTTTGTTTTAGTTTACTATTATTATCAATGTTTGTAGTCAGTTTAAAAAATATTATGATATATTGATTAAATATTCACCGACTCAAAAAAATAATTATATTATTGTATTTAAAGTTAATTTATTTAATGTCAAATTAAGCTTACACATAATTTTTAAATTTCATAACAAAATCAAACAAATCAGCTTAAACACTATGTTGTCTATTCTACACATTCATTTGCACTTGCACCCATTAAATACAGACATTATAAAGAAATACCTATTTAAATGGTGTATTGCAAAGACATATTATTAAAAGAATATTGTTTGGTCCAATCATGCATAACATTTTATTAGTAATGAAACAACATTAATTAAACAAATACTGTAGGTTATAGTCCCTTTTTCGGAAAGCAGAAAATTATGTTGAATTTGGGTGAGGGGTTGAGATTTTCTTCCCCCATTTCCGAAAGAAACCAAGAAACTATTATATAATAGATATAATTGTAACATAATAAAGTCGTAATCCCACTACAAAATTTGAGTTTGACCATGAGGGTGACTCGGGCCTTTTGTCTTTAGGTGGGGCACTCTCCGATACTATGTTTTTTTTTTGTGATTGTCTAAAGCCATATCCAATATATCAAGCTTAATCTTCCATTTAATTCTATCTCAATTGTCTCCATCACTCTCACTTAATAATTATAATAATAATTTTAAATATATTTTGAACATATTTTAAGATCGAAAATAAATTTTAAATTAAAAATAATCATATTTGAAATTTCTTACAATATTATTAAATCTCACATAAATTAAAAAACACGATGTTATTAAATTTTAAACAATATTTAAAAATAAACATTTACATTTTTTGTTAAGTTTTTTTAAAAAACAAGCATCTCCTTTTTTTGTTAAGTTTTTTCTAATAAAAAATATTTTTATTAATTAATAAACTAATAAAAATAAAATTGAACAAAGGTGGCCGACAAGTGTCGATGACCTCGAGCAAGTCAGCTGAGGAGTTCTCCCCTTCCCCTACCGCCCACGACTGCCCGTCCCCCGCCTCCCCTTCTGATGCAGCGTACGTAGTGAGAAAGATGAATATAATCAAAAACCCGTTGATTCTTGATAAAAGAATACCGTGAATTTGAAGGAATTCAATAACTCGTTGATTCTATAAAGAATACCGTGAAATTGAGAGAACTGAGAAAACTCAAATTCTGATATAAACAAATCTAAACTGAATTGTCTCACAAGTATAACAATAACTATATATATATATAAGAAAAAACCCTAGAGATAGAAAATAATAAAAATTACCAAAAGGTCCCTAAAATATCAAAACTTATAAATGACCTAATAAACTCTTAATTTAGACTTTTTACGACTTCTTTGTCAATCTCGAATCGCACTACACCATTCTCCTCAGGATGGAAAGGATTCGTCCTCGAATCTTGGTAGGAGTAAACCCTCCCTCGAATCTTGATTAGCTTCTTCATTGATGAAAAATAATACTTCACTAAATTAAAAAGAGAATCAAGACTTGAGCACAACATTAATGTTGAAGACTTGACGTAATCCTCCAAAGTTGCATGATAACATCCTGAATTAAATTGAGTTTCATCAAAATTAAATGTACCAATGACAAAATCGATGTCGTGTTGGTATCCCATTAAAGAGATGTCAACAAGAGTTTCTTTATCCAAAGAATCTTGAAGTTCAAGAAGACTTTGGCAATTTTCCTCAACCACCTCGAACACCATCGGCATATAAGTTTCATGAGTATTTTCCACTATAGGAAGAAAGGCATACTTTGAAAATAAATCGCTCTCTTCTCTTGTTGAGGGCTTTTTTGGATTGCTATCGTCAAAATGAAACCCATCATCATCTTCGTCAGACTCATCATATATAGGGGATCCTTCATAAATTTTTTCGTCGGACTCATCATATATAGAGGATCTTTCATAAATTTCTTCGTCAAAAGATGGGGCATCTTCTGGTTCATGATCCGAATCGTACTGTGGTTGCGGTTGATAAAAGGCAGCCAATCGTTGTGCCAATTGGTCTACCTGTTGACGTAACAAAACAATTTCGTCCCTACGAATTGCATCTACGCATTTTCTTGGCGGCATGATAACAGGATCGGACTGATTACTGATACCACTCTGATGCAGCGTACGTAGTGAGAAAGATGAATATAATCAAAAACCCGTTGATTCTTGATAAAAGAATACCGTGAATTTGAAGGAATTCAATAACTCGTTGATTCTATAAAGAATACCGTGAAATTGAGAGAACTGAGAAAACTCAAATTCTGATATAAACAAATCTAAACTGAATTGTCTCACAAGTATAACAATAACTATATATATATATAAGAAAAAACCCTAGAGATAGAAAATAATAAAAATTACCAAAAGGTCCCTAAAATATCAAAACTTATAAATGACCTAATAAACTCTTAATTTAGACTTTTTACGACTTCTTTGTCAATCTCGAATCGCACTACACCACCTTCCCCTTCCCCTTGATACGGATATGACCTAAATTACGGTTAATAATAACAATCATATGTTCTTTTATAGGAGTAATATTTATAGGAAAATGGCAATCAGAAATGTGTATAATTATTTTGTTCTTTATAAACCAAAGCAAACTACTAGAAATTCGATTCATGTTTGATCCATAAATATTCATTTAAGCTCAATTTTGTTTGATGTAATATATTAAATTTGAACAATATTAAAAATAGATAACCAAAAATTGCACTATTAGAAATTATGTATGGAAAGGATTTCATAGATTACTTGAGCTTTGAAGTTTATTTATTTTATGAAAACTGAGTGCATGCAACACTCATACAATCACTCGCTTTAATAAGTACCACTCTAATTAATCACTAATCACACTTAAACTTATTCAGTGGACTACTCTATTATAAAAAATAAAATAAAAAATCAGTAGACTACTTGATTTGTTGCTCTATGAAAATGTATAATAATAGGATTTCATTTCATAGATTGTTGCATGATTACAAAAAGTAATAAATGGCCCAACTTTATCTCTCTTTTTTCTCTGAAAAAGTTGTTGGGATCACACTTTTACTTTTCAAAATTGTTTATTCCCATCATATGTTTTGTCTCAGCGCACAATGAGTAAATAAAGAGCCTGATACAGTCCTTTTTCTTTTTTGTATAAAGGGTTTTTTGCATTACAACAGTGCCAAGCCACAAGAGCACTCCATCTTGTGGGTAGGTATTTGGGCCTTGAAAATTTAAAGGTTGGACTCACTCACATGGATAATATATCATAAATGAATATCCGGACCTTAATTGTCTTATCTTATGTAGACGGTGGCCAAAGGGACAATTAGTCCAGTTGAAATTATTCAAAACCGACCCATTTTGAAGTCCAATGATCAAAATTTGTGGCATCCTCACCGTGTGGCGTGTGCCCATACAAACAAGAGTGAAAACATTACATCTGTGCTATATTAAATCTATAGTGGTAAAATATGGATATCTCACGTCTAATACAGAAATTCTCATCGGGTTTGTCACCGTCTTACAATTAACATCTTACAACTGAAAAGTTTCAATTTTGCCCTTAGGAGTTATTTATAATATTTATAATATCTTATGTAATTCTGGAACGAAAATCAACATTACGTGGCATCATTGACCAAATATATAAACGAAATTACCCTTCATCACATTGAACTTTCAATATGGTAAGACATAAAAGAATGTTAACCAAATATATACAATAAAGTATTTAATGAATCCAACATCCTCTATAATCTATATAATAGTAGCTAGCGCTGAGAGTCATCTGCCAACTATCAATGCTAAGTACATGATGCAATAGGTTAAAGTCTGTGCATAATAATTACAGTCTGGTAGTGAAAATTTTAACTTTTTCTTTACTCAGTTAAAATGAAAAAAAAAATGTTTTTTTTTTTTTTTTTTTTTCTTGTACATTTTTTGTTAGTGCACAATACATTAATCACTGGTATAGGCAAAAAAAAACTCATAAGAATGTGACTGCCTGCATAGAGTTTAGATACAAAAATACTAACCTCCACGTTTGGCTAATTATTAGAACATCCACCTTGGAGACGAATGAACCGCACTTGGCCTTGGCCTGTTTTGTTGCTCCAAGCTGTTCCTTTTCTTCATGATTGAAGAAACTGTTGGGCTAAAGTAGTCGTTACTCCTTTGAGAAGTCGCGCCTTGTGAATAAACCTTCTTCCCTTGCATAAAGCTCTGGTGCTTCTCTAACATTGCCCCACGAGCAATTGGAGTTTTCTGAACCGACCCCTGTCTGTTATAATTTACACAACTTTGGCTCCTCCCGACATTATAGTAGTACCCTTCTCGTGGACTTGTATAATTACGGCTTTCAGCTGTTTCCGCAGAGTACATTGTAGTCTCTCCTTCACTACTGTAATCTTGTGGCACCTCTGAGATATCGATAGGTGAAGAGCTTGATTGGACCTCACATTGAGCTCCATCAATAGACCCTGTTGATTCAGCATCTGCCATGGGGCCAGATGGTCCAATGTTTCTTTCACGTTCTGGCGGTTGGTTAGAGAAGAAATCATTATCATAATTTTGATCGAAGTTGGGAAGCATTTTCCTTGATGGTCGAGGTGATAATGCAGCCTTGGCTATGTTTGGTGGAAAATTGATATCCAGAAGCTGAATCTGAGTGGTTTCTTTGTTTCTAGCTGGGCCTGAAATCAACATTGATGACTCGTAAATTTCCGGTGTGGGAATCCCCTGCATATGAGTCGCACCTTGTGGATCATCATGTAAGGTCTTATCTTCCAAAGAATTGACAACAGAACTTGGTACAGGTACATACTGCTCTACAGGTCTAGATATATGTTTTGATGATGATGTTGGGGTTCCCTCATTTTCGCCTTCTGTTGTCTTAAAAACTCGTCGCATTGTGAATGATGCACAAGAATGCTCACTTTTCTGACCAGAGGACATCAACCGTATTAATGGTAATTTAGGTTTGTTGAGTTCATCGAGGTTTCCTTCCCAATGCTGATTTAACCAATCACAGATGACAGGGATAGGGATGCCAAATTGCATGGGGACATCTTTCTTCCACAATGATGTTGAAGATGATGAGGTTGAAGAAGATTTGGTGTTTGGAGAAGTTGCAAGCTTCATAGGATCGCAAACCATGAATGCAAGATTTCCCTGAACATCAAAACCAGCACAACCTGGCCCCCAAGTTATGCCAACGGTAGACAACTTTATCAGATTGTCAGTAGCTATTACCACCTTACCTTCACCCACTGTCAACTCCTGTTTCTCTGTGTATCCTAAAAGATAAACTATACTTCCCAGCTCAAGATTTGGTTTTGAACAAGTTTTCAAGTGGTGAGGTTTCTGCACTGGTGTATTTGACTCTCCATCTAGGGCATCAAGACCCACTATTGTCAGATCAAGAACAGAACTCGTAATATAGAACCTGGAATCATATACAAGATATTACAAAAAACATTGATTACCAGAAGTACGGGTACATGTCTGATTTTTTTTCCCTCTCTCAAGGACACATCAAATCGACATATAGAAGCAAGGTTAACGTGCAGCAGCATGGCTACTGGCTAGGCACAAACAAATCATTTTGTATGTGCAGGAATTTTCAGTCGTGGACCATGGTAGTAAATATTCTACATGTGAAATCTCTAAAGTAGTTGTTCTAATGAAGACCTGAAAGTCATTTCTTGAAATACTCCAAATAGTCCTTAGCTAAAAAAGAAAGAAAATAATGTTTTCCCTAGTACAGGCCTTTTGAAGCAGAAACAGCAACACACGAGCTTTATGATTAACAAACATCAAAAGTTGAAGCAACATTATAACACATGGAAGTCCTATGGTCTATTCCTGCTCTGACTGACTATGTAAAAACTATTGAGCTCATCAATGGAAGAATTCAATTTAACACTAATTACTCATTTGTGATATTACAACTTTGGTGGTCATAAATAAAAGATCATATCGGGATAGTCATAGCTCTCAATCATTTCGATACAGACGATATTTTATCACAAGTGATACGACGACATCACATGGCGTCCACTAATAGGTTAGTGGTCAATTACATAAAAGCAGACGCGAGAATAAAATAAAACATGATATATCTACTTGGTAGCATTTAGTTCATCTTCAGACTTCCGTGGATCATTCACCCAAAATTCCATAAAATGAATAGATCATTCTATCTCTCACATTTAATAGCAACGATAACTTTTGCAATGTAAGAACCTATCTTTTTTCTGATCCAAATATAACGAAATTGAAATTAAGAGGTAAAAAATAAGTGCATTCAGTCGCTAACATATTGAATACATTCCTTGATGAACTCAGTTCATTTAAATAAAAAGAAAAACTACATTTCACGTGTATAATAAGAAGCAAATATGACTTCAAACTGACCTATGAGGGAAAAGGCTAGCGGATAGGCCATTGTGGAGGCGGATCTCTGCGGCTTCCGCGGAGGCCACGGAGGGGAGATTAGCGTGGGTGGTGAGAAGAAGATTCCGGTGTATCATGAAGCCGGTACCTCCACCGGAAATTCTGGCGATGGCCGGAGCTTTACAGGAGAAAATACCGTCCTTAACTCTCTCACTCTTGCTACCGCCGTTACAGAAACAGCAGGAATCCCCCCAAACCCTCATTTTGTGCTCTATCTAAACAAACTTAGATCCGAGATGAAGTGCATTTGATTTTTCCGGTAAATCTGCTTCTCTCTGTAGCTAGCTGTATTTTTTTAAATAACAGAAGAAAATGATATGATAATTTTTGTTTGTATATTAAAAGAAGAAAGAAGAAGATTACAGAGATTAGAGAGTGGGGTAGTGATATACACAATTTGTGTCTGCGGAAAATAAGGGATTTTTTTCCTTCTAGCGTACCAAAAATCTGACCTCCATTACCATTTCAGAATTAGATACGCGTGAAGGTAAATATTGTGACGGCGGTAATTTTCAATTTTACTTAATAGTGCTTCATAAAGATTAAAATTTAAAAATAGGATGGCCCGTGAATGGTGAAAATGACCGGGTTAATTTGACACCAGATACGAACCCCGGGTACTTGTTTGGATAATTGGATTCACCCAAACATATCTCGTATCAGTTATTTTAATCAATTATTCAAAATTTAATTTGAATTTTATTCAAAACGAAGTTAAAATTTGGTAAAAACATACTAAGCTGAAACGGAATACATGGCATATCATTTTAATCACTTATTAATTTTTAATATATGGACGAGTTGGTCGAAATCAAGTTTTAATAATTCACCATAGCTTTTAACTAGGAATCGGGTAGATCGATAACAAATTATTCAAGGTTTTGTAATTGATAATTCATACTAATATTCATAAACGGATAACCAACCACAAAATATATGTACATTCAATATATTTTGATTATTACACGGTGAAATTCAATCATAAGCCAAATATGATCTCTTAATAAAATTCCCTAAATCACTATATACACATGGAAATGGAGAGCGTTTTGAACCTATCAAATATTGGTGAAGATCTCATATCCCATTAATGTGTACAGCCACTTTGTGTCACATTCATAATAAACTATCACTTGTCAAAACTCCACTACATTGAATCACACAAGATTATTCTCACCCTCTTCTCCAACTTCATATTTTTCGCAGCCCTACCACCAAAATATAGTACACCAAAAATAATGTCATTCTTCCATTTCAAAGGCGTAGGTTAAAGATCAGTTTTTGTAAATAAATATCTTGATTTGCAGATATAAAATGAGATTAGAAAAATAAATGACTGGGAGCATGGTAGTAATTAAAAATCGATTGAATACATGAATATTTTAACATGATTTTAAAGACCCAAAAATCAATCCAACCTTCTGAGTTAGTATATTGTCCTGATTTTTTACTGAACAATAACCTACATAGAAATATTTAATTTTAGGTAAATTGAAATAGCAATGGCAAAAATATAACCATTCTTTCTATCTGAAAAGGAATGCTAAGAGTAAGCAGGCACACAATAATAAATGAGAGTGAGGTAATACTACTCATCATGATAATATTGTGTTAGTAGGTTGCACGTATATTGATACTTAATTGTCATTCAAGTTTCTTAATTCGTCTAACTCGTACCTATATCCAACTGTTCATAATTACTGGCACATACGTGCTACCAATTAATAGCTACATCTAACTTGAATTCCACTTGCTCATCGTATATATATATTCAACACTAACTTCTCCAGTAATATAAGGACGTACATTCTTAATACATAAGGTATCATCACCTCTTCCTCTTGTACAAGAAAAGAAAACAAACATCTGCCAACATATTCTTTTGACTACCTAAAGCTGCAGGCTGATTAGACCAACCGGAAAACCTTTAATCTAATCCTAATCTAAGGGGAGAGAAACATTGAGAATTAATCAAGTGACTTAAATATTCATTACATTGCTAAATACCAAAGAATGAAACAAACTTCTATTTTTTTTAGATTGCTACTAAAAAGTTAAATCTTCTGACATTTTGCACCTTGAGTTCACTTCAGCAAGTGAATTCAGTTCACCATCTTGGCAATCTTTAAGGAGTCCAAATAAAGCTCTGCATGAAAACAAAATGAGAATGCAATGTAAACCATGCCGTGCACACCTATACAGGGTATAAAAGGACTATATACACAAGATACCCTATCACTAGATGCAATTCGAAATCGTTCAAGACTTTGTAGAATCAACACGATATATTCTATTTATCATGTATTTGCCAATGATATACTAATGTTACAATACTGTAGCAAATAGTATATCACGTATACCAATGATATATCATGTATAATGTTATAATACAGTTGTCTTTCCTCCATTACTCCATAAATCTGTGTCAGTCCGTTTCAGTGCAATAAAGCTCTGTTTAATATATGCATTTGCATAATTCAACCATCTTGAACCTTCAAGACAGCTGCTCACGCTACCAAGGGAAAACCTACACGGGCATATGAAAGCTTCCCGAGAGTATTGCAAATCTATTATATGTACTTACTAGATTCAGCGTTCGTACAATAACATTGGTTCTTTCTCGAAAACTTATATATTAAACATTCATCTCTTGTTGGTGATATCTCTTCTATGTCGTGAATATAAAATCCAAAGATAGCCAATTCCTTGCAATACTCAATAGCACATTGTTCTGCCACAACAACAATCACAGAACAATAAATAATTATGTGAGTGTGTGTTTGTTTTTCTGGCCAGTCTAAGGTGCCCCTACTCTCACATCACCCTTAAATTTGTGACGCTTATTCTGTCACTTAAGCTTGCAAAAAAGCGAAGCCTGAGTTAAACTTGTCTCAACCTTGAGCTTTCAAACTCAAGTCGAGCCTATCGAGTCAGTCCTATCATGTTAACTCGAGCCATATTACCATAGTTAACACCAGCTGGAGAGCAATTTATTTATATACTCCTGTATATTATTATACATTTAATTTATAGGAATCAAGAAACCTGTCCTAACTCTAAACCTAAGGTCCTACTTTCATTCCAGAAGTCCCTATTGTGTCTCGTTGTTAAGTCCAATTCTCGCCATAATCAGTGCTGCCACCGTCGCCTACCTCATAGTTAAGTATGCAGTTTAAACGAACTGCAATCCAGTTCAGATCTTAATTTATGTTGTTGTGGATGGTGTGACTAACTAATTGGAAATTTCACAGTTTTTTGGTTCTCTTCACTGCAAGTATTGCATTTTTTCAAATTTGAAATCTACGTTGTTCATGATTTACAAATTTGAGAGAATATTTTTTCCACTTTTCCTGCACTTCTCATATTTCCTCAATTAGGGTCACTTTGCCTCTGGGTTTGGGTTTTGAGCCCATCTCTTACTTCCTGGTTTTCAATTTCCATTCAGATTTGCGGTGTTGTTCAGAGGTCTTTTAACTCACTGTAAAAGTTAATACTGAAATGTGCTGCCCAAGCTTGAAGTCAATTCATGCTGAAGCAAGCCAAGCAGCCTAACTCATTCTTCATCAGTGAGTCATGCTCGAGCTGTAAATCAGCAAGCTCGGCCTTTAGATGTTAGTTCAATTTCGTGAAAATTCAACGGTTCAGCACGTTTGTACCTCCTATTAAATAGTAGTATCTACCAACTAACTTACAGATTAAGGCAAAGTGCCTTGGCACATCAGATTGGCCAGTAAACTAGAAGGCATTTATCCTTTATTAGAATGAAAAAAGATGTAATACTATTTAAGAAATAAGCTTTTCCATTAATTAGTGATTTTGTACCTTAGAAAACTAGACAACAGTAAGCAAAGAACTCCTCAAGTTCTCAACAACAGCATCTTAAGACAAAATTAAAAGATCAAGCACTGCTTTTCAGCCAGCTATCTTTATTGCTCCCACCTCATCAATCTTTGAGCTCTTGTGCTGCATAATGTCAAGTGTAAGAAACAAAATTTAGAATAGCAATTAGGAGAAACATGGGAAGGTACACAATGACAAGGATCAGATGATATAGCACGTGCAGAAGTGCTTAGTAAAAGGTGATACAAACAGTCCAGTTGTCCTCTTTTTACCTTACTTTTCTTGTGTTTATGAATGTCGTTGGCATCTTCATCTCCATCATGCTTTCTCTTCTGAAATTATGAAATATTCAGACAGGTAATTTAATTTAAAGGTTTATCAACTATGTTACTAGAAGCGAAAGTGGTAATACCCAGAAATTCAGAAAAGGGCTATCACTGGAAAATATAAAAGTACAAATTAGAACTGTTAAAACTGAATTCAGTAGGTTCTAAAGAGCATGTGTGGTTATACATATTAATAGAGACACACAAATAAGACCTGAAAGTAGCATCCTAAGGAATTAAAAAGTCATGGTTTGTAGCACAAATAGTTTATGCCACAGCATATCATATAACTACATATTTCTATCAGCATGAAAAAACAGCTAGCAGTTCAGACCTTCTCATGATGTCTTTTGGAATTGTCATTGCCAGATTCATGATGGCCAGTTTTATCTTTATTCTTCTCCTTGTCCTTGTCTTTACTTCGATCTTTATGCCGATGTTTATGCTTCTTGTGCTCTTTATCTTTGTCTTTGTCCTTATGTTTTTTATGCCTCTTCTCCTTGTCCTTGGACTCACTTTTAGCTTTTCCGGAAAATGTAGGAATGCCTTTTTCCGACTATTTAACATTACAAGATTAAAGATCAGTTCTCCCACCAAGGCATAAAGAATAGAAACAAAAGTCAAACTCCAAAGGTTTCAGTCAATGCGCCTCAATTTTTAGAACCCACTTTAGAATTGTAAAAGGACTATCATCAAGCAGCCAGAAAAAGTTCGTAAAACCAATTACTAAAAAGTACTCACAGGAGGAAGATCAACCGGTGACGTTTCCCTTAGTTGAAAGGCTTCCCAAAGAGTATCTAAATCAAAAGGTCGTATGCGTGTATTGGTTTCTCTTGATAAGGATGTATCTTTAATGAGTTGGTCCAATTGCATTCCCTCCCCTTTTCTGATCTCCGTGTCCCCAACCACAGTGTGAAGGTAGTGTGTCTCTGAAATTGACACAGGAAGTGGTTTCTTGCAGAAGAAGTCATGCTGAGGCAACAATTTGTAGTGACTTATAAGATCCACTGCACCCGTA